>CM059432.1:133891184-134491184 GCA_030390025.1 Squalus acanthias
TGTGTGTGTGTGTGTGTGTGTCAGTGTGCGTGTGTGTGTGTGTGTGTGTCAGTGTGTGTGTGTGTGTCAGTGTGTGTGTGTGTGTGTCAGTGTGTGTGTGTGTGTGTGTGTGTGTGTGTGTCAGTGTGTGTGTGTGTGTGTGTGTGTCAGTGTGTGTGTGTGTGTGTGTGTGTGTGTGTGTGTCAGTGTGTGTGTGTGTGTGTGTGTGTGTGTTTCTGTTGCGAGACCACTGAGCTAAAATGGAAGTCGCACTGAAAATATATCAAAACTCACTATTCAGAAAGTATTAACCATGTAACTTGTTAAAAGTACGCTTTATGACACCATGTCATTTATATGACAGTGGGAATGTACTATATATATTGCTGTGTCAAAATTGTATGACATGTTGATATCATACTGGTTATTTCATTTACACTGGAAGCTTGTATGTTGATGCTACATATTAAAATGTATAAGTCAATTTATTTATTTAGCCACTTAATTTTTTTTTTACCAGATTCTGTATTTAACAGATAGCCATTTGCAGCAATATTTCCTATTTACCTAAATGGAACTCATTACAGGTAATCCATTAATTTCCATGAAAATCTCACGAATTTCCTTGACTGACTGTATGTGCATTTCTAACAGTTCATCATGTCAGCTGCTGTCATTAATATAAATCCATGAGCATTAAATGAAACTTTTCCAGTTAGTGGGTATTCATTATGAGGAATGAAGTGCGCAGTTCATCAAAGTCCATGAAAACAAACCAACTTTCAGGTACTTTCAGCTCAAACAGCCCTTGAACATCTAGGAACTATTATGATTTGTAAGTGACAACTGACAACTCTGTGCATTTTCATGAATATTCTTTTTAATGCAGCTTCATTCTCTTTAATTTATGCTTTTCATTCAAAGGAATTTATTCTGCAACCCAGTCCACATAATATTAGCATAAAATTTTCAAATCACTTGGGCTCTGAAATGACGCCATGGGATAGCAATATATGAATATTAATGCATACATCCAAAATTCCTCTCCCTGCTACTTCGGTGGACGCATTAACCCAGTTAAAGTAAATCGGTTAATGCCTCTGTTAAACTAGCAGAGAGAGAGAGGAATTTCAGGCAAACATTCGTATATTAGTATCCTACAGCATAACGTCAGGCCTTCCAATCAGGAGTGGGGCTATTTATGTGTTGGTTACACCCATGTGCACCAGCTCATGGGCATATTGGACCAGAAAGAGGGGAGGAGACCTTTTGGCCCATAATTTCCGATAGGAGGCTTCCTGCGTGCGGAGGCCTCCTATCGGGAAAAAAAATCTACGCCCTTACCTGAGCGCTCCCGAAGTCCACTCCTGGGCCTCTCCACAGTCGAAATGCGCAGGGCCCACGTATCCCGGGGGCGCATGCGGTTCGCAAGCGTCCCTGGGATCACGTGGGCCAGGCGAGCCAATGGGAGAAGGGAATCCCCCTTCATACTTTTGACAGATAGACCCGTCAAAAGTATGAATGGGGATCACTGGAAGAAAGACATCAAAACATTAAATACATTTTTAAAAAACCATCATGTTTTTAAAATGAGTTAAAATTATATTAAATTAAATATTTTAAACAAAAATTTAATTTTTTGAAAAAAGTATTTAAAGTTTTTTACGGGGCTAAAATTATACTTACCTTATTTAAAAGTATTTAAAAATAATAAATGAGTGCAAAAAATTATTTTTTTTACTTCTTTTAAACTCTTATGCTGGTAAAAGCAGGCCTTACGCTTGCTTTTACCAGGCGTAAGATTTTTAAGTGATTTCAGCGGGCGGAGGTTCTGCAGAAAGCGGAACTCTCCACCCGCAGAGGCCCTTCTCCAGGGCAGGCGTGCGATCTGTCAAGAGGATTCTTGACAGATTGGAAATGCTGATTTTCAGCGCATGCGCTTCGCATGCCTGAAACCGGCATTTCCGATGTCCCTATGGGTGTGGACACAGCTCGTACACACCCGTAGGCATCGGAATATACGAGCCTTAATGTCGGGTCACTGGCTCATTTGCACATGATCTGCATCTCCATTGGGCCTGGGAGCGGCTGCAGGAAACCATGCCTGAAACAGGTAAGGAGTTTCATATTGCTATTCAAATAATAGAGGTAATGTCATGATGCCTCTTGTATCTTTTTCCAGCCTGTACGCCAATACCGTGCCACTTCCAAATCAAATATTCTCTCTCACTCTCTATCTCCGCCTTATTGCATACAGATTCCTCTGGCTACTGCTTGTTCCGATTCTATTTCTCTCTCTTTCTCTCAGCATCATCCCCTGAAATGTACATCACTGCACACATTAAATGCTTCGAATGTTTTCTCTCTTTTTCTCAGTCCCATCCCTAGAGCGTAACTTCTTCACCCAGAGAGCGGTTAGAATGCGGAACTCGCTACCACAAGGAGTAGTTGAGGCGAATAACATAGATGCATTTAAGGGGAAGCTAGATAAACACACAAGGGAGAACGGAATAGAAGGATATGCTGATAGGGTGAGATGAAGTAGACGCGGGAGGAGGCTTGTGTGGAGCATAAACACCGGCATGGAGTAGTTGGGCCGAATGGCCTGTTTCTGTGCTGTACATTCTATGTAATGGAAGCTTGCCATGAAACTGAAGTCACCAATTGCTACTCAGTCATATCAGAATATGTTAAAGGGCTCATTTACGATTTTGCATTCTTAGCAAGGCACCTCACTCGTGGGAAGCATGTATTGGAAATTCACAAAGACACTTCACTGAACTTTCCTGGTGGAAGTGCAAAGTCAGAAAATGAACTGTGTGTCAAAGAACACGCATGATAATAAGTATTCGAATAACGAAGCAACCATATTTTCTCAGTTTTACAGAATTATTATAAATTACTAACGACTTAAGAAAATGAACCAGTGGTCAGTTGGGTTTGCATGATTAATTTCCCATTCATGCAGACATTATGGCCCAGATATTCCGATCGCAGGCCTCCCGCGGGCGGAGGGCCTGCGATCTGGATAAATCTGCGCCCTTACCTGAGGGCTCGCGGGACGCACACGCTTCCGCTGCTGGGCCTCACCAAACTGCAAGTGCGCAGGGCCCACGTATCCCAGGGGCGCAGGTAGTTCGCAGCATCCCTGGGATCACGTGGGCCATGGGGAGCCAATCACAGAAGGGAATCTCCCTTCATACACTTGACAGGAAGACCTGTCAAATATATGAATGGAGATCAATGAAAAAACATAGTAAAACTTTAAATAAATTTTTTTTAAAAATCACATTTTTAAAATGACTTGAAATTACAATAAATTAACTATTTAAACAAAAATTTAAATTTTTGAAAAAAATAATTAAAGTTTTTTACGGGGCTAAAAATAAACTTACCTTTTTTAAAAGTATATTTAAATGATAAATCAGTGAAACATTTTTTTTTTTTACTTTTTTTCATCTCTTATCCTGGTAAAAGCAGGCCTTATGCCGGATTTTACCAGGCGCAAGAATTGTAAGGGTTTTCTGCGGGCGGAGGGTCTCCAAAAAGTGGAACTATCCGCCTGCAGAGGCTCTTCTCCCGGGCAGCCGGAGGATCTGTCAAGAGCTTTCTTGGCAGATCGGAAATGCCGGTTTCCAGCGCATGCCTGAAACCGGCATTTCCAATGTCCCTACGGGTGAGTACACAGCGCGTACTCACCCGTAGGGATCGGAATATCCGGCCCAATAATTCAGTGGTTTACCCAACATTCCCAAAAATAAAGTTTACAGTGTTATTATATCAGTAACTGTGGAGCAATTTATCCTTTTCTGCTCTCCAAACCTTTTCCATAACTGGATGTTAAAGAACATGTACATTTAAATGAATCAAGTCATTTTATATAATTTAGGTTATTAGATAAGTTTTTGTCACAGATACTTTAAGAATATAAAAACAGGGAGGTATTGCTGCAGTTGTATAGGGTATTGGTGAGACCGCACCTGGAGTACTGCATACAGTTTTGGTGTCCATACTTAAGAAAAGACATACTTGCTCTCGAGGCAGTACAAAGAAGGTTCACTCGGTTAATTCCGGGGATGAGGGGGTGGACATACGAGGAGAGGTTGAGTAGATTGGGACTCTACTCATTGGAGTTCAGAAGAATGAGAGGCGATCTTGTTGAAACATATAAGATTGTGAAGGGGCTTGATCGGGTGGACGTGGTGAGGATGTTCCCAATGATGGGTGAAACTAGAACTAGGGGACATAATCTTAGAATAAGGGGCTGCTCTTTCAAAACTGAGATGAGGAGAAACTTTTTCACTCAGAGGGTAGTGGGTCTGTGGAATTTGCTACCCCAGGAAGCTGTGGAAGCTACTTCATTAAATAAATTTAAAACAGAAATAGACCGTTTCCTAGAAGTAAAGGGAATCAGGGGTTACGGGGAGCGGGCTGGAAATTGGACATGAGTTTGAGTTCGGATCAGTCAAGGCCCTGTGGGTGGCGGAGCGGGCCCAGGGGCCGAGTGGCCTGGTCCTGCTCCTACTTCTTGTGTTCTTTAGAGTTGAGGTTGGATCAGATCAGCCATGATCTCATTGAATGGCGGAGCAGGCTCGAGGGGCCGATTGGTCTACTCCTGCTCCTATTTCTTATGTTCTTATTAATCAAAATATGGGGTATTTTTCCCCTTTTATTTATGTTAGCAAATCGGATGAGAATAAATCCCTATGTGTATTTTCCCTCCATCTTCCAAAGTTATTCAATAATAACAAATATCAGCTTTGAAATTACTCAGGGTATTTTTTTTTTAAATACTTCATTGGCTGTAAAGCGCTTTGGGACATTCAGTGGTCATGAAAGGCGCTATATAAATGTAAGTCTTTCTTCTTTCCAAATGTGTTTACCACCACTATAATATAATGAGCTATCAAACAAATTCATTAAATATTTGCACACTAATCTTTTCATAGTGTAATTTCCACGCCTCCATCTTGTAATTTGTTTACATAGGCTTTAAAGATGTTTGCGAATCCAGATGATCTATATTACCAACGGTTACTAAATAATGAATATACATCACTCCTTCAGTCTTTTTGTCTTGTCACTTATATTGTTTGGGATCAACATTCAGGTTCATTCAGACGTCAGGCTCATATTAGACTTTAGAAGATCTGAAATTTGGTCCCTCCATGTATCAATGGTAACCCACGCCCTTGATGCTGGGCTCTCCACTGAAAGTTTTACATTTTATTGAACAATAGGTTTCAGCTCAGGTAATACGTCACAGGAAATGTTTTACTTAACCCACATCCTATGGATTAATTTTTAAAATCCTTATATCATCAATATCCATCAAGTCTTGATTGGGTAACTAACCTTTTGCAGAAGCACTTTAGCCATTGGAATTATCCTTAGGTAATAGTTGCAGAAAGGTTGCATTTGTATGTATTTTTCCCAACTGAGTTTGCTATCTGGACAACTGTTACTACCATCGCAGATAAGTCAGAAACTATTTGTAATAAGGACATAAGAAATAGGAGCAGGAGTAGGCCATTCGGCCCTTCGAGCCTGCTCCGCCATTCAATGAGATCATGGCTGATCTTCTGCCTCAACTCCATTCACCGGCCCTATCGCCATATCCCTTGATGCCCTTACTAGTCAGAAATCTATCGACTTCTGTTTTGAATATACCCAATGACTGAGCCTCCACAGCCCTCTGGGGTAGAGAATTCCAAAGATTCACCACCCTCTGTGTGAAGAAATTTCTTCTCATCTCAGTCCTGAATGGCCTACCCTTTATCCTGAGGCTGTGGCCCCTGGTTCTAGACTCCCCAGCCAAGGAAAACATTCTCCCAGCATCCACCCTATCAAGCCCTGTAATAATTTTGTATGCTTCAATGAGATCCCCTCTCATTCTTCTGAATTCAAGAGAATACAGGCTTAGTTTACTCAATCTCTTCTCATACGACAGTCCCGCCATCCCAGGAATCAATCTCGTGAACCTTTGTTGCACTCCCTCTATGGCAAGTATATCCTTCCTTAGGTAAGGAGACCAAAATTGTACACAGTACTCCAGGTGTGGTCTCACCAAGGCCCTATATAATTGAAGTAAGACTTCTTTACTCCTGTACTCAAATCCTCTTGTAATGAAGGCCAGCATACCATTTGCCTTCCTAATGGCTTGCTGCACCTGCACATTCACTTTCAGTGACTCATGTACAAGGACACCCAGGTCTCTGTAATGCAAGTGACTGCCTGTAATCTAGCAGTGTGTGTCACAGTGAGGGGTTAGGATCACAGTAGACAGATCACTGCCATAAACAGATCCATTGAGAAGAAGCCATTGGAATGGAAATTAGACAATCACAATGAGTAGGTGATTGTAATTGTAGGTTAGATTTCAATCAGAAAATGGAACACAATCCTACCTTTTACCAGCTGGAAAATTATTATCAAACATATCACAATTTCAGAGGCTTAGCAAAGTCTCTCTGATGTGTAACAGAAGGAGGATTGCAGAAGATACAATGGCCTAGAAAATGAGTTACGCCAGGATCGCGCCTGCCTCTGAACTCCGCTGCTGACCCCGCCTGGGTCCCAACTGAGGGCCGGGGTGTGGGATCTGCTGATTTAGGGAGTCCCTGCCCCTGAGCCCCGCCCCCTTACATCAGTAGCCTTGTCGAGGTGGGCAGAGCCTGTTCCCATATAAGGCCATACGGAATCTGTAGCTGAAGGCCCCAGCTGAGATTTTGGCCATTGCTGAAAGTGGAAAATTGTTTATTATCATCTTGGATTTTTTAAGCTGAATTTCCAACACAATGTCTCTACTGTCCCACAAAGAGAAAATTCTATCCTTGATGATTAAAGCAGTCTTCATTATATGTGAAGTCACTGGACTGCACTTTCCTTTATTTTTAATTATTACATTTGCCTTAGAATTTTATAGACTATCCTAACACAAAACTCAGTAAAATTGCTCAACTGTGAAGTGATATTAGAGAGGAAGGGAGAGAAAGCATCATATTTAATATATACTGACAAGCTAGCTTCTTTAATCATGCTTATATAATAATGTTTGGGTACATAAGGATTCTTTGGGGTTTATTGTAGTTGTATTTTCAGGCTTTTTAAAATACACTCTTTCAGTGAACAGTTTAGTATTTGAAATTACATTGGTCTCAATCGATTTAAAATACTTAGTCAACGGTCAACGACGGAAAAATATAAAACCTGTCCCAGATGGTCTCCAGTGAGGGTCCAGTGGTTCAGTAGGGCGATGCTGAAGGCGCTCTAGCTTGAGAGAATGATTTCCACCATTCCATCAAGTCTGCTGCACACGCCGTTGATCCACGTGGATGTTTATTTGGGTCGGCGGTAACATCAGCATGAGGAACAAGGACAGGTCATGTGGGAGATGATGGAGCAACAGGGGCATATGCTGCTTGGTGGAGCAGAGAAGCAGCAGTTCAGCCACTCCTCACGTTGCTGCCTCCTGCTGCAACCTCCTCCAAGGAAGGTGAGGGCTCTCCCATTCCTTCAATCTTCAATTTGTCTGAATCTGCACCAGAGGCCAAGAACACAAACATATCCTTCAGCTTTCATTTTCTCCTGGGTCTGTAAACAGAGATAATTTATTTTTTAAATGCAACTGGGGAGAACTTTGGATGTAAGTACCTATCAGTGATTGTACTTAACTGTAGAGCTATCTGCCACTTTATTCATTTGAAGGATGAAGGCTACGTCTGTTGTGACATTATGGAAATTCCAAGACTGTCCATAGCATTTCGCTCCTGTCTGTTGCTGGGTAAATCCAATGCTAGGATCATCCTGAGCCACCTCAACAGGCCCAATATAGACAATGTTCTTCCTGAGTCTCTGAGGCTATTCATCTGAGAGAAGCATTGTGGATATGATCTTTGTTGCAAGATTAATTCAGCAGAAATATAAGAACAAGACGAAGATTTGTTCATGATCTTCATCGGCCCGCCAAAGGTCTTTTTACATTGTGAGCAGACAGGGACTACGGAAGCTCTTGATGCAGTTTGGCTGTCCTGACAAGTTTATCAGTATTATTCCGCAGTTACAAAATGGGACGTCAGAAGGTACGGCTACAATCAGGGCAATGTCTGATGCTTTCTCCATCACTAGTGGAATCAAACAATAATGTGTTCTGTCATCCATCATGTTTGACCTCTTCTTCCTTGCCATGCTAAAGGAAGTCATGTCAGATCTCCTGGAAGGAGTGTAAGTCCAGTTCAGGATAGACGTAAATCTGTTCAACTTATGCAGACTATAAATTAAAGAAGCCGTCATTCATGAGATCCTGTTCACTGATAACTGTACACTGTGTCAGCCTTGGCTCAGTGGTAGCACTCTCGCCTGAATCAGATGGTTGTAGGTTCAAGAACCCCTCCAGAGACTAAAGCACATGATCTAAGCTGACACTTCAGTGCAGTACTGGGGGAGTGTTGCACTGTCAGAGGTGCCGTTTATCAGATGAGAAGTTAAATCGAGGGCACGTCTGCCTTTTCAGGTGGGCATAAAAGATCCCATGGCAATATTCGAGGAAGAGCAGGGGAGTTCTCCCCAGTATCCTGGTCAACTTTAATCTCTCAAGCAATGTCAGTAAAACAGATTATCTGGTCACTTTTCTCAGTGGTGTTTGTGGGACCTTGCTGTTTACGAATTGGCTGCCACATTTCCCCTAAATTACAACAGCGACTACACTTCAAAAATGCTTCATTGGCGGTAAAGCACTTTGGGACGTCCTGGGGTCGCGAAAGGTGCTACAGAAATGTAAGTCTATCCTTTCCTTTATATGATGAATGCCACAACCATTTTATCTGGAACCGAACTGGTGGTTTGAGGAATACCTTGTGTGATGATGTTTTAACCTCTTAAGTGTTGATTCTAGCAGTACAGTGATACAAGTTAAACAAATTCAACACGGGCTAAAATCTATTTTGCCATAATTTCACGCTGTCTTTTTATTTTTATAAACTGAGGCGAAATGATCAGGGGCATGTTCACTCTATAGACTGTCAATGCGTTGTTCCAGGAAGAAATAGAACTCAGCAACGCGTTTGTTAGAGTGCTGGCACCCTTTGGTCTAGATCCCGGCGAATTTGAGTGCACCTTACTCTCACTAAAGCTTGAACCAGCTATGGAAGCCTAATTTCAGGTGATCATTCTTCTACCCCTGCCACAGCATCAAAAAGCCTCTAATCAAAGTCGCAAATGACATTCTCTGTGACGATGACCACAGCGCACCACCCTTCCCTGTCCTCCTTGACCTCTCTGCAGCCCTTGACATGGTCAACCACACCAATCTCCTCCATCCTCTCTTCTGTTGTCCTGCTCAGTGGGACTGCCATCTCCGGCCTCCACTCCTTACCTATACAATCATACCCATTGCATCTCCAGCAATTGCTTCTCTTTCTGCCTCCACACCATTATCTCTGAAGTCCCCCAAGACTCTATCCTTAGGCCCCTGGTATTTCTTATCTACATGCTGCCACCCCCCCCCTTGGTGACATCATCTACAGACATGGGGTCAGCTTCCACAAGTATGTTGACGACAGCTTCTTCATCACCTCTTTTGACCTCGCCACTGCCTCTGTGTTGTTGGACTGCTTGACCGACACTGTCTTAGATGAGCCACAATTTCCTCCGGCTAAACATTGGGAAGGCCGAAGCCATTGTCTTTGGCCTCCGCCACAAACTCCATACCCCTGTGACCGATTGCACCCCCTCACTGGCTATTCGCTCAGCCTGAATCAGACTGTTAATAACCTTAGTGTCTTATTTGACCAAAAACTAAGCTTCTGATCCCATATCCTCTTCATCACAAGAAACGCCTACTTTCACCTCCATGGCATCACGCTCTTCTGCCCTTACCTTGCCACTGAAACCCTCATCCATGCCTTTGTCACTTCCAGATTTGACTATTCCAATGCTTTCCTGGCTGGCCTCCCTTCCTCCCTGCTGCCTATATCCTATTCTACATCAAGTTCTTCTCACCCATTCTCTTTGTCCATGCTAACCTATATTGATTTCCAGTCCACCAACATCTCAAATTTAAAATTCTCATCTTTGTGGTTAAATCCCTTCATGGCCTTACACCTGGCTATCTCAGTAATCTCCTCCAGCCTTTTAAACTTCCCCTCTGCGAACTCTCCATGCTTCTAACTCTGGCCCCTTGTGCATCCACCCCCTCCCTTCACCCCACCATTGGCAACCATGTCTTAAGTCGCCAGGACCCACGCTCTGGAATCAACTCTCTAAACCTCTCTACCTCCCTCTCCTCCTTTAAGACCCTCGTTAAAACCCACCTCTTTGAGCAAGCTTTTGGCTACCCCTCCTAAAATCTCCTTCATTGGCTTGGCATCCAGTTTTCGATTACACCTCTGTGAAGTGCTTTGGGGCATATTTCAATGTTAAAGGCATTACATAAATGCAGCTTCTTGCTGTTGAAAAAAGAATGGGTCAATAATTAAATAAATTCAAATTAACACCAAAAATAACAGATTAAAAAGTAACATTTATTATGTTGTTCCAAAATGTTTTACCTTCCCCTATATTCTATACTTTCCCACTTGGTAGATTCATTATGATTGGTGTTAAGGGTTCAAGAATGTTTTACCAGGAGCTGCTCTATCAGCCAAAGTACTGGCAGAAGCTGGGGTCTCAAGAAGTTTGGACTTTATTCACTTCCTCCTTCCAATGTTGTGTCTTCATGATTGTCCTATGTGGGCTGAGGGCTGGTGGAGACCTTGCACTGCTGACACATCTCTGATATGTAAGGAAGAAAGAAAGACTTTTTTTTTATTCGTTCATGGTACGTGGGCGTCGCTGGCAAGGCCAGCATTTATTGCCATCCCTAATTGCCCTTGAGAAGGTGGTGGTGAGCCGCCTTCTTGAACCGCTGCAGTCCGTGTGGTGAAGGTACTCCCACAGTGCTGTTAGGGAGGGAGTTCCAGGAATTTTACCCAGCGACGATGAAGGATCAGCGACATATTTCCAGGTCAGGATGGTGTGTGACTTGGAGGGGAACCTGGAGGTGGTGGTGTTCCCATGCGCCTGCTGCCCTTGTCCTTCTAAGTGAAAGAGGTCGCGGGTTTGGGAGGTGCTGCTGAAGAACCCTTGGCGAGTTGCTGCAGTGCATCTTGTGGATGGTATATACTGCAGCCACGGTACGCCGGTGATGAAGTGAGTGAATGTTTAAGGTGGTGGATGGGGTGCCAATCAAGCGAGCTGCTTTGTTTTGGATGGTGTCGAGCTTCTTGAGTGTTGTTGGAGCTGCACTCATCCAGGCAAGTGAAGAGTATTCCATCACACTCCTGACTTGTGGAAAGGCTTTGGCGAGTCAGGAGGTGAGACACTCACTGCAGAATACCTAGCCTCTGACCTGCTCTTGTTGCCACAGTATTTATGTGGCTGTACCAGTTAAGTTTCTGGTCAATGGTGACCCCCAGGATATTGATGGTGGGGGATTCGGCGATGGTAATGTCATTGAATGTCATGGGGTGGTGGTTAGACGCTCGCTTGTTGGAGATAGTCATTGCCTGGCACTTGTGTGGTGCGAATGTTACCTGCCACTTATCAGCCCAAGCCTAAATGTCGTCCAGGTCTTGTAGCTTGTGGGCATGGACTGCTTCATTATCTGAGGAGTTGCGAATGGCACTAAACATCAGCAAACATCCCCACTTCTGACCTTATGATGGAGGGAAGGTCATTGATGAAGCAGCTGAAGATGGTTGGGCCTAGGACACTGCCCTGAGGAACTCCTGCAGCAATGTCCTGGGGCTGTGATGATTGACCTCCAACCACCACAACCATCTTCCTTTGTGTTAGATATGACTCCAGCCAGTGGAGAGTTTTCCCCCTGATTCCCATTGACTTCAGTTTTACCAGGGCTCCTTGATGTCACACTCGGTTAAATGCTGCCTTGAGGTCAAGGGCAGTCACTCTCACCTCACCTCTGGAATTCACCTCTTTTGTCCATGTTTGGACCAAGGCTGTAATTAGGTCTGGAGCCGAGTGGTCCTGGCGGAACCCAAACTGTGCATCAGTGAGCAGGTTATTGGTGAGTAAGTGCTGCTTGATAGCACTGTCGGCGACACCTTCCATCACTTTGCTGATGATTGAGAGTAGACTGATGGGGCGGTAATTGGCCGGATTGGATTTGTTCTGCATTTATATAGCGTCTTTCACAACCTCAGGATGTCCCAAAATGACTTACAGCCAATTAAGTACTTTTGAAGTGGAGTCACTGTTGTAATGTAGGAAACACGGCAGCCAATTTGCGCTAGGCAAAGTCCCACAAACAGCAATGTGATAATGACCAGGGCACCGGGGAGAACTCCCCGGCTTTTACATTACATTACATTACAATGGGGCATTTTGTCCAGCTCACCCACAAAACATAACTGGCCCATCCATGGCCCCTGAAACCCATGATTGCAGACCTTGAAGCTCAAATTAACCTGACTGCTCATCCTAGCATTCATTTAAACAGCCTCTTTGTAAAGGTGTGCTTGCTTGTGTTGCTACGGAAATTTGAACACAGTTGCAGAAATAGAGATGTGTAAATATGCATTCGAATCAAACCAGCATAAAATGTACAATGGATACCTGCCGGGTTCAATATATGTGGTTTAATTAATATTCTACAGGAAATACAAACAAAGCCAAGCCACGCTGGTTCTTGTAAAATCATGGTATAGGTATTGATAAGGACCATTTAATTTTGCATGTGTGCATTTTCATTATCTAGAACCAACATTAATAGGAGTGCTATAGCAATAGCCCCGATTTTAAGCTCACTTTTACCTGGCGGGAATGGGGCAAGCTCGACTCTGAAGCCTGTTTAACACCCTGTCTGATTTTACTCTTCATTCACTTCACGCGGGCAGGGGTGTAAATCGGGCATCCGAACCCGAACAAAGCCCATTCCCACCGGGCAGCTTAAGTTAAAATCGGGACTCCGTTACCTTTAAGTAAAACACTTTCCCCCCACCCCCCCCCGCCCCCATTACATGAGGAGCCCATTTTATATTCTGAGGTAAATCACCACCATTGAAATCTTGGAAATAAACATGGCGCCACGCAGGAGAAGTCACCAAACTATAACGGCAGCAAAAGGGAAAATGGTGATGCTGACGGAAAAGTGTTGTTTCCCTCATTGGCTACGAATGGACAGGCAATTCAGTCATGACTGAAACTGCCAAACTCAAATGGAGAAGCTCAGATCTAGGAGAAATCAGAAACAAAAATTAAGCCTAGGTAAATCTTCATCTTTACCACCTGAGTGATGATTTGGACCGAATCATCTGTCCATTATAGAACCCACCCAATTTACATCAATAGGGTGAAAATTGGGCAGGTTCTACAATGGGTAAGTGACCCGCTCCACCAGAGTGCTGCCCAGGTGGTGATGACATATGAACAGGAGTAGGCCATTCAGCCCTTCGAGTCTGTTCCACCATTCAATTAACTCCTTCTACCCACCTTAGTTCCGTAACTCTTAATACCCTTGCCTAATGGCGATAGTTTACCCCAATGCGACAGCTTTTACACAGATTTGTAGCACACTCACAGCCACCTGTTTTTTTCCCCTCTATCACCCAATAGTTTACAGCACAGAATGAGGCTAATCAATTCATTATGCCTCTGCTGGCTGTTTCCTAGGACAGAGGTAATCCCACTGCCCTGCTCTCTTCCCATAACCCCATACCTTCCTCAGCTTCAAATATTTGTCCACTTTTCCCTTAAATGACACCATGGTCTCTGGCCCAACCATTCCCTGTGGTAAATCATGCCATGCTCCAACAACCCTGTGCGTAAAGAAATTTCTCCTAGCCGCCCTCCTCACTTTCTTTCAGACAATTTAAAACTTGATGACCCCCTTGTCACTGATTCACCAATCAGTGGATATAGTCATTCTCTATTCACGTTATCAGAATCCTTCATCATTTTAAAAACCTCAATTAAATCTCTTAGTCTTCTTTGCTTCAATGGAAACAGTGCCAGTAGCTAAAGTCTCTCCTTATAACTCCTTCCTGGAATTATCCTAGTGAATCTACGCTGTGTGCGCGATACGGCTTTAATGTCCTTCCTATAATAGGGCTCCCAGATCTGCACATGTTACCTTGTACAAATTTATCATGACCTCTTTGCTGTTGTACTCTTCAGCTGTATTTGTAAAACCCCAAAATGTTATTGACCTTTTCATGGCTTTATCTACCTGCATTTACACTTTAAAGAAATAATCCCCAAAAGCGGGTGGGTTTGGGTCGGGTGGGTTTGGGTCGGGTGGGTTTGGGTCGGGTGGGTTTGGGTCGGGTGGGTTTGGGTCGGGTGGGAAGTAAAAATATTAACAATTTCAAACAGAAGCCCAACCCACCTCGAACCCGCCCACTTCCGGTTTTAACGTAGGCGGGACGTGGGGCGGGCGACCTATCCGCTCACAGGAGGCGGGCCGGTTGTTGAGACCTTTTAACTAAGCTACGTACCTTCAATTGAACAGGGTTTGTATTTTTAACCCATGTTGACTGGGTTTCACAGGCCTCGGGATAACTGGCAAGTAAAAGGAGGTGAGAAGGGCTGAATCCATCGGGTAAGTGCTTGTGGGGCAGGAGGAGCAGGAGTGTTCCCTCCCGGCCCAACGAGCTTACCCTGTAAACACACCCCCCTACCCCCCACCTGCACGATATCCCCCACAACCTCCCCCTAAATCACCGTCGCCCCAATCTCCCCCGAACCCGCTCGCGATCTCCCCCCTGCGATCTGTCAGCATCCCCGATCCCCTTGATCACCCCCGACCCCCGCGATCACCCCGACCCCCGTGATCACCCCGACCCCCGCGATCACCCCGACCCCCGTGATCACCCCGACCCCCGCGATCACCCCCGACCCCCGCGATCACCCCGACCCCCGCGATCACCCCGACCCCCGCGATCACCCCCGACCCCCGCGATCACCCCGACCCCCGCGATCACCCCGACCCCCGCGATCACCCCGACCCCCGCGATCACCCCGACCCCCGCGATCACCCCCGACCCCCGCGATCACCCCCGACCCCCGCGATCACCCCGACCCCCGCGATCACCCCGACCCCCGCGATCACCCTGACCCCCGACCCCCACGATCACCCCCGACCCCCGCGATCACCCCGACCCCACGATCACCCCCGACCCCCGCGATCACCCCGACCCCCGCGATCACCCCCGATCCCCTTGATCACCCCCGACACCCGCGATCACCCCGACCCCCGCGATCACCCCGACCCCCGCGATCACCCCCGATCCCCACGATCACCCCCGACCCCCGCGATCACCCCCAACCCCCGCGATCACCCCGACCCCACGATCACCCCCGACCCCCACGATCACCCCGACCCCCGCGATCACCCCGACCCCGCGATCACCCCTGACCCCCGCAATCACCCCCGACACCCGCAATCACCCCCGACCCCCGCAATCACCCCCGACCCCCGGGGATCACTCCTGACCTATGTTTCCTGTAATTTTTCACGGTTTTTACATTTAAATGCCAGCAAGCCAGGTGTGCAGGACACCTGGAGCAGAGCGCAGCCACACGGCCGCTCCCCTTACAGTGAACACTGCCCCCGACCCCCCCGCAATCACCGCTGACACCCCCCGGCGATCACCTCTGACCCCCCCAACCACACTCTAGCCACCCCCCTCCCCCCAGTGATCTCTCCCCCCCCCCCCTCCACCCACCAGCATCACTAAACTTACCTGCTCCTTGATTACGGCATTTTCTGGAGCCTTCCTCACCCGACAGGCCTGTCATTCAGGCTGGCTTTCAGACTCCGCTCTGACACTCCGCCCCAGTGTATTTGAATGCCCAGGTCGCTCTGTTCACCTGCACCCTTTTTCCACTGAGTGTAGGCGCCCTTTCTTGCAAGCAAATGATGTGCTTCTGTTTGCTATTTTAACAGCGTCATTAACCCATTTAAAATTAACAGGTTACATCAGGTTATGTTAAAATCGCATTTGTCCCGAAGCATTCATTCACTACAACAACAACAACAAGCTTGGTCCATGCAGTAGGTTTTAAGGAGAGCCGTAAAAGAGGAGAAGGAGGTGGAGAGGTGGAGAGGCTTTAGGGAGAGAATTCCAGAGTGTGGGGTACGTCGGCATGGCCACCAATGGTGGAGCGAAAGGAAGAGGGGAGGGGCGGAATGTAAAAAAGACCAGAGCCAGAGGAATGGAGGCCTTGGTGGCAAGGGGTGGATGGGATGGAGGGTCTGGGGAGGGTCGTATTGCCATTGATAATCTCTATTTCCTCTAATTGTATCTCTTTTTTCCCCAACGTCAATTCAGTTATTAATTCTTGCATCCTGTCGGGAGTTCAAATGCTAAGGCTCCCATGACACACTTTCCTGCTAGTTTGGAGGGCAGGTCACTGATCCTCACTCCGAATCAATCACTGACGGCATGACTGTCCGTACATACCTTTATTTCAAGTTTTATTTAACAATGTCTGTGTTGCATATTTTCCCAATCGCACTATTTGCCCGTTTTATCGCAGGGCTGTATGCACACTGCATGCAAATTGATGATAAATTTTAAAATTATACAGCAGTGGGCAGCCTGAAACCCTAATGTTAAAAGAATTAATTTTTTTTAGTCTCAAAAATGTTCTAATTGCAGGGCTTTTATTCAAGGAGAGCACTTTCTGCTGACCTGTACAAATGTTTAATTACATGCGGTGTCAATAGCAACTGATGGCTGACAGTATAAACATTTTAGTTGCAACTGCCTAAAGCTTGACTGTACATTACTTATTAACAAGATGTGGGCTGCAGCAATTATAACATTTTCTCCTAATGTCCCCATTTATTGTGCCACAGCAGCAGGCCCTGATTCACAGTACACGCAGGCTGGAAATAACAGCTCTGGGACTTGCGAAAAACTGGCACTGGGCACGCTGTGTGATTTAGCTCAGATTGATAAAAAAGCACAGATTAGCTCTTCCCCTCACAGGCAGGAGATCCTGAAGGTCAGTATAGCCGCCGGGATAACCGTGGGGCCTGGGAAATGATTGCACACAATGAGACAAAAGGAGAGCGAGTAGATATATATATATATATATAAAAAAAACACAACTTGCTTTGCAGTTTGATTATTGTTTATAGATATACTGAGCCAAGAATTAAACCATAGCCTTGAGGCAGCATAATTATTTACAGCTGAAGACTCATATCATTATCAGCATGTTCCTAATTGCTTGAAGTAATATCAATGTTAGTGGATTTAACAAGTTTCTTGATACTTGCGTGGAAAATCGTATTCCTACGTCTGCGGAGGCGATTGCTTTAATTGTCAGTGTGGGATTTTGTCAATTTGTGACTTGTCGCTGGAGAGCAATCATTGTTTTCTCTTTTCACCAAGATAATGCGGAGTGGAGTGATATGTTTTGATTTGTGCTAATGCTTATCTAAAACCCCACCTTTGTTCGGAGCATAATAAGCGCCATGTGATGAAAAGTTTGTTGCAGTGTAACCTGAATGGTGTGATGACTAATGCCTTGGGTATTTACTTAACATACGCTTTTGTTATTTTCTTTCAAAAAAAAAACTGCAGTACCTGGCAGCAGACTGGCAACTCTGATACAGTAAGAGCAAGCTGCTGTCAGAACGAACCAGATTAGTCAATCCTTATGGCGAGAGCAAATTTCAGATAGTAGCTGAAGCGTGACCATTATGATCACAGCGTAGTGTTTATGCATACACAGGAACAATGATGTGACCCAGCAATCACGGAAAATACATTCCTCCATCTTTCAGACTATGCCATGCTTAAAATTGTGGTTGGCTCACGTGGGTGAAACGAGATCAACTTGGAATTCATTGTGGTGATAGTAATTAAATTGTATATTTTGCATTTCTATAAGCCCCCGAGTACTAAATGCACGGTAGCTTAAAGCCTTTTGACAGATATTACACCACACTTTCACCCTGCAGGGCTCTGCAGCAACATTTATTTTATTTTTTTTTGGTCGGCAAACATCTTAAAATGAGACAGGATTAGAATTTCTGAGTTTGTTGCAAAATGACTTTCTCCGCGAGAGTTATTTTTTTCCGAGTGTTCCATCATTAAATACTTCTCACAACATTCCAGGAGAGTTTTACAGGTTTGGGCATTAAACAGTATAGAGGATTGAATGAATTCATTGGAATCTTACATACTCAATCATTTCGAAAGGACACTAAAGTTGCATGGAGCTGGACACATGCATACTGGAGTGTATCAGGACTGACTGCACTGACTAAATGAGGGACAAATGAGAACATGATGTTAGCTTAATTCTATCAAGACCTTCCCAAGGAGATTCTTACCATAAAATCCAGGTTGTAAATCACACTGAGATATAGGGGTAGAAATTGGTATACGTTGCGCCCATTTTTCTGGCGTAAAACGGGCGCACGCATACCATTTTAACAGTGGGACGGCCAGCGCTAGTCTGCGCAGACTTTGGTTCCGCTGCTAAATGAGTGGGGGCCTTTATTTAGGTGTCCGCCCAGGATGTTGGGCCCCTTAAATATGTAAATTAGGGGCCTAAGGCCGGTTGCAGGAAATTAGTGGGCGATAAGCAGAGCGGCCTTCGGGCCTGCCCAACTCAGGATTCTTCCGTGGGACCCCCTACGGCCGCTAACTCCAAGTAAGTTCATTTTTGTTTTTACGTTAAAGAAATGCCCATCCTGTGGCACCAGCAGGAGTGATCCTCTGACTCCACTGGAGTTGCAATCGCCCAACCCTCCCCACCCATTGCCCGCACAAATCCCCGGTCATATTTTAGGTCCGCTGTCGGCGAGGCAGGCATTGATGTCCCCCGCCTGTATGCTGAGGAGGCCCGAGGACCAAATTCCTTGGGCTTCTTGGTTCAGGCGTGCGCCAACCATACCAGACTAGGCCCGAAAATGGGCAAAGACCAAAAGCTACCCCATACATTGCCATCCTACTTTAATACTTTCGAAAGCCTGTGGCCCCGATCTTACCTCCAAGGCATGTTCCGTGCGGAGGGCTGAAGTTAGGAACAGGGAACCAGGAAGTACGGGTGTGCTGGCCATCCTGCAGGTCTTTCAATTCTTTTCTGTAGGTTTCCCACCGCCTGGCTGGCTCCCTGTTGGGTGGGAAAGCCTACAGCACGTGGCCACAGCCGAGCTGAGAGCAGGGGGAGAGATCGTGGGGTGGGGGGGCAGGGAGGGCTGGTGGTGGTGGGGAGTATCTGATCGTGAAGCGGGGCAGATGGTGATTGGGGGGGGGGGGTTAGGTCCAATTGTGGAGGGGGGAGCAGATGCTAGTCGGGGGGTCCAATCGCGATGCGGGTGTAGCAGATGGTGGTCAACGGGAGCAGATGGTGGTCGGGGGGTCCAATCGCGGGGCGGGTGTAGCAGATGGTGGTCAGGGGGAGCAGATGGTGGTCGGGGGACATGATCGCGTTACGGGGGAGCAGACAGATCATAGGAACATAGGAACATAGGAACAGGAGGAGGCCATTCAGCCCCTCGAGCCTGTTCCGCCATTCAATGAGATCATGGCTAATCTGCGACCTAACTCCATATACCTGCCTTTGCCCCACATCCCTTAACACCTTTGGTTAACAGAAAGCTATCAATCTCAGATTTAAAATTAACAATTGATCTCGCATCAATTGCCGTTTGCGGTAGAGAGTTCCAAACTTCTACCACCCTTTGTGTGTAGAAGTGTTTCCTAATTTCACTGCTGAAAGGTTTGGCTCTAATTTTTAGATTATGCCTCCTAGTCCTAGAATCCCCAACCAGCGGAAATAGTTTCTTTCTATCTACCCTATCTGTTCCCCTTAATATCTTGAAAACTTCGATCAGATTACCCCTTAACCTTCTAAATTCTAGGGAATACAACCCTAGTTTGTGTAATCTCTCCTCGTAACTTAACCCTTGGAGTCCGGGTATCATTCTGGTAAACCTACGCTGCACTCCCTCCAAGGCCAATATATCCTTCCTAAGGTGTGGTGCCCAGAACTGCTCACAGTACTCCGGGTGTGGTCTAACCAGGGTTTTGTATAGCTGCAGCATAACTTCTACCCCCTTGTATTCTAGTCCTCTCGATATAAAGGCCAGCATTCCATTAGCCTTTTTGATTATTTGAAGATCGCAGGGTGATGGGGTTTACTGGGTAGCTTGTTGAGCTGGGAGGAAACACTCCTGCTCCTTCTGGCCCACAAGCAGTGCTGTAAAGGCACTTACCTCATGGATTCAGCCTTTCTCGCCTCCTTTCACCTGTCGGGTTTCCCAAGGCCTGGAAGACCCGGCTGACAGTGGTTCAAAATAGAATCACTGTAACAATGAAGTCACACAGCCTCATTAAAATATTTAAATGACTGAACCCGCCTCCTGAGAGCGGATTGGTCGCCTGCCCCTCGTCCCGCCTCCGTTAAAACTGCAAGTGGGCGGGTTCCAGGCACGTTGGGTTCCTGTTTCAGATTTTTAGGCCTGAATTTTTACCTTTGATACTTTTCAACAAAGCCACTGCAATTGAATCAGTCTTCCGAGTTTCACGGCCAATTAACGGGAGCGGGCGTGATGACGTCACGTATGACTCGAATTCAGCTGAGGTATTTAAAGGAGCAATGCACAGATGACAGTTGAAGGTTGGTAGAGATGGAAGATAGGTTGTTGGAGTTGAGAATGCATTGTGGAAATATTGGGTTGGTTGTTGGTAAATAATTTGATGTTGCTGTATACTAAAAAAAATGCAGGCTCAACGACAGGATACTGCTTCGAGATTTAGTGATGCCTCCCTGGAAATCCTGCTCCAAGGAGTCAGGGCCCACAGGGACGTCCTCTTCCCTGCTGATAGGAGGAAGAGGCCAGCTGCCCAGACAAAGAACGCATGGCTGGAGATCTTGGAGGAAGTGAGCAGCAGGAATGTTGTAGGCAGTTCCTGGATCCAGTGCAGGAAGCTCTTTAACAACCTCATGAGGTCAGGAAAGGTGAGTGCAATGCCACATTCAACTGCATCCTGATGTGCGTGTCACCCCAACCCCTTCTGCCTTCCCAAGCCTACTCCTGCACATCACTCCTCACACCAACCTACCTTGCAGGTGCACCTATCCCTCTCTGTCTATGCACTTACTCACATCTCCATCTGACCATCCACCGCTGACACTCACCCTCGCCTTAATGCAATGTTACGCCTCTCCCTCATAGTCACTCTCAACAGATGTTGCCCATCCATCCCTTCCACTCATTCCATGACTCTCACTCTAAGGTCTCTTGTTTCCCTCCTTGCAGGAGAAGAGAGCAGAGAACACCCTGGAGAGGCAGCGAACCGCTGGTGGCCCTCCAGTCATGATACCGCTCACTTCATCAGAGGAGAAGGCGCTGGAAATCAGCGGAGTTGCAGAGTTGCGGAGCTGCTGGCAGTGGGAGATGGAGAGTGGGGGAACTCCCAGCTACCTGGTGACAGAATTAAATATCAGACAGCCACATGTCATACGACAGTCACTCATGTTGACTTGATGTCAGCAGCCAGTGAAATATGATCATGTACATAATGGTAACTTATTAGCAGAACAGTTCTAATTCATGTCTTTACTTTCCCTCAGGCCCATCAAGTGACCCCCCCCCCCCACCACTGTCCAGCCAGAGGAGGAAGACAACTCCTCAGAGGAGGTCGCGGACTCTGAGGGTGCACCATCACAGGAGCCATGCACACCAAGCACCAGCGCAGATACACACACACCGGTGGGTCCACTAAGTCAGAAAGTAGTGTTGACACCTGGTGTCTCACACATCACATGTGAGCAAGAGCAGACAGTGGAGACAGGGACAGCAGTGGAGAGTCCTCGTCGGAGGGCGCAGAACGCTCCAAGCAGTGCTCAGCTGGACAAAGATGTTGAACCTCGGGACCGTCGACAAGGTGGCTGATTCTGGAAGAGCAACAGAAAATGCAGGAGGCTCTGGTAGGATTTCCAGCTGTGATGTGCTTGCTTGCAGGGAGAATGGAGGAGTCCATCTCCAGCATGACTGGCATGATGTCGCAATGATGTGTTCATCCATGGAAAGGGTGGCCACCTGCATGGAGCATCAAATGCGGCATTCAAACAAGTGCATGCTTGCTCTCACCAACAGCTTGCACACTCTGAATGCCACCTCATCCAAAATGGATAGAAACCTAGACTTGGCCGTTCATCACCTCACTGATGTGCAACTAAGTGCTCTCCAGCTCCTTGCTAGCAGAAAAGTGCAGGTGGGCCATGAGAGGGATGATGGTAAGAGGGGACATGGAAGTGGGGGCTATGCTCAAAGCGCTCCTACTTTTCCCCCGTTGCCCCTCCCCACCACCTCCTCCCCCTCCTCCCCCCTCAGTCAGAGCCCCACATGTTGCCTCGTGTCCTGATGGTCGAGTCTGCCAATGCACAGGTGCAAGAGGAGCAGTCTTTGACGGGGCCCTCACGGGCTCCAAAACGCAGAGGACGTCAGCCAAAAGTATCTAAGCAGTCAGAGCAGGGAAGTAAGCAGCCTGCCTCTACCTCTACTGAAGCAACAGGGGTTGCACGAAGAGGAGGATTCAACAATTGTAGATGTTCAAGGGTATGCACATGGGTGTGTTATAAAATGTTAGATCATTGAGTTTCTGTTTACTTTCTGAGCCACATAAAATTATTTCTCTGCACCACTTTCCAATCTTGTCCATTTTTGCCTGCTGTCTGGCAAGTGGCCTTGTCAGTTGGAGTGAATGGTAAGATATTACTTAACTTGGAGCAATTGGTGTGTGTGACTGGAATTGGTTTGGTCATTTTAGGACTACTTTGTGGTGGGGGTGCGGGGAAAGTTGGTTCAGCATCTGGGCGCCATATGGGTGAACTGGTGCAACCTAAATAAATTGTGCCTTGATGAGGCCATCCCTGGCATCCCGGGCAGCAATGTGCACCACTGCTGGTGCCGTGTCCACTTCAGGTTCCTCCTCCTCCTCATGTTCCTCCTCCACCTCCGAAGAGGCTCTGCACTCTGTGCCTTGTTTCTCCAGCGACTCCAATCCTGCGCTATGCTGTGTAGAGCACAGCAGACCACAACCATTCTGGCTGACTGGTGCATATTGAAGGCCTCCTCTAGATCTGTCCAGGCATCTGAAGCGCATCTTCAGCATCCCAATTGCTTGCTCTATTACACGTCTCGTTGTCATTTGGCTTTGATTGCAGCGCTCTTTGGCCTCCTCAAGGGTGTCATCAGCCGCATCTTCAGTGGATACCCCTTGTCTCCAAGCAGCCAGCCAGTAAGTCTGGTCGGAGGTGCGAAGAGCTGAGGGAGGGAGGACTGGCGCAGGATGAATGAAGCATGACAGCTCCCTGGGGATCTGACATACACATGCATGATGATCTTTTTGTGGTTGCAGATGAGCTGCACATTGAGGGAGTGGAAGCCCTTTAGGTTCATGAACACTCTTGGGTGATGTAGGGGTGCCTTGACGGCCACATATGTGCAGTCGATGACACCATGAACCTGTGGGAAGCCAGCCAGAGTCGCAAAGGCGAGCGCCCGCTCAGTAACACTGGCTTCATGAGTGGCAAAGTGTACATAAGTGCCTGCCTTGTCAAACATGGCATCAGTAACCTGGGTGATTCATTGGTGGGCGGCCGACTGCGAGATCCTGCAAATATCTCCTGCAGATCCCTGGAAGGAGCCTGAGGTGAAGAAGTTGAGGGTGGTGGTGAAGTTGACAGCTGCTGGTAACGCGTGTCCACCAGGTCCACTTGGCAGCGAATCTTTTTCCAGGAGGCTGAGGATGTCTGCCACCACCTGAGGCGATAGCCTAAGCCTCCTGAGGCACTCGTGTTCAGTCATGTCCAGGAAGCTGATCCTCTGCCTATATACCCTGTGTTGCGAGTATCGCCTCCTGCGAGCTGCACCCCTGTGCTCATCCCCTCCCTCCTGTGGTTCGGCAGGTCGGTGAAGAGAAGGCTGCTGCTGCTGCTCCTGCTGGTGTTGCTGGGGCTCATTTTGGTCCTCATCTGAGATCCAAGGTGAGACAGCATAAGCGGCACCCATGCTGATCTGACAGATGCCAGGTAAAGTGGAGATCAGAGGCACCATCCTCCAATGTAGTGAGAGTGACTTCCAATATATTGGGAGTGACTTCCAAAGTTGTAGAAATCACCTGCAAACTCCTGAAAGCAAACTCTCAGCGCAAGTGGTGGCAGCAAGAGCCTTTCCCTTAGGCGAGGAAGCAGGTGTGAGGTCTGAGTATTTATGTGATTTTTTTTTTTAAATATCATTTGTTCAGCTCCCTCAATTGCTGATGTGCTCTCTCCTTACTTTCACTGGCGAGGTTCAGCAAGCCCGGGAATCCCGTGTACAGCCAGTAAAAGCTCCAACAGCAGGTAAAAAAGACTGTTAATAGCCCCTTAACTATCTCTAAATTGGTTTAATTGGGTAACCCGCCTCTCCCGCCGTCTCTCGCGCACTGCCTAACGCGCTAAAGTTAAAGGTGGAAGCCGGCGGGTTGAAGCCGGCTTCCCGATGCGCCAACAATTTCAGCGCGTTTAACTACCCCCCCGCTCCCAAAGCCACTCACTCTTTAAAGTTAATATTCAGCCCTAAGGAGCCGAGTCTCTCCTGTCAGGAGGGTATTTAAGGAAATCACAGGCGCACTTGACAGGATGTTCCATCCAAGTCATTTAAAAAAAACACAAAAACATGCACCAACACCTAACTTATGTGTTAGATTATACAGTATATTTTTTTCCCAGTCAATGCATATAAATGTAATTATAATCACAGAATAAAGTGTTCAGTTTTCTTTATGATCGTACATTTCCAACAAACATATTCACAAATTATTGTAAAAACACCTGCAGCTAAAAGCGGAAAGAATCATGTTGAGTTTCTTCTTTTACTTTTAATGAAACATGTTACAGGTGACACCAGTTAACAGGAACATTTTCCCAGGTATCAACTTATATTGGATTGGGTTTCTTCTAACGCAGAAATATCTTTTTTAAATTAGCTCAAGCTGAATCATGCATACTTTTTAGTAAGTAATAGCTTTGACAGTCCAGGTTTTTTTTTAAATGCTAACTGATCTCCTGTGACATTGCACATAGACTAAAGTTTTATGAAAATTGCATTCCTCTCTTGTTATAGTTGTCTCTTTGCATGTCTCCCACTCTTAAAATCGTTCTGTCTCCCTCACTGTCTTTCAGCTTGGCTTACATTTTCTCTCTTTCTCTCTCTTTCATAGGAACATAGGAACAGGAGGAGGCCATTTAGCCCCTCGAGCTTGTTCCGCCATTCAATGAGATCATGGCCGATCTGTGACCTAACTCCACATACCCGCCTTTGCCCCGTATCCCTTAATACCTTAGGTTAACAAAAACCTATTAACCTCAGAATTAAAATGAACAATTGACCTAGCGTCCAACAGCTGTTTGCTGAAGAGAGTTCCAAACTTCTACCACTTTCTCTCTCTCTCTCTGTGTATGGTTTTCACACAATTTCTCTCCTTGTTCTCTGCAACCCTTTTTTCATCAACTCTTTGGGCTGGATTTTCATAAGGCCGTGGAGGCGGGTTTGGAGGCGTGTGGGGGTTAAAATTGCGAAAAGTGGCAGGCGGACCTGATCCCGCCTCCATTCCGCCTCCACGCAATTTTGATAAAATCATGTGCGGTGTTCCTGACTCCGTCCCGCCTCCAAGAGGTGGGAGAGGCCATTAAAGCCCTTAACAAGCCCAAATTGGCTCTGTAATGCCATTTTGAAAAGTTTTAGCTAGTTTAACCCTTTTCCGACATGAAGCACACCTGATGTGAAACACGCCAGTGAATCCTGGTGGGAGCACAAGTGGATAGCTGACTATCAGCTGCAGGTCCACTATTACAACGGAGATGTGATGAAGGTAGTAGTAGTATTCGGTCTGAAAGTCGCCTCTGATGCTGCTGCATTGAATGTCTTCAGAGACTGCCTGGCCTTTGCTGTGAGAGGACCTGGATGGAAAAAAAATTCTCTCTCTCTCTCTCTCTCTCTCTCTCTCTCTCTCTGAGCTGATGCTCATTTTGCATCCAGGTCCACTCACAGCAAAGGCCAGGCAGTCTCTGAAGAGCTTCAATGCAGCAGCAATTATGACATCATCAGAGGCGACTTTCAGACTGAAAACACTAATTGGTTCATGGGTTCCCACATGCTGGAACTCAATTGCCCAATTAGGTTAAAATTGCATCAATCTCCCACATCCAATTGCAGTTGGGTGGATAACACGAAATGCGGATGACACGACCCCAACCCACCCCAGTATCAAAATCCAACCCTTGCTGTTTTCTTCTTTCTAAATCTGTATGTCTCCCAATCTTTGTACACCCTTCCTGCATATTCCTTTTCTGATGTGCTCGCTTCACACCATTTTACATTTTAAGGACCAGGGAATGCAGCCAACATGTTGCAGGTGAGGACCTGAGCTTGGTGGAAGCAGCTACTGAGAGCAGCAGCAATGCATGCAGCAGGATAGAAATTAAGGGTTTGGGATTGGGCTAGAAGGGAGATGATGATGAGGAGTTTAGGCTGAGTTAGGTCAGGGATTAGGGCAGGGTTGGGATGGAGAGGGAGGCAACAAAGACCTGATGGATGTAGGCTGTTTTCTCAGCAGGTTGGCAGTGAGCATAGGAACAAGCATTGGGGCGGGAGGTGATAGGACATTTCTCCCTCTCCCCAAATTCGTCTTGGCATGTGTAATAGTCTTGCCTCCCTGTCGCATGTCCTAGAATTGCTTCTAATGCCCACCACCCCTGAACTCTTTCCACATGCTTCGATTTTGACAGTGGGAGCGGGCAGGGGAGGATACATTGTCAAGTGGACAGGCATGAGGCAGCACAGGGACAGGTAGAGGAACTGAAGGTCTAGGAATGAACCACCGAGGTGGTGAGTGGAGCAGTTGGGCAAGGTGCACAGTGATGTCCTGTCACCTGGCAATTAAATTGGGGTTTCCCCAAGGGGTGGCAGATAACCTGCCCTTACAACAGATTGTGTGGACTTAGGGGGAGGGGGGCAGTAATTATATATTGAAGTATATAGAATATACAGCACAGAAATGGCCATTTGGCCCAACTAGTCTGTGCTGGTGCTTATACTCCACACGATTCTCCTTCCATTCTATCTACCTCATCTCAGCCTTTCAGCATATCTTTCTATTCCCTTTTCTCTCATGTACTCGTCTAGTTTCCTTTTGAAAGCATCTAATCTATTTGCCTCAACCACTTCCTGTGGTATCAAGTTCCACATTCTAGCCACTCTCTGAGTAAAGACATTTCTCCTTATTTCCCTATTGAATTTATTAGTAACTGTGGTGTATTTATGGACCCTAGTTTTGGATTCTCCCACAAGTGGAAACATTCTCTCCACATCTACCCTGTCTAACCCATTCAGAATTTTAAATACCTCTATCAGATCACCTCTAAGTCTTCTCTTTTCCGAACAAAAAAGCACCAATCTATCCCCGATAGCTGTAAACTCTCAGTGCTGGTACCATCCTTGTAAATCTTGTTTGCACTTTCTCAAGTGCTTCTATGTCCTTTTCATAGTATGAAGACCAGAACTGTGCACAGTACTCTAAGTGCAGCCTGACCAGGGTCCTATACAAGTTCAACATAACTTCACTACTTTTGAATTCTATAACCCTAGAAATAAATCCCAGTGCTTTGTTAGCATTTTTAATTGCTTTGCGGACTTGCTTTTAATGATTTGTTCACCTGTATCTCTAGATCCCTTTGTTCTTCTACCCCATTCAGTTTCTTATTTTCTAAGGTGTAGGTGATGTTTCTATTTTTCCTACTGAAGTGCATCACCTCACATTTATCTATGTTAAAGTTTATTTGCCACTATATGCAAATTTTCTCATGTCTTCTTGTATTATGTTGCTTTCTTCCCCTCCCCCCCAGTTTGGTATGATCTGCAAATTTTGACATTGAGTTACTTGTTTCTAAATCCAAATCATGAATGTAAATTATGAATAACAGTGGTTCCAGCACTGATCCTTGTGGAACACCACTTTCTACCTTCCTCCAATCTGAATAATTACCCTTTACCTCTACTCTCTGCTCTCTTTTTTATAAGCCATTTTGCTATTGATTCAGCTATTTGTCTCCTGACTCCACATGCCCTAACCTTTGTCATGAGCCTACCGTGTGGTACCTTATCGAAGGCCTTTTGAAAATCCAAGTATATGACATCTACTACATTACCCTTGTCTACTCTTTCCGTTACCTCTTCAAAGAATTCTATCAGGTTAGTTAAGCATAACTTAGCCTTTCAGAATCCATGCTGACAAATTTTTATTAAATTATCTGTCTCTAGATGCTCTTCTATCACTTCTTTTGGTATAGATTCCAGTATCTTTCCTATCACTGACGTTAAACTGATTGGTCTATAGTTCCCAGGTTTTGTTCTATCTCCCTTTTTGTATACAGGAACAACATTAGCTGTCCACCAGTCCACTGGCACCATCCCCTCTTCTATGGAACTTTTATATATATATGACTAGTGCCTCTGCTATCTCCTCCCTAGTCTCCTTGAGTATGCATGGGTGCATACCATCCGGACCTGGGGTTTTATCCGCTTTTAGTTTTGCTATTTTGTCAATTATTTTCTCCCTTTCAATCCCAACCAAATTAATATTCTTTTTAAGCTCATCCT
This sequence comes from Squalus acanthias, assembly GCA_030390025.1. Taxonomy (NCBI): domain Eukaryota; kingdom Metazoa; phylum Chordata; class Chondrichthyes; order Squaliformes; family Squalidae; genus Squalus; species Squalus acanthias. The sequence continues at coordinate 133,919,833 of CM059432.1, forward strand.
CCAGTGAAGTGTCTGTTTTGTTAGCTTCTTCAGTAAAAACTGAGATGAAGTAGTTATTCAATACTTCTGCCATTTCTCTGTCATTACCTGTGCGTTTATCTTGCTCATCCTTTAGTGGCTCTATCCCAACTTTAATTTTCCTTTTGTTATTTAGGTGTCTATAGAACACTATATTATTTCTTTTTATATTCCTTGATAATTTGAATTCGTAATTTCTCTTTGCTCTCCTGATTTTTTTTTACTTTTCTCCTAAGTTCTTCATATTCCCTTTTGTCCTCCTCTCTTTTAGTATCTAGACACTTCTTATATGTTGTTTTCTTTAGATTCAACTTTCCCTTTAGTTCTTTATTCATCCACAGTGCCCCATAATTAGCTTAATAAGATGCTTTCCTACTCTTTCTTCTCCTATATGTTCTGGTTCATTATCTATTACAAGATCCAGCAGTCATTCTTTTCTTGTTGGATTTCTTATGTACTGAGTGAGAAAGGAGTCCTGTATACACTATAAAAACCCAATTCCCTTTTCTCCTTTCACTACTTCTTCCTGCCAGTTTATTTGGGGGTAGTTGAAATCTCGCAGGATCATTATTCTATGCCTGCTACTCACCTCGTAGATTTGCCTACATATTTCTTCCTCCAATTCCCTTCCACTATTTGGTAGTATACCCTTATTAGGGTGATAGATTCCATCTTACTTTTTAATTCAATCCATATGGATTCTGTATCTATCTTACTGCTAGTTACATCCTTTTTTTTTTCTACTGCCATTATGCTATCTTTAGCTTGTACAGCTACTCCACCTCCTTTCCTTCCTTCCGACCTTTGTAATATCCTACAATATTTAGTTGCCATTCCTGTTCTCTATGTTGCCATGTTTCAGTCATCCAGATCCTCTCTACAAATTATAGCCTCCAGTCCATCCATTTTGTTTTGAATACTACGTACATTGCTGTAAACTTGAGGTCATCCAAAACTCTGCTGCCCGTGTCCTAACTCACACCAAGTCCCATTCACCCATCACCCCTATGCTCGCTGACCTATATTGGCTCCCAGTTAAGCAACGCCTTGGTTTTAAAATTCTCATCCTTGTTTTCAAATCCCTCCATAGCCTCGCCCCTCCTTATCTCTGTAATCTCCTCCAGCCCCACAACCCTCCGAGATATCTGCACTCCTCTAATTCTGGTCTCTTGAGCATCCCCAATTTCAATCTCTCCACCATTGGATGTCGTGCCTTCAGCTGCCTAGGCCCTAAGCTCTGGACTTCCCTCCCTAAACGTCACCACCTCACTACCTCTATTTCTTCCTTTAAGATGCTCCTTAAAACCTACCTCTTTGAACAAGCTTTTGGTCAGTTGCCCTTATGTGGCTCGATGTCAAAATTTGTTTGATAATCGCTCCTGTGAAGCATCTTGGGACGTTTTAATACGTTAAAGGTTCAGCCATGAACGCATTGAATGGCGGTGCAGGCTCGAAGGACCGAATGGTCTACTCCTGCACCTATTTTCTATGTTTCTATGTTTCTATACAAATACAAGTTGATGTTGTTGTTGTTGTTGTTGTTGTACCAACAGTTTAAATTGTTCTTGTTTATTATTCCTCTCTCTTTGTTTTTAGTAGTTATTTTACCTTTATGCTCTATGACTATCCGAACTCTGCCCATTCGTGCTATCCTCATTCCTTCCTTTAATTTGTCCTTGACACTCTTTTCCTGATTATTTTATTGTTAAGTTTCTGTAATTTCTAGCAGTTCCCTCCACCCATGTTATTAGTTTAAAGTCTTATTTACAGCCCTTGTTATCCTTTTCACTCGGACCTTGGTCCCAGCCCAGTCCAGGAGCAGCCCGTCCCAATGGAACAACTCCTTCCTGTCCCAGTACTGGTGCCAGTGTCCTATGAAATGGAATCCCTCCTTCCTACACCACTTGTTTAGCCACATGTTGACTTTCCTGATCAGTTTGTCCCTCTGCCACATGGCTTGGGTAATTATTACCTGTGAGATCCTGCTTTTCAATTTAGCTCCTAACCCCTGATACTTTTTTAGCAGGACCTCTTCACTAATCTTTCCTATGTCGTTGGTTCTGACATGGACCACAACACCTGGATTCTCCCCCTCCCTTTCCAGATTCTTTTCCAGCCATTTTGAGATGTCCCTCACCCTGGCACCACACCCTTCAGGACTCTCGATCCTGATTGCAAAGAATACTATCTATCCTCCTAATTATAGAATCCGTTAGAAGATCTGTTAGTGGCAGCAATTTTAAATATATGCAAATTAATGGAAATATTTATTTAAACTTTATGGCCCCCCAATATTGCGCTCCTGCCTGTGTTTGGGTGTTGGTCAGATGCAGCACATCCAATGCGTTTTGCACCTGCCCTGAGATGAGGAACCCACCTGGATTTGCCGGGGTTCAGGTCATTAGCATGGGTCCCATATGTGCCTGGGGGAAAGGCCTATGCACAGAAACGGGGACAGAAAGTCAGTCGTTACATCAGGCCTGAGAGGCCACTGACTGTGGGGGCAATCTGGCTGTCCAAAACCACAACCAGAAGGCTTCCAGCCCCCAAGATTCCAGCGAGGCCCTATGGGGAAAAGGGGCCACTTACCTTTTTATGCCTGCTTGGCTACGCTGTCTGCCTTTGTAAATCCCTCCAATCTGAGTAGGGGGGCAGAGCAAGTGCTAGCAACGGCCTCCTCAGGCGAAGGTCAAGATGGCTGCCAACCGCTGTTCCCAGAGAAAAGCGAAGTGGGAGATGCCATTTATTCAGGAAAGACTGTACAGGCTGGGGCTCATTAGGCTGAGGGGTGACCTAATAGAAGGATTTTAAAATTATGAAATGGTTTGATAGGGTAGACATAGAGCTGTTTCCACTTGCGGAGGAGTCCAAAACTGGGGTGATAAATATAAGATAGTCACCAATAAATCCAAGAAGGAATTCAGGAGAAACTTCTTTACCCAGAGAGTGGTTAGAATGTGGAACTTGCTATCACATGGAGTGGCTGAGGCGAATAGCATAGATGCATTTAAGGGGAAGCTGGATAAGTACATGAAGGAGAAAGGAATAGAGGGATATGTTGATAGGGTGAGATGAAGCAGGATGGGAGGAGGCTCATGTGGCGCATAAACACCGGCATAGACCAGTTGGGCTGAATGACCTGTTTCTGTGTTGTAAGTACTATACAATTCTATGTATAATTCCGCCCCCCTTCCCCCCAAATCCACACAAACGGAATTCACCCGAAATTGCCCAAAATCGGCAAAAGCAACACAAAAGATCGCGAAATTTAAACGCAAATTACGTCGAGCGCAAATTGAGTTTCCGTGATCTTTTGCACTGGTTTAAAAAACATCGCGCTAGAATCCGGCCCCACCCACCAAACTGGCCATGCCCCCAGGATGAATTAATCACCATTGTGAGTTTCTGCTAATTGCGCCTGTTTGCGGGGCTTCGATGAGGCTCTTAATATGAAGCTATTTTTTAGGCGTACAGTTCTGGTCACCACATTACAGGAAAGATGTGATTGCACTAGAGAGGGTACGGAGGAGATTTACGAGGATGTTGCCAGTACTGGACAATTTTAGCTATGAGGAAAGATTGGATAGGCTGGGGTTGTTTTCTTTGGAACAGAGGAGGCTGAGGGGAGATTTAATTGAGGTGTATAAAATTATGAGGGGCCTAGATAGAGTGGATAGGAAGGACCTATTTCCCTTAGCAGAGAGGTCAAGAACCAGGGGGCAGAGATTTAAAGTAATTGGTAGAAGGATTAGAGGGGAGTTGAGGAGAACTTTTTTTACCCAGAGGGTGATGGGGGTCTGGAACTCACTGCCTGAAAGAGTGACAGAGGCAGAAACCCTCATCACATTTAAAAATTACTTGGATATTCACTTGAAGTGCCGTAACCTACAGGGCTACGGACCAAGAGCTGGAAAGTGGGATTAGGGTGGATAGCTATTTTTCGGCCGGTATAGACACGATGGGTCGAATGGCTTCTTTCTGTGTCGTAAATTTCTATGATTCTATGACTAATAGGCATGTGAAACTAGTAAATGGTTCTGTATACTTTTTTAAAGTCTTTTTCAGTTCTTTAAAATCAGGTTACTCACAAGTGGTGGACTCGACACTCTGATTAAAATGCTTATTTTTTGTGATAAACCCATTTTCAGCTGTATTAATCAAACTGCATCAAGTTACTACTCTTAAATATATCAAGGAAGATTTTTTAAAACAATTTTTAAAAAAAAAGCATATTACGTTTTAAAATGCTGCCTGATTGCGCTGGCTCATGGCAAATTTTGCGTTCGGCGATATGCAAATGAGTTTGAGCGGAAACTTGAGAAAAGAAATCACTTCTGAAAAACTTGTGCAATTTTGAGCCGATTGCACCCACAGCGGAAACTCTACCCCCCTGATTTCCAACAGCAATTTAGAATGTGTGCGTAATGTACCTATCGAAGTAAACAGTACAGACATGTTACGGTAATAAATTGAAAAAATAATCACAGACAAGAAAATGAACTGTGTAAGAGTTAGATGAAATTTTATTCCCCCCTTCTTAAACCAGGAGATCCATGCACAATGTCGAGTGTTTCTCCCGTGCATTAAATAATAATAAAAAAAAATATTGCAAGACAGGAGATAATAGCAATCAGGACAGGTGCTTTGCAGAAATATGTTGATTTCTTGAGGGCTTTATTAGCTTGCCGTCTGCGCAGCAGTTGAGAGAAGGCTGAAGCCGGCCAGACGCAGCTGTCAGGGCCAACAGCTGCTGTTTTGGCCTGACTCTGCTTTTATTGCCGAACATTATGAGATTACCCAGGCTAATGCAGCTCGAGCTGGCCAAATCTTTTCAGGCAGTTTTGTCAACAGTGATTCCCTCTACCTTAAAGGTACAAAGTATGGGTCCTCCCTGGATGTTGCAGGTTGCCACAATAAAAGAAATTCGAGTGCCATCATTATTTCCCAAGCCCACTGCAAGCGTCAGGTTACTGCCAAGCAGCTTTGTGACTCGGATACCTTTCCTCGCTCTCATTTGTGTTGCTTGGTATTTTGTCCATTGCAAGGGATCGAGGAGGGAGCTCGTTGGCAGGATTTGAGTACGGTATTCTCATCGTTGATAAATACAAGTCTATAATAACTGTCAGAATTCATGTTAGATAAACTGTTCTTTTTAACAAGGAAGAAAAATCACTTAAAGGGAAAATATGGTTCACGATATTATTCTGCAAGCCTAAGCAAGGGCAATATCTGTACACTTACTGATGTTCCCTCAGTCACACATTGTTTTAAGATTTTACTATGCTGTAGAACTGAGTCTTGAGATAGCCCATTAGCAGACATTATGTAAAGAACTCCCCTGATGTGATGTCACTAGAGTGGAACTTCACCATGTCAACATAAAGATGAGCTTTATAAAAGTGTTAAGCTTCCAGGCTTGATCCAGTCACCAGCTCTATAGCATAAAAAAATAAGTAACAAAGGGTGTCTGGGAGATTTCAGCATCGTATCTCCCTTTATAACAATTACAGGCATGTGACAATCCAGTACAAGACACCAAACCATCAAGCTGTAAATTCTGTAGCACCTATTGGCACCTGTGCTAGTAATAAGCTAATTAATCTTTGCGACCAAAGGGAGAAAGTGTATTCTATGCGACCCCAACAGTGTGCCACCCTCGCTGGTTAATGGAGTGTGCTCTATGGACGAGAACCAAAGAGGTTTGCAACACAGAAGGAGAGCATTCAGCCCATCATTTCTGTGCCGGCTCTCTGCTAGAGCAGTTCAAAACTAATCTCACTGCCGCACGCTCTCCCCATAGCCTTGTGCCTTTCTCTGCTTCAAATATTTTTCAAATTTTCCCTTCAAAGATTTGATAGTCTCTGCCTCAACCATTCCCTTTGGTAAATCATTCCATGCTCCAACAACACTCTGTGTAAAGAAATGTCCCCTAACCTCTCTCCTCACTCTCTTAGTGACAGATTAGAATTGATTACTCCTTGTCACTGACATGCCAACTGGAGGAAATAGTCTTTTCCTATGCACTGTACAAAACTTCATAATTTTAAAAACCTCTATTAAATCTTCTGTTCAGCCGTGAATCTGTGGTAGCACTCTTGCCTCTGAGTCGGAAGGTTGTGGGTTCAAGACTCACTTCAGAGACTCACTTTATTCATAAAAGCTCACTTTATGCATAACTACGTTTTATTCATAACTAAGAAACCTTTTTGAGCACTGTGCCTTGTGATAAACTTTGTTTTTTGTACTGTCATCAAGAAATGACAACAAATGACTGCTGATACTTGGCACAGTCAGTCTGTTGGCACACACTGTTGTTCTATATGTGCTGTTGTTCAGAACTGTCATCAAGCATGATAAAACAATAATAATAGTCTGCTCGCTGAGGTGTTTTTCTCTTAAGCTGATTGCTCAAACATCTGCTTATTTCTCATCAGAAAGATATGGCCTACTTCTCAGTCGCTTCCTTACTGGGGGGATATGCTGGTTCCTGGCATTGGAGTTATGAACACGGAGTTGTCGGAGGCTTTTGTTTTCAGCTTGATGAAAACTGGCTGTTTCTGATCCCTGCTGGGTGGAGCCCAGAGAATCCGAGTGCAGTCCGGTCGCAGTGCAATCCAAACAGAGTTCCCAGCTCATATTCAGAGTTCAGTTCGCAAATACCTGGAATTTGCCGAGTTCAGGCTTGGTTTAGTTTTGGCCCATTCCTGCAAATCTTTTAATCTCCATGCACAGAGACACAAAAATGGCCTTCAGCACGTGCGCATTGCCGTTTCCCATATCCCGTAATATTCCCCCATCGTCATGGCGAACAGGGGAGGAACTCACTAATATCTGTGGATGCAGCCACAATGGGGGAAAAAACCAGCTGTTATTATTATTCATAATTTTTATGATGCGAGAGGAAGGGAAAAAAATTCAACCCCAGTGATCAATAGTAGTAGGTGACACACTAAGCCCTTCAGAGCTTAAAGTGGATCTATTTCTTTGAGCATCTGGTCCTTGACAGGTTAATGGGGCTATCCAGTCTCCAGTGGTTAATAGGGCAGCTAATGATCTGTGGGGGTTTAGTGGGTATAGTAATGCCTGGTGGCTGGGTGGGGCGGTCCAGCCAGATTGTGAGCATCCAACCTGTAGTAACCAAGTGCATCAACCCCTTGGCAGTCATGCCAAAGGCACCTGATTCCTTCTCATCGGAGAGGCAGCCCGTCCCTGGTGCTTTGGGAGGTGCACAATCCCTAATAGTTTTGCAGAGGAGGTCTGATCAGCTGCAGTCTTGTGTGGGTGAGGGGGGAAGATGTCCGATCCCTGGTGCTCTAATTGTGGCATGTGCCAGACTGTCTGTCATTATTGACACCCTGATAGGTCCAGGGCCAATGGTCCCCCTAATTTATTTTTGGGTGCACGGCCCCTATGCACGACAGAGAGCTACACGGCCACGCAGCTTAGAGGGAACGTTGTCCAGGGTGCCTCTATCTGATTCTCAGAGTGACTGCGTTCCAGTGGGAGAGTGCCGTCAACAGCAAGGGCGCAGCTCTGGCACCATTAACAACACTCGTTAGCAAACTGCTGACCTCTAGAACAACAACAGCTTGCATTGATATAGCGCCTTTAACTCAGGAAAACATCCCAAGGTGCTTCACAGGAGCGCAATCAGACAAAATTTGACACCGAGCCACCTAAGGAGATATTAGGACAGGGCTTGGTCAAAGAGGTGGGTTTTAAGGAGCGTCTTAAAGGAGGAGAGAGAGGCAGAGAGATTTAGGATGGAACCTCCAACGTTTAGGGCCGAGGCAGCTGAAGGCACGGCCGCCAATGGTGGAGCGATGAAAATCGGGTGTGCGCAATAGCATTGGAGACCCAGGTTATCATTGGTTTCATGAGCGGTTGTAAGTTGCCTATTAAATGTGCAGAGCTGTTTAGTGCCATTGTGCGCTTGCATCACAACACATAAAAGCGCAGAGATGGACAGAGTGGGCTGCAAATCAATTCCCACATCCATTTATACGTGCTCTAAAGCTGCATACTTTGGAAGATTATATTATCTAAATGACAGGGGAAACTCCAACACTTGGTTAAGAAAGAAAAAAATCACCAGCGAACACAAAGGTTAGGAACAAGTCGGTCCAACAACATTCTTGCAGATTATCATTAAGCAACTGCACTACCTGGGAAAATGGATCGCAGTTGAATAAAACAAAGAAAATACTTGTCATGTCCATGTTTGTAGCGATAAACAACAGCAAGTTGAAGCAACTTTGGATAGAGTTCTGGAGAGGGCAGCAATTGCTCAGAGTTCCTGTGGATGTTGTTGATCTTGACGCACTGGACCTCCAATAGACCTCCCGAGCACAAAGTGAATCGGGCGCACTGGCGTGCGGAGGTCACAGATCTCACTGAACACTGAGGTCTTCTTCTTCTTTCTTATGGTAGTAGCAAAGCAAATCAAATGTCAATATCTAAGTCAGATATCCAGGCCAAAGCTTCCGGTGTAACAGCGTGGATATCTTGTAGGCTGCCTATGAATTTCCTCTGAGGGCAGTGCTCAATGATGCGCTCCAGGGTCTGATTAGGAGCTTCACAGTCGCATGATGGGGATGCTTTAATCTTCTATCTATGGAGAAGGTGGCGGCATCTACCATGACCGGTTCTGTGGCGGTTGATGGTTGTTCACTGTTTGCGAGGAAGGTTTGATCTTTCAAGTTGTACACTGAGGTAAAGGTGACTGATGTTCCTCTGGCAGTAAGGAGAGATTCATGGGGCAATCACCTGAGGACTCCCTCTCTCCTGATGACCCGAATTTATCCAGTGAGTAGCCAAGCCGCACACTTAAGATCCCCCAGTCCGCATTGACTTAGCTGGCCACAGTCAGAGTGGGAGATGGGGCACCACAGTTGGCCTCAACACCTTGGTTAGATCTCCCAATTCTAATTGCTATTGGTGATCCCTGCTGAATGTGCCTTTGTGTGTGTGAGTTAACCTCGCCAGACGTACCATTTGTGTGTGATATCGCGTTGTGGAAAATGCTTATTATGTTTGCCCCCCACAGCACACCACTGTAACTCATTGTTTATGAAGTGCTTTGGGATACTTCTGGGACACGAGCGCTCACCTGAAATTTGGGAGCTCGGCGAATCAGGCATACTGACCTTCGCCGCCAATTCTTCGATCTGTGCTCCTGTCAAGTAAGTCCCTGAACTGGGAGCGGAGTCTCCCAATTTCAGGGCGACTATATAAACGCACGCTGTTCCTTTCTACAAAGCCGGAAATATTGGCCAATTCTTTGAGAACACTATTGACGCTCCCCGTTTTGTGCATGTGCGCTATTCTTAAATGGCCCAGAATTTCCTGGAGAGGGGCATCTCGCTTTGAACGGTGTGAGTTGGAAAATTTTTCCTCACCATTCAGCTCCAATTAATTTTGTGCTTCAAATTGTTGGAAGTGCGAGCTGATAACGGGGCACCTGGGACCTCAGTGAACGAAGGGACCAATAGTGTATCTCCTTAACCAATGAGATTTCAGGATTGAGAAAGAGACAGAGGAAGGACTGAGAAGGAAACAGGGTGAATTAGAGTCAAATTAGGTACAGAAAGAGAAATAAAGAGACAGAAAGAAAGATTGGATTAAGAGAGAGAGAGAAAAGAGGCAGAAAGGAAAAGTAAAAAAAAAATTATAAAATTTAAAATTTAACAAACCTCTTGGAACAATTTACGACTTGCAGGAATGAGACTCCACAATTCAAATTGTTCCCTTTCTGGACCTCCGAGATTGGGTGGCATTGCAGGAACATAAATCTCGTCATTAAAAGGGTTACGCTGTTAAATACCAGCCCTAACTTTCAGCGGCGAATTTAATTTGTTTTTACAGCACAAATGCAGCAATTTCTTGACACTCACGAGGAGGCTGAGGGTGAGCTCCGGTTTTCACGAGGCCAAATCGTCCAGGAATTTGTGGGGAGCAACTCACGGCGAATCTCTTCCTATCCACAAGTTGTTGGGTTATTTACACACTGTGAACGGCGTGTGCATTAACTCGCTACTATTTTCCCAGAAAATTCTGGGCCAATACTTTAGTTTGTGCTGGTTTTGACACTTTGAACCAGCATGACAAGAGTGATCATTCAGTTGTGAATGTGGCTTGTTCATATATTTATCTGCACTGGCAGTCATGTTATGTCACAGCTTTTATCCTGCAGCAGGTGTAACTGAAGCACAATTTATTTGAATTTTTTAAATTAGATATTAAAAATAGATCGACAATATACTATGAATGATGGTCTATGGTCAGTGCCTTACGCCTCCCACAAGCCATCACTGGAACTTTGTTGCTGATGTATCAGCATTACATGATCAGCCATACTGGGAACATAGGAAGATAGGAACAGGAGTAGGCCATTCAGCCCCTCAAGACTGTTCCGCCATTCAATGAGATCATGGCTGATTTGTACCTCAACTCAATCTACCCGTCTTAGATCCATATTCCTTAATATCCTAACCTAACAAAAATCTATTGATCTCAGTCTTGCAAGTTTCAATTAACCCAGCATCCACAGCCTTTTGGAGGAAGAGAATTCCAGATTACTACTACCTTTTGCGTGAAGAAGTGCTTCCTGATTTCAGTCCTGAAGGGCCAAGCTCTGATTTTAAGATTGTGCCCCTTTGTTTTGGATTCCCCCACCAGAGGAAATAGTTTTTCTGTATATACCCGATAGAATTATTTTATTGTTTTGATCGCCCCCTCAATCTTCTATACTCAAGGGAATGTAAACCAACTTTATGCACCCTGTCCTCATAATTTAACCCTTTCATCCCCGATATCATTCTGGTGAATCTGCGCTGCACCCTCCTCCAACAACGACAACAACAACTCGCATTTATATAGCGCCTTTAACCAAGTAAAACGTCCCAAAGCGCTTCACAGGAGCGATTATCAAACAAACTTTGACACCGAGCCACATAAGGAGATATTAGGACAGGTGACCAAAAGCTTGGTCAAAGAGGTAGGTTTTAAGGAGCGTCTTAAAGGAGTGAAGAGAGGTAGCGAGGCGGAGAGGTTTAGGGAGGGAATTCCAGAGCTTAGGGCCATGGCAGCTGAAGACATGGCCGCCAATGGTGGAGCGATTAAAAATGGGATGCTCAAGAGGCCAGAATTGGAGGAGAGCAGATATCTCGGAGGGCTGCAGGAGATTACAGAGATGATCCAAGACCAAGGGCTAAAGAATTCTTCAGGTCCCTATGGGGAAGGACATCACAACTGCATGTGTGAAGCCTTCTGCTGTACAAATACTAAATCCCTTCTTTTAGTGACAATTCTTTCCCCATGGTTCGCAAATTCATCCAAAACAATCGGGGTAATTTTAACCTTTGCAGATGGGGTAAAGCGGGTGATAGTAGATCGGACGCCCGTTATACAGTCCGCTCGAGTGTCCTTTCCATCGACGTCAATATAGCCTAGTTTACCCCTCAGTTGAAGTTGAAGGTTCTGCCCATTAACTTCAAAGGAAAGGACAATCAGGCCAGGTGTACAACGGCCGATCCGATCCGATCCGATCTTGCCCGTCTTTTGCCATCGCCGAAAGTTAACATCACTCCCAATGTTGCCAACATTATTGTTTGTCAGTAAGTTATTCAAAGGATAATCCTCAAACAAAGAAACATGACTCAGTCCCATTTTAAGTGCAGTTACACCCACGATTCCCAAGGCACGAAGTTGTAACCTGATCCATTGAAAGAACTGCGGAGCGCAACGCACTCACTTTCACTCGCAAAGCCAAGCCTCAGACTTCCAGTGAAAGCATGGACAGCATTGCATCTGCCCGTCACTGTGCCTATTCCTTTATGTCGTATTTTGACTCCGTATTTCCTATGGGCCTTTTATATTGGCCGTCTTTTAAATCAGACTCTGATTTCAATGGGGGGGCTTATAACAGGTGGCCATTTTGCCCCCATCCCCCACAACAGAAGTTGAATTTCACCCCCAATCAGTTCTAAACTACTTTAGAAAATATGAAAAAAATTGTATATGCATTTTATCTAATGTCAATAACTGAGATGGAACGACTCATAACCTGGATGATATTATTCACTCTGGTGCAAAGCGTCAGTGAGTTATACAGCTGCCATGTCTTCACATAAACCATCAGTATGCTTTGCTCTGGTAGTTGGAATAATAGAACTCAAAAACACCTTGAAGTGTTTACTTTTCTCGGCTGCTTGAAGGACAGCAGACAGATTTGTGAGATATCATTAAAAAAAACCAAAAGGATACTAAAAACAAAAAGAAATGCCGAGTGGAAGCAATGGGATAAAATAAATAGTTCATGTAGATAAACACATGACCTGATGGAAAACAAATGACGTCCTTCCCCACATCACAAGCTGAACAATTTTCCTGAACCTCACCCACTGCCAAACCAATCTTTCTATTAACACAAAAGCAAAATACTGCGGATGCTGGAAATCTGAAAAAATACAGAAAATGCTGGAAATACTCAGCAGGTCAGGCAGGACCTGTGGAGAGAGAAACAGAGTTAACGTTTCAGGTCAATGACCTTTTGGCAGTGAAGCTGATTACCCCACATGACCTCTGAAGTCCTAGAATCATAGAATCATAGAATGGTTACAGCACAGAAGGAGGCCATTCGGCCCGTCGAGCCCGTGCTGGCTCTCTGCAAGAGCACTTCAGCTAGTCCCACTCCCCCGCCCTTTCCCCGTAGCCCTGCAAACTTTTTTCCTTCAGGTACTTATCCGATTCCCTTTTAAAAGCCACGATTGAGTCTGCCTCCACCGCCCTTTCAGGCAGTGCATTCCAGATCCTAACCACTCGCTGCATAATAAAGTTTTTCCTCATGTCGCCTTTGGTTCTTTTGCCAATCACCTTAAATCTGTGTCCTCTGGTTCTCGACCCTTCCGCCAATGGGAACAGTTTCTCTCTTATCTGCTCTGTGTCGACCCCTCATGACTTTGAACACCTCTATCAAATCTCCTCTCAACCTTCTCTGCTCTAAGGAGCATTGCTTTCAGGTTGCAAGGTTGTGGGTTCAAGTCCCACTCCAGAGATTGAGCACAAAAAGCTAGGCTGACACTCCAGTGCAGTGCTGAGGGAGTGCTGCACTGTCGGAGGTGCCGTCCTTTGGATGAGATATTTAGCCGAGGCCCCGTCTGCTCTCTCAGGTGGATGTAAAAGATCCCATGGCACTATTTTGAAGAAGAGCAGGGGAGTTATCCCCAGTGTCCTGGCCAATATTTATCCCTCAATCAACATCACAAAAACAGATTATCTGTTCATTATCACATTGCTGTTTGTGGGAGCTTGCTGTGCGCAAATTGGCTGCCGCGTTTCCCACATTACAACAGTGACTATACTTCAAAAGTACTTCATTGGCTGTAAAACGCTTTGGGACATCCTGAGGTTGTGAAAGGCACCATATAAATGCAAGTCTTTCTTTTTTAGAAATTAACCCAACTACAAATCCTGCTTTAAAGACCTGCATATGCTGTGTAACAGGACCGGTTTTGTTAGGGTTGCTAACTCTGGTTGGACATATTCCTGGAGGTTTCATCACATGATCTCCTGACGCCAACCGCCCCACCCCCACACTCCCACCATTGGTTGCCCAGCACGTCGATCCTCACAGTGCACCGCCTTCCCCCGGCCAATCGGAAAGTCAATTTACTCTTCGTTACCTGATTGGACGATCCTTGACTGTCAGTCAAACAACCTTTTTGCCCATGTCCAATATTTTTATAACTCGTCAACAAAAGTGTTCAAAGAAAATGTTTTAAAAATGTAAAAGCCCAGAAATTCCTTACCTGAGCGCTGGCCGTTAATGCTGGTTCTGCGGGGAAAAAATGGTGGCCGACTCGCTTCCGGCTGCCTTCGGCGCGGGACCTGGTGGCTGCCATTTTGGTAAGGGCCAGCGTGCTGCCGTTGACAGCGCTGGCCCCTGAAATGTAAATTAGCAGATCGTGATGTCAATCGGCGTGCAAAGCCTGACTTGACGCCACGACTGCCAACTTAGACGTTTTTGCACATCATAACGCCGGGTCCTAAGCACGCACAGAAAAACGTGCGTGAAGCAGCCCTGCAGAGACGCTGTCAGTGCTTCTTAAAGGGACACACACATCTTTCAGGTAAGTTTGGATCTAAGGTTTTGGACTTGTAAAAAATATTTTATTGAAGTAGTGGCTTGGTGTAATAGATGTTAAATGCTTTAAAAGTGTGCAGGGAGTGCAAGGAGTGCTGCTGAATGCTTGCAAGACTTCAGATGGTAAAGGAAGGCCTCTGAGAAGACAGAAAATGCCGGAAATACTCAGCAGGTCAGGCAGCATCCGTGGAGATAGAAACAGAGTTAAAATGTCTCAGGTCGAGATGCTGCCTGACCTGCTGAGTATTTCCAACATTTTATGCTTTTATTTCAGATTTCCAGCTTCCGCTCACAGAGGGAAGAGGAAGAGGCAGAAGAGGAGGAAGCAGAAGAGGAAGAAGCAGAAGGAAGGATGCAACCCAGACAGTCCCTTTCTGGCCGGGATATCCGGGACGGAATCATCCACCTGTGGTACCAGTGACCACAACGCCAATTCCCCTTTCAACATTTATCCCACACCTTACCTTCCCTTTGTTACTGACCATCACAGCATCGTCTTGGCCACAACATTGAAATAAAAGCCACCACAAAGCTTTCCAATCCAACTTTACACATCTATCCATCCAATATGACATCAAGAAATCAACTGATCACCCTTGTGTATTCCCTTAGTGACTGTCTTGTGTGTGCCTTTGCCTATCCTACTGATGTCACACAGTGCTACCCCAGTAACTGCAACATGGCTGGTGGAAGGCTGCTGACTTTCAGTGCGGGACACTGCAGATGGCCTTGCAGGATGACCTCGAGGAGCTGGTGGCTGGGAGTGTAAAATCGAGTGACGGAGTTACTTTTTCTTCTTCTTCACTCTCCTCTCCCTCTTCTTGGTCAACCAATGGCTGGGCAGGCTAGATTTCTTGGGTGTGTAAAATGAGGAAGGCACAAGGGTGGAGTTGTGGTGAGGGGAGAGCAGGAAAGCAAGAGCTGCATGCTTACACCATGCGCTACTTGTAAATCAGAAGAGATTGTGGGATGAGGGGGAAGTGGGATGTGAGAGCGAGGATAACGTATGAGGATACCAGCATCTTGTATCCTTTCAGCCCCGCCGCTGGCCAAGGGCTCAGCCATGCCCCTGTCAAGAATGGCCAGCACTGTCTCCTCCAAGGGGGTGAGATGAAGCTAAGAATGTAAGGTGTGCTTCGTGTTTGGTACAGATTGTTGGTAGGTGAGTGATGGGGGGGGGGGGGGTGGTCATGCAATGAGCAGTGTGTGAGGCTAGTGGTGCAGTTGTTAGGAGACAGATTTTGAAGATGCATTCACTGACCTTGACCACTGGTCTGAGGTCATGAAGCTTCTTTGGGCACTGGTGCCAAGTGGCGGGGGCGACACTGCTGGCAGTTACGGCCTCGGTGATCTGGTCCCACATCGTTCTTTCTAGAGGGCCTCCTGCCCCCTGTGGGTAGAGGACCTCTCTTGCAATGTTGATGGAGTGGTGCGTGCGAGACCCTGGGTGCCCCTCCCCTGGCTTGCTGAGCCATTTGTGTTAGTGCTGAAGCACTTTTACCATTTTTTTACGTGCGGAAGGCAGTTCAGCTTTAAGAGCTGAAGATTGCCATTTCGGAATTATTTTTCATGTTTATTTTTTTTTCAGAAGGCAGTTGAGCTCTAAGGGCTAAAGTCTCCCTATTTATAAATTATTTTTTTTTTCATTTTAGAAGGCAGTTTCCCTTTAAGGGCTTGACACTGCTTTCCAAAATGACAGGCTAGCTTTAAGAGAACGCTGCCTTGCTCCAGGGATGCTACGGCCACGCTACATTGGGCCTCCTGCTGAGACTACCGCCGGAAAAAGAGTGTTGCACTCCAGGTTTTGGGCTGCGCTAATGTTAATCAGCAGGAAGCACCAAAATACCAGTGCTGCCTGCGCTATAATTGCGGGCGGCCTTTAACTTCGGCCCGCGGTGGCATCGGCAGGATTCCGGCCTACTCGAATTTCAAGGCCAAAATTTTTATTGCCCCTATGATTTTTCTCCTGGGATGCTTGCAGCCGTGTCGTTATTTCCTGGGGACTCCAGGGCAATCCTGGAGGGTTGGCAACTCTATAGTTCTGTCGACCAACTTTACGGCGTACAGATTCGAAGACAAATCTTTGGTTGTCTATTCCGTGCCTGAACGGGAGAGATTCTCCGATTAACACAAGCTCTATTTCGCCTGTTTCTCTTTCCAACCTCAGCCAATGAGGGAAAAATCATGAAAAAAAAACCAAGGGCGAGCGTCTCTGAAACATAATGTTGCGAATATTTTCTGTCGAATCTTATTACTGCGGTGGGAGCGATGCCCTTGATGCATATGCTGAACTGGGCTAAGGCAGTAGGTGTGGATGAGTTAGACTTTGTTGCATGCAATTTGTTCCGCCTGACTTCACCGCCACTGATTACAGCCACTGAGGCAGAGTTAATAAAAGAGCAAAGCTAGCTGTCAAGGCCGATTAGTGTGAGCAAAAAGATCGAACAAGGGAAGAATGCATTCATTATTATTTATGGTCATTAACTGGGTTGAGTTCAGTCCTCCAGTGTCATACCTGAGAGGCAGACAAGAGTGCAACGACAGAACACACCAATAGCTGGCAAGCTCGAACCGTGCTTGTTTTGACACATGTAGTGCTGCGATGAATTTGTTTGTAAATATATCGCTGACTCGACTGTCAATCAGCAAACATTCATTTGCACGGATTTACTTTTTCCCTAGCAAGCAGTCAATGAGCTGTGTTGGTCACGATATACTTCTTTCCACCATTCTGTGTGCGCACTCTCATCAATCTCAACTGGTTGTCACTCCCCCTTAGAAGGTACCACAGATTAAAGAAAGAAGGGCTTGCATTTCTCTAGCACCTTTCACGGCCTCAGGACATCCCAAAGCGCTTTACAGCCCCAATGAAGTACTTTTTTGAAGTGCAGTCACTGTTGTAATGTAGGGAAACACGGCAGCCAATTTTGCGCACAGCAAGCTCCCACAAACAGCAATGTGATAATGACCAGATCATCCGTTGGTTGAGGGATAAATGTTGGCCAGGGCACCGGGGAGAACGCTCCTGCTCTTCTTTGAAACAGTACCATGGGATCTTTTACATCCGTCTAAGAGGGCAGATGAGGCCCTAGTTTAACGGCTCTTCCGAAAGTCGGCACCTCCAGCAGTGCGGCACTCCCTCAGCACTGTGTTGGAGTGTCAGCTTAGATTTTTGTGCTCAAGTCCCTGGAGTGGGACGTTTGACATCGAGGGATAAGTGGTAAGAAGAATGTTGATTAGAATTGTGTTTTCATGAAAATACTTTTAGTGATGATTCATGTCCATCGGGGAAACAGCTTAATTTTATATTAGTAACTCGGCAAATTATCATTCTGTCACTGATGTATATAATAATATCTGATAAAAGTGCTGCTAATGATCTGCAAAATATAGTCTTTGTTTATACTGTTAGACAAGCTGGCTGAATGCCAGCAGACAGAGAAACCTGTGTTATGCTGTTGTGGTATCCCAACAATCATGTGTCTCAGGAGTGCAGCTCATGCATGCAGACTTTACATATTGTTATTGGGTATTGTTCAGCCCACTGGTTTGAAGATCCGTTCCAAATGAGTGCTGCTTTTCTAGGTTCCTAATGAGAGTATAAGCTTAAGTTTTAAACGAACCTTTATTTGTAGCCCAGCACATTGTTACAGTCGAGGTGTTTGTATTGTCACATTGCCTATTGCAGAGCAGCGATGTCTGGCTGCGAGCACAAGGAGGCCTCCATAGTCGAAGTGATGGTGGAACTACGAGCGCAACGCCGTCGTCTCAAAGTCATTCCTGTTCAAACGCTTCAGGTTTAATGGGGAAAGCAACTGGCCAGCATTCCTGCTGGCCTCATGGATGAAGGATCTGTCTGCTTTAGCACTAAGCCACACAGCCAGAAGGTCCTACATTAGCTTCCCAATATGTGAACCTAAGGTAGGATCTGACGAAAGGCCATCGACCTGAAACATTAACGCTGTTTCTCTCTCCACAGATGCTGCCTGACCTGCTGAGTGTTTTCCAGCATTTTCTGTTCTCATTTCAGATTCCCAGCATCCGCAGTATTTTGCTTTTGTTCCCAATCTATGTTGATCTTAGTTAAGACAGTGGTGGGGATGATACAATCGCCCTCAGTGCCATTGGCCCAGGGAGGGAAAAGCCAGAGTTCCCACTCCTTATTGCCATCCAGTGGACGTAAAAGATCCCGTGGCACCATTCAAAGAAGAGCAGATGAGTTGTCCTGGTCAATATTTATCCCTCAACTACCAGCACTAAGACAGATTATCTGGTCATGTATCTCATTGCTGTTTGTGGGACCTTGCTGTGCCTAAATTGGCTGCTGCATTCCCCACATTACAAGTGACTGCACCTCAAACGTATTTGATTGCTGTAAAGCACTTTGGGACAAGCTGAGGTCGTGAAAAGTGCTATAGAAATGCAAGTCTTGTCCTTTCCATTGACCCCTGCTGGAAAGGACACGTATGCAGATGTTGGAGGAGGACAGGATGGGCCTCAGTTTTGAAGCCTTTCAAAGTACAATCGCCTACCAGCATTCAAGAGTGGTGGGGAGTAAACTGGAGAAAGAATCTTTTTTTCTTAAATGTGAAAAGGAAACACTGTTACATTTAGAGCCTGCTTTAATATACCTCAGTCATGGTTCATGCAAACATCCACAATGGCCCAGAAATTGATCTCGCTCTGTTCCCGCGGGGGTAAGGCTTCCCCGCGATCTCTCACTCCGCGTTGGCTTTTTCAGATCCAGCTCGCACGAACTTGATGTTCCAGACATCAGCTGGGCAGTGCTTGCGTATCCCACCGGCGTAGTGAATTCGTGCGAGCTGTGGGATCACGTGACTCAGTTAGAGCCAATGGCAGCACACCATCTTCCATTCATAAGTTTCACATACGTGCTGTGAAATCTATGAACCTTACACCCCCCCAAAATAACAGCTAAACCTCAATTAAATTTAAAAAAAAAACCATCACATTAATAAAATAAGTATAGTTAAATAAATTAACCATTTTAAATAAAAAATTAAATTTTTGAAAAAATTTAAAATCTTTTAAAAAGTTATAAAAATAAACTTACCTGTCTTTAAAGTCTCTAAAAAAGATATACCTGTTAAAAAAAAATCAAAAAAATACTTAATTCACTACTTACCTTGTTAAAAGTGGGTCTTACTCCTCCTTTTTCCATTTCTAAAATCTTCCGTCCTTACCTGCGCGTCCAAAGCACGAAGTGCACAGCGTGTGCGCAGCCTGTAGCGCGCACGCGATGCACCGAGGAACCGTCCCCTTTTCCAAAGACCAAGTGCCGGTTTTCAGCGCATGCGCAGGGCATGCAGAAAACCGGCAATTGGAGAGAGAATACGCGAGAGTATGCAGTGCGTACTCTCGCGCAGCGGGATGAATTTTTGGCCCATTATTTTCTTGCCTGCTTTATTCCCAATTTTTTTTTAAATGTTGAATCAGGGATGTGGGCAGCCCTGGAGTTAACCAATGCTGTAAGTGGCAGATCTACTTCAGTAGAAAATGGCAGACGGGGTGCGAAACATCTGTAAACTGCATTTCACGATCATTTGGTGTACTTTAATGGACAGTGCTCATTCAAGATACCTAAAGAAGCAACTTTAAACTCGGCTGCAGGAACATGCTATTTGGCTATAGTGTTTGCTTGAGGGCTGGGTAAAGGTCATAGCATTTCGAAAACCAGACCCTAATCTACATAATAAAAGTTCACACACACACACTTTCACACTCACACTTTCACACTTACACTTTCACACTTACACTTTCACACATTCTCACTCACACACTCACTCACACTCACACACTCACACACACACTCACACTGACATTCTCACACACTCACTCACACACACACTCACACACTCACACTCACTCACACACACTCACACACACATACAGTCACACTCACACTCTCACACTGACATTCTCACACACTCACTCACACACACACTCACTCACTCACACTCACACTCACTCACTCACACACACATACAATCACACTCACACTCTCACTCACACTCACACACTCTCACACTAACTCACACACTCTCACATACACTCACTCACACACATACACACACACATACACTCACACTCATATTCTCACACTCACTCACACACACTCATACACTCACACACTCACTCACACACTCACTCACACACTCTCACACTCACTCACACACTCATACACTCACACACATTCACTCTCATTCACACACTCACACACTCACACACTCACTCACACACACTCACTCACACACTCACTCACACTCACACACACACACACACACTCATACACACTCACTCACACACTCACTCACACACTCACACTCACCCACACTCATACACTCACACACACTCACACACACTCACACACACACTCATACACTCACACACACACTCACTCACACACTCACACACACTCATACACTCACACACACTCACTCACACACACACTCACACTCTCACACACTCATACACTCACTCACACACTCACTCACACACTCATACACTCACACACACTCACTCACACACTCACACACACACTCACACTCACACTCACACACTCACTCACACACTCACACACACTCATACACTCACACACACTCACTCACACACACACTCACACTCACACTCACACACTCACTCACACACACACTCATACACTCACACACACACTCACTCATACACTCACACACTCACTCACACTCACACACACTCACACTCATACACTCACACACACTCACACTCATACACTCACACACACTCACACTCATACACTCACACACACACACTCACACTCACACACACGCACAAACTCTCACACTCACGCACACATACTGTCACACTCACACTCGCACACACGAGCTTTGAGTCTTTAAAGAACTTCCAATAAAAAAAGAGCGAAAATAAAAGCACCAAATGCGTGATTCCAAAAGGCAGCTCAACTGATTGTTAATTTAAAATAACCTATTTGTTAATTGCGTTGAACCCTGCTCAGCTTGTTTAACGCAGTCAGAGCCCACAGGTAAATTGTGCTAAATTTGTCTTAAGGCTGAGAGGTAATTAATGGAAGCAGGCAGCGGTCGCTGTGAGACCGAGGTTAAAAAGCAAGGTCTAAGGGTGCTGCACACACTCTCAGGAATTAACCACACTGCTTGCTTTATTTCGTCCCTCTCTCTCTCTCTTTCCTGTTAGGCAACTGGCTGTGGCTCTAACCTGCTGCTAGACCTGGGATATCCCAATCAGCCCTCTGGCATCTTTTGTTGATCAGTGGATAAAAGTTTCCAGGCAGCGGCTCGAAAATGCCTCTCCACCTGCCGTTGCTGCAAACGCTTCGAGCTCCCTGTAGGCTGCGTATCAGTCGGGGAGTTACGGTGGGTGACCCCCCTAAGGCTCTGTGCTGGGTTCATTCCAAAAGGTTGCCTAACGAAAAGGTGCACAAGACTGCACATTGTGCTCATTGGATTATGCTCACAACAGCAACCTGCCGCAGTTACTGTCGGAGCTATTCCCTTGCAGGCACAACAACAAAAAAAACAACCCAATCCTTTCCCTCTTCCATTGGTTTCCTGTGTGCTGTGGGAGGACCAGACCGTGACCACCTTCAGGCTTTATGACAGCAAAGGAAACATTGAGAATTAGTCATTTGTTTTACAGACAGCCTCAGCTTGGCTTGCAGCTCGCTCCTAATTGACAGTAACTGGGCCGTGTGATATCCCAAGCATTTTGTAGAACATTTAAACATATATTTTTCTAATGTATTTGGTTATATATAACAGGACAGAAAAGCAAGGGAAGGCAAGTGGAAAGTCTGTCAGCGGTAATTGTTTATCGAGCCCCCAGGGTTGCTCTCGACAGACTCCCAAAAATACCACAAAAGTGGAATTTCTTGTTTATTCAGGGTAGAAGGAGATGACAGTACGATTTTTTTTTTTGCTCAGTATTCTAAATATAAAAATTGCAATCCATTCAAACTTTGAGAGCTACGATTCACTCGACGTGCCACAATTATTGAAATGTATTCGGTTACTCAACAATTTGGAATCGTTTGATCTTTGCCCTGTGCGTTTTCTTTCCATGAAAATGGCAGAAACCTGAGATCGAATGGACAATTAAGTGTAGAAAATAGGGACTGGTTAGCCAACGGATGATTATCATGTTACCATGGTAGATATACATTTATCTGAAGTTTTATTATTGTTTTTTGTAAGTCAAATATGTTTATGCTGTATTGCATTATTTAAGGATGTTTACAATTGTTCCAGCATAATTAAGCATTTTGTTAATAACTTGAGATGTATCGTTTAAATGTTTCCGATATTTGTCATAAATGCATGTATATGTTTATAAATATGGGAAGTGCAAGTCCAAGGTTTTGAACAAGAATGAGACCTACAGGGATGATGGTATGTTTGAATTTCTTACAATATAGTTGGCCAAATCATCAATGGATTGTCCAGAGATCCCTCCCACCTTCCAACAAAATGCATTGTTGCTGATGGAGAGTCAATGGGCCAGAAATTCGGGTCGGAAGCTTCCCGCGGGTGCAAGCATAGCGGGTGCACTTACATAGCGCGCCTGCCGTTGTGCTGTGGGCCCGCGTGGAATTCGGCTCCTGGGCCTCCTGCAGCTGCCAGCGTGCAGTGCTCACGGATCCCAGCTGCGCACTTAGTTCGAAGCGTCCCCTGGGATCACGTGGGCCATGGGGAGCCAATCGGAGCAGGGAATCTCCATTCATAGATTTGACAGGAAGACCTGTCAAATCTATGAATAGAGATCGGCCCCAAAACCTAACTAAAACTTCAAATAATTTTTTTTTTAAACATCACATTTTTAAAATAACTATAAATTACATAAAATAACTATTTTAAACAATAATTTAAATTTTTGAAAAAATTAATTACAGTTTTTAACGGGGCTAAAAATAAACTTACCTTTCTTTAAAGTATTTAAAAATAATAAACCTGTGGAAAAAATGTTTTAATTTTACTTAATTCACCACTTACCTTGTTAAAAGCAGGCCTTGCGCCTGCTTTTTCCCCGCGCAGCTGCTACGGACTTACCCTCACGGGGAAACCTGTAAAAAAAGCTGAAGTTCGCTACGTGCGCGCTGCCTCTCCCGCGCACGCGGTTGACCCACGAGCCCCTTCCTTCACGAGACCGGAAGTTCCGGTTTCCCGTGCATGCGCGAAACCGTCACTTCCGGTGGCCCTACGGGTGAGTACACAGCGCGTACTCACCCGTGGAGACCCGAATTTCTGCCCCAATATTTATACCAACATCACTGAAAGGGAACGGTAGCATAGTGGTAATGTCACTGGGCTAATAATCCAGCAGGCCTGGACTAATGATCCAGAGATGTGAGTTCAAATCCCAACACGGCATTTAAATTCAGTTAATTAAATAAATCTGGAATAAAAAGCTAGTATCAGTGAAACTATTGGATTGGCGTAAAAACCCATCTGGTTCACTAATGTCTTTTAGGGAAGGAAATCTGCCATCCTTACCTGGTCTGGCCTATATGTGACTCCAGACCCACAGCAATGTGGTTGACACTTAACTGCCCTCTGAAATGGCCCAGCAAGCCACTCAGTTGTAACAAACCGTTACAAAACACAATAAGAATTAAACCGGAAGGACCACCCGGCATCGTCCTATGGCACCGGCTACGGACAGTTGACCCTGCAAAGTCCTCCTCACCAACATCTGGGGACTTGTGCCAAAATTGGGAGAGTTGTCCCACAGACTAGTCAAGCAACAGCCTGACATAGTCACACTCACAGAATCATATCTTTCAGCCAATGTCCCAAACTCCTCCATCACCATCCCTGGGTATGTGCCGCCACCCCTGGTGGTATACAGTCGGGAAGGAGTGGCCCTGGGAGTCCTCAACATTGACTGCGGACCCCATGAGGTCTCTCAAGGCTTCAGGTCAAGGATGAGCAAGGAAACCTCCTGCTGATTACCACCTACCGCCCTCCCTCAGCTGATGAATCAGTACTCCTCCATGTTGAACACCACTTGGAAGAAGTCCCGTCTTCACACTGAAGACACCCTCCATCATGTTGTGTGGCACTACCACCATGCTAAATGGGATAGATTCAGAACAGATCTAGCAGCTCAAAACTGGGCATCCATGAGGTGCTGTGGGGCCATCAGCAGCAGAATTGTATTCCACCACAGTCTGTAACCTCATGGCCCAGCGTATCCCACACTCTACCATCAAGCCAGGGGACCAACCCTGGTTCAAAAAGGAGTGTAGAAGAGCATGCCAGGAGCAGCACCAGGCGTACCTAAAAATTAGGTGCCAACCTGGGGAAGCTGCAACACAGTACTACATGCATGCTAAAAAGCGGAAGCAGCATGCTATAGACAGGGTTAAGCGATCCCACAATCATCAGATCAAAGCTTTGCAGTCCTGCCAAATCCAGTCGTGATTGCTGGTGGACCATTAAACAACTGTCGGGAGGAGGAGGCTCCATTAACATCACCATCCTCAATGATGGTGGAGCCCAGCACGTGAGTGCAAAAGACAAGGCTGAAGCGTTTGCAACCATCTTCAGCTAGAAGTGCCGAGTGGATGATCCATCTCGGCCTACTCCTGAGGTCCCTACCATCACAGAAGCCAGTCTTCAGCCAATTCGATTCACTCCACGTGATATCAAGAAACAGCTGAGCGCACTGGATACAGCAAACGCTATGGGCCCTGACAACATCCCGGCTGTCGTGTTGAAGACTTGTACTTCAGAACTAGCCGTGCCTCTAGCCAAGCTGTTCCAGTACAGATACAACACTGGCATCTATCGGACAATGTGGAAAACTGCCCAGGTATGTCCTGTCCACAAAAAGCAGGACAAATCCAATCCAGCCAATTACCGCCCCATCAGTCTACTCTCAATCATCAGCAAAGTGATGGAAGGTGTCGCCTGCTCACTGATGCCCAGTTTGGGTTCCACCAAGACCACTCGGCTCCCGACCTCATTACAGCCTTGGTCCAAACATGGACAAAGGAGTTGAATTCCAGAGATGAGGTGAGAGTGGCTGCCCTTGACATCAAGGCAGCATTTGACCAAGTGTGGCATCAAGGAGCCCAAGTAAAACTGAAGTCAATGGGAAATGGGGGGAAAGCTCTCCACTGGCTGGAGTCATACCTACCACAAAGGAAGATGGTTGTGGTGATTGAAGGACAATCATCACAGCCCCAGGACATCGCTGCTGGAGTTCCTCAGGGCAGTGTCCTAGGCCCAACCATCTTCAGCTGCTTCATCAATGACCTTCCCTCCAACATAAAGTCAGAAATGGGGATGTTCGCTGATGACTGCACAGTGTTCAGTGCCATTCACAACTCCTCAGATAATGAAGCAGTCCATGCCTGCATGCAACAAGACCTGAACGACGTTCAGGCTTGGGCTGATAAGTGGCAGGTAACATCCGCGCCACAGAAGTGCCAGGCAATGACTATCTCCAACAAGCGAGAGTCCAATCACCGCCCCTTGACATTAAATGGCATTACCATCGTCAAATCCCCCACCATCAACATCCTGGGGGTCACCATTGACCAGAAACTTAACTGGACCAGCCACATAAATACTGTGGCAACAAGAGCAGGTCAGAGGCTAGGTATTCTGTGGCAAGTGTCTCACCTCCTGACTCCCCAAAGCCTTTCCACCATCTACAAGGCACAAGTCAGGCTGTGATGGAATACTCTCCACTTGCCTGGATGAGTGCAGCTCCAACAGCACTCAAGAAGCTCGACACCATCCAGGACAAAGCAGCCCGCTTGATTGGCACCCCATCTACCACCTTAAACATTCACTCCCTCAACCACCGGCGTACCGTGGCTGCAGTGTGTACCATCTACAAGATGCACTGCAGCAACTCGCCAAGGCTTCTTCGGCAGCACCTCCCAAACCCGAGACCTCTTCCACCTAGAAGGACAAGGGCAGCAGGCGCATGGGAACACCACCACCTCCAAGTTCCCCTCCAAGTCACACACCATCCTGACTTAGAAGTATATCGCCGATCCTTCATCGTCGCTGGGTCAAAATCCTGGAATTCCCTACCTAACAGCACTGTGGGAGTACCATCACCACACGGACTGCAGCGGTTCAAGAAGGCGGCTCACCACCACCTTCTCAAGGGCAACTAGGGATAGGCAATAAATGCTGGCCTCGCCAGCGACGCCCATCTCCCATAAATGAATTTAAAAAAACAGATTAACTGGTTATTATCACATTGCTATTTGTGGAAGCTTTTTGTGCACACATTGGCTGCCACGTTTCCTGCATTACAACAGCGACTACACTGCTTAGAAACTTTGGATGTCCACTTCACATGGGTGTAATCAAATTTGACATCCTGCGTGCTAGATCATCAGGAAATGGTTTGCAGGACATCCTAAAGTGGGTGGAGATTCAGCATAGGTCAAGTAGGCCCAATTGGAAAATGCAGGCCGTGGATTCACTGGTAGAAATGTGAATAAATAATTTGAAGCCTGCAAGGAAAAATAATAATTGGGGTGAAAATCTATTTTAAAAAATATATATTTTAGACCCACAAATGCGCACTGACACTATGGGGGTTAATTTTAAGCTAACCCGCCATGCGGCAATCCCACGGGATCAGGTGGAACGCCGGTTTATCCTGCCCAATATAATTCTCCACTGACTTCAATGGAGAGTAAAATCGGGCGGGGCATAAAACCAGCATTCCAGCCGATCCCATCAGTTTCCCGATGGGAGGGTTAGGTTAGAATTGACCTCCCAACTATATGTTGTAACTGAGAAAAGTTGTACACGACATTCTGTCCCCAGACAGTAATGCCTTTTAGACGATAAAGTGAATCAAGTCTGATTGCTGGTAATGATGGTCAAAAGTGCAGCTGCAGTGAACCGCCGATGTCACGTGACAGAATGGGAGATAGGCGATCATTAAAAAACAAGTCACATTGGGTTGCCGGGATCAAGGCAGATCAGCAGCCCTGATAACTCTCGGAAATCTCTGTCAGCCTAGCAATCATGAACGGCCGGCCGGAGTCTCAGTTTAATGAAGCCGCTTCTATGATTTAAACTATTGCTGTGATTGGCATTGGATACAAGTGGGCAGGTCCAACATGGTCCCTGAAGCCCATTCGTCATTTTCATATTTTTTTTGTTGAATGATGCATTGTGCGTGTGTTTTGACTATAAAGTCGCATGAGTTGTTGTAGTGGCTGTGAGACAGCGATGATTCATCCTTTGGTGGCCGGGGCAAGCATATTTTCTGCCGTTTCATCAGCGAAATCCTCTATCTCCTGCTTTTTTAAATTCCCTGCTTTGCTCCTGTATACCTCTTTCTCCAGATTCTTTACATTATCATTGCAAATCTCACGACGGGGGAATAGGATATGACTGACTTAAATATTTTGATTGAAAGAGCAAGAGGTAATGCATGCTTCAGATGATAAAAATCTTAGAGGCGGTCTTTTAACTGAACATATTGACGTTAAGATTCTTTTGATGTCTACGCTGTTTTGTTTTGGCTACATATGTACTAAGAGGCCAATGGCTACCAGTGGGTGCCCTAACCCTTGCTGAACTGCAGTCCCTCTGGCTGAGGCAGCTGGAGCCCCATTGAATTAGTCAAGTGCTTCATTATCTCGCTTTTCTGGATATATTGCTCCAGGTAGCAAATTCCCAAACAAGAGTAAATGCCTTCTGCTGTACTGCCTTGAAGTTTGTTTTGGCCTTTCTGCATAATAGCATTGTGTTACGGCCGCAGTATGGGAGGGCATCGCTTTTCATGCATAGCCTGCAGTTGTTCACAGCCTCCATTTAGTTAAAACAGTTAGACACCATGTAGCTGTTGATGGCAGAGTGCGGTTTAAAACATTCAGCCCCTAGGGAGGAGTAGGCATTCTCTTCAGTTTGGGCCTAAAGTGATGGAGGGAGTGGGGAGAGGTAATGATTTTGCTCCTGCAATGTGCAGTCGGCAGCACAATCAGAGTCCAGAGCAGAGAATTAGCAATTCATTTCTTACCAGGTTTCTTCGATGGCAGCTTTTAATAAAATTCTTCCATTCAGGCCTTTCTAACATTACAACAGTGACTACACTTCAAAAGTCCTTCATTGACTCTAAACCGCTTTGGGACATCCGGTGGTCGTGAAAGACGCTATATAAATGCAAGTTCTTTCTTTTCTTCCTTTCAATATAGGTGAACTGGAAAATGGATTTGGAGTTAAAAATTAAGGATCAAATACTTATGAGGACTTGGATTAAGCAGTAGCCTGGTACAAACTGTGCTGCATAGATCCTATCCACCACACCAAGGGCAGACCTCCATCATAACTCTGCGATTAGTGGGGACCGCAGTTGTTGAAAGGTGTTACCTGGAGGTTGGTTATAAAATGAAAGAAAGAGCTTGCTTTACGTCATGCCTTTCAAATCCTCAGAACCTCTCAAAGTGCTTCACCGCCGATGAATTATTTAAGTGAAGTCACTTTTGTTTTGCAGCCAATTTGCACACAGCGCAAGGTATCACAAATAGCAAATGGGATAAATGACCGAATAATCAGTCTTTGAAGGTGTTGGTCGAGGGATGAAAGTGGTCCAGGACATCGGGCGAACTCCCCTGCTCTTTGTGTGCCAGGGAATCTTTTATGTCCACCTGAAAAGGAAGAAGGGGCTTCAGCTTAACGTCTCATCGGAAGGAACAAGTGCTTTGAGATCCAGGGCTTGGAGTCTATCATGATTGAATCACAGAGAGGCAAGCAGCTCCATATCGCCAATTGTACCGTCTAGGCCATGTGGTTTTATCCCTTAAACCCCAGCAGTAACCCCCACCCCCGCATACCTGGGAGCCCCCAAGTTTTGGCTCTGACAACCTGCACTTATGCTCCCTTGATTTAGATAGCAAAGGGAGAGCACTGATAGAAAACGCGGAGTGGGGGTGAGGGGTGGGGAGGGAAGCTGCATGTGGACTTTGATCTAGATGATCAACATGGATATGTGACATTCCACTGTATGTAAATTTACATTGATAGTTAAGGGTAAATAAACTGTCTCATTTGTGGGATAATTTGAATAGCTTCCCAGAAGGTTCAATGATCTTTATCTAGAAAATACTGTTTTTCTTTAAATCAAAACAAATAAAACACATGTTATGGTGAGCTATGGCAGTTTGTCATGAATGTCAAATGGGCCACAGTTGCCACAACTATGAGTCAATTAGATTTCACACTAGTGAAAGAATGCCTATAATTTTCCTGCGTCAGTGAAGTAATTCTGTTTAGTAGGTAGGATCCTGGTACAACATTAAGTTATCATATTAAAAGAATCTGATGTCAGTTGCTAAGTATTATTTCACATTCATGAATTCCTTTTGATTTTCACATACTGTGAAATCTGGTGCGTAAGTCAGGGATCCATATGATCTGCAGATCTAAGGTATGACTTAGTTTTGCACCAGGGCAACTGACATTGCGGCTTGGTTGCACAGCATATAAGTTCACAAGTATGACCATAGACTACACCCACTCTGTTGGTATCTGCCGTGATGAGAGGATTGGATCATTCCGTGCTGTTATTGGGACACCGAGCTCCCAGGGAGCGCAGGTCAGAGCATCAGGGTTACAATGTTCATCTCTGACCTCTGGGCGTCCCAAAGTGCTTTACAACCAATGAAGAACTTTTTTTTAAAGTGTAGTCACTGTTGTAATGTAGGAATCCCGGCCGTCAATCTGCACACTGCAAGCTCACACAAACAGCAATGAGATAAATGACCCGATATTTTGTTTTTTTAATGATGTTGGTTGAAGGATAAATATCGGCCAGGACACCAGGGAGAACTCTACTGATCTATTTCGAAATAGTGCCATGGGATCTTTTACGTCTACCAGAGAGGGCAGAAGGGGCCTCGGTTTAACGTCTCATCCAAAAGATGGCATTTCCGTCAGTGCAACACTCCCTCAGTACTGCACTGAAGTGTCAGCCTAGATTTTGTACTCAAGTGAGAGGTGAAATTTGGTGCCTATTAAGATGAGGGGTATCATTGCCATGTAATGAAATACTTTTCTTTTGGGCGCCCGGTAATATTGTCAAACACAGGTCAGGGTAGACATGATGTAAGGCCTCTTACTCACTTCGGTAGTTATGTGCCTCTAACCATGACGTCAGAAGGGCACCTTCCTCCATCCCCATCCCCCACCATCCTTCCCCCCCCCACCTTGCCCCAGAACCAGTGTGATATTTCTCATTCCATTCCCCATAGTAGCCATCCTTATTGTCTCTAACTTGTCAACTCAATGGCAATTGGTATTGGATTAGGGAGAGCTTTGGGCTCTTGAGTTCATTAGGAATTGGCACTGGGTTGGGACTGTTAGGACTTGTTACAGATAAACACCTTCCGGCTGGAGGCAACAAAGCAATGCGCTAATCCACTGCAGCAGCCACCAATCTCCTGTAAATATGTGGTGAAACATTGGCCATGAGAGCCTCCTTCTTGCCTAAAGGAACATGCTCAAGGAGATAGTGGTGTGTATTGCAGTTATGCTGTTACTAAGCTATTAGACCTCACCTGCATAACTGGTTTGCATCAAAAGCTTATTTGCTGAACTAAAATGTATCAATGTTCAGTTAGTCGGTCTTTCCTGAAGAAAAAAAGACTGCCTTATTATTCACGGTGCCTTGTGTCTTACAAAGGAGGTCAGGTAAATCAGTTCCCAAATCCAAAACTAGCCATTAATATCTACACTGTAAATGCTAATCTCTTTATAGCAGCGTATTAGCAGTAAATCTTTCCAAGAGAAAAAAAGTGCTTCAAAGATTGATGTATGAAACCCTGTGTTTATCCCCCATGTGAGTGAAACTAATTAAATAACTCTCCCTTTCCCGCT
This sequence comes from Squalus acanthias, assembly GCA_030390025.1. NCBI lineage: Eukaryota > Metazoa > Chordata > Chondrichthyes > Squaliformes > Squalidae > Squalus > Squalus acanthias. The sequence goes on from CM059432.1 coordinate 133,950,883, forward strand.
TTTAGAGACAAGTCTTTGTAACTCGTGAATATACAGCAATCACAATATCATGGGTTGGATTTTATACTCTATGTTGGTTTGAAAACCTATTTTTGCACCTCATTTCCCCAGAGGCACAAACAGAAGAAAGCACCTCCGTGAATTATTTTCCTAATAAAATAAGCCAGTGGCTCAGTGGGTAGCACTCTCTCGGTGGGAGGGGCGAGGACTGAGCAGGTGCTGCTGGGTGCTTGATTACTGCAGGGAGTTGGAGTGAGTTTGTTAAAAGTTGGTGGTGTTTTTTTTCAGGTTTTAGGGCCTTTTTGGTCCTTAAACAGCAGCCATGGGCCCATAGTGCCGGGCCCCTCAGAAGGACAATGTTCCCAGGATGAATTTAATCAGGGGAGAAAATGTTGGGGGAAAGAAGAAAGAAAGGCCCAAAGATTTGGGCCAGGACCCCAGGAGGTTTAGAAAAGAAAACACGGTGGTGTTTCAGTGCGAGGATAAGGAGATACGAGCTTGGGATATTATCCAGGCGGTACATGAGGACTGCGGTGAGGGAAGCTGCTTTGCCTGCCGACCAAAGCCGAATGTTGGGTTCGAGGTGACGGTCAGTGGCCGAGAGGAGGTGGAAAGGCTTTTACTGAGTTTGAAGGTTGGAGATAAGTTTTTGGAGGTATCTCTGCTATATTCTGAAGAGGTGGTGATCTCATTCTTAAACTTGCCGGTTTATATTGAGGAAGATGTGCTAATAAAAAAGTTGAGTCATGGGACATTAAAATTTGCTCAGCAATAAAGAGGAGATACTATCCAGGAACACGGGTAGCAGATGGAACCCGTTATGTAAAGGTGCGGTTCCCAGAGGGGGTGAAGTCATTGCCGTATAGCATGAAATTTGAGACAATGGAAGGAGTGCAGTACTTCCGAGCACTGCATGATAACCAAGTGAAGGTTTGTTATTATTGTCTTGGACATGACCATCTTGTAAGAAGCTGTCCAGACTTATACTGTTATAACTGCGGCGAGTCTGGATACATTGCTCAGAGCTGCAAGGCGGAGAGCAGTAGGGTGTGTCACAAAGGCCCCACCTGCTGTGAGTGTGTGGCAGAAGGAAGCCCCTTGAGTGATGAGGAGATGGGGGAAGGAGAAGGAGCAGGAGGTGTGAGTGGAGCGGCTGGAGGAGCGGAGCAGGCGGAGGACACAGCTGATGAATGGAAGGAGAAAAGAGCGCAGGAAGAGGCAGAAAATTGCAGAGCAGAGAACAGATGGAGATGGTGGAAAACACACCAAGTACGGTGGAAAAGGACAAGACAGTACAGGTCGAGGGCAGAGTTGAGTCATAATATGGCTCGGCTCTCCCTAAAGAAGCTGGTGTCCGCGGGGGAGAGGAGGCGGGAGCGGGGTGCGGGTTAAATGTCAGTGCTCCAAAGAAAGATGGAGAGTCGGACATCTCGGGGAGCAGGAGGGGACAAAACAAGGAGAGGGTGCAAGAGGCAGGAGCCTTAAAGGGACAGCAGGACAGAAGCGGGGAGACAAAGATGCCAGTAGGAACAAGATAGGTGCAGATGCGCCATTGTCCCAGAGAGAGAAGAAATGGGGAGCAAGGGTCAGCGGTGGACATGAGGCCGAAGGGAGTGACACTTTTGAAGAACCTGTGATAGCAGGAAGACTTTCTAAGGGAGATTATGTATCTAACGGGGAGCAGGGACGGGTGGTTACAGAAGAGCTCGAGAGTGAGGAGTCAGAGGGGGACAGAGACATGGAAATTGGGGGTGGGGTGGCATCGTGTGAAAAGGGAACGATTAGTGAGGGGCAGAAGGAGGGAGAAGGGGCAGCTCCTCGGCCTAAACCTAATGTAAGGAAGAGGCTGAAACTGCAGGAGAGGTTCAAACAGGAGGTGAAAAAGAGCCGGAGGCCGCAGGAGAAAGCAACAGCTGGCCGAAAAGTTGGGAAGTAGCATGAGAGGAGGAAAGGGCCGGAGATTAAATGATGTGGGGATTATCAGGCACACTTCCCTTATTCGGAGCCATGATTACTGATCAATTTTTAAAGTACAATAGATTAGTATAGCTATGGGAGACAAATTAAACTTCAGGTTTTGATGTTAATATGTGGTGGAGGAATGGCTGTGCAGAGCGGCAGAATGGATTTGCATGATACAATGGAATGATCACGATGTTGTAAATGTTTTTAAAGTTCAATAAATAATACATTTTAAAAAAAGTAGGTAGCACCCTCGCCTCTGAGTCAGAAGGTTATGGGTTCAAGTCTCACTCCAGGGACTTGAGCACAAAAATCTAGGCTGACACTCCCAGTGCAGTACTGAGGGAGTGCTGCACTGTCGGAGGTGCCGTCTTTCAGATGAGACGTTAAACCGAGGCCCCGTCTGCTCTCTCAGGTGGACATAAAAGATCCCATGGCACTATTTCGAAGAAGAGCAAGGGAGTTATCCCTGGTATCCTGGGCAATATTTATCCCTCAATCAACATCACTAAAACAGATTATCTGGTCATTATCACATTGCTGTTTGTGGGAGCTTGCTGCGCACAGATTGGCTGCCATGTTTCCTACATTACAACAGTGACTACACTTCAAAAAGTACCTCATTGGCTGTAAAAGCGCTTCTGATGTCCGGTGGTCGTGAAAGGCGCTATAGAAATGTAAGACTTTCTTCTTTTTCTTCCTTTTAATGTTTCCACAGATTTTAGCTGATCTGAGCTGGGATGGTGAAGGGGAAAAGAAATCAACTTCTGGTTGCTATCACTGACGCCAGCTGGAAAGTGTGTGGGAGTCGGTTAAGGCCGAGATCTGACTTGGTTGTGATGACCGCACAGTGGAATAGCCTGATGACGCTATCTGGACTCACAAATGAAGTATGGTCACTTGGGCAGGAGGATATCACCTTCAGGAGAGAAGGGGGGCGGAAAGGTATTACGCACATTTTCATTTATACTTAAATGCATCTTACAAATCTGTGCCAGCTCCAATATGCATGTTACTTTCAGTTGGCAGAGTGGGGCGGTCTAGGTTACAATCTTATCAGATCCTCCCTCTCCTCATTGTTGTCCAACAAGAACGTAAGAAGAACATAAGAAATAGGAGCAGGAGTAGGCCATTCGGCTCTTCGAGCCTGCTCCACCATTCAATAAGATCAATTGCCCCTGATATCGCAACTGACATTAGAAGTGCCAGTGTGAATTTCAGGCCAGGTTAGGATTCGAATTCATGTCTCCCAGTAGGAAATCCACTGCTGTGGCGTTGCTGATACATTTAGCTGACTCGCATCCTTTTAATAAGGAATCCTTTCTTCGCGACAGTTTTTAGTTGATTCAGCTTGTCAGATTGAGTTTCTTTGTTTTTGTTTTCTTTCTCAAAGTTCGATATCGTAATTTAGCATAAGGTTAGAGTTCGCGGTCCAGGGCGGGGGAGCGGGGTGGGGTGGGGCAGGCGGTGGGGGGTGGGGTGGTTAGGGGCGGAAGAAATATGTTGCAATTTTCAAAGATGCCAAGTAGCCTGGCGGCTGGGGTGAACATTCCACCGTTTTCGTGGACCAAAGCAAGTGTTAAATCCTTGCTGCTGAGCTGACAATATTTCAACTATCCGGAGTCAAAGGGAAAATTGTAGTTTGAGTCCCCCTGTAGACAGCTTCTCCTGAGGTCATTACCTTTACCTAAGAATGCAGCTGTTGGCTGTTAATATAAGGACTGAACACAAGGAATCTTTAAGGTAGTCTGTTCTCCTGGCATTCCCCTCCATCCGCTCCCCCCCCCACCCCCACCTTCCCACACTAAGGTGAGGTTATCATGCTGCCATCTGAGAGGCAGACATGACTTGGACTGCTGATGCGCTGCAATGCAAAAGGCCTTTGTGAACCACTGATTAGAGCAATCAGTCGTCCTGCCAGGGTTACTGTGCAGGTGTGTGCTTACAGTAACACCTGCATGTGGAACCTCCAGACTGCAGCCTCGCTCTCAGTCAGCCCAATCCATCTTCCCGAGTGTTATTTATTATTGTTTCACTAGTTATTCAACGTGCCAATTAAAAAAAAAGTTTTACGGGAAAAAAAAACTATTTCTTTTAATATTTTCATTAAGTTTCCCAAGCGCTAATGGTTGCTCTGTTCCCTGGGTAAGGATGATGTCCTGAATAATGAAAGCTCATTATTTCACCGCAGAATGCTTGTTAATTCAAATGATGATATTAAAACTATAGTAGCCTTTAGCAGTAGAGTGATTTCTAGCATACTTTATCATGTATCAATATATACTCTGTTTGTCAAAATTGCCCAGGGCTGGGACTGACATTCTCTGCGGAGGAGTCTAGTGCTTCAAGAGCCATTGAATACACTGAGGTGACAACTTACAGAGTCCGTGCCTTCAGGAGATGAAAGGATGAAGCTGAAAGTGTCATTTTTTTTTACTTTTGATGATTATTTTTAATCGTGTGTAACAATATCCTTTTTAATTTTCCAAGATATTTATATTCACTTCAGCGTTGAATTGTAGTGTGCCTTTCTTTTCTCCCCTTACCTCATTTTAAGAATGTTCCTGATACCGGGGATGTTGATGAATTATTTCGCTATGCCCTTTTGACACTTGACCTTATAAGTCGGGAGAGGACAGGGTCCTAAAATATTGAGACAGCAAATTCAGACTCTGGGCATTTTGCCACGCACTTCTTTTCTCTTTCTCTCTCTTTCTCCCTCTTTCAAATATTCAGTTGCCAAGCCTAGAGCACAAAAATATGGATATGTCATTAATTTGCTGAGAGTGCTAAACCTTGGCTCTCTCATGAACATGACGTACCAGTGTAACTGGTTTTACACACCCAGGGAAGAAATGACAGCTTCTTTCTTTTGTAAGCTGTTAAAAGTCATAAACACGAGCTGCCTGCACGCCCAAACCTGCCTGTAAAGAAATGCCTGAACACCCAATATGGCAGGGATCATTGAGGAACATTATCGGCTTTTAGACAACTCGCTATAAACCGGCTGAAGGTGCTTTATAGTTCTCGCAGGCTACAGGTGGCAATCCCCGGGACCTCGCGTCAATTAACTGCACACCCTACGACTGCCTTCTGCCTGCCTCATTCTCTCACAATACGGCTTTATAAAAGACAACCTTCTTATTTGAAAATGGCAACTGGCCATTTTGAATTTGCCCAGAGGTGAATCAGCCAGCAGCATTTCCTGGATGTGGTGCAAATTATTTGCAAACCAGTTTTCACTCAAGAGTTCCGCGTTTTCTCCCTGTTCCTGTCCCTCTCTATGAAAAGGTTGAAATCCGACTGTAGCTATTTTTTTTTGCGGGGAAGTAGATTTGCTCATTCCCACCATGTGCTGTCTTTCACCTGCGTGTGCTTGTCTCTTGTGTGACCATGCCTGATGTTTCTTCTTTGGAAATGGATTTGACTCTCCCACTTTTAGCACACCTAGCCACTGCGCAGCAACACGATGCACAACACTCTTTATTTTGACATCTTTAACTCTTTTGTGACTGCAATAATATGCCGGCGCCAATATTAAAGTGGCACCACCTTCGTGTAAAAGTATTTGGCAAGCCTTTTATTTCTGTCTGGGAAAGAGAGAAGCACAAGAAGAGACTTGTGTCCATTTTATCATGATGATAGGTGACATGCTGTGCCGTGACAGAATTTATATCACGTCTTGTGCTTGTAAAGCAGCATAAAAATCAACAACAACAACAACAACTTGTATTTATATAGCGCCTTTAAATCTTGCCAAATACTTTTGTAAAGATGGTTCCCCTTTAAAACAATACGAAAATTATGTTTTTTCTCTTCATATACATTTAATACCACAAACAGCCCGTGCCAACCGACAGCAGAACCTGGGCAACATCCAGGTGTGGGCTGACAACTGGCAAGCAAGTTTCGTGCCCACATAAGTGCCAGGCAATTCCCATCACCAACAAGGAAAGACCCAATCACCTCCCTCGACCTTCAATGGCAAAACCATCACCGAGTCCACCACCATCAGTATCTGACAAGCAGCTTAATTGGACCAGCCGTACAAACACCGTGGCTATAAGAGCAGGGAAGAGACTGGGTACTCTACAGCGAGTGGTTCACTTCCAGATCAATGTAAGCCGGTGAGCCGGCTGTGCGGGGGGCTGTTCCTGACCCCCTCAAAGCTTCTCCACCATCAACAAGGCTCAAGTCAGAAGTGTGATGGAAAACTCATCAACCAGCTGATCGGTGCAGTTGCAGGAACACTCCAGAAGTTTGAAACCATCCAGGATACAGCAGTCCATTTGATTGGCACCTCTGCCACTGGACTCAATGTCCATCCCCTCCAATGTGGCTGCAGGATGTACTATTTATAGGATGCACTACAGCAACTCACAAAGCTTACTGCAAAAGCACCTCCCTCCCTTGCAACCTCTACCATTGAGAAGGGTGAGCAGCAATATTGTGGAAATAACATCACCTCCAAGTTCCTCTCCAAGTCATACACCACTTTGATTTGGACAGAAAGCGGGTAATGTTCAGCTTTGTCACCTGTGAAGTAACCTGTTTGAGCGGACTGCCTGCCCGTTGCAGAACACACCCAATTTTATAAAGGGTGCCCGCTCCAGCAGATTACCACCTAGGTGGTACAGTTGAAAATTTCCCCATACTGTCGCTCTTTCATCTTTGCTGGGTCAAAATCCTGGAATTCTTCACCTAACACCATTGTGGGAGCACTATCACTACAAGGACTGCAGCATAGACTCATAGAATGATACAGCACATTCGGCCCATCGTGTCTGTGCCAGCTCTTTGGTGGAGCTATCCAATTAATCCCACTCCCTGGCTCTTTCCCCATAGCCCTGTAATTTTTTTCCCTTCCCTTTTGAAAGTTACGATTGAATCTGCTTCCACCGCCCTTTCAGGCAGTGCATTCCAGATCACAACAACTCGCTGCGTAAAAAACTGTTTCCTCCTGTTGTCTCTGTTCCTTTTGCCAATCACCTTAAATCTGTGTCCTCTGGTTACAGACCCTTCTGCCGCTGGAAATAGTTTCTCCTTATTTACTCTATCAAAACCGTTCATGATTTTGAACACCTCCATCAAATCTGCAGCAGTTCATGCAAAAGCCCACCAGCCTCTTCTCAGGGCAACTGGGGAGGGGGGGCAATCTCAACGTTGCATGCAGAGAGAGATTTACAAAGAGGATAGTGAGAACTCTCCGCTAATTTCAAAAAGAAAGACTTGCAATTATACCGCACCTTTCATGACCTCAGGACGTCCCAAAGCATTTTACAGTCAATGAAGTACTTTTGAAGTGTAGTCACTGTTGTAATGCAGGAAACGCGGCAGTACATCAAGGTCCAACAAACAGCAATGTGATAATCACCAGATAATCTGTTTTAACGATGTTGATTGAGGGATAAATATTTGCCAGGACACCGGGGATAACTCCCTTGCTCTTCTTCAAAATTGTGCCATGGGATCTTTTATATTCACCTGAAAGGGCAGACGGGGCCTCGGTTTAACGTCTCACCCGAAAGATGGCACCTCCGATAGTGCAGTATTAAGAGAGTCCAGAGAGTACAGCACTGGAGAGTCAGACCTAGATTTTTGTGCTTAAGTCTCTGGAGTGGGACTATGAGTCATAAAAAATTCAGTTGGTTGCGCCTTAAGAGGGCGCTAATGGGGCGCAAAGCAACTAGTGCCCGGGCGCGGCGATGTTTGCGCCGCTCGCAAAATTAACTAGACATTTTGCGGTGGCGCTAAACACTACCGCCACAATCTCCTGCGCCGGCAGATCGTGACGTCAGTCGAGTGCGCAACGCCCCGGTAGCGCCCCGGAGCAGATATTGAGTGGCGCGCCCTGCCTTACCGCCTGCCGCTAGCAACGACAGGTTGAGGGGAGTGTTTTGCAGTCAGGAAGGGACTGGGGAAGCACTATTTAAAGGCGACCGCTTCCTGCCTTTTTTTGTTGGTGACATTTTTGCACCACGCATTCTGAGCGAGAGAGAGAGAGACTTCTGAGAGATTCAACGCTGTGTGAAGGAGTTTTGGGTACTGAGCAGCACTTTGCAGATTCATTTTGATTTGCCCTTCCTTGCATCTATTTAGAAGAGACTGTGGGGGCTGCACTCTGAGCTCTTTCCCTGGGCCTCTCCATTGTTCTTTCCAGCAGATTTGAGGTACAGGTCTCTCCAGGCCGAGATTCAAGGCTGCAATGAGCAGGATGTGGATGGAGAGCAAGATCAACCCTCCCCTTTAAGAACTGGCTGGTGCCATTGTGTCTGTGTTCCATTGCTGACTGACATCACATGTGCTTCGCCAGCGCTCTGAGGTAGCGCCTCGCTCCTCGGCCTTTGCGCCTTAAGATAGGTGTGAAGCGCCTGATTTAGCGCTCCAATCACCTCCAGGGGCGATAAAAGCCAAGTTTGCAGTCGGAGGCGATAATTAGCGCCAGGCGCTAATCTTTGCGCCCGGCCGATAATTGTGCCCCAAATGGGGCGATACTGAATTTTTCCCCCATAGAGTCATGACGGCACAGAGCAGGCTATTCAGCCCATCGAGTCCGTGCCGGCTCTCTGTAGAGCAATCCAGTCTGTCCCATTCCCCCACTCTATCCCCGTAGCCCTGCAAGTTTATTTCCCTCAAGTGCCTATCCAGTCTCCCCTTGAAAACATTGAGTGCCTCCGCTTCCACCACTTCCGTCGGCAGCGAGTTCCAGGTTCTCACCACTCGCTGCGTAAAAAAGTTTTTCCTCACATCCCCCCTGTACCTCTTGCCCAAAACTTTAAATCTGTGTCCCCTAGTCCTTGTACCATCAACTAGTGGGAACAGCCATTCCCTGTCTAGCCTATCCAAACCCGTCATAATCTTGTACACCTCTATTAAATCACCCCTCAACCTCCTTTGCTCTAATGAAAACAAATGCAGCTTCTCCAACCTGTCCTTGTAGCTAAGATTCCCCATCCCCAGAACCATTCTGGTAAATCTGCTCTACACCCTCTCAAGGGCCTTCACATCCTTCCTAAAGTGTGGTGACCAGAACTGGAGGCAATACTCCAGTTGTGGCCTAACCAGCACTTTATAAAGGTTCAGCATAACTTCTCTACTTTTGTACTTAATACCTCTATTTATGAAGCCCAAGATCCCATATGCTTTGCTAACCACTCTCTCAATGGCCCTGAATTTCCGATCGGAGGCTTCCTGCGGGTGGATTGGGAAAAATCTACGTACTTACCTGCTGGCTCCGTAGGTCCAGAGACTTCCGATCCTGGGCCTCTGCTCTACAAAATGCGCAGAGGCCCAGGTACCCCAGGGGCGCATGCAGTTCGCAAGCACCCCTGGGAACACGTGGCCATGGGGAACCAATCAAAGAAGGGAATCCCCCTTTACACCTTTGACGCATAGATCTGTCAAAAGTATGAATGGGGATCACTTAAAAAACACAGTTAAACATTAAATAATTTTTTTTTAAAGCGTCACCTATTTAAAATTAGTTAAAATTACATTAAATTAAATATTTTAAAGAAAAATTTAACTTTTTGAAAAAATAATTCAAGTTTTTTATGGTCTAAAAATAAACTTACCTTTTTTAAAAGAATTTTAAAATTATAAATCAGTGGGAAAAAAAATATTTTTTTATTTTTTTAAACTCTTATGCTGGTAAAAGCAAGCCTTACGCTTGCTTTTACCAGGCATAAGATTTTTAAAGGTTTTCAGCGGGCGGAGGTTCTGCAGAAAGCGGAACTCTCTGCCCGCGGAGGCCCTTCTCCAGGGCAGGCGGATGATCTGTCAAGAGGATTCTTGACAGATCGCAAGTGCCGGTTTTCAGCGCATGCGCTTCGCATGCCTGAAACCAGCACTTGCGAGGTTCCTACAGGTGCGTACACACCTCATACGCACCTGTGGGGGTCGGAATATCCGGCTCAATATGTCCTGCCAACTTCAGCGACTTATGAACATTAACTCCCGGGTCCCTCAGTCCCTGCACACTCTTTAAAACTGTGCCATTAAGTGTATATTGCCTCTCCCGGTTCCTTCTGCCAAAATGCATCACCTCACACTTCTCTGTATTAAATTCCATCTGCCAGTTGTCTGCCCATTCTGCTAGCCTTTCTATGTCCTGTTGCAGTCAATTGGTATCATCCTCACTGTTTGCCACACCCCCAAGTTTGGTGTCATCGACAAATTTAGAAATTCTACTTTGTATTCCAATATCCAGGTCATTTATATATATCAAAAATAGCAGTGGCCCCAACACTGACCCTTGGGGAACACCACTGTCTACCATCCTCCAGTCTGAAAAACAGCCATTTACCACAACTCGCTGTTTTCTATCCTTAAGCCAATTCCTTATCCAAGCTGCCACCGGCCCAACCACTCCATGAGCCTCAATTTTGTTAACCAGCCTTCTATGTGGTACTTTGTCAAATGCCTTCCAAAAATCCATGTGGACAACATCCATTGCATTCCCTTCATCAATCCTCCCTGTTACTTCATCAAAAAATTCAATTACATTAGTCAAACACGATCTGCCTTTTACAAATCCGTGTTGGCTCTCCTTAATTAGCTTAAACCTCTCCAAGTGCCCGTTAATTTTTCCCTTGATTATTGTTTCTAAAACTTTACCCACCACTGATGTTAAACTGACCGTCCTGTAGTTACTAGGATTGTCCTTACACTCTTTCTTGAACAATGGTGTCACATATGCCACTTTCCAATCCTCAGGCACCACCCCCGCATCTAGGGAAGATTGGAAAATTATGGCAAGCCCTTCCACTATCTCCTCCCCCAATTCCCTTAGCAACCTGGGATGCAAGCCATCTGGACCTGGCGACTTATCCACTCTAAGCATACCCAGCCTTTCTAGTACATCCTGTCTATCAATTTTCACCCCTTCCATTGCTTCTAGCTTTTCCACTGCGACCGATATTTTGTCAGCATCCACCTCCTTAGTAAACACCGATACAAAGTACTCATTGAGTATTCTAGCCTTGCCCTGCGACCTTCTGACTCAGAGGCGAGAGTGCTACCAACTGAGCTACGGCTGACACTCCTGTGTTATGGGTTATAAAAATCTTTGTCACAGTGGAGTAAACTAGGTATTCCACTGTTCCCCGGTGTGTATTTTGTTCATGCAACATTTATTAATTAATTTTGCTTTGCTTTAAAGAGGCTATTACACTTTCTAAAAGCGTTTAAAAACTCCCCAATTTGTCATCTGAATTCAGAACCTACCTCTCCCCCTCTCCAGAAGTGACTCATCAGTGACAAACTTCTTGAAAGGAGGATTAACTATTTAACATGCAGAGCCAAATATTTATTATTTCAGCAGGGAGACATATCCGCACGAATTTATATATCTCCGTGTGTCAACACAAATGCAAGAATATTAAATATCTTTTCAAAACAGTCCTCAGCTGCTATACAGAACGAGGTAACTGAATGTGTGCGGCAGACTGTAAATGTCGTCCTATTGCCACAAACCAGCTAAATATAGAAAGATTTACAGTAGAAGCCTTTATATTTGGAGAGACAGAGGCCTCGTGAAGAGTGTGCAGCTGCTGAAAATTGAAGCTGTCATGAGTTGAAGTAGTTCCGGTATTGATGCTATCTCTAGTAAGCTGAATCAATTCTGTATTCTATCTACAGGGAGATAACATTCATTTATTCTATGCAGTTATTGGCCACACATTATATACAGATCGGGGATATCCTGTGGAGGCCATGAAATTTGATATTTATTTCCTTGAGTAAGTTATGGTTTTCTCAGGAGCGATAATAAAGATCCTATTTCACTGCTTCCAGAGTGTATTCCATTTAGACAAATTCTGTGGTCTGACAATTGAGTTTGCTTTTCAAATTCGGGGTTATTAAAAGCAAGAAGGGAGTGGTTTTTGTCCTCATCTTTATCTGCCTACAGAGGTGACTGGGTACCATCTTGAATATACACTGAACTAGTTATGGGGTACAAATTGGATCTTGTTGCGCCCGTTTCATGAGTATAAAGTGGGCGCAAGACCCACTTTCGAGGGCCGATGTCCTGTGCTTGAAAAATGTCCAGCCCAACATTGGATCAAGCCATTTTTCAGATGTCCCTGGTTCCCTATATAGTAGATAAGGAGAAGCTGTTTCCACTGGCAGGAGGGTAGATAACCAGAGGACATAGATTTAAGATAATTGGCAAAAGAACCAAGCGGGAGAGGAGGAGAAACCTTTTGATGCAGCGTGTTGCTATGATGCAAGACATGGACGAAATTCAGGCTTGGGCTGATATGTGGTAGGTAACATTCACACTACACAAGTGCCAGGCAATGACTATCTCCAACAAGAGAGAGTCTAACCACCACTCCTTGACATTCAACGGCATTACCATCACTGAATTTCCCCACCATCAACATCCTGGGGGTCACTATTGACCAGAAACTTAACTGGACCAGCCACATAAATACTGTGGCTGCAAGAGCAGGTCAGAGGCTGGGTATTCTGTGGTGAGAGACTCATCTCCTGACTCCCCAAAGCCTTTCCACCATCTACAAGGCACAAGTTAGGAGTGTGTTGGAATACGCTCCACTTGCCTGGATGAGTGCAGCTCCAACAACACTCAAGAAGCTCAACACCATCCAGGACAAAGCAGCCTGCTTGATTGGCATGCCATCTACCACCTTAAACATTCACTCCCTCCACCACCTGTGCACTGTGGCTGCAGTGTGTACCATCTACATGATGCACTGCAGCAACTCGCCAAGGCTTCTTCGGCAGCACCTCCCAAACCCGCGACTTCTACTACCTAGAAGGACAAGGGCAGCAGAAGCATGGGAACACCAACACCTGCAAGATCCCCTCCAAATCACGTACCATCCTGATGTGGAAATATATCGTCGTTCCTTTATCGTCACTGGGTCAAAATCCTGGAACTCCCTCCCTAACAGCACTGTGGGAGTACCTTCACCACACGGACTGCAGCGGTTCAAGAAAGCAGCTCACCACCACCTTCTCAAGGGCAATTAGGGATGGGCAATAAATGCTGGCCCTGCCAGCGACACCCACATCCCAGGAACGGATAAAAAAAAGGGGAATGGGACTAATTGTATAGTTCTTTCATAGAGCCGGCACAGGCACGATGGGCCAAATGGCCTCCTTCTGTACTGTAAGATTCAGTGATTCTATTCTATGAAGAAGGAGTGACAGAAATAAAAGTGAAGGAGGAGAATGTAAAACAGATATGAAAAAAGATTTACCACTTCCAGTGGTACCTCAGCTATAAGGGTGGGCTTTTAGAAGCCTGAAGAAGTTTGAAACAGTGACTCAGATATATCTGGTCAATTTAATTGTCAAGAATAACAGTTGTCTTAAGATGTGTGGGTGAGGGAGGTGTGCGATGCCCCTATTATTATTTGTCGGTGATTGCCATTATGTTTTACATGTTTGCATTTCTCATGAGGAACTTAAACAAGTAGAAAGTTAATCTCGATGGAAAAATATAAACATATAAGGGCTGATCTCACAATCACGCACTCACAATGGGGAGCTGCACCCTCAGAGAGCGCAGCTTAGAGAATCGGGCCTACAATGTAGTAGCCCTATCTCTGGCTCACTCCCTTCGAACACAGCTTCCCTGCTGGGTTTACACGTTTATGGAATTAATCCTGTAATGTTAAGGATTAATTAAAGGTTTTACCATACTATTCCTTCCTTTAGTACATAGAATAGAATCTTACAGCACAGAAGGAGGCCATTTGGCCCGTCATGCCTGTGCCATGTTTTTGAAAGAGCTGTCCAATTTAGTCTCACATCCCAGCTTTATCCCCATAATCCTGCAAATTAATTCATTTCAAGTACAAGTACAATTGTCCTTTGAAGTTTCCTGTGGGATCTGATTCCACCACCCTTTCAGGTAGTGCAAATTATTCCTCATAGAATCATAGAAATTTATGGTACAGAGGAAGGCTATTCAGCCAATCGTGTCTGTGCTGGTCGAAAAAGATCTATCCAGCCTAACCCACTTTCCAGCTCTTGGTCTGTAGCCCTGTAGTTTACGGCACTTAAAGTGCATATCCAAGTACTTTTTAAATGTGATGAGGGTTTCTGCCTCTACCACCCTTTCAGGCAGTGAGTTCCAGACCCCCACCACCCTCTGGGTGAAAAAAATGTCTCAACTCCCCTCTAATCCTTCTACCAATTACTTTAAATCTATGCCCCCTGGTTATTGATCTCTCTGCTAAGAGAAATAGGTCCTTCCTATTCACTCGATCAAGGCCCCTCATAATTTTATACATCTCAATTAAGTCTCCATTCAGCCTCTTCCGTTCCAAAGAAAACAACCTCAGCCTATCCAATCTTTCCTCATAGCTAAAATTCTCCAGTCCTGGCAACATCCTCGTAAATCTCCTCCATACCCTCTCTAATGCAATTACATCTCTCCTGTAATGTGGTGACCAGAACTGTACGCAGTACTCTACCTGTAGCCTAACTAGTGTTTTATACAGCTCTAGCCTCCCTGCTCTTAAATTCTATGCCTCAGCTAATAAAGGAAAGTATCCCGTATGCCTTCTTAACCACCTTATCTATCTGTCCTGCTACCTTCCGGGATCTGTGGACATGCACTCCAAGGTCCCTCTGTTCCTCTACACTTCTCAGTGTCCTACCATTTATTGTGTATTCCTTTGGCTTGGTAGCCCTCCCCAAATGCATTACCTCACACTTCTCTGGATTGAATTCCATTTGCCACTTTTCTGCCCACCTGACCAGTCCATTGATATCTTCCTGCAGTCTACAGCTTTCTTCCTCACTATAAACCACACGGCCAATTTTTGTATCATCTGCAAACTTCTCAATCATGCTCCCTACATTGAAGTCTAAATCATTGCTATATACCACAAAAAGCAAGGGACCTAGAACTGAACCCTGCGGAACCCCACTGGAAACAGCCTTCCGGTCACAAAAACACCCGTCAACCATTAACCTTTGCTTCCTGCCACTGAGCCAATTTTGAACCCAACTTGCCACTTTCTCTTGGATCCATGGGCTTTTACTTTTCTGACCAGTCTGCCATGTGGAACCTTGTCAAAGGCCTTGCTAAAATCCATATAGACTACATCAAACGCACTACCCTCATCGACCCTCCTTGTTACCTCCTCAAAAAATCAATCAAGTTAGTCAGACACGACCTTCCCTGAACAAATCCATGCTGACTGTCATTGATTAATCTGTGCCTTTCTAAATGACGATTAATACTGTCCCTCAATTACTCGGTCCATCCCTTTTCTCCCTTTTTCAACAATGGTACAACATTTGCAGTCCTCTGGCACCACACCTGTAACCAGAGAGGATTGGAAAATGATGATCAGAGCCTCTGCTATTTCCTCCCTTGCTTCTCTTAATAGCCTGGGATACATGTCATCCGGGCTTGACGATTTATCTACTTTCAACCATGCTAAACCCCTTAATATTTCCTCTCTCACTATGTTTATCTCATCTAATATTTCACACTCCTCCTCCTTAACTACAATGTCTGCATTGTCCCTCTCTTCTGTGAAGACAGATGCAAAGTATTTATTAGCAACTATGCCCACGTCGTCCGTCTCCACACACAGTTTACCTTTTTGGTCTCCAATAGGCCCTACTCTTTCCTTAGTTTTTCCTCTTGCTCTTTAGGCATCTATAAAACATCTTTGGGTTTTCCTTGATTTTACTTGCCAATATTTTTTCATGCTCTCTCTTTGCTTTCCTAATTTCCCTTTTAATTTCACCCCTGCACTTTCTATACTCCTCTAGGCTTTCTGCAGTATTTAGCTCTCGGTATCGTACATAAGCTTCCCATTTTTTGCCTTATCCTACCTTGTATGCCTCTTGATATCTAGGGGGCTCTAGATTTGGGAGCCCCACCCTTTTTCTTTGTGGGAACATATTTGCTCGAAACCCTCACCATCTCCTCCTTGAATGCCTCCCACTGCTCTGACATTGATTTACCTTCAAGTAGCTGTTTCCAGTCCACTTTTACTAAATCACATCTCAGCTTAGTAAAATTGGCCTTTCCTCAATTGAGAACTTTGACTCCAGATCTATCCTTGTCCATTTCCATAACTATGTTAAATCTAACTGATTTATGATCACTACCACCAAAATGCTCTCCCACTGATACCCCTTCCACTTGCCCAGCTTCATTCCCTAAAACTAAGTCCAGAACTGCCCCCTCTCTTGTTGGGCTTGCTACGTACTGGCTAAAAAAGTTCTCCTGAATGCATTTTAAGAATTCTGCACCCTCTGTACCTTTTACACTGATTCTATCCCAGTTAATATTAGGGTAGTTGAGATCCCCTACTATTACTACCCTATTGTTTTTGCACTTCTCAGAAATTTGCATACATATTTGCTCTTCTATCTCCCTCTGACTATTTGGGGGTCGATAGTACACGCCCAGCAGGGTGACTACCCTTTTCTGTTCTTCAAGTACATGTCTGATTGCCTTTTAGAAGTTCCTATGCAATCTGATTCCACCATCCTTTCAGGTCATGCACTCCAGATCTTAACAATCCTCTGGGTGAAGAAATGTCTCCTCATTTCCCCTCTAGTTCTTTTGCCAATTATTTTAAATCTATGACCTCTGGTTACTGACCCACATAGGCATTGCTTCATACCAAAAGAGTGAATGGTGTGGTCAACCACCTAATAAATTACAGGGTTAAAGGTGAAAATCCTAACCCAACAGGAGGAGACTTCCCCTTGCATATTACAACAACAACAACTTGCATTTATATAGCACCTTTAACATAGCTACATTTGTCCAAAGATCAGGACAAAATCCCCCTTCTGAAGTTCTGAAAAGCAGAGAAAAGATAGAAAGGCCTGAAAATTCGGTTGCTTTGCGCCTCCCATTATCGCCCTAAGAGGGCGCAAAGCAACTAGCGCCTGGGCGCGGTGCCGCCAATGCCTCCCGTGAAATTCAATGGGAGGTTAGCGGCAGTGGTAACCGTTAGCGCCCTGCGGCGATGGCGTGATCGTTGTGAGCAGCGCCCCACTCACGCCCCGGCCACGACCTTCGGTAGCGGCCCGTGACTTACCGCCGGACGCTATGTCCGACGGGGCCAGGGGGGCCTACCTGCGGCCGGGGCGGCGCAAATTAAAGGGGAGGTGCCGGGCGGCCATTTTTGTTGCTGGCCGCCTGCCAGCACCTGCCCCCTCTGCCGTCCCCGGCCTCCTCTGCAGCCCCCCTCGCAGAGTGCCGGCTGTGCTCCATGAGCCCGGCACTTCTCTTGAGTGCCGGGCTCTTTTGCCGGCACTCCAATCCCTGATGGCCCAGCTGGGCCCCGGGTCGTGCTGCGCTAAGCCCCTCCCCTTTAAGAAGGGGAGGAAGGCCTGCAGTACCGTGGCGCGACGTGCTGCAGAGCGTGGTGCTGCGGCACGTAGCGCCGCGATATTCACTCACACCGCCCCAAGAGGGAGGTGGGGCGCTACCAGTGAATTTCGGCCGCGAGGGCGCTAGCGCCCCAAAGGGGACGCAACTCAATTTTTCCCCCAAAGACTTACATTTATATAGCGCCTTTTACGACCACCAGATGTCTCAAAGCGTTTTACAGCCAATGAAGTACTTTGTGGAGTGTAGTCACTGTTGTGATGTGGAACTATACTGGAGGGCAGTGTAACAAACCAAGCAGAGTACCCTCTCTTACTTCATTGTTTTTGGACTATATAAAAGTGGGATGAAAGGGTGCAGTTAAAATTAAACTGGAACATTTTTACCATGCTATGTGACACTTATATTAGGCTGAATGCTACTGCTACTATTTTGTTTTGGTAGTTTGTGTTCAATCTGAACTAAATTACATTTTATCCGAAAACAAAGCCTAACGTGGATGACTCGGGGGAGTGGGACTAGCTGAAGTGCTCTTGCAGAGGGCCGGCACGGGCTCAACGGGCCGAATGGCCTCCTTCCATGCTGTAGCCATTCTAGGATTCTATGATGCTATGACTTTACATTGATTGCTGTTTATATATTCTGTGTCCTTTTCTTTCTAGATTTCTTTGGGGGTATGATAGTGTATTGGTTATGTGACTGGAGTAGTAATCCAGCCAACCTAGGATATATATGCAGTCCAAATCCTGTCGTGGCCTTTAGAGAATTCAATTTTTTAAAATGATCAGTAAAAATTAAGTTGTCGGATTGTTGTAAAAACCCAACTGGTTCACTAAAGTCTGCTAGGGAAGAAAACTGCCCAACCTTACCTGGTTTGGTCTACACGGGACTCGAGTCCCACACCAAAGTGGTTGACTCTTAACTGCGCTAGTCACCCAGTGGTTTAAGAAAAAGGCCCACCATCACCTTCTCACAGCAATAGGCATGGGCAATAAATGCCAGTCTTGCTAGCAATGCCCACAGCTCGAGAATGAATAATAAAGTCTTGTTGCAGATACCGTACTGATATGTACATTTTGAAACTCAACTGTTTAGAAGTAATGGGGCAGAAATTCGGCTGTTGTCGGGTGAGTACGCACTGTGTACTCACCCGTGGACGGAACGAAAGTGCCGGTTTCTTGCATGCACTGCACATGCGCGGGAAACCGGCACTTCTGTTCCCCTGAGGAAAGGGGTTCAGAGGTCGAACGCGCACGCCGGAGGGCCAGCGCGTTCGCCTCGCACTTCAGATTTTTTTACAGGTTCCTCCGTGAAGGTAAGCACGGAGAAGATACACTTTTAAAAAGGAGGTGCAAGGCCTTCTTTAACAATAGAGGTCATGATGTGGAGATGCCGGCGTTGGACTGGGGTGGACAAAAATGAGAAGTCGCACAACACCAGGTTATAGTCCAACAGATTTATTTAATTTTACAAGCTTTCGGAGCGGTTCGCTCCTTCCTCAGGTACCCTACCTGAGGAAGGAGCGAACCGCTCCGAAAGCTTGTAAAATTAAATAAATCTGTTGGACTATAACCTGGTGTTGTGCGACTTCTCATTCTTTTAACAAGGTAAGTGTTGATTTTATTAAAATTTAAACATTTTTTTTCACAGATTTATCTTTTTTAATTACTTTAAAGAAAGGTAAGTTTAGTTTTAGCATCGTTAAAAAATGTAATTAATTTTTCAAAAGTTTAAAATTTTTGTTTAAAATAGTTAATTAATGTAATTTATAGTTATTTTAAAAATGTGATGTTTTTTTTAATTTATTTGTAGTTTTAGGGATGTTTTGGGGCTGATCTGTATTCATAGATTTGACAGGTCTTCCTGTCAAATCTATGAATGAAAGATGGTCTGCTGCCATTGGCTCTCCATGGCCCACGTGATCCCAGGGGACGCATCGCACTAACTACGCCCCTGGGATACACAAGCACTGCGCGCCGGCAGTTGGAGGAGGCCCAGGAGCCGAAGTCCCCGTGGGCCCAGAGGTCAACGGCAGGCATGGTAGGTAAGTGCGCGCGCGATCCTTGCACCCGCGGGAAGCCAGGGAGCCGAATTTCTGGCTCAATATTCCAGTCCAGCCACACCCCTCAAATGGGCTTTGTTAATTGGGATGCCCCGATATTAAATAGTGCTGCTGGAAAAGTGGTGGGAGCCTTCAAGGTGCATCACCTGGTTGACTGGTTCTACTTCCAACTACATTCCCGCCCCAAACATTAATCTAAATTACACCCTTTTGACATATTGCAGGTTGAGAGGTATGAGTGCCATATTTGCAGTAGGTTGTTTTTATTTGTTTATTTCAGTTCAACACTTGGGATAATTCTAACTCCATTTTAATAGGGATAGCTTCGATTCATATTGTTTTTAGTTACATGATCCATTAGTAAAATACTTGGCTAAGGGCTGCCTATCAAAGATTTCAAAATGGTCATCACGACCTGTGTAATGTGAGGTGTTGTTTGTGTGTTTAAAGGAAAAAATAGCTGTTGTGGTAAAACAGGTTATATTTTCTTCAGATATTAAATGTTCTCCTTAATTATAGTTCTCAGTTTTGGTTTTCTGGGTAAGCAAGGGCTTTCTGCATTTGTTGTTTACTCACTTTCCCAATATTCTCCATTCCTCTTCTGAAGGTATTGAGCCATGCTGTACGGCTTCACAGGTGCATGAGGTGTCTGCTGCTCGTGGAACTGATGTGGGCCCTCATCACATGATAACTAAGTCTTTGGCTGGGCTTTAGTATGGCAATTTCCAAACAGCATGAAATATCGAACTTACATCCCTAGCTTTAATGATTGCTGTTCCGCAGTGCACAACATAGAGGCCTCCCATGGTTTTTCAGAATGAAAGAAAGAAAGAAAGAAAGGAAGGAAGGAAGGAAGGAAGAAAGAACTTGCATTGATATAGCACCTTTCACAACCTAAGGACATCCCAAAGCGCTGTAATAATTCATTCAAGTAGCCATTCTTCATACAGCAGTCAATTCCTGCATGCTGTTTTTGTGGCGCTAAAGTCTGTAAACTGATGGTAATCGTTCCAGCAATGGATTCGGCCCATCGTGCCTGTGCCGGCTCTTTGGAGGAGCTATCCAATTAGACCCACTCCCCTGCCCTTTCCCCATAGCTCTGCAAATTTTTCCACTTCAAGTATTTATCCAATTCCCTGCTGAAAGTTACTATTGAATCTGCCTCCAACATCCTTTCAGGCAGTGCATTCCAGATCATAACAACTCTCTGCCTAAAAGAAATTCACCTCATCTCACCTCTGGTTCTTTTGCCAATTACCTTAAATCTGTATCCTCTGGTTACCGACCCTTCTGCCACTGGAAACAATCCTATTGATACCAGACTAGCTGCTAGAAGCTGAATGGGAATTCTTTTCTCTCTTTGTGGATGCATCTAATCTCTGCTCACATCTCTCTCTGACACCCCTGTGGAGAACTCACCATGTGCGGATACAGTTGGGAACAAAACACTCTTTTCTATTAGGAAAGTGCATGTTGTACCCACTCACGCAGCGATGATGTCATGTCACGAGCTGTCAATCACCCTGTCCCTCTAAGTCACAGTAAATAGAAGCCTTAGCTGCACCATCTGAATTGCGGATGACTTTTGAGTTTGGATGACATTGGTATGGAAGGGTAGAGAAGCCACAGGAGCAATAAAGAACGTGAGGGGATAAGAATGTAAATGCAGCCTCCTCTGGTTAAGATCATCGCTTGGAATTTCTCTGGTGGGAGGTTGGCAGAAACCGCTGGAGAAATGGCATAAATGTCTGAGCCTTTTGTCTGATCCTGTCTTCGGGGAGAGGGGGGGATGTGGGAGTTCCCACTGATATCCCGCCAAAGTTATGGCATGAGATCGGAAGAACCTGTGGAAATTCAGGGCCCCGTCGTTTTCCTACTTTAGTAAACGAAAGGTATAGCACAAGCACAATGATACTTGATGCATATAAGCAAATGCCTCGCTACCTCTCCTTTAAGATGCTCCTTAAAACCTACCTCTTTGACCAAGTCTTTGGTCACCTGTCCTAATATCTCCTTATGTGGCTCAATGTCAAATTTCATCTGATAACGCTCCCGTGAAGCGCCTTGAGATGCTTTACTATGTTAAATCCGCTATATAAATGCAAGTTGTTGTTGTTGAACCAACCCCAACATGGAGTCGGGAGAGGAGGGGATAGGAGAAAATTGTTAGGATTATAAAATAGTATCACAGAATGGTTTTACACTTAAAATTTAAACTAGTCAATTGCTCTCACTCAAGCTAAATTCAAGTAAAGAAGAATAGAACAATATTATTCTGTGAAGCGCCTTGGGATGCTTTTACTACATTAAAGGCGTTATATAAATGCAAGTTGTTGTTGTTGCTGTTATCCCACATAATGAGTATATAGGTCCTGCAGGTCGTATGATGGATGAGTGAGGAGATCTGCCATTGGCAATTGGCAACTTCCCTTCCCTAAGGAAACCCTGTAATGAATTATGACATCTCCTGCACCATGACCTCCCAAGCGGGTCTCTCACATCACGGCTGCTCACAGTGCCATTCAGATGGTTGCAACTGAGAACGGACAGGCCATGGAATGGCAGGATCAGGTGGGCCTGTACGCTGAGAAACATGGAGCCCAGTGTCAGAGTGTCAGGAGGACCTATTATCAGGGAATTCTTCCATGTCAGCTGCCAAGGACTTTCATCAGGCAATCACTAGTCATACCTTGTCCTTGGATCAAAGTGTCACCCTTTGCAACATTGAATCACAACATCTCCCTAGAGTTCCTATCAACTCCCAATCATTTCACACATCGACATCTCTCTTTTTGGCGCTCATTAACACTTCATCCCTACCAGGCCTGGTCAGACCTAATGTTACCATGAAGTTACAAAGCCAAACCAAAATGCAACATCATTTTAATTTTAGAATTAGTGCTGATCAATTATAAAAGGGTCTTGGGAGTGAGGTGAACCTTGTCTCATGTTAGCTACGTCCTGGGAAGGAACCTATGTGTTGCATACTTCGTGCACCTGCCTGGCCCTGCCTCCTACATGCTCTTTGAGTAGGTCATTTAGGGGTTAAGCCAGAGGTCTGGCATGTGCTGCTACCCTGAGAAACAGCAGCCTCATATCAGATGACTCTAGCCTGACATAGTCAAACTCACAGCATCATACCTGTCAGCCAACGTCCCAGACTCCTCCAGCACCATCCCTGGGTATGTCCTGTCCCACCAGGAGGAGAACCCAACCGAGGTGGTGGTACAGTGGTATAGAGTCAGGAGGGAATGACCCTGGGAGTCCTCAACATTGACTCTGGACCCCATGAAGTCTCATGGCTTCAGGTCAAACATGGGCAAGGAAACCCCCTGCTGATTATCACCTACTGCCCTCCCTCAGCTGATGAATCGGTACTCTTCCATGTTGAACATCACTTGGAAGAAACACAAAATGTACTTTGGGTGGGGAACTTTGATGTCCATCACTAAGAGTGGCTCGGTTGTACCACTACTGACCGAGCTGGCCGAGTCCTGAAGAACATTGCTGCCAGACTGGGCTTGCGGCAGGTGTTGAGAGTACCAACATGAGGGAAAAACATCCATCATGTTGTGTGGCACTACCACCATTCCACATGGGATAGATTCAGAACAGATCTAGCAGCTCAAAACTGGGCATCCATGAGGTGCTGTGGGCCATCAGCAGCAGCAGAATTGTACTCCAACACAATCTGTAACCTCATGGCCTGGCATATCCCTCACTCTAACATTACTATCAAGCCAGGGGACCAACCCTGGTTCAACGAGGAGTGTAGAAAAGCATGCCAGGAGCAGCATCAGGTGTACCGGAAAATGAGGTGCCAACCTGGTGAAGCTACAACACAGGAGTAGATGCATACTAAACAGCGGAAGCAGCATGCTATAGACAGAGCTAAGAGATCCCACAATCAGATCAAATCTCTGCAATCCTGCCACATCCAGTCGTGAATGGTGGTGGACAATTAAACAACAAACGGGAGGAGGAGGCTCCATGAATATCCCCATCCTCAATGATGGCGGAGCCCAACACGTGAGTGCAAAAGACAAGGCTGAAGCATTCGCAACCATCTTCAGCCAGAAGTGCCGAGTGGATGATCCATCTCGACCTCCTTTGATGGTCCCCACCATCACAGATGCCAATTTCAGCCAATTTGAGTCACTCCACATGATATCAAGAAATGGCTGAGCGCACTGGATACAGCAAAGGCTGTGGGCCCCGACAACATCCCGGTTGTCGTGCTGAAGACTTGCGCTCCAGAACTAGCCACACCTCTAGCCAAGCTCTTCCAGTACAGCTGCAACACTGGCATCTATCCGACAAAGTGGAAAATTGCCCAGGTATGTCCTGTCCACAAAAAGCAGGACAAATCCAATCTGACCAATTATCACCCAATCAGCTTACACTCAATCATCAGCAAACTGATGGAAGGTGTCGTCGACAGTGCTATCAAGTTGCACTTACTCACCAATAACCTGGTCACCGATGCTCAGTTTGGGTTCCACCAGGATCACCTGGCTCCAGACTTCATTGCAGCCTTGGTCAAAACAAAAAGAGCTGAATTCCAGAGGTGAAGTGAGAGTGACTACCCTTGACATCAAGGCAGCATTTGACCGAGTGTGGCACCAAGGAGCCCTAGTAAAATTCAAGTCAATGGAGATCAGGGGGAAAACTCTCTGCTGGCTGGAGTCATTCCTAGCACAAAGGAAGATGGTTGTGGTTGTTGGAGACCAATCATCTCAGCTCCAGCACATCGCTGCAGGAGTTCCTCAGGGCAGTGTCCTGGGCCCAACCATCTTCAGCGGTTTCATCAATGACCTTCCCTCCAACATAAGGTCAGAGGTGGGGATGTTCGCTGATGAGCAGTGTTCAGTTCCATTCGCAATTCCTCAGATAATGAAGCAGTCTGTGCCCGCATGCAACAATAAAGGCAGTATTGCTCCAATTTTAGTCGGAGGCCTGAGCAGGGGAGCAGTCATGGCTTCCCCACCAGACCAGGCCTGCCAGGAGGGTGATCGTGGGCCAGAAGAAGCCCAGGCAGTTAAGTTTTACATTGTTTATTTTAGGTTTCATTGTGGGCCAGGAGGAGCTTATCCGGGTTCCATGACGAAGGCTTGGGCCTCTCTTGTCACGGAATTCCCCCATTACTCCCCTCCCCACCGCCCCACCCAACACGTCCAGAGCCCTCTTCACCACCTACCTGCGGCCCCGCTTCGATTGGGTTGGCGAAAACATTTATGGAAATGAAGCCTGGCCGTTAAGGTCGGCCTGTTCCTCCATGTCCCTGGACACCCCGGGTTCACCGCCCGCTTCAGGGCTCGCGCCCATCGTATCTGCCTCTCCCCCCACCCCCACCCCTTTAAAATCAGGGCCACGTTGTCTCAAAATTGGTTCAAAACAATTGT
The DNA here is from genome assembly GCA_030390025.1 of Squalus acanthias. Classification (NCBI taxonomy): domain Eukaryota; kingdom Metazoa; phylum Chordata; class Chondrichthyes; order Squaliformes; family Squalidae; genus Squalus; species Squalus acanthias. Next base: position 133,975,652 of record CM059432.1, read on the forward strand.
GTACTTAATTAAAGCATGTGGTGACCTCTTGAACTCCAGCAGCTGCAAAGAACCAAATGGTTCTCAGATCTTCATCTACCCGAATTATGCAAATACTGTCCCAAGTGCCTTCAAAAGGGGAGGAGGAAAAGAAAGAAATAAAATTAGAGGGGAGGAACAATCTGAACCACTTCTGTGACATGCAGAGAGATATCTGCCACATTAGCCCTATCTATATACTCGATGTGTTTCGCTGCTTTTCTAATCCCAGTTGTTATTATGTGGGCTTCCTTTTGCTTATACATTTCCAGTACTTGATTATTGAGAAGTTCGTCAAAATGTATGATATTTAGTCTAGAGGTTATTGAATTTTGACTTGGTGCCACAAATCTTTCATGAGAATGACACAGGGGGAATGTGGAGGTTCCAAGCAAACCCCAGTGTATAGGAGTGGTGAGAGCGATCGAACTGATTTGTCTCTTAATTGCATCACCCCTATGGTGAGTTGAACATTCCCTTTATCTGATTATTCTGCAAAGAAAACACGCTGGAATGTATTGAGAGTAAATTGATACAAACAGGAGCATTAATAGAATGGGGGATGAATTGATCTGCGCCCATTTTCGGGGGTGAGCTGGGTGTGGCAGAAGGGGCTGGCCCAAGGATCACCTGAAATTGATCCTTGGCCTCACCTTAATATTTCAGGCGAGCTGCATCCCTAACATTTAAAAAAACCTTTGTGCGGAGCCAGGAGGAGCAGGAATGGTGCCCCCTGACTCCATATTCCTGGCGATTGACCCCGCCCCACCTCCTCATTGTCCAATCCAAACCCCCGTCCCCTCTCGTGGGGCGAGCTGCCTGTGGTGGCATGACAGGCTCGACCCCAAAGATGTAGATAAGGCCCGAGGCCCAATTTCGGGATAACCTCAGGACTCTGTGTTTGGGCGCGAGCTGCACGCAGCGTCGAGTCTGGGCCTGGAAACGAGCCCAGACTAATTTCCACCCCAATGTCCTTTAACATTGCTGACTGTAAATTAGAAGGCTTTCTGTCAGAAAATAACACTTTGGAATACAGCGTATGAGTAATTAGAAACGTGACATATGGCGAGTGTAGCATGCTTGGGAGGAACAGGTAAGATTGGACTTATGGGTCCCAAAGCTCTCCACCACTGGGGGTTTGCCTCAGCTCATGTCTGGGTCTGTTGCAGACTAATTGATAGAGATTGATTGCTATGATTAGTCAACAACTCCATTATCGTTTCATGCGACGACCAGGCTGGTAGAAGATGAACTAGATGGACCTTGGTCTTTCTTCGTCTAGCAACTCCTATGTTCGTATGTATCCTTGGTCCTCTTCTCCATGTAGGTGTGAAGTAAGCAATCCCAAATCTTCATTGAATTCTGTGGTGTTTGCAAATCCAAAATAAATACGTGCTTTGAGGCCCATCCCCTGAGCAGTCTTTGATGGGGCTACGTGGACATAACGGGGCAGTATAACTGGGCAGAGTGGCCATAGAAATTATTCTCCTGGACACCAGCAATAACAATAATAGGTGATAATGGCCCAAAAATTCGTGAGGAAGCCTTCGTGCGAGGGTAAGGCCTCCCCGCGATCTCTCACTGCGCGTTGGCTTTTTCAGTTCCAGCTCGCACGAACTTGATGTTCTGGACAGCTGCTGTGCTGGGCTTGCGTATCCCACAGGCGTAGTTAATTCGTGCGAGCTGTGGGATCACGTGACTCAGTTAGAGCCAATGGCAGCACACCATCTTCCATTCATAACTTTCACATAAGTGCTGTGAAAGCTATGAATACTATAGCCCCCCAAAAGAACCGCTAAACCTCAATTAAATTTTTTAAAAAACCATCACATTAATAAAATAAGTATAGTTAAATAAATTAACCATTTTAAATAAAAAATTAAATTTTTGAAAAAATTTAAAATCTTTTAAAAAGTTATAAAAATAAACTTACCTGTCTTTAAAGTCTCTAAAAAAGATATACCTGTTAAAAAAAATTCAAAATAATACTTAATTCACTACTTACCTTGTTAAAAGTGGGTCTTACTCCTCCTTTTTTTATGTGTAGAATCTTCCGTACTTACCTGCACGTTGAAACCACTAAGTGCACTGCATGCGCGCAGCCTGTAGCGCGCACGCGGTTCACCTAGGACCCGCCCCCTTTTCCATTCACCAAGTGCCGTTTTCAGCGCATGCGCAGTGCATGCAGAAAACCGGCAATTGGAGACAGAATACGCGAGAGTACACAGTGCGTACTCTCGCGTAGCGGCACTAATTTTTGGGTCATTAAAGTGCCTGTAGAGTGCACTAGTTTCCAAACATCAGCACTGAAAGAGAGCAACAGCATCACGCAATGTGACATCGTCACTTCCTGACTGTAGTCTCCTGATGATCTCCCTAATGTAGGAGAAAGTAGCTGGCTTTTCTACTTAGCCTGACCAGAAGTTGGCCAGAGTGTGAGATGCACCTGTTCAAAATCATGAGCACTGATCCTGCCATCATTACTGAGGTCAACCCCAGTCATTAGAAAACTCTCTGATTGGGAGGTTGCCCGTTGGGGCATAGGAAATAGCTGCTGCTGTAAAACCTAAAGGCCTGAAGCAGCTCAAATGGGATAGCCTAATGGATAAAGGCACACAGTATAGACAGAAATAAAGAACTTGTATTTATATAGCACCTTTCACAATCTTAGGACGTCCCAAAGCGCTTTACACCTAATGAATACTTTTGAAGTGTCGACTCGTCACTGTTGCAATGTAGGAAACACGGCAGCCAATTTGCACACAGCAAGCTCCCATAAACAACAATGTGATAATGACCAGATATCTGTTTTTAGTGACGTTGGTTGAGGGATAAATATTGGCCAGGACACCGGGGAAAACTCCTCGGCTCTTCTTTGAAAAGTGCCGTGGGATCTTTTACATCCACCTAAGAGGGCAGACGGGGCCTCGGTTCAGCATGTTATCAAAAGACGGCACCTCCAAGAGTGCAGCACTCCCTCATTACTACAGTGGAGATTCAGTCTAGATTTTGTGCTCTAGTCTCTGGAGTGGGGCTTGAACCCAGAACCTGCTGACTCAGAGGTGAGAGGGCTACCAACTGAGTCACGGCTGACGAGAGAAATTATAATATAAACAAGACAAAAAATAAAGGAAAAGTAGGGTTTTTTTTTCTCCGACAGCACGTAAACATAGATGCAATCATCAAAATGATTCAATAAATATTTTCATTAAAATTTTTCTCATGTTTCCTTTACACTGACTCTGCTGCGATGATAATGAGAATAGTGCAAACCATCTCTTTGCATCTGGGTTAAACAAAAAGAATCAATTCATAATGATGTTCAACTAAGCATAAAATCAGTTCATCTTAAATCTAGGCTTCACTGTAAAATCTCAGGGGCCTATTCTCAGGTAGGCAGGCATAAGGGCTTGTTGCCCTCCAAAATAACCTAAAATCTCTGCTTCAGCAAATGAGCAGTTAGGCCTTTATTTAAATATTTAAAATTACTGACGTGAGATTATTTTACATCTACAATAATGTTTACTGCCAGACTTGCAGAGGCACTTTGCAGGATGGATTTTCTCTGCAAAAAAAAATTAAGGCCTAGATTTTCCTCCACTACCTTGCCCCAAATCGCACAAGATGGTGGCAAAAATTACAGGAAATTGAGCAGGGCCTACTGCTGCCTCCCCACCCCAACCCTTGATTTATCTCCCACCCCCCCCCCCACCCCCGCCCAAACTAGGACCACCACTGGCCAGACCTTCCCCGCCCCTTGCATGCAAATGCGACTTACTGATGAAACGGCATTCTCTGAAATGATACATTACAAATCCTTGCGTTCCCACAGTTAGTTAGTGGATCATTAATCACAGAGAAAGAAACAGGCGTCCCCTGGAGCTGCTGCAGGAAGGCTTGATGCTGATACTGGGTGCCAAAAGTAGGAAACTGTTGCATTGTGTGTGATATATGATAGTTTCTGAGCTGCTGGGGCCATGGAACTGGCAAACTAAGGATGGCAAGTAGGCTAGGAACAATAAATAGCTACTCTGGAGTTTTAATTCAACTTTCTTTGCTAAGAAGAGATGAACTTGGCAGACCCTTCCCTCCGGAGACTTCCACCATCTACAAGGCACAAGTAAGGAGTGTGATGGAATACTCTCCACTTGCCTGGATTAGTGCAGCTGCAACAACACTCAAGAAGCTTGACACCATCCAGGACAAAGCAATCCGTTTGATTGGCACCCCATCCACCACCTTAAACATTCACTCCCTCCACCACCTGCATACCATGGCTGCAGTGTGCACCATCTACAAGATGCACTGCAGCAACTCGCCAAGGCTTCTTCGGCAGCACCTCCCAAACCCGCGACCTCTTCCACCTAGAAGGACAAGGGCAGCAGGCGCATGGGAACACCATCACCTCCAAGTACCCCTCCAAGTCACACACCATCCTGACTTAGAAGTATATTGCTGATCCTTCATCGTCGCTGGGTCAAAATCCTGGAACTCCCTACCTAACAGCACTGTTGGAGTAGCCTCACCACACGGACTGCAGCGGTTCAAGAAGGCGGCTCACCACCACCTTCTCAAGGGCAACTGGGCAACTAGGGATGGGCAATAAATGCTGGCCTTGCCAGCGACGCCCACATCCCATAAATGAATTAAAAAAAATTTACAGCACCGAAACAGGCCATTCGACCCAACAGGTCCATGCCGGTCGGTGTTTATGCACCACCTGAGCCTCCTCCTACCCCTCTTCATCTAACTTCATCAACATATCCTTCTAAAGTTGATCTTAATTAACACAAAACACAGCCAAAAATTGGTTTAAAGAAGTCCCTAATGCTTTGTAGAGGCATGAGAGTGCAATACACCCTCACCTTGAAGAAAATAAACTGACAAGTAAACACTCTTCACTTTGAATCGCTGTTTCTTAAATTATTGTCGAGTGCCTCTATGTATCACAGACAAAATCAAACCAATCCCGTTTTGATAAAGTAACCTGGGACATATGCAGCAAAAACTTGGCCAATTGATCAGTTTGTGGCAATGCATGAGAAACAAATCTGAATCAACCGCCCCCTCTCCCATTCCTTTCTTTAATAAGCTTAACTCTCCAGGCAGCTTAAAACAGAACAGCGGCAAGGGAGCTACACATGTAAGGTTAGATCAACTTCAGATCAGTCGAAAAATGCACTAAAAGTAACTGAAAATGATTCGGAGCAAACCAGGCTGAACTTGTTTAAATACACAGCCATTGACTAACATGACAGATATAAATAATCTCCTGGAGCTAGAAAATGTTCTGTTTCATAAAGGCCAATGGTTCTTGTAAATATAATGTGATCTATAGTAAAAACTGTTTAAGTGACTGAAGTAAAGCAGAGGTTTATGCAAAAATAATGCATCAGGAAACAAGAGTATCGGTGAGAAGCTTACCAGAGAGTGAAAAAATAAAATCACTGCTGAAATTTATCTCCTGCTCACTGTTCATGAAGTAGAATCAGATGAAATTAACTGTCAGCAAATTTGCTATTGTTTTAAGTGTGATATTCTTGAACATTTTAGCCTGGATTTTAACTCTCAGCGGGAGTCATGTGGGCAGGGTTGCAAACTCTCCATGATGATCCTGGGGTCTCCAGGAATTAAAGATTGATATCCTGGCTACTGTTTCCAGCAACTCTGGAGAAAAAATCATAGTGGCGTTAAAACAAATGTGTTTTTTTCCATTTACATTGAACACTTTTCTTTATTAGTGATGCAAATATTGGAGATGCAGGGGGGTGGGGAAAGGGCTGTTTGGCCGACAGTGAAGAATCATCCAATTGAGGTAACAAAGAGTCTGTTCACTTTCCAATTGGCTGTGGGAAGGCGCAGCGCTGTGACAATGGGCGTGTCGGGCGACCAATGGCAGGGGGCGTGGGTGCGGAGCCAGGAGAGTCATGTGATGATACCTCCAGGAATATGTCCAACCAGAGTTAGCAACCCGACATACAGCCCGGGGCCAAGGCAGACAGGAAACCCTCCGGTTTTCGGGCAGCAGGAGGCTGGGGACCCAAAGGAAAGGTCCCCGGCAGTCAGGAAAGTGATTAGGAGAGTGGGAGTCAGGAGGATCTCCGATCGGGAGAGGGAGTGGCATCCCTCGGGGGGGAGGAGAGGCCACTGGTTCTGATCCCAGTTTATTGGCTCCCTCCATGCCCAGCAAGTGCCTGTGCCGCTAGTGTAGAGGAGTGGAATTTCAGTTCCACAGTTGCTAGTTTAAAGTTTATAAATCACTAAGCAGTTGGCATCTAATCAGAGAGCAACATGCAAAGGGGAAGGAAGGAGGAAGTATTTAGTCACGATGCTCTGGCTATCATGGTGGGGGGGCAGGCTTGATGGACCAGCTAGCCTTTTGCTGCCCGTCAATTTTGTGAGTGAGTTTATTTTTAAATGGAGACAACCATCCGTGCACAAGCTACTGCTTCATGCCAATGTACAATTTACTTTAATGTTGATTTTAAACTACTTCTTTTGGCTCCAGAAATGTTCCCAGTTACTAGATAAACTGCTTATGGCTGAGTGATGGCAAGAACATAAGAACATAAGCAATTGGAGCAGGAGTAGGCCATTCGGCCCCTCGAACCTGCTCCGCCATTCAATACGATCATGGCTGATCCTCTACCTCAACTCCACCTTCCCGCCCTATCCCAATAGCTACTTGACTACCTGTACAGGGGAGACTGGAATGGTTTCTGCCCTCAGGCTAATGGCAGCCATGTTTTTTTTGCCACCTCATAAGTATCTGTGGTCTACTGTTGGATTTTTTTTCAATACAGTCCCCATCACTTATAGCGGGTGTGTTCGTGCGAACGTGATTTTCCCATTATATGCGATGGCCGGTATAACGGGGTAGCGCTCTATAAAACTAGAATGTTATCGTCATTCATCAGCATCTGTAGTTCCCTGAACCACTCCCTGAACGAACAACCCTCCCTAGACCTCACCAAGGACCCTGAGCTCCACAGTGCCAACCTCACCCTGTCCGCGGGCATTGGGAGACTAGAGCAGCAGGGAGCAGGAGCCATCATTCAGAAACAAGCCATGACCAGGGAGAGCATCTCAGCAAGATCCAGAGATGAGGGGAAAACGCACAAATCTTAACTCCTTCACCAAACAACCCAAACACCTAATTAGGGCACTCAGATCTCGGCTGCTGGAATTATTGTGCATGAAGTGTTATTTTTGTTAAATATAAATGTATTTAAAAAAACACGCGTCAGTTTTATTTGAACATTATCGAGGTGCTATTTACTTAATGTTTGTTCTTGCATCCAGTGTGCCTTAACAAGGTGCGAACTAGTGAGTAAGCATTGTTTACTCACTAACGGCAAATGGTTATCGCTTTTTGACTGATATAAGCGACTGCCCGTTTTAAACATTGTAAATGGTGGGGATTGTATTAAATTTGCAGCAATATTTTCCAATCAGTTAATTATAATAAATTTGATACTGCTATTTGGCACGCTATCCCCCTTTCAGGTGTCAGGACTTACAGCGCCTGCTATGATCCCCATGTGTCCTCCCATGTGTCCTCCTCACACTGGCACTCCAGAAGGGGAGTGTCGAGTTCCAGCGTCACAAATGTATAATGACATTTGCATAAATACATGCACCTTTGAGATATTTGTTAAATTGTTTTAAATTCATAGGGCCGTGCTAGCCAAGTAACGTTACAGCACAGAGACAGGCCATTCGGCCCAACTGCTCTATGCCAGTGTTTATGCTCCACACCAGCCTCCTCCCACCCTACTTCATCTCACCCCATCAGCACAACCTTCTATTCCTTTCTCCGTCATGTACTTATCATATAGAGTAAGAAATGTTTAAACTGAAAGATTGATTTTAATCACAGTCTAAATAACTCTGACAATTTGTTTTAGTTCTAAAGTTTGCTCGTGCGGCAGACTGTTTATTTTGTACAGCAGCCAGCAGAAATAAATACATAGGTACATGCTAACCACAGCACTGCAATAATATGTCTCCATTTCAGATGTGCCCTCAGACACCACTGCAATTATTTTTAATAAGCTGCACATCACTGTCACTTTCTATCAAGCTCTTTATGTTGTGGGGGGTGGCATCTCCCGTTTGTCAACAAAGAAATCTTATCACAGGCGGGCTTCCGTTCACCACTTTTTATCAAACCGACTGTACCTAGAAAAGAGAATGAGACTAATTGCAGTACTGAGCCCCACTGTCCCGAAAGTCCCAGTTTCAATCCTCGGTCAGTGCTGAGGTCGCCAATCTCAGCTGGGCCAGCATTGGGCTGCTGGAATAAGCCCAGAGCACTCCTGGGGATTAAGAAGAGAAAAATTAGCCAGGGCTCCCGCTCCTGATTACTATCTAGTGACCCTTGGTGGAAGTGCGGGGATGTTGAACAAGAGCTGTGTCGGCTTGGCCTGCCATGCCCTCCGTGATAAAAATAACCGACCAATGTTCTACTGTCTAGGACTATTGGCATGAAGAATGACCACTTGGGTGAGGTGCTAGAAGGATTCTTCGACCCGTGAATCTGTAGCACAGCCCGAGTCAGTAGCTTCGGAAGAAGAGGGGAGTAAACGGAAAACAAAATATACCTAGTCAATCCCTAACTATCTGCTTTAACATTACAGTAGATGGGTTTAAGAATACAAAAGTATCTTGTTGGAGTTGCACAAGTACTTCATCTTGGCTGCTATTACTCATAGAGTCATAACAAGATGAAGTACTTGTGCAGCCCCGATTTCCTTCGCCCCACCATTGACGGCTGTGCTTTCAGCTGCCTGGGCCCCAAACCTCTGGAATTGTCTCCCTAAACCTCTCCGCCTCTCCACCTCTCTCTTCCTTTAAGATGCTCTTTAAAACCTTCCTCTTTGACCAAGCTTTTGGTCACCTGTCCTAATATCTCCTTATGTATCTCGGTGTCAAATTTTGTTCGATAATCACTCTTGTGAAGCGACTTGGGACGTTTTACTGCATTAAAGGCGCTATATAAATGCAAGTTGTTGTTGGTTTTCTCAGTCCAATCCCTGGAGCATATCCCATTGCATTGTGACAAAAACTTCTGCCGTTTTATGCCACTATATATATGAGCAAGCCTGCCATGAAACTGAAGTCACCCATTGCTACACGGCCATATCTTACTTTGTAAGAAAGCAATGAGTGACAGACTGCTGAAGGCCTTTTAAAGCGTAGGGCCCAGGCCAGCAGGTAACATTCCTGTTTTCTGTCACAACTGCTGGTCTTCAACCACCCAGTAAACTTCTCCCACTTGATAAGTTCCAGGGCACTCCTCAGTCAGTGCGGCATGCATCCGCACATTTAACTTCACAGGAAAAACTGGTTCATTCAGCACCTCCATCACCCCCACACCCCACAACAAAAATTGTCATTCGTAAAATCGCGGGGTGGAGGTTGGGTGTTGTAATTCGCTAACCGGCAAAAAAAAATGACGTTTTCAGGAATGTTTATCACTGAGACTCTGAAGACTTGTTTTATCTCCCATCATTTTGTTATTTCTTTAAAGAATTAAAAACGGATTTGACATTTTCCAGACGTTAACCCTTTACAATCTGCTCACTCTGGCATTTGCAACAACACCTTTCGAGTTCCTCACCGAATGTCACATACTTGGATTAAACACTTCGAGCTGCTCCAGGGATATACAGACTTTGGACAACCATGATTATGACCATTGCTTCTGAGGTAACACATCCGTTTAATCACTGAAAGTTTTTTTTTTTCTGCACACCTTTTGTTTAATTTGCCACCAATTCTTGGTTCCAAGCCTGTTTGCCCCCTTAAGGTATCCATTTCCAGAAGGCTTCGGGGGGATCATTTTGACTTTGTGCGATAGTGTAAAATGGGTGATAGCGAGTCGGCAGCCTGTTTTACATCTCTCCCCATTCCAATGGAAATCAAAATGGGGAAAGGTGGCAAACGGGCTGCCGGCTCTCTATCGCCCATTTTACACTATCGCACCGAGTCAAAATTACCCACTTTAGATAAGGCTCTCAGAAACAAGCATCTGAAAAGCACCCACTGTTAATATGTGTATACGTATAGCATGTGTGTAAATATTAACAGGCTACTGGTTTTCTGTTTTCATGATGGAGTCAGGGAGTGTGGTTCCCAGAAAAAAACACTCAAAGTCACAGAATCCTGTGTAAAAAAAAAATATTGACTTATTGGGATGGATTTCCCTGAGCTACATCGCCAGAAATCAGGTGGTAAAGAGGCAGAAAACGATGCATAAATCGGGCGGGGAAGCCTACCACTGCTTCCCCACCCCTATCAGTGTTAACCTTGATTTTCCTCCCACCCCCCACCATAGGGATGTAGGCCAGAGTGCCAGCCGCATGGAGGCCCGGGAACCCACACCGTTTCCCTCCCCTTCCACTAGCTGAACCCGCTATTGGAGGAAGAAGGCCCAGAAGAGGTCCCTCTCCCGTTGCTCTGCACCCTAATCCTTACCTGGTTTCGGCCTCGGTTGAGTCCAAGGCTGCATATTCCTTCTACAGCAGTGGATCCCTGCTTACTTAGATAGCCCTGATCCAGGAAAATGGGCAGGGAGCACGGTAAGTAGTTCAGGGAGAGAATTCATGAGCTTAGGGCCTAAGCAGCTGAAGGCACGGCCGCCAATGGTGGAGCGATTAAAATCAGGACTGCACAAGAGGCCAGAATAGGAGGAGCACAGAGATCTTGGAGGTTCATAAGAACATAACATAAGAAATAGGAGCAGGAGTAGGTCATTCACCCTTCGAGCCTGCTCCGCCATTCAATACGATCATGACTGATCTTCTACCTTAACTCCACTTTCAATAGGGTCATAGTGCTGGAGGAGGCTACAGAGATAGGGAGGGATTCTATCATCAAGCCAGAGGGATAATGTGTATATCCATTCCTATTCCAGCCATGGATGCTGTTTTCAAAGTGACTTTTTTAAAAGAACTACAGCAATCAATGATGTGTATACTTGGACAAATGCAAGGTGATCTACCATCAAACAAACCATTAAATAATATTGTGTTGCACGCATGTCACTGTTATAACTTGGAGACCCACCCACTACAGTCTGATTTATTGATGGTAAATGATGTCAGATGGCTTACTAAAAAACAAACAACAACAATAACAACTTGTGTTTATACAGCACCTTTAACGTAGTAAAACGTCCCAAGGCGCTTCACAGGAGTATTGTAAGACAAAAAATTTGACACTGAGTCAACTAAGGAGAAATTAGGGCAGGTGACCAAAAGCTTGGTCAAAGAGGTAGGTTTTAAGGAGCCTCTTAAAGGAGGAAAGAGAGGTTGCAAGGTGGACAGGTTTAGGCAGGGAATTCCAGAGATTAGGGCCTAGGCAACAGAAGGCATGGCCACCAATGGTTGAGAGATTATAATCAGGGATGTTCAAGAGGGCAGAATTAGAGGAGCGCAGATATCTCGGGGGTTGTGGGGCTGGAGGAGATTACAGAGATAGGGAGGGGCGAGGCCATGGAGGGATGAGAATTTTTAAATCGAGGCTTTGTTTAATCGGGAGCCAATGTAGGTCAGCGAGCACAGGGGTGATGGGTAAACGGGATTTGGTGCGAGTTAGGACACGGTCAGCCGAGTTTTGGATGACCTCAAGTTTACGTAGGGTAGAATGTGGGAGGCTGGTCAGGAGTGCATTGGAATAGTCAAGTCTAGAGGTAACAAAGGCATGGATGAGGGTTTCAGCAGAGGATGAGCTGAGGCAGGGGCTGAGATGGGCGATGTTATGGAGGTGGAAATAATTGGTCTTAGTTATGCCGCGGATATGTGGTCGGAAGCTCATTTCAGAGTCAAATATGACACAAGATTACGAACAGTGTGGTTCAGCCTCAGACAGATGTTAGGGAGAGGGATGGAGTCCCAAGAACAAAACAAGGCCTTTTTCAACAGCACCTCCCAAACCCACGACCTCTATCACCTAGAAGGACAAGGGCAGCAGACGTGTGGGAAAACCATCACCTACAAATTCCCCTCCAAGTCACACACCATCCTGACCTGGAAATATATTGTCATTCCTTCATCGCTGGGTCACAATCCTGGAACTCCATCCCTAACAGCACTGCAGAAGTACCTTCACCACACGGACTACAGCGGTTCAAGAAGGTGGCTCACCACCACCTTCTCAAGGGCAATTAGGGATGGGCAATAAATGCTGGCCTTGCCAGCGACGCCCACATCCCATGAATGAATAAATAAAATGTTACTGCAGCATGAAGGAAAGGCAATCAAAGTGTAGGTCAATTCCAATGCTGTCACTAGTTAGCACAACATTATCAAGGCCCTTTGTAAGCTCCCTGATGGCTCACTTGGCAAAGTCAGGATGTAATTAATCCGTACAGAGCAGACGGGCCCAGGTTCAATTTCTGCATTGTGCTACATTAGCTGATAACAGTCATAGTGTTAATGTTCGTGCTGCGATTGGTTTGAGTATCCCTGGGTTAGAGAGAGAGAGGTGAACTGGCCTGGATTCCCACCCCGTCTTGCGATCTGCAAAACCTTGTTGGAAAGTAGAAATTGAGTAACTCACAGTTAAATAGTCTGCTAACACTCATTGTCTAGATTCACATGTGAAGAATGGCCACTTGGAGAGGAGAAAGTTGAAAAAATGGGGGGTGTGGGTGGGTCAAATCATTTGGCATCCTCTCTAAAAACCTGACAGTCGAATCTTCAATTGTGTCTATTTATTTTTATATTCGTTCATGGGATCTGGGCGTCGCTGGCAGGGCCAGCATTTATTGCCCATCCCTAATTGCCCTCGAGAAGGTGGTGGTGAGCCGCCTTCTTGAACCGCTGCAGTCCGTGTGGTGAAGGTACTCCAACAGGTCGAGAGTTTCAGGATTTTAACCCAGCGACGATGAAGGATCGGCGATATACTTCCAAGTCAGGATGGTGTGTGACTTGGAGGGGAACTTGGAGGTGGTGGTGTTCCCATGCACCTGCTGCCCTTGTCCTTCTAGGTGGAAGAGGTTGCGTGTTTGGGAGGTGCTGCCGAAGAAGCCTTGGCGAGTTGCTGCAGCGCATCTTGTAGATGGTACACACTGCAGACACGGTGCACCGGTGGTGGAGGGAGTGAATGTTTAAGGTGGTGGATGGGGTGCCAATCAAGCGGGCTGCTTTGTCCTGGATGATGTCGAGCTTCTTGATTATTTGATTATTCTGCCCCATGCTCACAGATTCAACACAATTGAAACTGCACTAGGCTGTCAAGATATCTCCATTTATGTTAGCAAACATTTCCAATGTAAATCTGATGGCATATTTTAAAAAAATATTTACTGAACATGATCGAATGTCGGTAGTGAACTTGAAAGCAGGTGCCTGGGTTACTTCCTGCTGTGGCAGCGATGTTTAAGCACTTTGTTTTATCTTGTGCCATGTGCCAAAAGGTCACCACCGTGGTGGAACCTCAGAGGAATGCATACCACCTCATCCATTATTGATTTTAGAAAAATGCAACACCAGATGAAGCTCCTGACCCAAGTGACTTGAGGTTTCTGGCATTATGCACATCACTTCTGGCAGAAGCATGTTCACCTGCAATTAAAACCTCGGCCTAGTTAAGAGGTGCAGGGTACGTTTAGAAAGGGGATCGGTCTGCACCCTGATGGCTCAGTTTGTAAATACACCGGCCAATGTGGAACTAAGGCAATACATACCAGGAAGGTCCTCGGTTTGACTCCCAGTCTGTGCTGAGTTAGCTGATTTTAGCTGAGGTGCGACAATTAGCTTCAATGCCTCTGGGCTACAAAGGAAAAAATAATCAGCCTTCAAGGTTCTTGCTCCTAATTACTACCCAGTGACTCCTGCTGTAAAATGTATGTGGGTGTCATGTCAGGTGAGGAGAGGATCAAGCTTGGCCGGGATACACCCATGGCTGAATAGTCTGTCCACACTCACTCTCTAGACTCACACATGAAGAGGGCGGGTGAGTGAAAGTCTTATTTAAAGAAATTCAAACTGTACCTCACCATCAAACGGGACCTGCCATTTCTTTCCCTTTATTCATTTTAATAGTTTCTTTCTGTGGCTCAGTGGGTAGCACTCTCGGCTCTGAGTTAGAAGGTTGTGGGTTCAAGGCCCACTCCAGAGACTTGAGCACAATATCCGGTACAGTACTGAGGGAGTGCTGCACTGTCTTCCAGATGAGACATTAAACCGAGGCCCCACCTGCCCTCTAAGGTGGACTTAAAAGATCTAATGGCACTATTTCGAAGAAGAGCAGGGGAGTTCTCCCTGGTGTCCTGGACAATATTTATCCCTCAACCTGAGGTGGGAAGAGGCTTGTGTGGAGCATAAACACCGGCACAGACCAGTTGGGCTGAATGGCCTGTTTCTGTGCTGTAAATTCAATGGGCCGGATATTCCGATCCCTATGCGTGTGTACGTGCTGTGTACCCACCCGTAGGGACATTGGAAATGCCGGTTTCAGGCATGCACAGCGCATGCGCTGGAAACCGGCATTTCCTATTGTCAAGAAAGCTCTTGACAGATCCTCCGGCTGCCCAGGAGAAGGGCCTCTGCGGGCGGATAGTACAATTCTTACCAGGATAAGAGTTGAAAAAAGTTTTTTTTTTAAATTTCCACTGATTTATCATTTAAAAATACTTTAAAGAAAGGTAAGTTTATTTTTAGCCCCGTTAAAAACTTAAATTATTTTTTTCAAAAATTTAAATTTTTGTTTAAAATAGTTAATTTATGTAATTTCAAGTCATCTTAAAAATGTGATTTTTTAAAAAAAAATTATTTAAAGTTTTACTATGTTTTGGGGGTGATCTCCATTCATATATTTGACAGGTTTTCCTGTCAAATGTATGAAGGGAGATTCCCTTCTCTGATTGGCTCACCATGGCCCACGTGATCCCAGGGACGCTGCGAACTACCTGCGCCTCTCGGATACGTGGGGCCCTGCACACCGGCAGTTTGGAGAGGCCCAGCAGCGGAACTCTGCGCCTCCCGGGAGCCCTCCGGTCTTGGCGCAGATTTTTCCAGATCACAGCCCTCCGCCCTCGGGAGGCCTGCGATCGGAATATCTGGGCCTATATAACTACTGCAGATGATCTGGTCATTATCACATTGCTGTTTGTGGGACCTTGCTGTGCGCAAATTGGCTGCCGCATTTCCTACATTACAACAGTGACTACACCTCAAAAGTACTCCACTGGCTGCAAAATGCTTAGGGACTTCCTGAGGTCGTGAAATGCGCTATATAAATGTAAAAGTTCTTTCTTTCATTGTTTTCCCCCGTGGTTTTGGTTCCACTCATTTTAAGAATGTGTCTGCGTACATTTCTGTGCAGCTTAGCTAAAGAGCATTAGTTGTGGGTCAGCTGGACTACAGAGGGGGTAAGAAGGTATATTTTGGCATTGTTCCCTGGGTAGGAACCAGGCCTGTTAACAAAAACTGAAACAATTACTCACAGCAGACATGGAGGAATCGTGAATGTTTTTAGCATTTGCGTCCCATTTCAAAAAATTAACTCCCCCCCTCCCCTAAACAGGAGCGTGCAGAATGATAACCTTAGTGCCTGTGGAGGTAATTGAGTAACTCTCCATGAAGTGACAGTGGTAAGAGTGCAGTTAAAAAAAAACAGTGTCTAGCTGTCTGTCACTGACTGAACATCACTCTACCTAATATTTAATAGAATAAATAAGCGCACTGTACATCCATTTAGCATTAGCTGTGAATGTGTACATCACATGTCATAGAGCCCAAGCTACTCTCTAATGAAAAATAATAAATTGTCCCCTATTCCAGTAAATACCTGTTGAATAATATATTCAATATTGATTTATTGATGGTCTCCATTGTGCATTCATTAACACGCATCACAATACAGTGATAAATGAAGTTTCCTCGTTGCGGAGATACATATTGAACTTTAAATTAACTTCTGTTTTCTATTCCAAAGAGATTTCAAACATGGAAAAATAAAATCATCACAGAATTCATCAATTACATTTACTTCTGCTTGCGCTATATAAAAAAAAGAAAATCATCACAGCGCATGTTAATATAGTAATATCATAACAATTTCAGCATGTTACTGATATTGATGTGACTTTCTGAATCTGTCCAGTGAATGGAATAAATGTGCTTTCTGCTACAGGAAGAAAGCAATTGTTTTTTTAGATAGATTCCCCTAACTGTTTCTTACTTCGAATTATGAAACGAATAATTGGCATGCACTGAAATTAAAAATCCTTTTACAACGAGCCTGCACTCAGCTTTAACCGTGTGTAATATTTAACAATCGGAGAGCATTTTATCTTTTGCGTCTCTTGTGTCTGACCACGGAAACATGGGCCGTTATTCTTGTGGCGGGGGGGGGGGGGGGGGGCGGTGGTGGGGTTGGCACCTCTGCAGACAGCCACTGTGATACACTAACCACATGATGTGGGGCATGGGAGACGGACAGGTGTCCACTTCCAGGATCTGTGTCAGGGATTCACACACACGCTCAGACTCGAGCAGTTGGCTGTGGCCAGCTGGAGTGGGAGAGGAAAGTGTGGAGTGGGAGAGGAAATGATGTATGGAGATTGGGAATTAAGGCACAGCTCAAAGAAACTAGAACAGGTTGTTTCTAATAAAACTCATCAGCCATCAAAAATTAGGCAGGGATGAATTAATTATGCTGCCCCAATGATATTTCACCGAGGCGAAGAAATATTAACTACTTATCCCAGATGTTATGTCCAGGTTGTTCCCATCAGAAAAATAGCATCTATGTCACAAAATACTAGTTGAGATCTTTTGCAGACCTTCACATGCTACAGCTGAAACCTTTGAGAATTAAAAGCTATGCCCCATTTAACACAATTCAACCTTCTCAAAGTTACAGAGGCTTGAATAAAAATGGAATTGAACTGTTAAAAGGTGCACGATGCAAGGCATTCCACTTCAGCCACTTGTCTTAGAAATAATTTGCAAGCGCCTGTGATGCCCTGTGGGTGACTGCATAGCATGTTGTGGTGCTGAGCCATTCAGACCAGATAGGGATGCCAATCGCACCGGAATGGTCGGGAATCTCCCGGAATCAAAGCTAAATCTGCCTGGCACTGTTGCGAGCAACCTGGGAGAAAATGCGGAACTACGTTGGCACCATCGCGTGTTCGCGGTGACCCTTTGAATGACCTCTAACCTATATTGTTTTCCTGTTGTCTGGCAATTGGCCCGAACAGGTTTTTTTTTAAACTACCCAACAAGATGGAAAAACAAAAAATCTCCCCACCCCTTCAAGAAATCCTACAGGGGATTGTGATTCTGATTAGTTGGAACAGATTGGCAAAGGCAGCAAGCTTAGATTTTGATTGGCTCGTTTTACTCTCGCTGTGAGAGGTGGATTTCCACGGTTGGACATGGGAATGAGCAGGCCCCAGACCATCTGCTGGTAGTTATTGACTGCATCGTATCTCTGAGCTTTGAGAAGTTGGAACTAGGGCTTGAGGTTTCTTTCATTATTGTAGGTAAGGATTGTTTAAAGAGGGGTATGGACATATGTGCGGATATAACATAAACCCCAGACTCAGTATTTGCGATAGAGATTCAGGTGAAGGGGCTGGTGTTTAAAGGGCTGTTTTGCAGGCACTGGACTTCTCCTTCCGTCGGTTTGAAATTTTTCACCTCCACCAGTCAAGCTAAGGCACTGTCAGGGGGTCAGGGTTACGGAACCAATGCTGGTAGATGGAGTTAAGATACAGATCAGCCATGGTCTAATTGAATGGTGGAACAGGCTCGAGGGGCTGAATGGCCTATTCCTGTTCCTATGTATGCACCTGTTCTGAAAGGTGAACCACAACAACAGACACACACTCCTGGAGCAGGAACGATGCCCAATAGAGCTGTCCACACCTGCTTCAGTGAGCAGGACAGGCCGGGCAGTAACAGACAGGCAGCTTAGTGAGCAATCGTCACGTGATCAAGCCTCCAGGAACACGCCCAACCAGAGTTGGCAAACCTAAGACCAGAAGGTCCCAGGTTTGGTCCCTGGCTTGCGCTGAGTTAGCTGATCTCAGTCAGGACAGTGGTTAAGGCGCTACCATTGACTTCACCTTCTCTGGGCTAGAGAGCAGAAAATTCAGCAAAGGTTCTAACGACTGATTGCTATCCAGTGACTCCTCCTGGAAAGTGTGAATGTCTGGAGAGGGCAATGATTGTGGCCAAATGACTTCCCAACACATAGGCCTGGATTTTCCTCGGCCTGTCAGAAACATGGTGCCATGGGACCTACGCCCACCCACATGACTCTGCTGGTAGCCCACAGTATTTTCCTGGGGGGTGGGGGGGGCTAATTTCATACGCAGGACAGGTCTAAAGCAGGACTTCTGCTCCTGGTTGCTGCTCCAATACTGGCATGGAGAGAAATGTGGTTTAGCTGCAGTAGTTATAGGGCAGCTGCACCTTACAGGTCCGAAAGTGCAGAAAATTGTGTAAGAGAGAGAGAGAGAGCGAGAGGGTGGGAGCACAAGAATAGGAGTTGATTTGCAGAAGGAAGGGAGTGACTGGTGTGACCAAAACCCCAAGTTTCTCAGAAGCTTTCATGGAGGTTATGTTAAAGAGAAAGAAAGAAAGAAAGAAAGAAATTGCTTATATAGCCTATTTCACGATTTCAGGACGTTCCAAAATGGTTTACAGACAATGAAGTACTTTTGAAGTGTAGTCACTGTTGTAATGTAGAAAACATGGCAGCTAATTTGTGTACAGCAAGCTCCCACAAACAGCAATGAGATAATGACCAGATCATTTGTTTTTTAGTGATGTTGGTTGAGGGATAAATATTGGCCAGGACACCAGGGGGACCCCCTGCTCTTCTTCGAAATAGTGGCGTGGGATCTTTTACGGTGGGGGCTCGAGTTAAGGTTTCATTTGAAAGACGATACCCCCTCAGTACTGCACTGAAGTGTCAGCCTAGATTATGGGCTTGTCTCTGGAGTGGGACTTAAACCCACAACCTTCTGACTCAGAAGCAAGTGCGCTACCACTGAGCCACAGCTGGCATCTTTGTCGGCAGAGATAATGGGCAAAGAGAGAGACAGGCTCTTTGGCACCCAAGGCAGGAAGGCCCAGGAAAGACTGATGCAGGCAGTATGGAGGGAGGTGTTTCAGGCAGTCATTGCCACCTCCGCCACCCCATGAGCAACAATACGATGCCAGAAATGTTTTAATGGCCTTACGACGTTGGGCAAAGTAAGCGAAGGCACAAGTACCCACGCAGATCCTGAAATAATGCTGGAAGCATGACTCACATCCACACAGTGTAAACTAAGAGATGAATGAGACAGTTAATGTGCACCAGATGCTTCACCAACAGCCCTCCTTCCAAAGTCACACATCCCTCTCCCACCACATCACTGTTCTTTATCCTAGAGAGCAAAGGTGCAGGTATTTGAATGCAAAGAGAAGAGATTGCAACAGGGTGGCATTCAATTTTGAATTAATCAGTAGCCTTTCTAACTCTTTATTTTCTTTGCCCATAATCAATGACAAAAGAGTACCATGGCTGGGGGAACTGCAGTCACCAGCTCCTTAAATAGACATGAGGAGGAAGCTATTTAACACCTCAGCACACACACTGGAGAGGTGGTGGAAGATGGAGGAGTTGGAGGGAAGCTGTCAGGTTCAGGTTGGTAATAGTATGGATCATCTACAGTACTGTGAGAGGTTGCAGTCTTCAGACATTCTGTAAGAGATCCTATTATTGCTCAGTCACTTCGTCTTTCAAATGAGATGTTAAACCGATGCCCCGTCTGCTCTCTCAAGTAGACGTTGGCACTATTTCGAAGACGAGCAGGGGAGTTCTCCCTGTTGTCCTGGCCAATATTTATCCCTCAATCAACATCACTTAAAGAGATTATCTGGTCATTATCACATTGCTGTTTGTGGGACCTTGCTGTGTGCAAATTGGTTGCTGTGTTTCCTACATTACAACAGTGACTGCACTTCAAAAGTACTTCATTGGCTGTAAAGCACTTTGGGACGTCCTGAGGTCGTGAAAGGCGCTACATAAATGCAAGTCTTTCTTTCTTAATCACAATTGTGAGTGCACCCTCCTAAAATGAATTGACGTTGTATCCCTCACAGGTGCTGGATGTTTAGAGAAAGAAAGAAAAAACCTTGCCTTTATATAGTGTCCTTCATGTCCTCATCCCAGAACACTTCGCGGCTAATCAAGTACTTTTGAAGTGTAGTCATTGCTATTATGTAGGCAAACATGGCAGCCAATTGGTGCACAGCAAGGTCCCACAAACAGCAGTGAGATAAATGACCAGTTAATCTGTTTGTGCGGTGTTGGTTAAAGGTTAAATATTGGCCAGGACACCAAGGAGAACTCCCCTCTTCTTCTTCAAGCGGTGCCACGGGCACTTTTTAAATGTAACTGGAGTTGATTTAAGTGTTTAGAAAGTGTAGATGCTCCCACCCACACTCACAAAACATATGGGGGGGGCGATTTTTGCCGAATACTTTAGGCGCTAAAGAGGTAAAGAAGTGGCCAAGGTGGGGTCTTAAGCTGAAACTCTGGTTTAGCCTCCGTTTAGGGCAAGACGTCATCTTGGTAAAGGAGTTGAAGCCAGCACTAGGATCAGCCTCCCGGAGGCTTGTTAAACAGCTGATTGCCACTTAAAATGCCTGCTAGCACTCAAGAAAGAGGCTGCGCAGCATTTTGCCAGCTAGCGCTTCAACTAACGCCCTCTCCTAACAGCGACTAGCTGTTTGGGAGTAAACACGGTGTTGATGTCAATTTCAAGCGCTACTTAAAGGGATACTCACCACTTAAAGGGATACTCACCACTTCATGGTCATTGCTGCTGGAGCTGTCAAGAGGACCTCTGAAACACATCGGGAGACTTTCTGGGACACTTTGTCAAGACTTCACCAACACATTTATTTCAGAAATTCTCTGAGGACTTCACCTAAAAAGAGTAAGTGCTGTGCAACTCCACTTTATTGGACACTTTATAGGAGTCGTCAAGAGAAAGGGAGTGCTTGGTCATCGGCATCTTGCTAGGGGTCCCCCTTGGACTGGACGAGGAATGGGAGGAGGACATGAGGCCAGACAGAGCAGCACCAGCTGCTGCAGGAGAGAGGGACAGGAGGGCGAGGAGGGCGAGATGCTGTCCTTCCCCCCTGTGGGTACAGGACACCCCTCCTCCTCTGGACCTGCTCCACCAGAACCTCCAGTGCCGCATCCGAGAACCTGTGCGCCCTCTCCCTCGGTCCCTGAGCCATCCTGCAGCGTGCTGCTGTGTGCCAGCCAGAGCACTTCACACCTTCAGTGGAAGTGGGTGAGGAACCCACATATACTGCGCCACAAAAATTGCGTCTAATCAGCACTTGAGTGCTAAACTTGCAGGGGCTAGAAATTCATCCCGGGCGGTAGCGCAAAACGGGCGGTATCAGATCGGCCGTCAATTATGCACAGCACCTGATATTCAGTTCCGTTGCAGTCGATTTCTAGGCCATAGGTTTCTGGTTAGCACCTCCAGGCAAGTTCAAATTATGGTAATCAGCAATTAGGACCAAAATTGTGTGCTAAATCCGGACTTTCAAACAGGCGTGTCTTATTAGCACTGCACCCATTTAGCACCTGTTTTCACCCTTTGGCCAAAATAACTCCCCTAACATGTAGTGATGTGGAGGGGAGTTCCGCACTTACCTGCAAGAAAACAGAACCATCTACTGGGTGGGAGAATTCCAGTTGTATCCAATTCTAATATAAATGAGGTAGTGTTTGGTGGGAATCAGCACTGCAGCTACTGGTCTCAGACTGGTAGCTGCAGTATAAATACATCATAACAGTGCAAGGAGTGAGAGTCACTGTGTATAAAATAATATAACAGAGACTGAATCTAATACAATAAGTGAAATACTTACTGTTAGTAAAACAATAACACATCAGAGACAATAATAATATAATACAATGTTATAACGCAGAGTGAAATGCAGTGTAGTGAACATACCAGAGATTGAAAGTGAATAATTACAGTCAAGGAATATAATATTAACAGAGACTGAATGAAATAACCATACATTATAATATAGCGGAGAGTGTTTGCAATACAGTAACACTAATCTATGTTGCATAATACAATTATACACTGTGATAGACAGTGTCATATAATAAGAGTGACGTATAATATAAATAATAACCATATAATGTTTTTGCAATAGTTTGCAATCTTTTTTTAAATATATGGCTCCCTCGGTGCCTCACCTGGTTAAGGCAGTGAGTAGCCGAGTATACAAACCAGAAATGCCCAGCATTGATCAGTGTTGTTTCTGAGTAAACTGAACTCACCCGGGGTGGCTACAATTGACTGCAGCACCCCTGGCTTAAGGACAAGTTAACTGGCAAGAGTTCCCACTCTGGATCACTTTCCATCAACTGCCACTGAGAATGTGCGTGTGTGGCCATCAGTTGAGGACAGAATTGGGCTCGACGATGGTGCTCCTGCAGTCGAATAGCCTCCTGACAATCACTGTCTAGGATCACACACGGAAATGAATGACCACGTGGGCAAGGAACCCGAGGGTGACTGGTACCTGTGGACTGCACTCCTGCGTGGTTTAAAATTCAGGAGAGGGGGGGATAAAAAAGATACATCAGATATAAAACTCTGTTCATATTTGAAAACCAAGGTCAGAAAAATGGGTGCAGGTACGAGATAATAAAGTCTCCCTGATGGACTGTCAAATCTCCCTGAAAACATAACGGTTGTTCTGACACTGCGAGGAGCCTTGGCCGCTGTTAGTGCAGATCAGAATTTGCCCACATGTGGATCAGAGAATCTTGCACTGCGGGGGGCCACAGTGACCAAGATGTGGTTTCGATAGGTGAGGCTCGTCACCGGGAGCGTGAAGTCAGAAAGTTACCCCTCATGCGTTTATGATGATGTTGTCTTTTAAAATGGGATGGTCTCTTTTCCCATATTAAAGGTTGCTTCACGGTCTAATGTGACTGCAAGTTTATTAGATTACATTTATGAGGGTAAATTTTACAAATGGGCAGTTGCAAAAATTTCCTGATCTGTTGAGATCCTGTGTTTGTAAAATTTATCCAGTTGTCTATATTTTCGTAGTAAAGGGGGTTTTCCTGTAAATATAACATAATTAATTCAGTGCTCTATTTAAAATAAATAGAGTTGGGCTGTAAAATGATAAAAGCCCAGATTTTCCTCTGTGATTCCAGGCCGCAGTAACTTCAATGGATGCCTCTTGCCTTGCCCGTTGTATATGAATGACAGCAGAACAGCTTGGCTTAGTGCAGGAGCTGATTTTCCTCTCCTATGACCCTGGCCATCTCCTAAAGGGCATTGAGGCCTGCTTGCGGTGGGCCAGGGGCGCCTAAGGGCATAACAGACACAGAGCAAGCTGCAGCTAAGTTTCCCCTTTAAGAAGAAAGCAGTGAAGGCACTTTGTGTGTCATCATACAAAATGCAGTCCAGGTTTCAAAAGGCATTCTTTATTGGGGCTGAGAACATGTACTGGCAATGAAATACCTATCACGTGAGTCTTCCACCACTTCCCTACATGTTCTGCTGTGGTTAAAGAAACACTTGCAGGAGAAGAAATTAAAATTATTAAATGAGCTAGCATCTACTGCTTCCTGTGGGAGAGACTTCCACACTTCTACCATCCTTTGCATGACGAAGTGTTTCCTAACTTCTCTCCTGAATGGTCTGGCTCTGATTTTAAGGTTCTGTCCCCCTTGTCCTAGACTCCCCCCCACCAGTGGAAAAAGTTTCTCTCTATCTACCCTATCAATTCCTTTCAAAATCCTAAAAACCTCAATCAAATCACCCCTTAACCTTCTATATTCCAGAGAATACAAGCCTAGTTTATGTAATCTCTCCTCATAATTTAACCCTTGGAGCCCTAGTTACATTCTGGCGAATCTGTGCTGCACTCCTTCCAAGGCCAGTATATCCTTTCTAAGGTACGGTGCCCAGAACTGTACACAGTACTCCAAATGTGGTCTATCAAGGGCTTTGTATGGCTGCAGCAAAACTTCCTCCCCTTTATATTCTAGCCCTCTAGTTATAAAGGCTAACATTCCATTAGCCTTTTTGACTATTTTTTGTACCTGGATACTTAATGAAGGCGCGCCAAGGAAAACTGAGCTAGTTCTCAGCAACTTGAGCACAGACTCAGAGATGGTACTGGTCAGTGTGAGAACAGACCAAATTAAGTCTTGGAAGCCCTGTGAAACTGTCCTATTCAGGCTCATTCGCAAGGCATCTATTGAGGCATTGTTAGCTGCCATTCCAAAAGCCACTGTGGTCCTTATTACCTCCTCCTGCCATTTGTTGCTGGACATATCTCCCAGAGTACCATATTTTCCAGAGTGTCCTGCATGACGTGGCTTCTTGCAATGTGTTGTAGATGTGTGTAGCGGACTCCTCTCACTTCTCCATCATCTCAGCCATATGAGTGGAAACCACATTCAATGCATGCACATGAGATTAATGCTCCCTAATCATTGCTGTTTTGAAGACTGGGCACCTGAGATCTGGGTCCTTACGCTCCTCAGCTGAGGGCACATGACTATCCTCCATGGAGGAACTGCTCACTTCCCCTCCTCCACTCCCAGGACCTCATTCTCACTCGCAGCGTTCAGTTCTTCAGCATGTGAAAACCCTTCTGACTCACAAACTACTTCCACCCAAGTAGGTGTCTCTGGGCTGGTGCTGAAGCACATAAGATGCCATGATGAAGTTGGCAATGATGGGGCAGGAGTTGTAGACTTGAAGTGTCCGCTGCTCCTCTAATTGTTTTATCTCTTCCTCTATGACTTCCCCAAGGATGTTAAGAATACAAACCTTCCTTAGCTTTGTCAACAATCACATGGCTCTTTGAAGAAATAATGGCTGAGTCAATGGCCATTTAAATACCTTGATAGTCCACATGAAGGTGAAACTAACTGTTGTCCCTTGCCCTGTTTATGCCAACCTGCTCCTGGCACTGCACCTCCTACTTTCCCACCTCCCACTGCCTCTCCTCTGGACCTTCCAAAGAACGGCAAAGCTTCCTCCCCGTGCACACCCAACCGTTGGAAAATGGGTGTTCCATCCCCAGTTGCATTTCTTTTGTCTCTAGTTCTGTGCAACCTTTTCTCTTCTCAAGGAGAGAGCGCAACAATGAAGGAATCTGAGTGGCAAATGCACTTTCTTCGCCCAGGTGTCTACATCCACCCCATGATTATAATGCTTGCGGGTGCGGGCTCGTTTTAAACACCTTTCCTTCAAGACTCACACAACCCCTTGTGGCAATGTGAGTTCACACGATGGTTGTGAGTTAACACGCTGCATTGTCGTAGCACCTGTGAATAGGTCATTTATCCTGTCACTTAGGTAATGGCACGAAAGGTAAGGAAATGAGTCATGTCTCTGTCATCCCTTTGGATTTTGGCAAGTGGGAATGTTCCCATTGAGTGAGAGTGCACAGTCCATGTTGGACACTCTACCAGTGTGGTTTTCTCAGTAGCTTTGGTTTGGAGACTTCTAAACACGTGTCAGAAACCGGGCTGGCCAAAACAAGAAAATATTGTTCATGGAGCTCGCTTTATAAAGTAACAACACAAACAGTACTTCCAAAATAATTTTATGTGTCAGTCTTTGAGCAGCCTAGCAGATTTGTTGTTCTCTTTCTCTAACTTTATTACACAATCTCTCACTTATATTTCCAATATCTCTACAACTGTCAATTCCAAATCTTACTGTCAGTTAAGTTTACTGAAACCAGGTCTAACACAAAGTTCAATACTCGCTTTTTATTTCTATCCCCTTTCCCTGCAAAGGTAGTTCTGCAAAGGTTATTCATGATTGACCGTTAACAAAACCTTAACAAGCAAAAATATATATATTTTTTAGTTTTTGCCAATTTTCCTTCACTTATTTTTGAAAAGGAGCATTACTAAGGAAAAGGAGCAGCACTATACACAGGTGAATGTCTCATTTGCATTTTCTACCAATATTAAACCTTAGTTTATGCATGTCTACTTTTCTGTAATAATTGTTGAACAGGGGAAAATATGGCCCTTTGTTTGTGAGAGCATTTTCTCCACGGCAGGGTCCTGCTTAATCTAACCCAGTGGGGACATTTCCCTGACTCATGAACTTTACCATCACTGTCAATGTGGGTCTCTGATCAGAAGTGATAGGAGGTGTGGGTCGAATGGGATAAACTGGTCAACTTTTGTGCCCACTTCTATCACGCTCTATTATGTGTCATCTGTGGCTCAGTTGGTAGCACCCTTGCCTCTGAGTCAGAAGGTTGTGGGTTCAAATCCCACTCCAGAGGCTTAAGCACAAAAATCTAGGTTGACAACTCTAGTGCAGTACTGAGGGAGTGCTGCACTGTCGGAGGTGCCGTCTTTTGGATGAGACGTTAAATCAAGGCCCTGTCTGCTCGCTCAGGTGGACGTAAAAGATCGAATGGCACTATATCGAAGAAGAGCAGGGGAGTTATCCCTGGTGTCCTGGCCAATATTTATCCCTCAATTTATCCCTAAAAAACAGATTATCTGGTCATTATCACATTGATATTTGTGGGAGCTTGCTGTGTGCAAACTGGCTGGCGTGTTTCCTACATTACAACAGAGCCTACACTTGAAAAATGTCTTCATTTGCTGCAAAGTGCTTTAGCAAAAGAAAATCCAGCTTATGTTTGGCTTATGTTTAACCACTTTTTTTTAATGATCTGCCAACTCTAGTTGATGGAGCAACATTTTTGGCAGCACATAGGCCCTTATTCTACTCAGAATAAAGGTTCAGCTCATTTTGAGACTTATTCAACCTCAATAAGGTAAACAATTATAAAGAAAATGTATCTATTTCCCCATTGGGATGGATTCTGAATTACAATTCTAAAACAGAGACCTTTCGAATCACTCAGGTTAAGGCAGTGAGCAGTTGAACTATACAAACAGGGATGATAGAATTAGTGTCAATGCCCTTGGTTAAGTAAGGCCACGACTGGAAGTGTGTGTATATGTGAGCGTTGGGTTCTAACAGAATACAATTTAACTGTCATTTTCCCTCGATTGATTATTCTGCTAACGTTCCATGTTTAAACTCATAAATGAAGAATGGCCACATCAGTGAGGTGTTGGACGGTGCACAGGGTCCTTGAACACATACCCTAGAAAGTAACAAATGCCTTCAGGAGAGGAGGGGGGAAGAAAGAAAATTAGCTGAAAAAGGAAAAATAAAAGGAACTCTAAAACATTTTCCATTTTGGTTATTTTGGGTTCTTTTGTGAAGTAACAATTTTGATCCAATTCTAATTGTGTTGAGATCAGTATGCCTCTAAATATATATATATATATATATAATGAGTGTAAGATAATTAATCTCTGTTTAATATAATGCCTTTAACATCGTAAAACGTTCCATGGTGCTTCACAGGAGCATTATCAGACAAAATTTGACACCGAGCCACATAAGGAGATATTAGGACAGGTGACCAAAAGCTTGGTCATGGAGGTAGGTTTTAAGGAGCGTCTTAAAGGAGGAGGGGTGCAGCGGTGGAGAGGTTAAGGGAGGGAATTCCAGAGCTTAGGGCCTAGGCAGCTGAAGGCACGGCCACCAAGGGTGGGGCGATTAAAATCGGGGATGCACAAGAAGCCAGAATTGGAGGAGCGCAGACATGTCGGAGGATTGTAGGGCTGGAGGAGGTTACAGAGATAGGGAGGAGTGAAGCCATGGAGGGATATGAACATAAGGATGAGAATTTTTAAAACTCCACCTAGTTAAGTCCTAAAATGACAATAAGTGTCATGTGGATGTCATATGATGCTGATTTGCATACTAGAAGGGCCCAAAGCCTGATAAAGACGAGCGCTTCCCCACCCAGCAGTAGGTTCCTATGAAGATGGTGGAAGCTGAGCGCTGACAAAAAGGGTCAGCTATTTTCAGGCCGCTGGCCCCCCATTCACTCTGCATGGCTCAAGTTAAAATCTAACCCACACCAATTAATTTACACAAAGCAAGGTCCCACAGACAGCAACTACCAGATAATCTGCTTTTTACGTGGTGTTGATTTCAATAAACTTCCTTATGATAGAAATGATGGTGTGTTCCCTAGTGGTTTCATGGTTGGTTTTTAACAGTCTAGTGAAGGAAGGGTTGTATGTCCATATTAAATATGAATTAGTTTGTGAATATGCCTCTAATTCCTGGTTGTCCAATGTTTTAAGGCCTGGAGCTACAGTTCTAGATTTCCTATTCACACAATAATGTGATCAATTTGATTGGAGTGAATGAAGGGAATCTTCCATGACCACGCACTAAAGTTATGATCTAAAAGTGATCTCAAGCAAGCAACCTCACAAACAGGGCCTCTTTTGAAAATCAAAAAGTTACAAAAGATCTAACATTGCTTTCTTTTGTCGCATCCATTTGCGCCATTTAGTCTTCCAATTTCCCCAACAATTATCTTCTCCTCCCTTTACTTGCATTCATCTAAGGGGACTTCTGCTGGGTATGTCAGCACCCTATGCTACTTCACCCCGTGGCCATCCTTTATGTGTGAGTCTAGTCGTTTTTCAAATGTGATGGCAGGCTATTCAAGGTACACCATGACAACTGAGCTTGATCCTGTCTTCAGCCAATGTCCACATGGGGCACTGGTTAGTAATCAGGATTAGAAACCCTGGTTGTTCCTCTCGAGCCTGGGATGCTGCCCTTGGGTGTAGTGCCTCTACCAACACCCTGGCTAAGATCAGCTAACTCAGCACAGAGCTAGTTCACCGGGCGGTGCGGACCCACAGGCACCCATGGATTCCCATTGTCTCCCAGTGACCCTTGATGAAAAATGCACTGATGCGGATGTTGAGTGAGGAGACAATCGAGCTCCCACATGAAGAATGGCACTTGGGCAAGGTACTGGAGGGTTTCTGGTCCTTGTAGAACTGTACTCCAGCAATCTTCAGGAAAGGAGACAAGAGACAAGGAGAGAAAATATATTAAAAATAATGCTGCTTCTTAAAAAAATCTAAGCTATATATTAATTTTTTACAATAATTGATGTGCATGTATACTACCTTATTAAAATGAGGATTGGCAGGACAATTAAAGATTAAGGCTGAAGGTTAAGTCCATCAGTCACCGACCATAACTCAGTTTGACAAGACAGATACTGCTATCAAATCACATTTTTGAAGTTTTTTCATATTTTTAATTTGCTTATTAATTACTTGCGGAGTGCTTGTGCAGCTCTCTTGCATACCCCCCACCCAGCGCCTGTGGTTAAGTCCAGTGTGACGTCACAATATTGACACAATATGGCATCATTGTGGTATGGTCATAACAAACACAATTGTGCAGCTTGTGGATATTTTTCAGCCATTCAACATTCAGTATGAAATAAACCATGATGGAATTTCAGGCATTAAAGCAACAATTACTCCCGATGACTTAGCTGATAAAGACAGTGAGCAACTAAGTCATACAGACCAGGAGGTTCATGGTTCATTCACAGTTTGTGGTGTGTTGGCTGCACTATGGCAGATTTAAAAAAAAAAAATTTTATGGGATGTGGGCATCGCTGGCAAGGCCAGCATTTATTGCCCATCCCTAGTTGCCCTTGAGAAGGTGGTGGTGAGTCACCTTCTTGAACCGCTGCAGTCCGTGTGGTGAAGGTACTCCCACAGTGCTGTTAGGGAGGGAGTTCCAGGATTTTGACCCAGCGACGATGAAGGATCGACGATATACTTCTAAGTCAGGATGGTGTGTGACTTGGAGGGGAACTTGGAGGTGGTGGTGTTCCCATGCGCCTGCTGCTCTTGTCCTTCTAGGTGGTAGAGGTCGCGGGTTTGGGAGGTGCTGCCGAAGAAGCCTTGGCGAGTTGCTGCAGTGCATCTTGTAGATGATACACACTGCAGCCACGGTACACCGGTGGTGGAGGGAGTGAATGTTTAAGGTGGTGGATGGGGTGCCAATCAAGTGGGCTGCTTTGTCCTGGATGGTGTCGAGCTTCTTGAGTGTTGTTGGAGATGGCAGTAGGAGGGGTGCTACAGGTGGCCCAAGGGTCCTACACTAAGCAGAGGCAAATCAGTCTGGTTGCTGTTCTCATTTCTATCCAGGTGATCCCTCCTCGGAAGTGCTTGTGTACATGGATGCTGTGAGAAGACAGAATAGGGATTGGCTATAATTCCCCTACAATGGAATAATTTGCCAACACGCAAAGTCTAGGCTCGAACATGAAGAGCGAGCACTTGGCAAGATACCAGAAGGCAATCAGCACTTGTAGAACCAAAGCTATGTACTTGTCCCATTACTATCGCCTTTTGTCTTGCATCATCATCACTTTTTTCATTTAATCACTCCTGCCTTCCACTCTATCACAGGCCTTCCCTTTTGTCCTTCCTTTCCCCTACCCCTGCCTCTGTACATTTTCCAGCCCTGACAAAAGGTCATCGACCTGAAACGTTAACTCTGTTTCTGTCTCCACAGATGCTGCCTGACTTACTGAGTATTTCTAGCATTTTCTCTTTTTATTTCAGATTTCCAGCATCCGCAGTATTTTGCTTTCATCCTAAGTAAGAATCAATGCCTTGCAGAGAACAGGGAAGTAAAGGGGAGAAAATTGACAGAAAAAATTATTATGCCTTCGAAATATGATCGCCTGAAAAGTCATTGCAGAAGTAGGATAGCATTATCAAATGGCCCCAGTTATTAAAGGCACATAAAATTTGCAGCATGGATTCTGAGGGGGATTGACAAGGTAGAGGTTGTTTGCCCTGGCTGGAGAGTCTAGAAATAAGGGACATAGTCTAAGGATAAGGGGTCGGCCATTTAAGACTGAGATGAGGAGGAATTTCTTCACTCAGAGGGTTGTGAATCTTTGGAATTCTCTACCCCAAAGTGCTGTGGATGCTGAATTGTTGAGCATATTCAAGGCTGAGATCGATAGATTTTTGGACTCTAGGGGAATCAAGGGATATGAAGATCAGGCGGGAAAGTGGAGTTGAGGTCGAAGGTCAGTCATGATCTTATTGAATGGCGGAGCAGGCTCGAGGGGCCGTGTGGCCTACTCCTGCTCCTAATTCTTATGTTGTTATGTTCACATACCAGTGAATCATCATTTCATCAGGTCAACAGTGGTAGCCACACAGCAAATTGTTGCCTTTCATTGCCCCTTGAGTAACCCTCCTTTTTACTTCCATGACAGCGATTCATTTGGTCTCATTAATTTTTTTTTAAAATGTCAGTTTGCAGGTCATTCAACTCATTAACTCCCTTTTTGCAATAAAAACAGAAAATGCTGGAAACACTCAGCAGATCAGGCAGCATTTGTGGAGAGAGAAACAAAGGTAATGGGCGATTTTAACCCTACTCGCTCAGCAGAAACCTGGCAGGGTGGGCAATTAAAATCGCCCTGGTTCTTAACCTGTCCGAAAGCTGTCATGATCGCAACATCTGCAACTTTAACCTGCTCTCCTGAACAGGCAATAAGGAGACGCACCCGGAGTCAACAGGGTCCTTCTTTACATATGCATGATGCGGCCCGATGACATCATTAAAACCCGACTGTAATTTTAACTCAGGCCTGAGCGGGGAATCCACCTGGAGTTAAAATCAGAGCAGGTCAATGACCTTTTATCAGAAGTCCCTTTTTATGACTGGTGGATGTGTTATTTCACCCCTCCCTATTTTTTCAACCATACTAAAAATGTTTGCATACCTTTTAGTTTTCAGTTCTGCTGAAGGGTAAACACTGGAAGCATTGACCAGTCTTTCCTCTTCACAGTTGCTGACTGACCTGCTGTGTATTTCCAGCATTTTCTGATTTTATTCTAATAAAATATTGTCCTCAATTACAATGTTATTGTATAAATGTGAACAGTGCAAACAACAACAACAACAACTTGTATTTATATAGCGCTTTTAACGTAGTAAAACATCCCAAGGCGCTGCACAGGAGTAGTAAAAGTCAACAAATTTGACACTGATCCACATAAGGATAAATTAGGGGAGGTGACCAAAAGCTTGGTCAAAGAGGTAGGTTTTAAGGAGCGTCTTAAAGGAGGAAAGAGAGGCAGCGAGGCGAAGAGGTTTAGGGAGGGAATTCCAGAGCTTAGGGCCTAGGCAACAGAAGGCACGGCCAGCAAAGGTTGAGCGATTATAATCAGGGATGTTCAAGAGGGCAGAATTAGAGGAGCGCAGATATCTCGGGGGGTTGTGGGGCTGGAGGAGATTACAGAGATAGGAAGGGGTGAGGCCATGGAGGGATTTGAAAACAAGGATGAGAATTTTGAAATCGAGGCGCTGCTTAACCGGGAGTCAATGTCGGTCAGCCAGGGGTGATGGGCGAATGGGACTTGGTGCGAGTTAGGACACGGGCAGCCGAGTTTTGGATGACCTCAAGTTTACATAGGGTGGAATGTGGGAGGCCAGCCAGGAGTGCGTAGAAACATTCAATTCTTAGACATACTTGAAACATGAATAGGAACAGGAGTAGGCCCTCGAGCCTGCTCCGCCATTCAGTTAGATCATGGCTGATCTGTACCTCAACTCCATTTACCCACCTTTGTTCCGCATCCCTTGATACCCTACCTAACTTAAAATAAAAGCATTGAAAAGTGTACAGTTGAAAAGTTTACAGTGTAGCTGAAAGAGTAAACAGTGAATATAGTAGTACATTGGTGAAGAAACACTTCTATTCAGAACTCAACTGTAGTGTTATTCTTTAAACTTACTTGGCCTCATCATCATCTCTTCCATCTTCCTTGTAACACGAACATGAAAAAATGTAATTACAGACTTATTTTCAATCTATAAAGATGCAGATGCAAACTAGCTCCTAGTGTCAGCTGTGATGGAACACAATGAAGGTTCAATGCATCGCTGGAACAAGCGCACTGTGTTTAGAAATCACAATGAAAATGTTTACTTTGTTACGTGCTTTACTGGAATCATTGAATGGGTAAAATAATAGAAAAAATGGTGGAAATGTTCAGAAGGTCAATGAACACCTGAAAGTGAAAAGAAAAAAAAAGAAAGACTTGCATTTCTGTAGCGTCTTTCATGACCACCTGACGTCCCAAAGCGCTTTACAGCCAATGAAGTACTTTTGAAGTGTAGTCACTGTTGTAATGTAGGAAAGGCGGCAGCGAATTTGCACACAGCAAGTTCCTACAAACAGCAATGTGATAATGACCAGATGTTCTGATTTAGTGATGTTGACTGAGGAATAAATATTGGCCAAGACACTCCCTTGCTCTTCTGCGAAATAGTGCCATGCGATCTTTTACGTCCACCTGAGAGGGCAGATGGGGCCTCGGTTTAACATCTCATCTGAAAGACGGCACCTCCGACACTGCAGCACTCCCTCAGCACTCTACTGTGGTTGACACAGCCCTTGACCGTGTCCGTTCAATTTCCCGCACTTCTGCTCTCACCCCTTCCCCCTCCCTCCCGGAACCACGATAGGGTTCCCCTTGTCCTCACCTTTCACCCCACCAGCCTCCACATTCAATGGATCATCGTTCGCCATTTCCGCCACCTCCAGCGTGATCCCACCACCAAACACATCTTCCCCTCACCTCCCCTTTCAGCATTCCGAAGGGACCGCTCCCTCCGCGACACCCTGGTCCACTCCTCTATCACCCCCAACACCCCTTCCCCTTCGCCCAGCACCTTCCCGTGCAAGCACAGGAGATGCAACACATGCCCTTTTACCTCCTCCCTTCCCACTGTCCAGGGCCCCAAATACTCCTTCCAGGTGAAACAGCGATCTACTTGTACTTCTTGCAATTTAGTATACTGTATTCGCTGCTCACGATGCGGTCTCCTCTACATTGGGAAGACCAAACGCAGATTGGATGACCGCTTTGCGGAATACCTCCGTTCAGTCCGTAAGGGTGACCCCGAGCTTCTGGTCGCCTGTCACTTTAATTCTCTGCTCCACTCCCACTCAGACCTCACCGCCCTCAGCCTCTTACACTGTTCCAATGAAACTCAACGCAAGCTCGAGGAACAGCACCTCATCTTTTGATTAGGCACTTTACAGCCTTCTGGACTCAACATAGAGTTCAACAATTTCAGACCATAACCCCTGCCCATATCTTTTTATTCCATTTACTTTTTTTTCTCTCTCTCACATGGCAGCTGTCTTTCATCCTGCATTTACACTTCATCTAGAACCATCTTTTGTTTCTTAACTTGTCCCATTACCATCTCCTTTTGCCTTGCACCATCATCCCTTTTGTCTCTTCGGCGGAAAAATTCAGTTGGTTTGCGCCTCCCTTTAGCGCCTTAAGAGGGCGCTAATGGGGCGCAAAGCAACTAGCGCCCGTGCGCGGCGATGTTTGCGCCTCTCACGAAATTAACTAGACATTTTGCGGCGGCGCTAAACACTGCCGCCACAATCTCTTGCGCCGGTCAATCGTGACGTCAGTCGAGAGTGCAATGCCCCGGTAGCGCCCCAGAGCGGATATTGAGTGGCGCCCCCTGTCTTACCGCCTGCCGTTAGCAACGACAGGTTGAGGGGAGTGTTTTGCAGTCTGGAAGGGACTGGGGGAGCACTATTTAAAGGCGACCGCTTCCTGCCTTTTTTTGTCGGTGAAATCTTTGCACCACGCATTCTGAGTGAGAGAGAGACTGCAGGAAATATTCAAAGCTGTGCTGAGGAGTTTTAGGTACTGAGCAGCACTTTGCAGGTTCTTTCTGGTTTGATCTTCCTTGCATCGATTTAGAAGAGAATATGGGGGCTGCAGTCTGAGCTCTTTCCCTGGGCTTCTCCATTGTTCTTTCCAGCAGAATTGATGTACAGGTCTCTCCAGCCCGAGATTCAAGGCTGCAATGAGCAGGATGTGGATGGAGAGCAATATCAACCCTCCCCTTTAAGAACTGGCCGGTGCCATTGTGTCTGTGTTCTTTGCTGACTGACATCACATGAGCTTCGCCAGCGCTCTGAGGTAGCGCCTCGCTCCTCAGCCTTTGCGCCTTAAGACAGGTGTGTAGCGCCTGATTTAGTGCTCCAATCACCTCCAGGGGCGATAAAAGCCAAGTTTGCAGTTGGAGGCGATAATTAGCGCCAGGCGCTAAACTTTGCGCACGGCCGATAATTGCGCCCCAAATGGGGCAATACTGAATTTTTCCCCCTTAATCTCTCCTGCCTTCCATCCTATCACAGACCTTCCCGTTTGTTCTTTCCTCCCCTTCTGCCTTTCCCTGCCCCTGCACTTGCTTAAAAACCTGTTCCATCTCCAGCTTTTTCCAGTTCTGACAAAGGGTCATCGACCTGAAACGTTAACTCTGTTTCTCTCTCCACAGATGCTACCTGCTGAGTATTTCCAGCATTTTCTGTTTTTATTTCAGATTTCCAGCATCTGCAGTATTTTGCTTTTGTATCTTAAGTGGCTAGACTGGATTAACTGATCTTAGCCAGAGTAGTGGTAGGGATGCTACAATTGACCTTCGTGTTCCTTTGCTAGGGAAAGAAATCAGGCAAGATTCCCGCCTGCTATCCAGGGTCTCCCACCCTAAAGGGCTTTAGAAGAAAAGTATCAGGGTTGGCTGTGACGCCCATCTGTGCAATAGTCTACTGACTCTCACTGTCAAGGTTCATATACGCTGGGGGAAATGCTGGAGCACCCATGGAACTGTATACCATGTGAGGAGTCAATACCACCAAGGGAGGGGGAGGGAAATTAGGGAAAAAAATACATTTTGGCCGGGACCTTTCATTACAAAATTTCACCTGAAACATTAACCTGATTTAAGAACATAAGAAATAGGAGCAGGAATTTGGCCCCTTGAGCCTGCTCCACCATTCAATAAGATCATAGCTGATCTTCTACCTCATCTCCACTTTCCTGCACTATCCCCATATCCCTCGATTCCCTTAATATCCAAAAATCTATCGTTCTCTGTCTTGAATATGCTCAACGACTGAGCCTCCACAGCCCTCTGGGGTAGAGAATTCGAAAGATTCACCACCCTCTGAGTGAAGAAATTTCTCCTCATCTCAGTCCTAAATGGCCGACCCCTTATTCTGAGACTGTGACCCCTGGTTCTAGACTTCCCAGCTAGGGGAAACATCCTCCCTACCTCTACCTTGTAAGAATTTTGTATGTTTCAATGAGATCACCTCCTCTCATTCTTCTAAACTCTAGAGAATATAGGCCTAGTCTACTCAATCTCTCCTCAGAGGACAATCCCCCCATCCCAGGAATCAGTCTGGTGAACCTTCGTTGCACTCCCTCTATGGCAAGTACATCCTTTCTTAAGTAAGGAGACCAAAACTGTACACAATACTCCAGATGTTATCTCACCAGGGCTCTATATAATTGCAGTAAGACGTCTTTACTCTTATACTCAAATCCTCTTGTAATAAAGGCCAATATAATTTGCTTTCCTAATTGCTTGCTGTACCTGAATGTTAACTTTCAGTGATTCATGTACAAGGACACCCAGGTCCCTCTGAACACCAACATTTCCCAATCTCTCACCATTTAAAAAATACTCTGCTTTTCTATTTTTCCTACCAAAGTGGATAACTGCACATTTCTCCACATTATATTCCACTTGTCATGGTCTCACTCACGTAGCCTGTCTTTATCCCCTTGAAGCCTCTTTACATCCTCCTCACAACTTACATTCCCACCCAGCTTTGTATCATCAGTAAACTTGGATATATTACATTTGGTCACCTCATATAAATCATTGATATAGATTGTGAATAGCTGAGGCCCAAGCACTGATCCTTGCGGTACCCCACTAGTTACAGCCTGCCAACCCGAAAATGACCCGTTTATTCCTACTCTCTGTTTTCTGTCCGTTAACCAATCCTCAATCCATGCTAGTATATTACCCCCAATCCCATGAGCCCTAATTTTGTTTAATAACCTCTTGTGTGGCACCTTATCAAATGCCTCCTGAAAATCCAAATATGCCACATCCACTGGTTCCCCCTTATCTATTTTGCTAGTTACAACCTCAAAAAACTCTAGCAGATTCGTCAAACACGATTTCCCTTTCATAAATCCGTGTTGACTCTGCCCAATCCTATTATTATTTTCTAAGTGCCCTGTAAGCATGTCCTTAATAATAGATTCTAGCATTTTCCCTACTTCTGATGTCAGGCTAACTGGTCTGTAGTTCCCCATTTTCTCTCTCCCTCCTTTCTTAAATAGTGGGGTTACATTTGCTACCTTCCAATCTATGGAATTTTGGAAAATGACAACCAATGCATCCACTATCTCTATAGCCACCTCTTTCAAACCCCTAGGATGTAGGCCATCAGGTCATGGGGATTTATTGGCTTTCAGTCCCATTCATTTCTCCAGTACTATTTTTTTACTAATACTAATTTCTTTCAGTTCCTCACTCTCGCTAGACCCTTGGTTCTCCACTATTTCCGGGAAGTTTTTTTGCGTCTTCTTCCGTGAAGACAGACACTAAAGTATTTGTTTAATTTTGCTGCCATTTCCTTATTCCCCATTATAATTTTTCCTGTCTCAGCCTGTAAGGGACCCACATTTACTTTCGCTAATCTTTTCCTTTTAACATACCTATAGAAGCTTTTACACTCTGTTTTTATTTCTCTCTCTAGTTTACTCTCATATTCTATTTTCCGTTTCTTTATCAATTTCTTGGCCCTCCTTTGCTGAATTCTAAAATCCTCCCAATCCTCAGACTTACTACACTTTTTGGCAACATTATAAGTCTCTTGCTTTGATCTAATACTATCTTTAACTTTTCTTATTAGCTACGGTTGGACCACTTTTCCTGTGGTGTTTTTGTGCCTTAAAGGAATGTATATTTGTTGTAAATTATGTTTTAATTAGAGTCATAGGGCCAGAAATTCGGGTCTCCACGGGTGAGTACGCACTGTGTACTCACCCGTAGACCCAACGAAATTGCCGGTTTCGCGCATGCACTGCGCATGCGCTGGAAACCGGAACTTCCGTTCCCTTGAAGGAGGGGGTTCGGAGGTCAAACGCATGCGTCGGAGAAGCAGCGCGCACGCATCGTACTTCCGTTTTTTTTCAGGTTTCTGTGTGAGGGTAAGTCCCCAGCAACTGCGTGGGGAAAAAGTAGGTGCAAGGCCTGCTTTTAACAAGGTAAGTGGTGAATTAACTAAAATTAAAACATTTTTTCCACAGGTTTATTATTTTTAAATACTTTAAAGAAAGGTAAGTTTATTTTTAGCCCTGTTAAAAACTGCAATTAATTTTTTCAAAAATTTAATTATTGTTTAAAATAGTTATTTTGTGTAATTTATAGTTATTTTAAAAATGTGATTAAAAAAATTAATTATTTGAAGTTTTAGTGAGGTTTTGGGACCGATCGCTATCATAGATTTGACAGGTCTTCCTAATTTTTTTACTCATACTAATTTCTTTCAGTTCCTCACTCTCGCTAGACCCTTGGTTCTCTACTATTTCCGGGAAGTTTTTTGCGTCTTCTTCCGTGAAGACAGACACTAAAGTATTTGTTTAATTAACTAACTGTGCCCCTGGGATACGCGAGCACTACACACCAGCAGCTGGAGGAGGCCCAGGATTGGAATTCCACGCGGGCCCAGAGCACAACGGCAGGCGCGCTAGGTAAGTGCAGGTTGGGGGCTTGCACCCGCGGGAAGCCTCCGACCCGAATTTCTGGCCCATAGAGTCATAGAGTTATACAGCACAGAAAGAGGCCCTTCGGCCCATCGTGTCTGCGCTGGCCATCAAGCCCTATCTATTCTAATCCCATTTTCCAGCACTTGGTCCGTAGCCTTGTATGCTATGGCATTTCAAGTGCTCATCTAAATGCTTCTTGAATGTTGTGAGGGTTCCTGCCTCTACCACCCTTTCAGGCAGTGAGTTCCAGATTCCAACCACCCTCTGGGTGAAAAAGTTTTTCCTCAAATCCCCTCTAAACCTCCTGCCCCTTACCTTGAAACTATGCCCCTTGGTTATTGACCCCTCTACTAAGGGGAAAAGTTCCTTTCTATCTACCCTATCTATGCCCCTCATAATTTTGTACACCTCAATCAGGTCCCCCCTCAGCCTTCTCTGCTCTAAGGAAAACAACTCCAGCCTGTCCAGTCTCTCTTCATAGCTGAAACGCTCCAGCCCAGGTAACATCCTGGTGAATCTCCTATGCACCCTCTCTAATGCAATCACATCCTTCCTATAGTGTGGCGACCAGAACTGCACACAGTATTCCAGCTGTGGCCTAACTAGCATTTTGTACAGCTCCATCATAACCTCCCTGCTCTTTTTATTCTATGCAAATTCTTTAAATGCTAGCCATTGCTTCTCTACTGTCATACCTTTTAATGTAGTTTTCCAATCTACTTTAGCCAACTCGCCCCTCATACCTACGTAGTTTGCTTTGTTTAGATTTAAGACCCTAGTTTCAGATTTAACTAAATCACTTTCAAACTGAATATAAAATTCTATCATATTATGGTCACTCTTCCCTAAAGGCCCCTTTACTACAAGGTTATTAATTAACCCTTTCTCATTGCACAATACTAGATATAAAATAGCCTGCCTGTTCCCTAGTTGGTTCCTCAACACACTGATCTGGAAAACTATCTTGCATACATTCCATGAATTCGTCCTCCACACTATTAGTGAAAATTTGGTTTGCCCAGTCTATATGTAGATTAAAGTCCCCCATGATTACTGTATTACCCTTGTTACATGCACCTCTAATTTTCTGATTTATACTCTGCCCTACATTACAACTATTGTTTGGGGGCCTACCAACAACTCCCACCAATGTTTTCTGCCCTTGCTATTTCTTATCTCCACCCAAACTAATTCTACTTCTTCATTTTCAGAGCTAAGATCCTTTCTCTCGACTGTCTTTAGCCCATCCTTTATTATCAGGGCTACCACTCCTCCTTTTCCATTTTGCCTATCTCTTCTAAAAGTTAAGTATCCTGGAATATTTAGTTCCCAACCTTGGCCACATTGCAACCACGTCTCCTTAATGGCTATTAGATCAAA
The DNA here is from genome assembly GCA_030390025.1 of Squalus acanthias. NCBI lineage: Eukaryota > Metazoa > Chordata > Chondrichthyes > Squaliformes > Squalidae > Squalus > Squalus acanthias. Next base: position 134,015,651 of record CM059432.1, read on the forward strand.
CCTATTAATTTCTATCTGCGCTATTAATTCATCTATTTTGTTGTTAATGCTTTGCGCATTCAGATATAGGCCCTTTAGCTTTGACTTATTTCTATTTTCCCCTGATGTCACCTTAGTCACTGATGCCTTATTACCTTTGTTACTCTCTCTGTCCCTCCTGACCCACTCTGCTTATTTTTACCCAAAATTCTACTCTGCTCCAGAGCCTTGACATTTCTCTCGCGGCTTTTAAATTTATTCTTTCCTGAATCCTCCCACCCCCCCCCCCTTGATTAGTTTAAAGCCCTGTCTACTGCCCTAGTTATTCGGTTCGCTAGGACACTGGTCCCAGCCCGGTTAAGTGGAGCCCGTCCCCAGTACTGGTGCCAGTGCCCCATGAACTGAAACCCCTTCCTCTCACACCACTCTTTGTTTCCACTTTCATAAGCTGATCGACCTGCTGTGTACACACGGCATTTTTGGTTGTATTTCAGATTTCCAGCATTCAATGGCCTAGAAATCCATCTCGGACGGTGGCGCAAAACGGGTGGTATTGGATCGGCCGCCAGTTATCCGCAGCGCCTGATGTTCAGTTACATTGACTGCAATAGAACCGAATATCAGGCGCTGTGCATAACGAGCGGCCGATCCAATACCGCCCGTTTTGCGCCACCGTCCGAGACGAATTTCGAGGCCATTTTGTTTCTTTAACATAATAAACAGGGAACTCCCTGCTACGGGATGCCAGTGCAAACAATTCGATAGGGTTGGCATTGCTCCTTTATATATATATATATATATCTGCTGCAGCTGAAGGTTTGTATCAGGAGCTATTGGTGAAACAAACATAACTTAAGCATTAGAGACAATCGGATGTTGTGTTGCTTGGCAAAGCTGTCAAATTAACAAATGTCAAGTTAAGCTCCCTGAAATACAGAAAATAAATGGCATACTATTATAATAGGATCATTAGTTTATTGATAACAGTGTGCTCTGTGGAGTCTGGTGGTGCATGGAGTGTGGAAAATGGCTCTGCAAAGCTTCTCCAAATCTGTATCCGTTCCCAGCATTCTTTGGGGCAAGACAATTTAGCCTCAGGACAGGCTGTCCTACCTCAGATGTTACCACCCAACCTTTTCTCTCGTACTCTTGGGAGAGGAGATGTCAACCCAGATCTCACAGTGTGCGTGTGTGTAGTCTGTTTCACAGTGGGAACACAAAGATACAAGTCTGCCTATGGAACAGATGTAAGTTTCCCATGCTTTGATTCAGCTGGGATCGCGCACACACAGCTATGCAAAAAAAAAATCAAACGGAACTTGCTGTCATTTCACCGCCTCCCTGTGAAATCCTCTGACACTCCAGCCTCGCAGACTGAGAGCTGCCGTCTTTTTTTTTAAACGAAGGCTGCGAGACTGGCATAAACAGCATTGTCTGATTTTTAGCTATTACCTCTGCGAGTTCAGAGTCAGCATCTGGTTGGTATTACATGCTGAGGGAGGGAGAGAGGGGGAGATTATAACGGGGCTGCTGCGTTCCCACAAGTAGGAGATGACAGTACTTCGCCGACAGACTGGAATAGGGGAGCCTGTTCCAAAACACACCATCGGTATCACAGCCAGGGAAGGGACTCAACGCAAGTGTTATTTTTTCCCAAGGCAGATGAAGAAATGTGTTAACTGTGCTAATGGTGCCAAGTATTATGCTTCGTTAAAAATTTAATCACCTGCATGTGCAAAACAAGTGCAAAGCAATCATGTTGTAATTAGCACAGCAATTAACACCTTTTTTTTCCCTGATACCGGTCTGCATTATAAAGAAGTGCATGATTGCCGTACTTAATGCTTTTGACAGACTTGGAGTTTTCTATCAAGAAGTATTAATTTCCTTAAATTGAAATTCAGATATAGCGACTGATGTCAGTTTTCACTGCCGCTCATAGCTGCTAATCCTACTTTAACAGTACATTAACAAGAGCGGCTGCAGTGTATTCCCAACTCATTCTAAGCATGTAATGAATCACAAATAAATACAATTAACATTACAGAACTCTAATTACATGTACTGCAACCAGAGAAGATATAACGGCTTACAGCAGTTGACAGCTTTATATAAACCCCAATATAATGTCGTATTGATTTGTTTAATCGCTGTTGCGGTTTTTCTCCTCTCCCCTCATGAAGCCATTGCCTGCTCACTGAGGTACCCTTCCATGGAGCCCTCAGGTGCTACCCCGAAGTGGCTATTATTAACACATTCCCCTTGACAGTGTGTCTGCCAGCAGGCTATTCGACTCTGGGGGCATCACAGTATTGCCTGAGCCTGTCCTCACTTCACCTGATGATGCATAAACTAGCGGAAGGATTTTTTTTAAATATTCATTTCACGGGATGTGAGCGTCGCCATTGCCCATCCGTAATTGCCCTCGAGAAGGTGGTGGTGAGCCGCCTTCTTGAACCGCTGCAGTCCGTGTGGTGAAGGTACTCCCACAGTGCTGTTAGGGAGGGAGTTCCAGCATTTCAACCCAGCAACGATGAAGGAACGGCGATATATTTCCAAGTCACGATGGTGTGTGACTTGGAGGGGAACTTGGAGGTGGTGGCGTTCCCATGCGCCTGATGCCCTTGTCCTTCAGGGAAAACTGATTGTATTTTCCCTCCTTCCCAACCCAGGGAAACGGAAGAAACTGCAGCCCTCCTACTGCCTGTGCCCCCCCCTTGCCCCAACAGCTACTTTCAAGTAATGGCATCCAGAGTTCACATAGTCATTGGTGAATATCAACGTATGATAAAGGACAGCCAAAGGCCAGCTGGTCCATCAAGTCTGCCCCGTCCCACATCATACAAGCGGCTGGCACCATTAAACTCATCTCACCAACACCACCCCAACCCCCTCACCCTCCACAGCCATCAATCTCCTGAGAACGGCAACAAAAAATCTTAGACCAATTTAGGAAATATAATCTAGGAAATTCCTCTTCAATCCTGTCGGAATTACATAGAATAGTATTTACAGCACAGAAACGGGTCATTCGGCCCATTTGGTTTACGCCGATGTTTGTGCTTCACATGATCAAGATCAAGCAAACTTTAGGAAGACCATAAGAAATACAATCAGCAGTAGGCCATGCAGCCCATCAAGCCTGCTCTGCCATTCAATAAGAGCATGGATGACCTTCTACTTCAACTCCACCCTCCCGCACTATCCCCATATCCCTTGGTGCCCTTACTATCCAAAACTCTATCGACCTCTGTCTTGAATATACTCAATGACTGAGCCTCCACAGCCCTCTGGGGTAGAGAATTCCAAAGATTCACAACACTTTGAGTGTAGAAATTTCTCCTCATCTCAGTCCTAAATGGCCCTTATTCTGAGACTGTAACCCCTGGTTCTAGACTCCCCAGCCAGGGGAAACATCCTCCCTGCATCTACCCTGTCAAGCCTCTTAAGAATTTTGTATGTTTCAATGAGATCACCTCTCATTCTTCTAAACTCGAGAATATAGGCCTAGTCTGCTCAATCTCTCCTCATAGGACAATCCCCCCATCTCAGGAACCAGTCTGGTGAACCTTTGTTGCACTCCCTCTATGGCAAGTATATCCTTCCTTAGGTAAGGAGACCAAAACTGTACACAGTGACTGATACCACTATCCCTGTCAACCCACTTACCTTCAACAGCTGGTACCTTCCACACGCAGGAAGACCTCCAGCTCCCTTGTGAATGCTGACAGTGAATCCATACTCGCCACACGTACTGGCAACTTGTTCCAGAGGTTTAAATCTCTCTGCAAGTAGAAGAGCTTCCTGGCATCCAACCTAATCTGATAAGAGAGGGCGAGTTGTCATTTTTATTGTGGAATAATGTTTCCTGCGAGTATGGAATATGGAAATTATTCCATCAGTGGCCAATAGTTGCATAGGTCAAGTCACAAGTGGGCGGCTTTCTGTAAAATGAGAACCTTGTTGTTATACTGTTGCTCAGAGATTAACAACAACAGCGTGCATTTATATAGCGCCTTTAAAATAGTATAACGTCCCATGGCACTTCACAGGAGTGTTATCAGCGAAAATTTCACAGCCACATAAGGAGATATTAGAACTTTACAGCCTTCCGGACTCAACATTGATTTCAATAGCTTCAGATCATAGCCACTGCTCCCATATTTTCAGACAGCAGGCGCTGGTAATGCTGCTCCTCTCGACCCATCTTTTGTTTCTTTACTTGTCCCATTACCACCCCTTTTTGTGTTGCACCATCATCCCTTTTGGCATTTAATCTCTCCTGCCTTCCACCCTATCACAGACCTTCCCTATTGTTCTTTCCTCCTCCCCCACCTTCTCCACCCCCTTCCCTGCCTCTGCACATGTTTAGAAACTGTTAAATCTCTAACTTCTTCCTGTGACCTGAAACGCTAACTCTGTTTCTCTCTCTACAGATGCTGCCTGACCTGCTGAGTTAGTCCAGCATTTTCTGTTTTTATTTCAGGAGATATTAGGATAGGTGGACAGAAGCTTGGTCAAAGAGGTAGGTTTTAAGGAGTGCCTTAAATGAGGAGAGAGAGCTGGAGAAGTGGAGAGGTTTAGGGAGGGAATTGCAAGCTTAGGGCCTGTAGCTAAAGGTACGGCCACCAGTGGTGGAGTGATTAAAATCGGGGATGCTCAAGAGGCCAGAATTGGAGGAGCGCAGAGATCTCGGAGGGTTGTAGGACTGGAGGAGGTTACAGAGATAGGGAGGGGCAAGGTCATGGAGGGATTGGTTATAGATTTTGAGTGATATGGAATGTTTTGTTCTCTGTTTTCATATGTGTAGCAAACAATGCAAATCTGAAAATCATAATTTAATTTCAGATTATTAAATATTCACTAATAACTATATCTGAAGTAACCCGACACACTTTGGTTTGGATCCCACTGTTTGAACAAAGCTGTCAATGTGATGAAGATTCATCTTTTATCTTCTTTTTTAAAATGATTCGCCCTTTCTTCCTGAATGTAGTGACTCTTATAGTTTAACAGGCGATGTCAAACGCTCCAATACTTTGCCCGAGTGACCATTCTTCACTTGTGAGCCTGCACAATGGCTTCATGCAGACTATTTGACCACAGTGGCATCACAGTTCAGCATGATCCTGTTCTCACCCAATGCTGACACACACAAATAGGAGTAATCTAAGCCAAATGCCTGGCTAATGGTTGCCCTCCATAGCCCCAGGGTTTCTCACAGAAATAAACTGTACAAGGCTCACTGCCAACCCAGCTGTGCTAAACCAACTCAGCACAGACCAGGGCCCATTGTAGTCTATATTGCTCTGTACCACACCAAATAATATATTCGCCCACTGATCTACCATAGATGGTTTTTTATTACTTTTTTTAGGTAAATCATATAGAATCATACAACACAGAAGGATACCTTTTTTTTGTTTGTGTTTTCTTTTCTTCTCTCCCACATGGCAGCTGTCTTTCATTCTGCCAGCGCAATTTACACTTCATCTAGAGCCATTTTTTGTTTCTTAACCTGTCCCATTACCATCTCCTTTTGCCTTGAATATCTCTTAATGTCTCTCAATGTCTCTTAACCTCTCCTGCCTTCTATCCTATCACAGACCTTCCCTTTTGTTCTTTCATCCCCTCCCCCCCTTTCCCAGCTCCTACACTTGCTTAAAAATCTGTTCCATTTCCTGCTTTTTTCCAGTTCTGACAAAAGGTCATTGACCTGAAACGTTAACTCTGTTTCTCTCTTCACAGATGCTGCCTGACCTGCTGAGTATCTCCAGCATTTTCTGTTTTTATTACAGAAGGATACCATTTGGCCCATCAAGCCTGTGCTGGCTCTTTGAAAGAGGTATCCAATTAATCCCACTCCCTTGCCCTTTCCCCACAGTCCTGCAATGTTTCTCCTTTTCAGGTATTTATCCAGTTCCCTTTTGAAAGTTACTACTGAATCTGCTTCCCCCATCCTTTCAGGCAGTGTATTCTGGATCATAACATCTCATTGTCTAAAAAGATTTCTCTCATCTCACCTCTATAGTTCTTTTGCCAATTACCTTAAATCTGTGTCCTCTTGTTACCGACTCTCCTGTCAGTGGAAATAGTTTCTCCTTATTTACTCTATCAAAACCCCTCATAATTTTGAACAACTCTATTAAATCTCCCTTTTACCTTCGCTGCTCTAAGGAGAACAATCCCAGCTACTCGAGTCTCTCCACATCACTGAAGTCCCTCGTCCCTGGTATCATTCCCCAGCATATTTTATTATGGAGAGTCTTTCTTTCTTTATTTTATTATGGAATGTGAATCAACACAAAATTGAAAAAGAACGTTTATTTGTGTGAGTAAAATTTGTAACACGCTCTAACACATTCCAGATCAGTTTCTAAGCGGCAAATTGGCATGCGGTGCTATCTTGTCATATTGACTGGATGTTCCAGAAGCTGTCACAGTGATTTCTTTTATTAAGTATCTGTTTCCTTATTGCTATTTTCTCCTCATTTGGTTGCCCAATGTCACCCACCCAACAATGGCTGAGAAAAATAGCATTATCTTTGTGCCAGAAAAGTAATTTGAACCATTTATACAATTTTTTTAGATACATTTTTTCGTATGAAAGCTCTTTGATTCTTTCAATCAATGAAAATTCACTGTCGTTCATATCCCACCGTGGCAGTTTGAGAATTAGAATTCAGTTTTAAAAAAGAAAATACCTGCAGCGGTTTCAGAAGAAGGCCCACCTTCTCTGGGCAACTAGGGATGGGCAATAAATGCCAGCCTTACCTATATCCTGAGAATTAATTAAAAAAAGACTATGGCACATTGCAAGTCTCCATCAAGCAGGGGAATTCTCCCCGGTGTCCTGGCCAACATTTATCCCTCAATCAACATCACTAAAAACAGATTATCTGATCATTGTCACATTGCTGTTTGTGGGAGCTTGCTGTGCGCAAATTGGCTGCCGCGTTTCCTACATTACAACAGTGACTACACTTCAAAAGTACTTCATTGGCTGTAAAGCGCTTTGGGACATCCAGAGGTCATGAAAGGCGCTATATAAATGCAAGTCTTTCTTTCCTTCTTTCTTTCTTTCCTTCCCTTCTTTCTTTCCTTCTTTCTTTATTTCTTTCTTTATATCTTGTGGTATTTTATCTCATGATTATTAGACCAATGTATAATAGGTGCGGGCAACCAAACAAGTTAGTTCTATTAAGACCACTTAACCATGGAATATTTTTCTTACTCTGGTTTCCCAGAGCTGATTTTGCTCATCCACTCAAACAGGGAGCGCCCCAAATTCACTCCGTCAGACCTGAATCCATTGTATTGGTGGGTTCAGATCATTACGCTAGGCTCAAACATTGCCCCCAGCGCAGCCCGCTCCTAGTCAGGGGTCTGTGGCAGTGGTAAAAGTGGTTGGCTTCAGAGCCTTCTGGCTGTTGTCCAAAAACAGCAGCCAAGAGGCCTCCAACCTCCAAAAATCCTATTAGGCAGCTAGAAAAAAGAAGCTTTACTTTGTTGTACCCTTCATGGCCTGGCAGATCCTTCAATCTGAGGAGGTTGGGCTCACATACTATGGTCCAATAATTAAAGGCGCTGCTGGGGTTGCCAACCCTCCAGGATTGGCCTGGAGTCTCCAGGAATTAAAGATTAATCTCCAGGACACTGCTGCGAGTGACCCAGGAGAAAAATCATAGGAGCCTTAAAAAAAAGGCGCGCTTTCATTTTCTTTGAATACTTTCATTTTATTTGTTATAAAAATATTGGAGATGTGAAAAGAGGCTGTTTGACTGGGTGAGGCGGTTAGTGGTGGGAGGTCATAAGAACATAAGAAACAGGTGCAGGAGTAGGTCATTTGGCCCTTCAAGCCTGCTCCTCCATTCAATAAAATCACGGCTGATCATCTACCTCAACTCCACCGTCCCGTACTATCCCCATATCCCTTGATTCCCCTAGTATCCAAAAATCTACTGATCTGTGAACGAATGTACTCAACGATGGAACCTCCAGGAATACGTCCAACCAGAGTTTTTTGACCCTAGTCGCTGCTCCTCTCTGGTTTCCTCCAAGCAGAGACCCAGTGACATGAGGCATGAGGTGTAGTGACATCTCGATAGCATGGCCTTTATGTGTTTGCACTTGGTCCAGTTGGCCCACCCTTGAGGGAAACCCTGGAAGTATGAAGGCAATGAAAAGGGGGCAGAGACATGGCCTGATGGGTCTTTGGCCCTTTTTCTTCTATGCTTTGCACCCAGCAAATAAGCAGCCTCTGGACACAAAGCAGAGGCAAATCAGCCCCACTCACTAGAGGAGATTTACTGGAATGATACCAGGGTTGAGGGACTTCAGTTATGTGGAGAGACTGGAGAAGCTGGGATGATGGCGTCAGGCAGATTATTTGACCACAGTGTCATCACAGTTCAGCATGATCCTGTTCTCACCCAATATCGACACACACAAATAGGAGTAATTTAAGCCAAATGCCTGGCTAATGGTTCCTCTCCAGAGCCCGGGGTTTCTCACAGAAATAAACTGTACAAGCCTCATTGCCGACCCAGCTGAGCTAAACCAACTCAGCACCGACTAGGGACCTTTGTAGTCTGTATGGCTCAGTACCGCACCAAATAATATATTTGCCCACTGATCAACTAGAGATGGTTTTTTATTGCTATTTTTTTGATAAATCATATAGAATCATACAGCACAGAAGGATACCATTCAGCCCATCATGCCTGCGCTGGTTCTCCATAGCCTTGCAAATTTTTCCTTTTCAAGTATATATCTGGAGAAGCTGGGGTTGTTCTCCTTAGATCAGAGAAGGTTAAGGGGAGATTTATTAGAGATGTTCAAAATCATCAAGAGTTTTGATAGAGTAAATAAGGAGAAACTGTTTCCACTGGCAGGAGGTTGGTAACCAGAGGACACAGAATTATGGTAATTGGCAAAAGAACCAGAGGTGAGATGAGGAGAAATCTTTGTACGCAGCAAGCTGTTATGATCTGGAATGCACTGCCTGAAAGGGTGGTGGAAGCAAATTCAACAATAACTTTCAACAGAGAATTGGGTAAATACTTGAAAAGGAAAATTTTACAGGGCTATGGGGAAAGAGCAGGAAAGTAGGACTAAATTGGAGAGCTCTTTCAAAGAGCCAGCACAGGCACGATGGGCAGAATGGCCTCCTTCTGTGCTGTATCATTCTATGACCAGCAAAGTACAGTGGACCAGAAAACCGTGCTGTTTGGCATCATTTATTTGTTATAGTTAATTTTACAAGGACACGGTGGTATTCAGTGTTGCCAGGTTGATCGGGTCACACACATGGTGTTACCAAAGCACATCTGCAAGGCACAATGTAGCAACACAGATCAATTTAGTGAATAATGTTTTGCAACAGTTTCATGGGCCACGTTCACAGCATGAGTACAGATACAAACTGTTCCATCACGGCCTTCCGTTTGGAAGGTCCTGTTACTATACTGGCACTCAACGTGTTACACATGGGGTGTGTTTCTGCCTTCCTTGCTGCTTCATTTCCTGTGATCTCTCGACATTACTCTGACTGCCATATTGTGCGTTCACGATTTGTCATCACCTCTTTCTGTAGCGATGATTCAGACTTGAAATTGCCCTGAATAAATGCTATAATACCTTTGGGAGGAATGGGCCCAGTACGTGAGATAGCAAAGCATCAACATAGGGACAGAAAGTGAAATGTGTTAATCTTGGTCTCCAGCACCAACACCAATCTGACAGGCAAACCGCAAGAAAAAAAGACACCTTCAGTAAGTGTACCTTCTGTATATTGTATGCAATCAGCACTGTGGGCACATTAGCTGTTTTGTGTGTCACTAACTAAACGCCCCTTTCTAGATACCTTTGACATTATGTAATTTAATTGCATAGCAAACATGAAATGGCTGTGAAGTGCTAGTGTTTTGTAGCAGTCAGTTTATTGTAAATGTATAATACCCAAGATATTTCACTTCACTACCAAATTATGACTTACTGTAGCAATCATTTAGGAGTAGTCATCACAGATATATTCTGCCTCTATGAATCCAATAGCTGTTTATTTGTTCACACTCAGCCTTTTTTATTTTCCAATTGAACAGGTTTGAGTTTTTTTATATAACCAACAACAAATAATGGTGTTAAATCTCTCCGCCTCTCCACTTCTCTTTCCTCCTTGAAGACGCTCCTTAAAACCTATCTCTTCATCTGCCCTAATATCTCCTTATATGACTCGGTGTCAATTTTTTTTTTGTGATAACACTCCTGTGAAGCACCTTGGGACGTTCTATTACGTTAAAGGTGCTGTATAAATATAAGTTGTTGTTAAAATTATTTGATCCAAGGTCTATATTTAAATGCAATACACAACTTCCTTTCAGGTCAGCTTTAGTATAGCTCTTGACTGTACAGCTTACACCACACCCCCGCTCATAGCTGCAATTCCTTGATAGAAAATGTAGAATTGATTGCATAGGATGGTGTTGAGCCACAACACTGTTCCTGCCTTCTCATTATCTGGTATGATTCAATAAAGCTTTCTCCGTTATTTGTAAGTTTTAGGTAATATTCACAAACATTATTTTTCTTTGTTCCTCATTAAATAATGGGATCTGTATCAGTGTCACTATTAGGGGGTGTCGGTAGTACAGCCTCACGAGCAACGTCAAGACTAAAGAAATATGTCATGCCAAAAAGCGATGTTATAACATTTTAAATGAACTTTTGAATATTAGCTAATCGCACTTACCGCTGTGTTGCAGTAATTTTCATTTTTACTATATCTAATGACTTTCTGATGGCTCGAATTCTCTGTAGGGACACCAAATGATTACAATAAGGATGAGCGATCTTTGTAGGATATGACTGATTGGTACGATAATATGCAGTCAATGCTGTAAGCTGTTATAGGCAATCAATTATATCACTGTGTGGGACTCCAATACATACAGTTTGTCAACTGGGATTATGGTATTATATTATGTCACTTAATTTTACTTAACATTCAACTTAAATTATAAACAACAGCTAAATAGTTAATACATTTGGCTACAAGGCATCTTTATGGATAAGGTTCAGTCTATTCCTGAAGACTTCTAGGCTGATTTCCCTGCAATTCGTTGTAATTTCCAGTGGAAGTGTTCTATTAGCGGATGAAAGAAAAGTTACCAAATATTCAATTGTACCATTTTTAAGAACCAGCTGGACAGGTTGGGATATGCGCACTGTATTAATCAGTCCATGTTGTAATATTAACTGATGTGGTAACTGTAAAATATGGGACAAGGATGGTGTAATATTTTATAGCTTTTTATGCAAGATTAGATGAATACATTTACATTAGTGCAATAAAGCCATTTAACAATATATTACAGCCGGATAAAACAAAAACAGTTATCAATTAACATGTTCCGTTTCATAGCACCAGACATCTGATTTATTCAATGTATCATCACATGGGACAACTAATGCAACTTTTACCTTTGCAATATTAAATGTGCAATGATGTCAGAATGGTTTAAGTCAAATACATATCTGTGTAATCCTAATCTAAGCCAACTCCTGGCAACATCTACATATGTTACCAAGTCTTTATTTTGCTCCTTCCTTGGCCAGTAATGGTACAATCAATCAATGTGAATCAGGCTTGTTGACCCCCACGTCTGATTTGAAGCAGTTATTTTCTTGTACATCCTGCCTTATTGCATATCATGGGAATCTACTGTATTTACATTTATGATACGTGACCGTGAATGTCCCTGTAATATACTGTTACGATTAAACAGGTCATACAGATCAATTTAGTGCTCATGATGGGGAGCCTTGCTCAATAGGAGGGTGGATCAAACAATTGAGCGTGGCGGATTCGGTGCACCCAGTTTACAGCCCTCCCGACCCTTCAGTCATTAAACTTAGTAACCGAAAATTGGGAGGGCCACCAATCAGGCAGACTGACCTCCACAAAAAGAAAATACTGCAGATGCTGGAAATCTGAAATAAAAACAGAAAATGCTGGAGATACTCAGCAGGTCAGGCAGCATCTGTGGAGAGAGAAACAGAGTTAACGTTTCAGGTCAATGACCCTTCGTCAGAACTGGAAAAAAGCAGGAAATGGAAGCAAGTGCTTAAAAATCTGCTCCATTTCCTGCTTTTTTCCAGTTCTGACGAAAGGTCCTCGACCTGAAACGTTAACTCTGTTTCTCTCTTCACAGATACTGCCTGACCTGCTGAGTATCTCCAGCATTTTCTGTTTTTATTTCAGACAGACCTCCACGTCTGATTGTCCGATCTGCCATCCTTTTGAGTGAGGAGCACCAGAAGTGCCAGCTGGTAAAATTTACCCCTATAGCGAGGGTTGCCAACTCTGGTTGGGAGAATTCCAGGAGGTTTCATCACCTGACTTCGCACCTCCAACTGCCCTGCCCCCGCACTCCTGCCATTGGTCGGCTGACACATTCGTCCTTGAGGTGCATCTCCTTCCCACAACACAGTCTTCGTTACCCTGATTGGATAATTCTTGACTGTTGGTCAAAGAGGGCTAGAAATTCCGTAGCGGCCCATTTGGGGCGATAACTTTTGAAATCTCGGAAAAGTATCGCCAGGCGATAATCATTTTCTGGTCCCGGGAAATTGAGCTTTAGCGCTCCAAGAGGGAAGTGGAACACTAAATCAAGCGCTAACCACTTCTCTCAGGGCGCTAAAGTCCGAGAGCGGGGCGGTAGCGGCAGAGCGCTGAACAATGTGGAGAGCAAAGATACCGGCATCGGAGGCTGCTTCCCTCGCTTAAAGGGAAGGGCCAATGATGGTGCACAACATACTTCTGCTCAATTCTGTGTTGCCAGGCAACCTGCGCGACTGCCATTACAGCCCCAAACACTCTGAGAGTGGAGGGCTTGGACATCTCGTAGCAACAAAGCATCAAAAACTTTCAGCAGGCACCAGACTGGTGCAAAGAATATAGTTTGGCCTACCTGAAAACCACTGCCTTTAATTAGCGCTCCCCAAGCGGCCAGCCGAGTTGACAACGCCTCCTCTTCCTGCCGTTGTTCAAGCCCGGTGATACAGCAGGGGGCGGGAGGCAATTTCACATCCGGGGCGGTAACGGGGCGCTGCGCACTTTATTACGTCATGATCTGCGAGGCGCTAGAGAGCGAGGCGGTAAGTGTTAGCGCCAGCGCTAAACCAGCAGGGAAGTTCGCGGGCGTCGCTGCATTCACCATGCCCGGTCGCTAACCCCTTCACGCCCCGTTATCATCCTTCCCCCCCCCAGGCACTAACGGGAGGCGCAAAGCAGCCGAATTTCTCCCTCATAGTTCTTTTCCCACATTTCCAATATTTTTATAACTAATAAACAAAGAAAATTTAAAAAACGCACCTTTTTTTAATGTCCCTATGATTTTTCTCCTGGTTTGCATGCAGCAGTGCTCTGGAGGTTAATCTTTTATTCCTGGAGACTCCAGGATAATCCTGCAGGACTGGAAACCCTACCTATAGCTTCAGGTCCCTTATCAAGAGGTGAGTAAAGGCCTTTGTCCTGTGTCATGCAGCATAACTTTACTCTTCAAATGTCATTGGAAAATTGTGTTGCTGATATTCTATACTGATGCTGTGGCTGCTGGATACTCTTGGCAACACCCTTAACCCGGAAGTGAAGTATAAACAGGACAGGCAGGCCTTGTACATAATGATTCACTTTGGCTACAGTACAAAAGGATCTGGTCACACTTTAGCAATAGTAAAGATGGCAAGGGGGACAATTTTTGTCAGCTGTGGCTCAGTGGGTAGCACTCTCGCCTCTGAGTCAGAAGGTTGTGGGTTCAAGTCCCACTCCAGGGACTTGAGCACAAAATCTAGGCTGACACTCCCAGTGCAGTGCTGAGGGAGTGCTGCACTGTCAGAGGTGCTGTCTTTCGGATGAGATGTTAAACTGAGGTCCCGTCTGCTCTCTCAGGTGGACGTAAAAGATCCCATGGCAGTATTTCGAAGAAGAGCAGGGGAGTTATCCCCGGTGTCCTGGCCAATATTTATCCCTCAATCAACATCACTAAAACAGATTATCTGGTCATTATCACATTGCTGTTTTTTGGGAGCTTGCTGTGTGCAAATTGGCTGCCGCGTTTCCTACATTACAACAGTGACTACACTTCAAAAGTACTTCATTGGCTGTAAAGTGCTTTGGGATGCCGGTGGTCATGAAATAGACTACATAAATGCAAGTCTCTCTTTCTTTCTTTCTTACTGCCTCATTTGTGCCTGGGGATAGTGGGCAGTAGATGGTGTGGGGTCTGGTCCCACGCAGTTAGCATTGGCTCCAGGTGTGACTTTATTTTCTGGGGCGGGGAGTGGGTGGGGTTTGGAAAGTTCCTGGTGGTCAGAGCTCCCTTCTGAAACGGGCTGGAGTTTCATGAGTATATGCAAATTGGGAATGCGTGACGTTATTAAAATGCTGATGCCATCTCCCTACCTTACTGCTGCACGAACACCACTTCCTGGTCCAGCCCACAGAACATGGTAGAAGGTCTCAGGCAGCCATTTCAAATGCTTCAGCTACTCTCAGGTAATGTTTAATGGTACACTTTCTTGCACTCGCTTGTGGGTAACTTGTCCTGTTGTAGGCTCTGGACTGCGAAGGGGCTTTTGTCATTCAAGTTGTCAGACTTTCATCTTCATGGAGGTACGTCTGGGAACCCTAGTCTGAGAGGAGGGGAAGGAGGACAATGGAGTAAAGAGAGCTGGAGCTGGAAGGAAAGCAAAAAGAAAGAGGCTTGTTCTCAGAAACCCCTTAACATAGTCAAGGAGAACTTACCTGCATTTCTCTGAGGAGCAATGTATGAAGAGGCTTTGTTTCTCCAATAAGGCAGAGGCAGAGATGTGCCACCTTCTGCAAGAAGACCTGCAGCCAACTGCCAGAGCAAGCACAGCACTACTATTTCCAGCCAAGGTCACTGTAGCCCTGAAATGTTTTTGGCTTCTGGCTCCGTCCAGGCTGCCACAGGGGGGATATCAGCAACATCGGCCAAACTACAGTCCATGCTTATATTAAACAGGGGACTGATGCTTTGTTTGATAGACTAAACAGATTCATTACTTTTGTTTATGGATATCTAGAAGCAGCAGGATAGGGCGCTGAGACTGCAAGATTCCCCCAAGTCAAGGGCATCTTTGACTGCACACACATCAACCTGCATGCCCCTGCCCTCAGTGCTGTCGTATGAATCACAAAGGGTACCACTCAATAAATGTTCAACTGCTGCACGATGAGCAGCAGCACGCCATGCAAATCTGTGCCCTCTTTCCTGGCAGCTGCCACGAAGCATTTATATTGCGTCAGTCAACCATTACCCAACTGTTTGACAAGTTGAAGACTGGCTCCTTGGAGACAAGGGCTATCCCCTGCTCACATCGGCTTATAACACCTCTTACAAACCCACAGTCATCTGCGGAATATTGGGTGAGTCCTCCTCTGACTCCAGCAGCGATTGTTCCTTTTGCCCTTGTCCATCGCCCACCCAGAGACAAACACTGACCCAGAGCTGACTATTCCTTCAGCATTTCTTGGTCCTATGATCACCGAGAGATAACGCAGAGAAGAGTGGCATGGCTGATCTCTAGTTGTCACGGGTCTGAGTTATGATGAAATACTGGATTGACTTGCGCCCTGAATTTCTTTGGACTTCCTGCTGCTGCACCACTGTAACTTTGTCTGAAGTTTCATCTCCATTACCAGGAAGTCCTGGCCAACATTTGTCTCATGGCTGTTCGTGGGACCTTGCTGTGCACAATTTGGTTGCGCGCGTCTGCTTACGAAACAATAGGAACTACACTTCAAATGTATTTAATTGGCTGTGAAGCACTTTGTGACTTCCTGAGAATGTGAAAGTTGATATGTAAATGCAAGTTCGTTCTTTCCCTTTGCTTTTAAATTCTTATATTGAAGCTAATTATATTATGGTCATTATTTCCTAGATGTCCCCCTGCCCAGCCCTTATATTACCTACTTGCTTAACTTCATTTCCTAGACTAGATCCAGCACTGCCTCCTTTCTTGTTGGACTAAAAACATATAAAGCAATCCCAACAGTAACAATCCTAGAGTAACAGTTCCCTTCTTATTTCTTAACTCTAACCAAATACACTCAGATTGTGCACCATCCTTATGTTTTAGTGTTGTAATGGAATCTTTTATTAATGGTTCTACCCCTCCTAATTTTATTTCCTACTTTATCCCTGCTGAATACTTTGTAATTAAGCATGTTTACTTCCCTGTCCTGCCCTTGTTTCTATTGGGAAAACTCTGTAACTTCTTTGGAGTTCAGTAAAGTTGGCTGCAGATTCCCTGATGGCTCAGCTGCTTAAGACAGTGAGTAGCTGAAAGTTTTAGGTTCTATCTCTTACCTTTGCTGAGTTAACTTCAACTCTGGCCTCTTGTCCATCCCTGGCTTCCTTCACCCCACCATTGTTGGCCGTGCCTTCAGCCAACAAGGCCCAACTCCGGAATTCCCTCCTTAAACCGCAACAGCTCCCCGCCTCTCGATGTTTTACTACATTAAAGGCACTGTGTAAATGCAAGTTGTTGTTTAACTTATCTTAGCTGATGCAGCCATGGTAGGGACACTATAGATACTCTCAGATCCCAGGCTAAGTTAGTGGAAAATTGAGCACAGTACTGTACTGGCTTCTGATTACTATCCAGATGGAAGTGCATGTACATGTGTGGATGTCAAGTGAGGACAGGATTGGGCTTGGCTGGTATGCTTCCAATAGCAAATCGCCGTCACATATGAAGAGTGGTCACTTGGGGTAAGGTACTGGACGCAGTCATGGAGTTGTATCCCAACAATTAATCAACACCTTCAGGAAAGGAGGCGACGAGGGGAGCAAATTGGCAGGAAACAAAGGAGAAATAAGTATGCTGTAATCGAAAAAATGTATAGTATTCATCAAAAATAAGCACAGTTTAAGTGGTTTCTTGGTCTCAGGTGTTTGAGTGTCCAGACCCCAGCAGTTTTAGCAAAACATAAGCTTCGACAGTCACCTGCTCAGCTGAGCAATTAACAGGTTAATGCTTACAAAAGGAAAATCAGGACAATCAAATTGTCTGCTTAATTAAAGATGCATGGTGTGTATTCACTGTAGACCAAACATTATAATAATGCTCATAATATTACACACATTACAGCAAGCTTCACTTAAACATGAATGGGAGGCATTTTGACTTTGAACGTGCATTTAACAATCCCTGTGCAAGTGCCATTGACGGTATAATCAGTGATGTGTGTAGACTTTGAGCACAGGAGGAGCTGAGTGTTGGCAACTGAAATACATGATACCTTACCTGCCAAACGTTTCATGGGAAAATAAGTAGCTCCTCATGTAAGAGGTTCGGAGACGGTGCTGTCCCCGATTTTTTTTTTCATGAAAGAAGTGATCAGCAAAATTATTATTTTCCGACAATATGGGTGGAGTTTTTCTCAAGGAAAAGCCACCTATGGATCTAGTGACTGTAATTATCGCTCCAATGTTTGTTTTGCCTTGCCTTGGAACACGCACAGAAAAGTATCATTAATGGGAGAGATTAGCGTTGGACCAGTTCAGAAAGAATCTTATGAACGGTGCAACTTCAAGCTGCAACACCCCACAACTAAACAACATATGTACAATTCAATCATAAACATTGCCACTCAGCAGAAATTTTAAAAAGCATTTCCTTTTGTGGAGTTCGTTTTTTTTTTAATGCTTTTTGGAGCAGAGTTTGAGATCTTCTGACATTTCTGAACAGTGCCAATTGGGAACTTGTGCTGCTAGTTCTTGTCTGAAAGATTGACAGCAACCAGTAGTGCAGAGCTCAAATTAGTGCCATTTATAAATCAGTAGGAGGTACGTTGCAGAATCTCCATCCTGGCTGCAAAAACATGATGGTTAACATGTAATACCATTTAAAAGGGATGCTTCAGGATTAAGTCCTGTAGTGGCACGATAACTTATTTTAACTTGACTTCATCTCTACGGCAAATAATTCCATTGATTTCTGAATTGAATCCATTCCATAAGTGCACATTACACAGAGGAACTCCTGCTTGTTACACATTTCTTTTGTCATTGTCTCTCCTCCTGCCTTGACTCCCTGACTCTTGGACTACAGTTGAATGGGGTAATGGGCAAGTGCACGTTCACCTGCAAGGTTAGACGGTGAGTTGGCAGGTCATTCAGCTATGGAAGGCATCACACGCAAGCACACTCCTGTCATAAGCCAATGTCTGAACATGTACGTTCCTAGCAGGAGTCACTGGGTAACGATTAGGAGAAGAAACCTTAGCTGATTTTATCCCCGCCCTAATCTCAGACACTAAGGCCTATTGAAGCACACTTCTTCTTTGACTGGTTTGTGCCTTTTCCCTTTTTTTTCTCTCTCCCACATGGCAGCTATCTTTCATTCTGCCAGCGCATTTCACACTTCTAGAGCCATCTTTTGTCTCTTAACCTGTCCTATTACTCGTCTCGCCTTGAGTATCTCTTAATGTCTCTTCTTCTCACAGACCTCCCCTTTTGTTCTTTCATTCCCTCCCCCAGCCTCCAAACTTGCTTTTTCATCTGTTTCATTTCCTGCTTTTTTCTCAGTTCTGACGAAGGGTCTTCGACCTGAAACGTTAACTCTGTCTCTCTCTCCGCGGATGTTGCCTGGCCTGCTGAGTTTTTCCAGCGCTTTCTGTTGTTATTTCTTCTTTGACTGAGATCAGTTAGCTCAGTGCAGACTCCTGGGAACTGAACATGGAACCTTTGGGTCTGTACTATCCCAACGCTCTCCTGGTCGGCCTCCCACCTTCCACCCTCCATAAAATTTAGCTCATCCAAACTCTGCTGCCCATATCCTAACTCACACCAAGTCCCGTTCACTCATTACCCCCTGTGCTCACTGACTTACATTGACTCCCGGTCCGGCAACACCTCCTTTAACATCGGCCTTCTGTCTTCTAGTTCAGCAGCTGTCCCGCTGCAGCACCACCCACACCTCCCTCCTTGGCAACACTGGGCTTGCTCTTAGTGGCAGAGATCCCACTGGGAGCCTGCCTTGCACAGTCAATGGCCCCGAACAAAAAAACTGGGGCGGCAGCATGGCAGGGCCAGGGCAGCGGGCGGAAGCAAGATTCAATAGTAACTTTCAAAAGGAATTGGATAGATACTTGAAAAGGAAAAGAATTTGCAGGGCTATGGAGGAAAGAGCAGGGGGAGTGGGACTAATTGGATAGCTTTTTCCAAAAGCCGGCACAGGCATGATGAGCCAAATGGCCTGCTTCTGTGCTGTAAGATTCTAAGTCCCGCCCTGATCCTCCTCCAGTGGAACAAAAGAAATCCAGAGCAATGCTTAGGCTCCCACATCAAAGGTGCTCATTTCCGCCACTGGCAGCAACTCCCAAGCCTGAACCTCAGCATCTTATTCATTTAATACTTGACGGAGATTTAATTCACACTAAAGAATTAGTGGGCCACAAAGCCTGAAAAGTCGATGAGTCACTTGAGAAAGAGGGATGGCTTTAAACATAATTATTGTATAAATTTTGCAATGCCGCACAGAGGTGCTGACAGAAGGAGGCTGTTTTCACAGGCCTTTCTCCCACGCACCATAGCAATGAAATAGTAGTGGAGTCGTTCTAACATGCAAGTGAGCGGCATGAGAAAATAGTCACGGAGCGGAGCAGTGAGCATTTCCGCGTGTCAGTAAGAGTTTTATAAATCAGGTTTTGACATCGAATGGAAGTTAAGGTAAAATGTAACGCAAACTATACAAACAAAGCAATTTTCACCATACCCCCATCACCAGCAGACTTAAACAACCTGAACAGGCTGCGTAGAAAACGGAGAATTTCCCCGGAAAAAAGAATGCATTCCAGTTAAGGGTGTACATTCCCGAGAACTCTCTATGTGCTGAGAATGTATGCTGCTACATGTAAGTATCACTCTTGGTTGACTCATAACAAGCTAAGAGCAAGCTAAGTTCATGTGACTTCCAAATGTCATCTGAACCCCTGGGCAGAATTGCTCTGGTCGTTACATGTAGCGTCCTTTCTGAATGCATTTACGGTTTTGCTAGACTTACTGACAAGAGCAAATCTCCCCTTCCCCTAATATTAGATATAATAATTACTATCTTAAGTTTCGTTGTTGTCTTTCAGCCCTGAAATTCGCCTCTCCGGCTTGCCGTGGGGGTAAGGATCGCGCGCGCACTTACCTACCGCGCCTGCCGTTGACCTCTGGGCCCACGGGAACTGCAGCTCCTGGGCCTGCTCCAAGTGCCGGCGCGCAGTGCGTGCGTGTCCCAGGGCGCAGTTAGTGCGATGCGTCCCCTGGGATCACGTGGGCCATGGAGAGCCAATGGCAGCAGACCATCTTTCATTCATAGACTTGACAGGAAGACCTGTCAAATCTATGAATTGAAATCGGCCCCAAAAGAACAGCTAAACTTAAAATAAATTTTTTAAAAACCATCACATTTTTAAAATAACTATAAGTTAAATAAATTAACTACTTTAAACAAAAATTTAAATTTTTGAAAAAATTAAAATACTTTTTAACAGTGCTAAAAATAAACTTACCTTTCTTTAAAGTATCTAAAAAATAAACCTGTTGAAATTTTTTTTTAATTACAGTATATTTAATTAACCACTTACCTTGTTGAAAACGGCTCCTGCGCCTCCTTTTTAAAAGCGTAGGTTCTTCAATACTTACCCTCCCGTAGAAACCTGAAAAAAGTGTGCTGCGTGCGCGCAGCCTCTGCCGCGCACGCGGTTCACCTATGAACCGCCCCCTTCACCAGACCGGAAGTTCCGGTTTCCCGCGCATGCGCAGTGCATGCAGGAAACCGGCACTTCAGGATGCCTTACGGGTGAGTACACAGTGCATACTCACCTGGGAAGGGCCAAATTTTTGGCCCAATATACATAATATAAAGTTTTTTTGGTGGTTTTCATACCGTTGTGGTGTGAGTTAGGATACGGGCAGCAGAGTTTTGGATGAGTTCACGTTCATGGAGGGTGGAAGATGAGAGGCCGACCAGGAGGGCATTGGAATAGCGATTCTAGAGGTAACAAAGGCATGGATGAGGCTTTCAGCAGCAGATGAGCTGAGGCAGAGGCAATTGTGGGTATTGTACCATGCCTTTTTATTCTGAAAATGTTCCCAATTATTTATTTACTCCACAGTATATAATTCCTTTCATTGGTGAACTTGCTTCTTCTGCTTTATCCATCCACTCGCTGTATGCATTTCGTTAAAGGAGCTCATCATGTGATATCAGGCCAATTTTCTACTGCTCTAATTTTGTTATACTCTGATGGAACAGCCAGAAATCAATACCCACCTGGGAATACCTTAGATATGAGGCATGTCCAGATAATTCTTGCAGGAGAGTTGTACTTTATAAAGGCAATTGTGGGTATTATCCGTAATGGAAGTGGAATGTCTGACAGCTCAGACTATATAATGGTTGTAAAAATTTCTTACATGTGCAATAAATTCTTGGCTTTCTACTTCCAATTCATATGTGGTCTCATTGAATACTGACATCCAAGGTAATGGGAATAATAATTTGCAACATGTGTACAATATGCTTTAGTTACCCTGATACAGCCCATGTCCCTGTCCAGCCTGCTACGTATTCTTCAGAATTATGCAAAATTGTTTGCTATGCTAATGTAAGGATCAAGATCCCAAATTTTTGTGGGCCATCTGGCTCACTGCCACCTTAAATTGGGCAGGAGTGTGGCAGAAGGCCTGGAAATGGGGCTTCCGGGGAATGTCATAGCAATGGGCCTCCAGCACCATTTTCTGCCCCCCAGTGCTATTCCAGGCACCCGACAGCTGTGTGTAGTGGTGTTGAAAACCCAACAGAATATTTAAGATAGGAGACCTCCCGTTGGCCCTGCGTACTCTGGCAGGGCCAGCGGCGGAGGTTCCTGGTGGGCAGATTCCTGGCCTTTACGGTAGGTGTCAGCCCCATAGATTCACATCCCCCCAAAGCTCAACAGGACTGAGTGGTGCAATAGTCTTGAATAGTGTCCTTTCACTTTTGAGAGCCAGGCCTGGATCAAGCCCAGACACGAGATAAATGTCTCCACTCTTTCTCTCTGAAGGCTGTTAAAAGTTCGAAGTGAAATAAGTTTGACCGGTGTAAGCCCGGTTTCCAGAGCATACTGAGTCTTGACACAAATCATCCCAACAGTTGACATTAATTGGCACTAATTAGTCAATCTCAGAGAGAACATGAGAATGTCCAGTGTGATAAATTAAAATGTCATGTTTTTGGGAATGCTATTTTTAATTTCTATTCATAATCTTCAACATAAATGTTTCTACTGGTACACAGAGCTGTCTTTAAGCTAAAAGCAGTTAACTCCTTTTAAAGAAGCAGGATAAATATCTGGTTCAGAGCAGGATTGATGACTATAGGAATAAACATGCATGATAAAATATTCTGCAGAACACAGTGGTTCCTGTGCTGCTGGGACCATGGGAATGTCATCTATGGAATGCAAACACTCAGGGTTGAACAATGTAGATTGTAATGTTAGACTGATAGTTCTGGAATTTCAGTTTTTTACCTTGGAAGAAGAAATTTCACAGACTTTTATCTTCTTGAAACCTTTACCTATGGTTAGTTACACTGCCCTTAGGAGATCAAAAAGTTGGATAGAGACTACAATAACGCAAATGAAGCCCAGGCTGTGGAAGGGTGAGGCTTGATGGTCTGAATGACTTGTTTTGGTTCATATTTTAAAAAAAACTCACAATCTGGAGAAGCTCTATGTTGCATTTAACCTGTGCTCCACCTGACAGTGGAATGATTAATCCTGATACTGGTGGATAAACAAAATAGAAAAATATAGGAACAGATTTTCCAATTCCCGTGCCTGGGCATATTGGATCACCAGGCAGGGCGAATACAGGAAA
This sequence comes from Squalus acanthias, assembly GCA_030390025.1. Lineage (NCBI taxonomy): Eukaryota > Metazoa > Chordata > Chondrichthyes > Squaliformes > Squalidae > Squalus > Squalus acanthias. Next base: position 134,038,573 of record CM059432.1, read on the forward strand.
ATTGGGCGGGGAGGATAGTACATCCCGTAAAGGAGCATTACAAATGGAAAATTATGTGGCGTCCCTTACAGGCACGCAATCCTCCCCATCTGATTTTCCTCTATTCACTGTGCTCAGGAGATCTACAGGAACAGAAAAACCTGCCCCATAATGTTCAATTTCTGATCACATTTGTTCCCGACCAGAAACAGCACAAAATTCACAAGAACAAAAAATGTTTTTTTCCAAAATAGAAGAGAGAGCAAAAGACCTACAACAGGATACATAGAGATATAACTTACATCTTTAAAGACATTGGGTAAGTGAAATATTTATCATTTTAAAAATACATGGACATTATGCAATGTACAGTAGTAGGGTTTATATTGAAAAATGGCTTTACCAGATATTAAGTAAGATTAAACTGAACAATTAATTATTCAGGTTTAAGTAACCTAAGAAGCTCTGTTACACACATTCCTTTTTCTCTGTTAATGTCATGATTTCAGTTGGCTTTCGTACTTCAGATTTCATGTGTCAGCCAGTGGTTCAGTCAGATGGTTGTGGGTTCAAGTCCCACTCCAGAGACCTGAGTACAAAGATCTAGGCTGATACTCCAGTGCAGTGCTGAGGGAGTGCTGCACTGTCGGAGGTGCCGTCTTTTGGATGAGATGTTGAACTAAGGCCCCGTCTTCTCTCTCAGATGGACATAAAAGATTCCATGGCCACTATTTTGAAGAAGAGCAGGGGAGTTATCCCCGGTGTCCTGGCCAACATTTATCCTTTAAACAACATAACAAAAACAAATGACCTGGTCATTATCACATTGCTGTTTGTGGGACCTTGCTATGCGCAATTGGCTGCCGTGTTTCCTACATTACAACAGTGACTCCACTTCAAAAGTACTTCATTGGCTGTAAAGTGCTTTGGGGCATCCTGAGGTCATAAAAGATGCTATATAAATGCAAGGCTTTTTTTATATATATATAATTACTCAATTATGCTACTTTAACTAATCTGAGTGGTTTGCTTTTGGTGCCTAAGCACCAATGGGTGAGGGAGAAGATAATTGGCCAGGGTGTCTGCTCTTCATCACTATCTAGCACCTCTCCTTGAAGTATACTTATGGTTGTTGGGTTAGAACGATATCAGGTTTGGACATGATACCTCCACTGTCAAGGCTCAAAATTAGGGGAGGCACTGGAGCACATCCAGCGGTCATTGAACCTACCCCAACATGGAGTCAGGAGAGGAGGGGATAGGAGAAAATTGGCAGGATTATAGTATCATAGAATGGTTTTACACTTAAATTTGAACTAGTTAGCTGCTCTCGGACGTGGCTCAGTGGGTAGCACTCTCGCCTCTGAGTCAGAAGGTCGTAGGTTCAAGTTCCACTCCAGGAACTTGAGCACATAAAGCTAGGCTGACACTCCAGTGCAATGCTGAGGGAGTGCTGCACTGTTGGAGGTGCTGTCTTTTGGATGAGACATTAACCAAGGCCCTGTTTGCTCTCTCAGGTGGACTTAAAAGATCCTATGGCACTATTTTGAAGAAGAGCAGGGGAGTTATCCCCGGTGTCCTAGCCAATATTTAGCCCTCACTCAACATTGCAAAAATCAGATAATCTGGTCATTATCATGTTGCTGTTTGTGGGAGCTTGCTGTGCGCAAATTGGCTGCCACGTTTCCTACAGTGACTGCACTTCAAAAGTACTTCATTGGTTGTAAAGTGCTGTGGGACATCCTGAGGTCGTGAAAGGCGCCATATAAATGCAAGTATTTCTTTCTTTCTAAATTCAAGTAAAGAAGAACAGAACAATGTTATTCACCCATTTAATTATTGGTTCTTGTTTGATTTATACCATAGAAGAGGAAACGCATTAGATCCTCTGGATAATCAGATTTGAGCCTGTGATTTTTTTTTTATTCGTTCATGGGATGTGGGCGTCGCTGGCAAGGCCAGCATTTATTGCCATCCCTAGTTGCCCTTGAGAAGGTGGTGGTGAGCCGCCTTCTTCAACCGCTGCAGTCCGTGTGGTGAAGGTACTCCCACAATGCTGTTAGGGAGGGAGTTCCAGGATTTTGACACAGCGACGATGAAGGAATGGCGATATACTTCTAAGTCAGGATGGTGTGTGACCTGGAGGGGAACTTGGAGGTGGTGGTGTTCCCATGCATCTTCTGCCCTTGTCCTTCAAGGTGGAAGAGATCGCGGGTTTGGGAGGTGCTGCCAAAGAAGCCTTGGCGAGTTGCTGCAGTGCATCTTGTAGATGGTACACACTGCAGCCACAGTGCACAGGTGGTGGAGGGAGTGAATGTTTAAGGTGGTGGATGGGGTGCCAATCAAGCGGGCTGCTTTGTCCTGGATGGTGTCGAGCTTCTTGAGTGTTGTTGGAGCTGCACTCATCCAGGCAAGTGGAAAGCATTCCAACACACTCCTGACTTGTGCCTTGCAGATGGTGGAAAGGCTTTGGGGAGTCAAGAGGTGAGACACTCGCCGCAGAATACCTAGCTTCTGACCTGCTCTTGTTACCACAGTATTTATATGGCTGGTCCAGTTAAGTTTCTGGTCATTGGTGACCCCCAGGATATTGATGGTGGGGCATTTGGCAATGGTAATGCCGTTGAATGTCAAGGGGCGGTGGTTAGACGTTCGCTTTTAGGAGATATTCATTGCCTGGCACTTGTGTGGCGCGAATGTTACCTGCCACTTATCAGCCCAAGCCTGAATGTCGTCCAGGTCTTGCTGCATGTGGGCAAGGACTGCTTCATAATCTGAGGAGTTGCGAATGGCATTAAACACTGTGCAGTCATCAGCAAACATCCCCACTTCTGAGCTTATGATGGAGGGAAGGTCATTGATAAAGCAGCTGAAGATGGTTGGGCCTAGGACACTGTCCTGAGGAACACCTGCAGCGATGTCCTGGGGCTGAGATGATTGGCCTCCAACAATCACAACCATCTTCCTTTGTGCTAGGTATGACTCCAGCCAGTGGAGCGTTTTCCCCCTGATTCCCATTGACTTCAGTTTTACCAGGGCTCCTTGATGCCACACTCGGTCAAATGCTGCCTTGATGTCAAGGGCAGTCACTCTCACCTCACCTCTACGAACTAACTTGTATTAAGTTCTGAACAAAATTAATTAGGCCTGAATTTTCCGGCCTCCTCCCACTGTCTTTCCTTGGTAGATCTGGGGCAGATGTAAGGTTGTCAACCCTCCAAGATTGTCCTGGAGTCTCCAGGAATTAAAGATTAATCTCCAGGACACTTCTGCGAGATAATCATAGGAGCAGTAAATAAAATTGTGTTTTGTTCATTTTCTTTTGAACACTTTCATTTATTAGTTATAAAAATATTGGAGATGTGGAACAATAGGTTGTTTCACTGACAGTCAAGAATCATCCAATTGGGTGACAAAGAGTCTGTTCCCTTTTCAATTGGCCACGGGAAGGCTGTGCGCCCGGAGGACGGACCAATGGCGGGAGTGAGGGGGGAGCGCGGGAGGTCATGTGATGAAACCTCCAGGAATACACCCAACCAGAGTTGGCAACCCAAGGCAGATGGGACCAGGAACAACTTGCTCAGGGATACACTTTGCTGTGACCCAGCCTCCCCTCCCCCCACCCCACATTCCAAACAGTAGGCCCAGCGGCATAACATTTCCTGTTTCGTACTTTCTCTACAACTTTTCTCACCAATTTCCTGCCATCCCACCTTTCTCTGAAGGGGATGAATCCCTTACAGTTGTAGGATTGTCCTCTAGTGCATCCCCCAAGTGGTCATTATTCACGTATGAACTTTGACATTGAGTGCCGTCACATTATCTGTGGAGGGCATGACCATGACCTCACCTGACGTCCAGCGGTGATTGGCTTATAATGATCAGGAGCGGATTCCCTCCGCAATTTTCCTTCCCTAACTCAGGACAGCTAACGCAAGCTGGTACTCCAACTAAGGTCAGCACAAACCAGGGGCTGAACCAGTGATCTTCCTGGACTGTATTACTCAGAGACAGTAACCTTCATGTCAGTATCTTCAGCCTATTACTAAAAGATGCTGAAATAAAAAACAGAACATGCTGGAAATACTCTGCAGGTCAGGCAGCATCTGTGGAGAGAGAAACAGAGTTAACGTTTCAGATCGATGACCTTTCATCAGAAAAGATGCGGTTACTCAGCAACCACCTTTACAACCATACAGTACATCATAAGTATCTTGAAATTTATTATTGCCTACGATATTGGGTTCCATGTTATCTCTGATTAGTTTCTAAGAAAACCCTTAAAATTTGTTTGAATTTCAGCTCTGTCCGCATATCTGAAATCTCTAAAATACAAATTTGCAAGGCTACGGGGAAAGGGCAGGGAAGTGGGACTAGCTGAAGTGCTCTTGCAGAGAGCCGGCATGGGCTCGATGGGCCGAATGGCCTCCTTCTGTGCTGTAACCATTCTATGATTCTATTCTTTTTACAAGGTAATGAATAGTCCAGTAACTTAGTCCAGTAACCTATACCATTCAGTCGAACACATTTAAGGAAATTGAGCATGACATGAAAGCGGATACTCATCTGTTAAGTTCACAGAAAGTTCATAATTTACTAATTTAAAGTGTCATTTTTCATGTTCTCACTTGGTTTGGTTTTTGAAGAACTCCCTAAGATCTAAGGAATGTCAGATGGGAATGTCAAATGGCAACAAATTAGTGGGGGGGGAAATCACTTTACAAGTACCACAGTCCATCAGGTGGGTTCTGGTCCCTGTGTAATGAAAACATTTACTTCTAGCACTATCTTCAGTTTCCTAGATAGCCAGGGCATTTTAATTCCAGTGTATATGAAGGGTGGGGGGGGGAATTTATAACCCTCCAAACATGCGGTTTTTGCTAGGTAGCACCAATGAGAATATTAGAAATTTGAGGAACAAGAAAAAGATTATTAGGCACAATTGAGCCAGTTCCTTTTTGATAGAAAATATTTGGGGATGTTTTTAATGAATTATTATTTATTCCTTTTAACCCCTTACTATATCTCCATTGGCATAATGGGCGGCCAATTTGAAACATGTCACCGCCCGAGACGAATTTCTAGGCCTGAATGTTTTCTGTTTTTGATGCAGCGTGCTTTGCTTTAGTACTGCATTTAGCATTATGTCTTAACTCCTGTCTGTGACATTTTCCATGACAGAGGTAATATAAGTTTTAATACGCTGGCAGGAAATTAACTATGGCCACAATCATTCCGCATCTATAATAATGCTTATTAACAATCTACGGGGTACTGGATGAGTTCAGCAGGGGATGGGACATTGCCTTGGTTTAAATTGGTGTGGTTTGTTTAAACATTTTTGTGCTGTCTCGGAGAGAAAGTTAACGCGATAATGGTGCGTGTGTTAGGCACGAATATATATTGTCCAGATTCAGCTAAGTATCAGCATAAAGCTATTGTGTAATTTAAATTCCACAGATGTGACATTAGTTAGTAGCCACAAGGCTTTTGTGCAGCTCAAATTTCAAAATTGAAGAAAGAACAAAGATTCCTTTAATACTTGAAACAGCAAACATGAATCCAAACTGTTAACGTGGATTCACTAATTTGAATCAAGACATTTGTAATAGTCAATATAGGAAATGAATGCAAATTTAGTCATTCAAAATAAGCACTTGGCATAAAAAGGACAGAGGCATCTGTGATGGATTTCAAGACTTCATAGACGACTAATTGACGCCTCACTGGTAGATTCTGCACAGACGAATCTTCTGACTACTTATAATTTTGTGAGACCTTAAGAATTAATCACTGCTGGAGTCTTCTTCACCTGCAAGTATCTGTGTATAAATGACACCAATACCAACTGCAATAGCTCACCTACTTCGAATTAAATCTGATGAAGTATTAGGTTTAAACAAAAAAAAAATTCCTTTAGATTTCAGAGAATTCAGATGTAGGGCAAAGTTAAAAAAAATCTATTGAATGTTACCACATCTTTGCAATAGCAACTGGTTTGGGGAGATCAGGTTGTGCAATGGGTTGGAACATTTTTAGGTCTGATTTGCTTTTGGTACATTAAGAGTTATTTTTCTCTTGCCCATTTTTCTTAGCGCACTCACAGGCACACACAGATTTACTCATAATGCTTTATTGGAGGTTGGAATCATAGAATCATGGAATGATACAGCATAGAAGGAGGCCATTCGACCCGTCAAGCCTGTGCGGGCTCTTTGAAAGAGCTGTCCAATTAGTCCCACTCCCCCACCACCCCCCTGCTCGTTCCCCATAGCCCTGGTTAAATTGGGATGCATTGCAATTAGTGTAAAACTGACCAGAAAAGCTGCAATAATGTTGCTCAATCATCAGTTTTTAAAAATTAAATCTTGGGATATGGGCACGGCTGGCAAAGGCGGCATTTATTGCCCATGCCTAGTTGCCCTTGAGAAGGTGGTCCTTCTTCTTGACCCGCTGCAGTCTGTGTGGTGAAGGTACCCCTGCAAGTTAATCCCCTAGTAGGCACGTAAGCACAATAAATAACAGTTGGTCCATTAATACAGCAAAGTGCGCAAATTGAAGCATTGATGGAGGGAGTAAGCTGCAAAAAGGCATAGAACCTTACAGTACAGGAGGCTATTCAGCCCATCGCACATGTGCCAGCTCACTGTAAAAGGTCTAATCAGTCCCAGTCGCTGCCCTTTTACTATGCCCATACTTTTCTAACTCTTCCACTACTGATCAGTAACTATTTTCTCCTATGTGAAGCAGCTGGAAATCTTTTTTGTTACTATTTAAAAGGTGTTGTATAATGCAAATTACTGTTGAAGTTGCCTGCTTCACTGAACAAGCCCTTCAGATTATTGTGAAATGCAGGAGGAAATGGAGAAATGCTCCTACGGGTCAGAAGGGCAGCCTACAACAAAGCAGACGGTCCAGGAGGCCACAGAAAACAACACTTGCTGGAGGTCAACATGGTTTCCACAGGCCACCATGTTTGGAGGGATATGCAGAAGATGGTATAGAATCGTAGCATGATACAGCACAGAAGGAAGCCATTCGGCCCATCATGCCTGTGAAAGAGCTATCCAATTAGTCCCAATCCCATGCTCCTTCCCCATAGCCCTGCAAATTCTCTCCCCTTCAAGTATATATCCAATTCCCTTTTGAAAGTTACTATTGAATCTGCTTCCACCACCCTTTCAGGCAGTGCGTTCTAGATCACAACAACTCGCTGCGTTAAAAAAAAAAATCCTTGTGTTGCCTCTGGTTCTTTTGCCAATCACCTTAAATCTGTGTCCTCTGGTTAGCGACCCTTCTGCCACTGGAAAGAGTTTCTCCTTATTTACTCGATCAAAATCATATTTCATTGGAAGAAAGGTGCCGAGGTAAGCAATAAGGATCACTGTCAATTATTGCCACATTACTATAATGGGTACGAGTGTCAATTACTTCACATGGCTACATATGGAAATGATTGGCAAGTATCTAATATTTGCAGAAATTCCAATTCAAGGAGGTCACGGGTGCCTGAATAAATTTGCACAAGAATATTATTATCCCAAATTTAGCCAATAGATTGTTGAAAATGAGAATATTTCCGAACTATTAGAACAGGCTAGGAAAGTCTTGCCAGCAGCTGAGAATGACTGTTCTAACTATCTTTACACACATGGTAGAGCTAACCACACAGATAGAACTGACGCACAGAGTGTCTCACTCTGCTTTCCCATCTTAAGCTAAGAAGGTATTTTACATTTTATTCTACCAGACCAAACAATACATACACTGTTTTGTAACCTTTGCCTCTCTCTGCAAAATTACCCCTCAAACTAGGCAAGCTGTTCCTTTTTCTTACAGAAGGTGGCTTTCATCAGGCACCACAGGGCTGGTATTATTGGTAAAAAGGATGAAGGAACATGCATTTATATAGCACCTTCCACAACCTCAGGACATCACAAACCGCTTTATAACCAATGAAGTACTTTTGACGTATAGTCACTGTTGTAATGTAGGAAACGCAGCAGCCAATCTGCTCACAGCAAGGTCCCACAAACAGCAATGTGATAATGACAAAATAATCTGTTTTAAGAACATAGGAACAGAAGAAATAGGAGCAGGAATAGGCCACTTGGCCCCTCGAGCCTGCTCCGCCATTCAATAAGATCATGGCTGATCTTGGGCTCAAAGCCACTTTTATGGATGTTGATTGAGAGATAAGTATTGGCTAGGACACCGGGGAGAACTCCCCTACTCTTCATCAAAATAGTACCATGGGATCTTGTACATCTACCTGAGAGGGCACATGGGGCCTCGGTTTAATGTCTCATCCGAAAGACGGCACCTCCAACAATGTAGCACTCCTGTAGTACTGCAGTGGATTGTCAGCCTAGATTTTGTACTCAAGTCCCTGGAGTGGGACTTGACGCCACAACCTTCTGACTCAGAGGTGAGAGTGCTACCCACTGAGCCACAGTAGCTGCAGCAAAAGTTTCACCCTGCTACCAGGAGATTATACAGGCCCTAGGGTAACACTGCTGGTTTACGCAGTGATAATCACATGGGTTCATGGTAGATTTTCACTAGTTCAAAGAGTGCTTGTGCACCAACCGTGAAAAACACACGTAGTGTCATTGTAACAACCACAGGCATACAGTATCACTAACATCCAAAGGTAGACCCGGGCATGCAAGTGACAAGCACAGTTGGAGCAGCTCCCACCAATGATGTGGAAGCATTGAGGTCCACAATCCAAGATGCAATAAGTGTCAATTTCAACACCCCGTGAAGCAGACTGGGGACAAACGTCAAGGAGAGATTCAGAGACCTTGCATTGCAGCAATCTAATGATATCTGTACACAGACAAAGATTGCTCTAACCCGCCTTGTGCACAACTGAAATCAGGACACTGCCCCCCATAGTGGCATGCATGCAGAATCACAGGAAAAGATCGGTGGCTCTCAGGTAATTCTTTGCCAGCATCTATCCCTGGGGAAGTGACAGGAGAAGCACTGTAAAGCATGAAGGCCCCCTCCCCATAGACAGAATGGGATAGGTTAATCCTGGTACATAAGCAGGACTGCCTGAGTCTGGAACATGTGGAGTTGAGCAGCCATTGGAATTGCAAGTGGAGTTCCCACCACATATAGTGGGCGCATTCATGCTAACACGATTTGCCCACTATACATGGTGGATGCTAAAACCATTGGATTCCCTGGTGCCTAAGATTTTGGAGAAGTAAGGATCTAGGATCCCTAATCTAGTTGAAAAGTGGTGGGGACTGTATTCCATGATGCTAAATCGATCCAAAATCAGATAATGATTTATTTAAATGGATGCCAACATGTCACTGTCCCTACATTACAACAGTGACTACACTTCCAAAGTACATCATTGGCTGTAAAGCGCTTTGGGATGGCCTGAGGTCCTGAAAGGCGCTAGAGAAATATCACTTATTTCTTTCTTTTAGCGAGGTTTAGCTGATTGAAGCTGCCCAAAGCCCCCATCAGCTGTTCCTGGGGCATTAAAAACAGGTAAAAGGAATGGATAGCACTCAGAGGCACTCAAATGTTCAGGTAAATAGTTAACAGCACTTAATTGCACTTTAACGAGGTGCGGAAAGCTTACTGAACTTCCCGAAATAGCTGGCCCGCTTAGTGTGTCACAAGCAGTACCGTTGTAATTGAATTCAATGGTAATGGCAAATAGTTGGCGCCATTTGCCCGATGTAGGTGGCAGCCAATGATAATCGAGGACGGTGTAAGTGGTGGGGACTCTAGGTCCTGAGCAGATCTCTCAGGAAGTCTCTGCACTTACTCCTTCCAAAAGGGCAATCATTTAGGAGTAGTGCAGAAGAAACAAGATGGCCCACTAGTTCACAAAGTACAAGGGGACAGCAAAGCAAGTGCATCATGTTAATTATGTTGCACACATGCATTCTTATATTATTAAAAGCCAACATCGAACATAATAAACTTTGTATTCAGCACTTGACAAGGTAAAAATGATGCAACAAAACAATTTGTGTGGCACAAAACAATGAGAGCAAAGAGGCATTTAGTCTTGTATCCCCTCAGAAAGCATGGGGCCAATTTTAGTTCAAATGTTTGTAGAAAGTTCTGCTTTCTATCCTTATGTTTGCAGAAAGGGCTGTGTGCAGGCCTCAAGGGAGAAAAAAATCAGTGATAGATGCCCATCACAGGTCTGCCACATTTGGTACTGGCTGGTGCGCTGTGGGGAGTTCATGTTTTCCCTCCTCCTCCTCCTAGGGCCTGCTTTGCTGCAGCTATCTTTTGAGAAACATGCAGTTGTCTCTCTCAATAGCAATATCGTTCAGTATACAACACACTACTATAACATTGCTACCTTGCACCCGATCATTCTGCAAGACAGCAACAGAATGTTCTGGCTATCAGAGATGTTTCAGGAGAGTCTGCCTTGTGAATATGCATCATAGTCGGCCCTTCCTTGTGGGGTCTGGGGGGATCCACAGAAGTATCACTATCTACCTTTGACGTGGGTAACCGTATATTCCAGAAGTTGAACTTACATTCTATTTTCTACCTCAAACAGTTGAGGTACCCTTGATTCCCTCTAGTTGTCTGCGATTCTTGCGTGCTTCCTGGAAAAATAAGCATTTAACCTTCATCATTTGTTTCCAATGACGTCACACCATCTAAATGTTGAAGGAGCAGTACTCCATTCTGTTGATAAAAGACACGATACTGCCTGCGGTTGCTTAAATGTCATGTGCGCAATCAATGGTACCTTGGATTCAGGGAATGCCACATGACTGATAAAATTATAATTGCCCCTAGAGCTGGTGCTGCATACTGCTTTTTGAACTTCATGCAGTGGAAGATGGTATCTGTACTGGCTTATTCAATTGATGTATTTTGCTAGTACCTGGAAGCACCCAGTGACGTGGAAGTTGACTGAGAGCACTATCTGGGTGTTGCTCCTTGGCAACAGGTCCAGTTGCAGGAACCAGCACAGACCTGAGCTTGCATCTGTGCCAAGGCACCGTCTCCTTACCCACTGTCCCTCATTGAGATCCAGGTAGATGACGCATCAGCCGTACTCATTTTTCATCATGTAGTAGCAAATCCTCTTAGTCCTCCTTCTATAGCAATGATCATCCAGGGCTGTAGCCTCCCACTCTTGCCATTGTTCTTCCTCCAAACCATCCTGTAGAGTTCACTGAAAGGGTTTTTTTTAGGCAATATTCCCTGCTCCACTCATCACTGGAACTTTGCCCATTGTCTTTGATGCTTGAATGCCAACTTTAAATGGGACAAAGTAATGCGATGTGGAAATGAAGTAAGTCTTGAGTAAATCTGCATGTTCCACATTAATCACCGCTGAACAAGCAAAAAAAAGTGTTAACGGTGAGTCTGCATTAACAAGTTTAGAGACCTGGGGAAAAAAAGCATTAAAGTTTCTGTTAACGCTAATGCACAAAATTACTACACCCATTAGTGCACACTTTGTATATCCACTGAGCAAATGAAACCTCTTTATCATAACACCTGAGGATATACGTTTGGAACTAGCCCAGGCTGTAAGGATCCTACGTGAAATAAAGCTAGGCAGTCTTAACCCAGTTCCTAGTAGCTGTTGACGCAAACAGCAACAACCTGCATTTATACAGCATCTTTAATGTAGTAAAACGTTCCACAGGGCTTCACAGGAGTGTAATCAGACAAAAATTTTGACATCGAGCCACGTAAAGAGATAATGGGCCGGATATTCCGACCCCCATGGGTGGGTACGAGGTGTGTACTCACCCATAGGGGCCTCGCAAGTGCCGGTTTCAGACAAGCGAAGCGCATGCACTGAAAACCGGCTCTTCCGATCTGTCAAGAATTCTCTTGACAGATCATCCGCCTGCCCGGGAAAAGTGCCTCCGCGGGCAGAGAGTTCCGCTTTCTGCACAACCTCCGCCGCTAAAAACCTTAAAAAATCTTACACCTGGTAGAAGCAGCCGTAAGGCCTACTTTTACCAGCATAAGAGTTTAAAAAATAAAAAATATTTTTTTTTCACTCATTTACAATTTAAAAATACTTTAAAAAAGTAAGTGTATTTTTAGCCCCGTAAAAATCTTTAATTATTTTTTTCATAAAATTACATTTTTGTTTAAAATATTTAATTGAATGTAATTTTAACTCATTTTAAATACGTGATTTTTAAAAAATTTATTTAATGCTTAACTGTGTTTTTAAATGTGATCTCCATTCATACTTTTGACAGATCTATGCGTAGAGACCTGTCAAAAGTGTGAAGGGGGATTCCCTTCTTGGGTTGGTTCCCCATGGCCCACGTGATCCCAGGGACGCTTGCGAATCGCCTGCGCCCTGGGATACTTGGGCCTCTGCACGCGCGCACCAGGAGAGGCCCAGGAGCGGAAGTGTCGGGGCCTACGGAGCCAGCAGGTAAGTGCGTAGATTTCTCCCGATCGGAGGCATCCGCACGCAGGAAGCCTCCGATCGGAAAATCCGGCCCAATAGGACAGGTGACCAAAAGCTAGGTCAAAGAGGTAGGTTTTAAGGAGTGCCTTAAAGAAGGAGAGAGAAGTAGAGAGGTGGAGAGGTTTAGGGAGGGAATTCCAGAACTTAGGGCCTCGGCAGCTGAAGGCACTGCTGTCAATGGTGGAGCGATTAAAATCGGGGATTTGCAAGAAGTCAGAATTGGAGGAGCGCAGAGATTGTGGAGGGTTGTAGGGCTGGAGGATGTTACAGAGGTAGGAGGGGCAAAGCTCTGGAGGGATTTGAAAACAAGGACATTTTCCTTGCAAAGCACAAAGCACAACAACTGGCCATAACTCAGCAAAAACTGCCTCCAAGGGTTTGGATGGCTGGTTTGGGAATTGGAAATATCACATTGGTGCAGCAGGGGCTGTTCCTTCAAGGTGGTGCTCAGACGCATTTTGGGGGCAGAGTAGAAGGAGCTTTAACCCACAGTTGGCTGTGCCGTATCTAACCTAGGAATACTTGATACTGGCCCTGGAGTCAAATAACGCAAGCGTTTTGGTGCTGAATATGGAATTAATCCCTCAAATAGAAGAGTGGGGATGAGGCTGGAATCAAATAACAAGCACAGAATTCATGAGGGAATTGTTCAATTCCCACACACAATTGAAACAGATTCTTAGCGATGGGCCTTCTTCTTGTATCAGAACCATTTTACTGCTGGGGAAAAGTGAAAGGAGGGAGACAACAGAAAGACCATTGTATGCATAATTTTCCATATAACCGATGTAAAGATCCCACAAATCAGTCACTAAGAAGCTTTTCAACACCACCTATTATAATGATCAAACTTGGAATATTTTCCAACTTTTTTTAATAGCATAGATGCATTTAAGGGGAGATAAGCATAGAAGATTATGCTGTTAGGGTTAGATGAAATAAGGTGGGAGGAGGCTCGTGTGGAGCATAAACACCAGCATGGACCAGTCGGGCTGAATGGCCTGTTTCTGTGTTGTACATTCTATATGATTCTATATAATAATTGTTGTTCCCTCTGGATTTGTACCCCAGATCTTTACGAAATTATAAGACCCTATCATTTTAAACGTCGTTACATAGAATTGCATAGAATGTAATGATGTTTATGCTCCACATGAGCCTCAATTTTTACCTTAAGATTTCTTGTGTCAACACGCAAGCATTCAGAAGTGGGAAAAGTTTTGCAATTACCTGAAAAATGAGCAGTTGCTTTATTTATTTTTTTCCCCTTTCTAAACGTCTTCCCTGACATGGGATGGTAAATGATAATTAGAGTCAATATAATCATTTGCTGAGAGAGCACCTTGTCCTTGCACTGTTTATATCATCAAAGATCTGCCTTTAGGCTTTAACTTGTTAATAATTTAAGGTGTGCTCTGCATACTTTTATCAGGAAGCCTGGTTATTGAGTTTGTAAACCAGATGATGATTTATGGTAACACCTCTACATGAGTCATGCTCATTAAATGGGACAGCGCAGAGCAATCATGAGCACGGGGTGTAACATCATTCTGCTTGTGGAGGGTAGAAAACATTTGGGTCCGTATTACAAAGTTTATTTTGTCACATAAACCCGCTGTTGCGCCTTTGCCCTCTTAGAATCATAGAATCAGAAAATGATACAGCACAGAAGGAGGCCATTCGGCCCATCGTGCCTGTGTTTTCCACTTCAAGTATTTTTCCAAATCCCTTTTGAAAGTTGCTACTGAATCTGCTTCCACCGCCCTTTCAGGCAGCGCATTCCAGATCATAACAACTCGCTGCGTAAAAAAATGTTTTCCTCATGTCGCCTCTGGTTCTTTTGCCAATCACCTTAAATCTGTGTCCTCTTGGCTTGAATTCAACATTATTTGCATTTTAAAAGGAAAGTTGACAAATATTTGAAAAACAGAAAAATTTAAAAGGGTTCGGGGCTAGGTTAGGGGAGTAGGACTAAGTGGATAGTTCTTTTAGAGAGCCAGCGCAGGTGTGATTGGCTGAATGCTTTCCTTCTATGCTGTAAGATTCTTATAAGCTATTAAGGAGGCTCCATAGTACAGATTTTGATTGTTAACTGATCTGAGCCAATGCCAGCAATCGAGGCACTACAATTGGTCTCGGCACCCCTGGATTAGAGAGCATAAAATCTAGGGTTGCCAACTCTGGTTGGACATATTCCTAGAGGTTTCATCACATGACATTTTCGCCTCCAACCGCCCTGCCCAGTCAAACAGCACTTTTCCCCCAATCTGGAATATTTTCTATAACTAATAAACAGAAGTGTTCAAAGAAAATGAAAACAACGCACAATCCTTTTAACGCCGCTATGATTTTACTCCTGTGTTGCACGCAGCGACGTCCCGGGGATTAATCTTTAATTACTGGAGACTCAGGGGCAATCCTGGAGGGTTGGCAACCCTGATAACATTGCCCATGGTTCCTGCTAGCGATCACTACTCAGCGGCCCCCTCCTGGGAAAAGTCGCGCGTGGGGACTATGGGTGAGGATAGAGTTAAGCTCGGATACGGTGCCCCTACATCGAACAATCTGCCAGCACTCACCAGCTCATACGTGAGTAATGCCCATTTG
This sequence comes from Squalus acanthias, assembly GCA_030390025.1. Lineage (NCBI taxonomy): Eukaryota > Metazoa > Chordata > Chondrichthyes > Squaliformes > Squalidae > Squalus > Squalus acanthias. The sequence goes on from CM059432.1 coordinate 134,053,607, forward strand.
GGCAAGTGTGCCTATTGCGCATGGAACCATATCCCAGCAAAGAGTCAAGAGCTTCAGGAAAAGAGGAGAGGGAGAGAAAAATCAGTGGGGAAAAATATAGTTTTAAGGAAGGGATCATTATCTAAAATTAAAAAATGTACACCATAACTTCTGATGTGACGTGATAACAGCTCAGTTCTTTGAACAGTGAATTCAGTTTATCTGCTATTCTAGAATGAACAGTGCTGTACTAGGAAGGGTGTAGAAGTGTTCGACTAGGGTAGAACAGCCTGAACTGTTACCAGTAGCAACGCATCTGCTCTGCTATGTCCAAGGTGGTGGCGGACTGCAACTCTATTTTCATTTCCATAATGCTCTTTTTAAAATGTTTAAATTTTGCCATCTTCACCGTTATTGAAAAGATTCCTGCAGATTTTATTGAATACTGCCAATAAGTAGACAGTTGAAAGCCAGAAATTCTCTCCAAAGAAATAGAGGAATGAATTACCTTTCACCACTTTGGGAGTTCCTAGAGGCTAGTTAATAGTGTTAGCATCAATAATACACTTAGGCTCACGCACATTTTACTATCCGTCTTTGATGCTTTCCAATCACCGTTTTATGTATTTTCTGAAATGTGAAAAGCTCATTTTTGCACAGTTCATGGCAACTCTTAAACCACTTTGCTTAAATAATTGAGTACAAACAAGTACCAGCTCATAAAAGTAAATTGGGGCAAATATTGGTTCATGAAAGCCTTGCCACTTCTTTAATTGTGCATTGCAACTAATTGTTAAAAAGATGGTTTCCTCTGCTATTATTGAATGTGCAGTTCCACAAAGTGCCTGGAGGCTAGAGATGATTTCTTTGCTGTGGATGCAATCAGCTCTGACCAATCAGTAATGAGGGTTAATCAGCTGATCGATTGGTCCCTGAACAGTTCTGTGCTGGCTCCTCTCTGACTGGCTCTAGCCTGGCCTGAGGGCAAGGGTTGAGAACTTTTAATTATCAGCAGCTACTCCACTGATTGAATGGTCAATGGCTTTACTACTCAGGCATCACATCTTGAATAATAATAGAAAACAATGCAAGCTCAGAATAGTACAAACAGTGGGCTAGCAAGACACTTGGAATGGGTGTGTCGAAAGATAAGGAGAAACCTAATTTCATGAAGAGAAAAAGAGAATTTAAGGATCTTCTGGAATAACTGACTTGCAAAATTGTTCAACAGTTTCAAATGAGCTTTATTTGGGAGAGGGTGATTTTTTTTTAAAAAAACCTTCCATCAAAAGCAGACAAAAGGTCTTGTTCCAAAATCATTGCAGTATGATTTCACACGCATTTAGACATACGCACCCTGCACAACACTTTGTGCCAGCTTCATTACTATTTATATTTCCATACACTGGCATTGTGCAGTCAATTCATAATTGTCCAGTTTTTCTAATTAATCACAAAAGATTTTTGTTTTGCCTCCAGCTAATTCTGGGGTGACTCACAATGGCAAGCCACAGCTCATACATCAAACACAGGCCTTATTTTGCTGGATCCTTCTGCTGGGGAATGTTGCTTTGCTTCTTACTACCACGGAGGTATTCACTGGGCATGTGCAGCCTGCAGCAAAAGGAGAAAAGCGTTGAGATCTGTCCTCAGCCTTGTGACTTGTTATTTTTATCATATGATGCTTTCTGGGGCTGTAATAGCTCTGGATATTTTGACACAATTTAATTTGTTGACACAAGTGCCTAACTCTCTTAAAGTTCGGAGCAAAAGCAACGGGATGTAGCAGGGGTCGGCAGTCAGCACTTCCAACACAGTTTCAATATTCGAAACATTTTTGCTGTTGGAAGATGGAAAAAGAATGTCCCTAATAAATACTCAATCGTCCACTGTCAGGGACCCATTCAACAAAGGTTACGGATTACGCAGAATTTGAAAAAAGGAGGAAATCAAAAATGATCTCCACTGTGTTTAGAATAAGAAAACAGAGTTTTAAAAATGGTCTCAGCGTCCCTAGGTTAGGGAGGGAAAATTGGCCGTGGATCTTGCTCCCAGTCACTATCCTGCTGGAAGTGCCTATATATAGATGTCAGGTGAGCACCAGATGCCCTCTTGGCTGAATTGTCCGCTGAAGCACACTGTATAGGCTCGTTCGTGCAGAACTGACTTGGCCGAGGTAACCCCAAGGTGACCACTGCCCGTAGAACCTTACTTAGAAAGGAGTCGATGCCCTGAGCGAAGGAGGAGTGAAAATGGGCAGAAAAAGGAGCAAAGAAGAGAAAAAAAGAAAGTACAATTTTAAAAAGGTCTTCTGATAGTTCTCCCCGGTGACTCTTCACACAAAGGGTAGTGGAAATCTGGAACTCCAGTAAGCTGTGAGGCGAGGGGGTCAATTGAAAATTTCACAACTGAGATTGATAGATTTTTTGTTAGAAGGAAAGACTTGCACTTATATAGCCCCTTTCATGACCTCAGGATGTCCCAGAGCGCTTTACAGCCAATGAAGTACTTTGAAGTGTAGTTACTGTTGTAATGTTAGGCATGGGTATGAAGGGTTACAGAACCAAGGCGGGTAGATGGAGTTAAAATACAGATCAAGCCATGAGCCAATTGAATGGCCAAACAGGCTCGAGGAGCTGAATGGCCTACTCCTGTTCCTGCGTTCATTTGACTCAAGTATATCTAGTGAATACTTGAGCCATACAGACCATGAGTGCCCCAGATTCAATCGCAGTCTGTGTTGAGTTAACCCTGTGTTAGGATGTCATGTAACAACACGATCAGACCCTACATAGGTATGTCACCCACGGTTGAATGGCTTGAAAGATATTCATTGCCGGGGCTCACACATGAAGAATGGCCACGTGGCCATGCTAGTTCCCATGGAACCATATTCAGGAACGAGTCTGCACTTTCGAAGGAGGAGGGGGGAAAAAACTCCTTAATCCTGTCGTGCTTTGTTATAAAAATGAATCATTGCTAATATCAAATACCGAGCAGATTACTTCAACACAGCGATTGCGGAAAAGCTATGAAAATGTCACAGGAATGCAACTATGACTGTTTCAAAACTGGTCCTATGCATTTCAGTGAATCGATGCACTAGAATTTTAAGAACTGCACCTCTAGCACTGCTCAATCAGGTTTTACACTGAATGTTACTTGAACATAAGCCAGGAAAGCAAGACCAGAGGACATCAATTTAAATGAGTGAAAAATAGTTTAAAACCAGATACTAGGAAACGCTTGGGTACCCAAAAAATAGAAAAGGCTTGAAACAATTTGCCAGGTGGTGTAAGAGAGGCAAGAACAGTGAGACATTTAAAAAGAGATTGCATGCTATAATGGGAGAGTTAGGGTACTAGAGAGATAATCTTAAGTGGGCCAGGCAGCCTTTCTCCTCCTGGACTTTTCTTATGCTATTTGCAACAAAGCTTGTGCATTTGGGATATATTGACCTCTTTTGTGAATAAAGGATTAATTCCCCTTATATATTGTAGAAGTTAATAAATCCAAATCAAAAATGGTAGGTGCCAGTGATTTTGCTAAGGATGAGTTCTTCCAATTAATCCATGAGTGGTTATGAAAGTAAATTGGACAATCACATCCCACTTAGAATACCCTATTCACACTTCTCAAGCAGTGAAGTTGCTAGTGAACCAGTATTTTATTCAGCTGTGGAGTGCGCAAAACTCGCAAAAGGTTATTTCATGGACTAAGACTGGGAGGATTTGATTGACAACGTATTAGAAAAATGCAGTAAACTTCTTCATCCAGGAGGAGAGGGGTAGCAAACCTGGGCAGGATTCAAAGAGCCCGACAGTCTATCACCAACTGGGTCACCTCAAGGTCAACCATTGTGAGGATAGGAGGAGGTCAACAAGATATTTTATGACGTGAAAACAAATGACAAGGAAAGGCAAGAATATTATCCTCTGTTAATGTGGCGATGAAGGGCATGTATGGGTGACGTTTAAAAGTGGGAGTTAAATATATCAATGACAAAAAAGTAATGCTGACACAGGTGAATTTGCAGATGCCATCTTAGCAATTTTTAATGTGGAGGTAAAGAAAGAAATATTTGCATTTATATAGCGCCTTTCACGACCGCAGGACATCCCAAAGCGCTTTACAGCCAATGAAGTACTTTTTTGAAGTGTAGTCACTGTCGTAATGTAGGAAATGCGGCAGCCAATTTGCGCACAGCAAGCTCCCACACACAGCAATGTGATAATGACCAGATAATCTGTTTTAGTGATGTTGATTGAGGGTTAAATATTGGCCAGGACACCAGGGAGAACACCTCTGCTCTTCTTCTAAATAGTGCCATGGCACTAGAGAGCAGACGGGGCCTCGTTTTAACAGCTCATCTGAAAGACGGCACCTCCAACAGTGCAGCGCTCCCTCAGTACTGCACTGGAGTGTCAGCCGAGATTTTTGTGCTCAAGTCTCTGGAGTGGGACTTGAACCCACAACCTTCTGACTCAGAGGTGAGAGTGCGGCCCACTGAGCCACTGCTGACATGTTAAAGGACCTATATATGGATAATAAAGTTAAAATTGGGAGTTGTAATACATAAATGAGGTGGGCCAGGTCGACCAAGTGTCTGTGGGAGAACACTTGGGTACGAGTGATCATTGTATCATAAGATTTAGGTTAGCAATGGAGAGGAGCAAGGAACAATCTAGAGTGGAACATTTAAACTGGAATAGGGCTAACTTCATTGGGATGTGAAGGGATCTAGCCAGGGTAAAATGGAACCAAAGACTGACTGGAAAAACTGTAACGGAACAATGGGTGATCTTTAAGGAGGAGATGTTCCAAGTACAGGCTAGGTACATTCCAACAAGAGGGAAGGGTAAGGGAACCAAAGCAAGGGCTCCTTGGATGACGAGGGAGATAGAGAAGATGATGAAACAAAAAAAGAGGGTGTATGATGCATGTCAGGTGAATTCTTCAAGGGAGAACCAGACCAAATACAATCAGTTGAGAGGGGAAGTGAAGATGAAAATAAGATGGGCAAAGAGTGAATATGAGAGTAGAATGGCGATTAATATAAAAGGGAACCCAAAAATCTTCTACCGGCATGTAAACAGTAAGCAGGTAGTAAGAGGCGGGGTGGGGTCTATTAGCAACAAAGAAGGTGATATATGCTTAGAGGTGCAGGGCAAGGCTAGAATACTCAATGAGTACTTTGTATTGGTGTTTACTAAGGAGGTGGATGCTGACAAAATATCGGTAGCAGTGGAAAAAGTAGAAACAATGGAAGGGATGAAAATTGATGGACAGGATGTACTAGAAAGGCTGGGTATGCTTAGAGAGGATAAGTCGCCTGGTCCAGATGGCTTGCATCCCAGGTTGCTAAGGGAATTAGGGGAGGAGATAGCGGAAGGGCTTGCCATAATTTTCCAATCTTCTTTAGATGTGGGGGAGGTGCCTGAGGATTGGAAAGTGGCAAATGTGACACCATTGTTCAAGAAAGGGTATAAGGACAATCCTAGTAACTACAGGATGGTCAGTTTAAAATCAGTGGTGCGTAAAGTTTTAAAAACAATAATCAAGGAAAAAATTAACGGGCACTTGGAGAGGTTTAAGCTAATTAAGGAGAGCCAACACGGATTTGTAAAAGGCAGATCATGTTTGACTAATCTAATTGAAGTTTTTGATGAAGTAACAGGGAGGATCGATGAAGGGAATGCAATGGATGTTGTCTAAATGGATTTTAGGAAGGCGTTTGACAAAGTATCACATAGAAGGCTGGTTAACACAATTGAGGCTCATGGAATAGGTGGGTCAGTGGCAGCTTGGATAAGGAATTGGCTTAAGGACAGAAAACAACGAGTTGTGGTAAATGGCTGTTTTTCAGACTGGAGGATGGTAGACAGTGGTGTTCCCCAAGGGTCAGTGCTGGGGCCACTGCTTTTTTTTATATGTATGAATGACCTGGATATTGGAATACAAAGTAGAATTTCTAAATTTGCCGATGACACCAAAGTTGGGGGTGTGGCAAACAGTGAGGATGATACCAATCGACTGCAACAGCACATAGAAAGGCTAGCAGAATGGGCAGACAAGTGGCAGATGGAATTTAATACAGAGAAGTGTGAGGTGATGCATTTTGGCAGAAGGAACAGGGAGAGGCAATATACACTTAATGGCACAGTTTTAAAGCGTGTGCAGGGACAGAGGACCTGGGAGTTAATGTGCATAGGTCCCTGAAGGTGGTCGGACATTTTGAGAGAGTGGTTAACAAAGCATATGGGATCTTGGGTTTCATAAATAGAGGTATTGAGTACAAAAGTAGAGAAGTTATGCTGAACCTTTATAAAGCGCTGGTTAGGCCACAACTGGAGTATTGTGTCCAGTTCTGGTCACCACACTTTAGGAAAGATGTGAAGGCCCTTGAGAGGGTGCAGAGGAAATTTACCAGAATGGTTCCGGGGATGGGGGATCTTAGCTACAAGGACAGGTTGGAGAAGCTGGATTTGTTTTCATTAGAGCAAAGGAGGTTGAGGGGTGATTTGATAGAGGTGTACAAGATTATGACGGGTTTGGATAGGCTAGACGAGGAAAAGCTGTTCCCACAAGTTGATGGTACATGGACTAGGGGACACAGATTTAAGGTTTTGGGCAAGAGATATAGGGGGAACGTGAGGAAAAACTTTTTTACGCAGCAAATGGTGAGGACCTGGAACTCGCTGCCGACGGAAGTGGTGGAAGCGGAAACACTCAGGGCTGGATTTTCTCAGCCCCGAGGAGGTGGGCATAGAGGCGGGACTGCCGGTAAAGTAGCAGAAAGTGGGAGCGGATGGCAAACCCGCCCCCATCCCGCCTCCGTGCCCTTTTGCCAGGAGGCGGGAAGATGTGCTGCTTTGGGTCCCATCTCTTGGAGGCGGGAAAGGGATTAAATCCTTTTAACTGCCTGTTAACAGGTAGTTGACAGGCAGGAAAAAGGATTAGTGCCATTTTGCCTTCTCAGGTGAAGGCTTCCCGACCTCGGAGAACCCCGCTGGGTTGGAGGAGACGTGAAGGAGGTCCGCGGGGGTCGGAGGCACCTGGACTTAAGATGTAAAGGTGAGTGATGGGTGCAAGTGTGGAGTGGTAAGTATGTAAGGTGAGTGATAAGTGTTTAAAAATGTTCACTTACCTTGTTTTCTTCCTGCAGCCTTCATCCACCCTGGATCGGGAGACCCGACATCTTCCTTGTCGATTTCACAGACTGGCTGTTGGATCCTCCGAACCAATAGCCATTTGAAATCGACAAAGTTGAAAGGTTTGATGAGTCCTGAACACAAGGAGTCATCAAACTACAGAGAATGTCAGTGTTTGACAGCTTCACAGAGCTGTCAAACGCTGACATTTCTTCTTTCAAGAAGTCTTGACAGATGGCACATCAGACGTTGACGTGCTGTGTCAGTGACTTCCTCCCTAATTGGCCTGCTGAGCCCGCACGGCGGGCTTAACAAGGTCAATCAGGGGAAAATCCCTCTGGTTGGTCAGACAATGGTGGAGGTGGGACATTGACACAACATGCAGCAGTCCCACCTCCAACTCGTCTCCATTGAGAAAATCCAGCCCTCAATGTTTTCAAGGGAAGACTGGATAGGCACTTGAGGGAAATAAACTTGCAGGGCTACGGGGATAGAGCTGGGGAATTGGACTGACTAGATTGCCCTAGAGAGAGCTGGCATGGACTCGATGGGCCGAATGGCCTCCTGTGCCGTTGTGACTCTATGACTCTATAAATGTACGTATTTTTACAATGTCATGCTTAGAATGAGCAATGTTAAGAATATAACAAGAAAAGTAGTACAGATTAAAATAGTGGGCTAAAGGAAATCACTGTACACCTGGCAGGGTGTCAAAGAACGCTTATTGGAAGGAATTTACATTGCTCACACCACCATGTTGGAATTCACACTGATCTTATGTTTAATGTCCAAATTTTCCCTGAAAAAGAGTGTAAAAACTGGAACAAGTGGTAGGCCCTCACAACACAGGCATTAACGTCACAAAAAGAGAGAACTGTTGAATTAATAGGGAAGTAGACTGTGGAAGTCCCTGATTCTCAGATGCTGGAAATCTGGACCAACCACCTGACAAGTGCAGTACTGAGAGAGTGCTGCACTGTCAGACGTGCCGTCTTTCAGATGAGACATTAAACCGAGGCCCCATCTGCCCTCTCAGTTGGATGTAAGACATCCCACTGTACTATTTTGAAGAAGAGCAGGGGAGTTCTCCCCGGAGTCTTGTCTCCCATTGAATTATCATTCAACCAACATCACTAAAACAGATTATCTGGTCATTTATCACATTGCTGTTTGTGGGAGCTTGCTGTGTGCAGATTGGCTGCTGCGTTTCCTACATTACAACAGTGACTACACTTCAAAAGTACATTGGCTGCAAAGCACTGAGGTCATGAAAGGTGCTATTTAAATGCAAGTCTTTAAGTACCTTATGAATTGAATCGCATCATGTGTTACATCAATGTTTCCATGTACGCAGATTGTGTACAAGTGCTTCGTAATTCACGTAGTGAAAACACAATTTACGGAAATAGATATGTGCTTAGTTATTCATAATGTCCCATCTGCTCTCTTCACAAATATTGAGAAGCCAGTAGTCTTCCGAGTGCAAGAGCAGATGAACAGCCAGGACAGCACTAAATGTCATCAGCACCCAAACTGCTGTCAAATAGGAGCCCAAGTTTATTATTTTGTGATGAGGATGAAGAAGCACAAGTCACTGGTGCTGAAGGTTTAGCAGAGTTGGTGACCGCTGAGGAACCAGGGCTGCATGGCTCTCATGAGTTGTCTCAGGATATAAACTTTAATGGGCATGTTTTCCAATAGATGATGTTACAACTCCTACACACTGCTAAGTAGGCACTTGGCTCCATATCCGCAGAAGTGAAAAAGATAGGCAAATGATTCTCTGCACTGCAATCTGACATAGTGCAGGCAGCACCTCCAACAGTAGCGGCAATGTTGACCACAGTACTGTAGGAGTAGGAGCATCTCGCACAAATGCTGATACTGCTGCTACACATACTTTGGGGTCCAAAAATCAAGAAGCAGTCGAAGCTACCTTCAACTTGTTTGAACACCACTTACAGGTGACTACCAGAGAGCGACTCTAAGATCTCATAGGAGCCCACTCCTCAAAGCTCAGACAGATCTGTGGACCTTGTGAGGAGATGGTCTGCAGCAATGTAGCAAGTGGACAAGTGACGATGACGTCAGCAGCATTTCTGAACCACTTGAAAACCATCTGGCTTCAGCCAAAGTCAAGCCAGGCAATGTGTAAAAAGTGCACCTCCCGATTTATGCTATAGGGGTAGAAAAAATGTCTTAACTCCTTTGAAATGCAAGTGCAAACTCGGTCTCCCATTATATTTTTACTATATAAGTAAATTATGCATGAAAAGAAGCTGTCAGTGATTATACTGAAATTGTATTTTTTCCACTTTTTAAAAAAAAACGATCACTGTGGTTTTAAGCTTTGAGGTGATTATAAATAGGTAGAAAGCAGCTGGGTTCTTGTTCTAAAGGCCTTTTAGCTAGTTCTTTATAAATCTGTCATATTATACTTTGTTAACAGTGTCAAACAGTAGGGAGATGAAGCTTAGAAACTGACACTATACGATATTAACTTAATAACACTTAATGCATTAAGCGTTTGTGCATTAATATCACACAGAGCAATTAAAGGCTAATATTCCATCATAAGGCTTTCATAGACTGAATACAATAGTATCAAGTATAAGCCAAATGCACCATTATCATTTTCATTTCAACTTCCCATTGTTTTCATACAGGAAGCACTGCAATGATGTACATTATATCCAACAATTGATATCAGCTAAGAGGGTAAAGGTTGAAGAGCAATTATGTTTATAGATAAATAATTAGCAATGTCTATTTTTCCTTGGGATCTGATTTTTTGTTTTAAAAACAAAAAATTGGAGTAATGTAGCTTTGATCATAGTTTAGGTGAGGCCATCATGTTTGACGCTACAATATGCTACTGCAGAGACAGGGTCTGGGATCAGGAATGCACATTTTCAACCTGCCTAAACTGTTGGGCCCAGAGGAGGTGCTGCAACACTCCTCCTGCTATCCCCTTTTCCTAGCGATCGCAACAAAAGTCTGTTTCATACCATGTCTGAAACATCTGACTCAATTCACAGATGCAGCTGTGGAGCTGCCCCTGCAAAAGGTTAGGGACAGGAAGGAGACCCTTCTTGAAATGGAGAGAGACATTCAGCACCAACAAGGGAAGCTCACAATGAGTGGAGAGAGGGAGCCAGGGCAGTCAGGGCAAACTCCACAAACACATGCAATGCCTGACAGTGCAGGAAGGGAATACACCACCTTCCCAGGTCAAGCAAGGTAAGAGTCAGCCATATTGTTACAAGTTTCAAGTCTGACTTAGATATTCTCACCGGTACACCTTCTCACTGGTCACACCCATAAGCAATCTGAGCATCATTCAGGGTTATGCCTGTACTTTCCAACTAATTATATGATAGAATAACCCAGGGTGCAATAATTATACTTTTGATCTGAACTGGATATTATTTTTGCCTTCGCATGTGCCCTCATGTGTGCTTCTCCAATCTTTTTGAAGATGGATTCAAAAACACTTAATGAGACAAGAAAGAAAGACTTGCACCTTTCATGACCTCACAAAGTGTTTTACAGCCAATTAAGTACTTTTGAGGTATAATCACTATTGTAATGTAGAAAATGCAGCAGCCAATTTACACACAGCAAGCTCTCTCAAACAACAATGCAATAATGACCAGATAATCTGTTTCAGTGATGCAGGTTGAGGGATAAATATTGGCTAGGACACCTGGGATCTTTTACATCCACCTGAGAGGGCAGGTAGGGCCTCAGTTTAATATCTCATCTGAAAGGTAGCACCTCTGGCAGTGTAGCATTCCCTCCGTACTGGTACTGGAGTGTCAGCCTAGATTTTCATACTCAAGTCTCATGGAGTGGGACTTGAACCCATATAGCCTTCTGACTCAGCAGGAAAGAATGCTACCCACTGAGCCACAGCTGACACACAAGGCAAAACAAGATATGAATCGTTAAGCTGCTTTATTTCACTAACAGCAAGTGAATGTACACTGCATCGGTCAAAGTAAACTCCACTTACTTCACTCATTCTCACTTCTCTCCTCGAAAAATGGGGCAAAATAATGAACCATGCACCTTGTCCCTTTCATGCACGGACTTACTTAATTTTGGCATTACCTTTCTTGCCAGATTACTTCAAACTACAAAAACTGATCTCCTGCATTTTAGCTTCCAGCTCCAGGTCGCAGCAGACTCGCAGGCTCTTCTTTACAACCTGACTGCCCCTGAACATGTTTTTTTTCCTTGTTTTTTTTGCTAATTTTCGCACCAGGAGGCAGAGGGGCAGTAACCACAGGAATCGAATGATCCTCACCACAATGGTTGTGAATATTTGTTGGTCATCTGAGATGAGATAACAAATTGCTTAGTGTCCCTATCATCCTGGCTAATGGACTGGGATGGGACAATAGACACCCACTGTATCAGTTTGAAATAGATTGAGAGCTGTGGCAATCCACAAATTGGCTTATCTGGCTTTAATGTACAGCTTCAATGCCAGAAGCCTATAGCCTTTTAAAAAAAAAAAATCTGTGTGAATTCATTTTCTTTTAAAACACAACATTTAAGCATAACTCAATCCTAAAGTCCATTCTGTGAAGAAAAAATTGAACAAAAATTCTGAAATATGACATGCACTATACTAACCATGTTTGCCACTTACAATGGACTTCCTTCACACTGTATTAAAATGCATCAATTGCTCACCATCCTGGCTAATGGACTGGAGGTACTGATGTCCTTTATACTCCCAGCCTTCACATGGAAGAGCTCATTTACTTATATCCTTAAACTTATATGCATTCACCCCACAAAAAGTCCCACATGGAATGTAATTGCCTGTTGTATACATCTCTTCTTGCAGCCATTATGGGCTGCATGTTGATACGTAGGTGTTACTCCTTGTCATGGTCATTTTGGTTCTCTTGTTCTAGGACAAGACGGCCCATAGTAGCCGGGAGAGACCTTGGCAGTCTTGTAATCCCAGACCACAAACTCCCTAAGAGAAGGAAGCCTTGCATTATCTTGGGGAGGGAGGCAATTAATGGTATTGAAGATGGAGAAGTAGGAGAGCATATATCAGCTTAGTTTTTGTCAGAACATTTGCCCTTCTATTGTACCCTTCTTTAATTGTCACTGAAACACATAATAAATCACTCATGTCACGCCCTGAATATATAGTGACATAGAAACACTGCTCCTCAGGAAGCTATTCTAACCTCTCTTCATTTCCCCTTTGAATGTCAGCAGCAACAAGCAGACTCCTCAGCATTCAGCAATGACAGAACTTTGCAGCCTGCACCTTCACTCACTCCATCCCTCTTGAGCACCAGCCTCGTGACATCCAGTCCAGGGAAGGTAGGTAGTCAGGAATGGGGGCGGGGTGGGTGGGTGCACTGGGTGAGACACGAAGTATGAGTAAGCAAGAACAACTGGTAGTGGCGCATAAGAGGAAGACATTGCTAGCTGGAGTGGTGGGAAAATCAATGGAAATAATAACCGGGAGAGGTTTTTTATGTAAAACGGGCTTTCAATTCGCTATCACCCATTTTACATTATCACACAAAGTCAATATCTACCCCATTGAGTGTTGGTGCAGGTATTTTATCAGACAAACTTCGTTCCCTAGCCATCTCTCTCCCTAATATCTGACTGAGGCTGAACCACACTGTTCGCAACCTTGGTGTCATGTTTGAACCTGAAATGAGCTTCCGACCACATATCCGCACCACAACTAAGACCGCCTACGTCCACCTCCATAACATCGCCCGTCTCCGCCCTTGCCTCAGCTCATCCGCTGCTGAAACCCTCATCCATGCCTTTGTTACCTCTAGACTTGACTATTCCAACGCACTCCTGGCTAGCCTCCCACATTCTACCCTACGTAAACTTGAGATCATCCAAAACTCGGCTGCCCATGTCCTAACTCGCACCAAGTCCCGTTCACCCATCACTACTGTGCTCGCTGACCTACATTGGCTCCTGGTTAAGCAATGCCTCGATTTCAAAATTCTCATCCTTGTTTTCAAATCCCTCCATGACCTCGCCCCTCCCTATCTCTGTAATCTCCTTCAGCCCCACAACCCCCCGAGATATCTGCGCTCCTCTAATTCTGCCCTCTTGAGCATCCCTGATTATAATCACTCCACCATTGGTGGCCATGCCTTCTGTTGCCTAGGCCCTAAGCTCTGGAATTCCCTGCCTAAACCTCTCCACCTCTCTTTCCTCCTTTAAGACGCTCCTTAAAACCTACCTCTTTGACCAAGCATTTGGTCACCTGCCCTAATTTCTCCTAATGTGGCTCGGTGTCAAATTTTTTGTCTTATAATACTCCTGTGAAGCGCCTTGGGACATTTTACTATGTTAAAGGTGCTATATAAATGCAAGTTGTTGTTGTTGTTGCATATTTTACAGATGTCCCCAGTAGAGGTCTGGAATGACCCCAACATAGAAGTTAAGAGTGAAAGCGACCTTAACAGCCAGTAACAGGTCTGTTGGCAGCCTGTGGTATAACTTGGTGAGTGTTTCATTTGGAAAGTGAAGCCTTCACAGGCTTGGTCAAATGCAGGTAGGAGCACTTCTCCTATATCCTGAGGTGTAGGGCTTCCAACAAGTGGCTGCTATACAGTGCAATCTCACCTCATCTCATTGTTCCTGCTCTTCTTCCAAGATGCAAAGATACAGGGGAATCTCCAATGGGAAGCCTATTGTTCTATGTCTGAAAATGGTGGTGGTGGGGTGGTGGGGGGGGGAGGGTTTGTGAAAAACAGCCCCTCAGAAAATAGCGCAAAAATAAATGGAAAAATAGGTACCAACAGCAAAAAAATTCCAAAATTAACAGAATAATAAGATTTTAATAGCAATAGTAACTGAACAAGCTGGTCTCTTTAAACCTACTTCCACCTTTAGGGTAGTACCAAGCAACCCAGGACACCAATTTTATTCTGGTATGAATAAGACTTAGCTGTGTCAGCCATGGCTCAGTTGGTAGCACGCTTGACTCTGAATCAGAAGGTTGTGGGTTTCAAATCACACTCAAGAGACTTGAGCACAAAATCTAGACTGACGCTACAGTGCAGTACTGAGGGAGTGCTGCATTGTCGGAGGTGCCGTCTTTCGGATGAGACGTTAAACCGAGGCCCCATCTGTTCTCTCAGGTGGATGTAAAGAATCCCATGGTACTATTTCAAAGAAAAGCAGGGGAGTTCTCCCCGGTGTCCTGGCTAATATATATCCCTCAACCAACATCGTTAAAATGTATAAGTCTGAAGAGAAAAATCAAGGCTGTAAAACAGAATAGCGATTTGGGTAAAATTAAGCAGATTGTGTCAGGAAGGGACAATGTGATTAAAAACAATAGTAGGGCATTAGCAATTAAGGCCACATCAGGGAAAAATAGTAAAATGTTGAAATTAAAGGTGGTATATCTAAGGCACGAAGCATTTGTAACAAGATAGATGAATTAATGGCACAAATAGAGATAAATGGGTTTGATCTAGTAGACAATCAATGATCCAGAACAGCAGACAGAGGGACTCGCAGTGCAGCAACCGAAGAAAAAAGATTCAAACTGGACCCCTCCGGAGGGTTGCTGCCCCAAGCTTGACATGTATGCTCAAGCTGTCAGGAGATGCATCAACGCCAGATTCATCAGCCGCACTCACAAGACAGTCCAGAATGTCACCCGAGCACAACGCAACGCCATCCACGCTCTCAAGACCAACCGCAACATTGTCATCAAACCAGCGGACAAAGGAGGAGCCATCGTCATACAGAACAGAACGGACTATTGTAAAGAAGCATACCGACAACTGGACAACCAGGAACACTACAGACAGCTAACCGCAGATCCGACCAAAGAACACACCCGCCAACTCAATAGACTGATCAAGACCTTCGATCCAGACCTTCAAAACATCCTACGCGCTCTCATCCCACGTACTCCCCGCGTGGGAGACTTCTACTGCCTCCCAAAGATACACAAAGCCAACACACCCGGACGTCCTATCGTATCAGGCAATGGAACCCTGTGTGAGAACCTCTCTGGATACGTCGAGGGCATTCTGAAACCCATCGTACAGGGAACCCCCAGCTTCTGTCGCGACACTACAGACTTCTTACAGAAACTCAGCACCCACGGACCAGTTGAACCAGGAACACTCCTTGCCACGATGGACGTATCGGCACTCTACACCAGTATCCCCCACGATGACGGCATCGCTGCAACAGCCTCAGTACTCAACATCAACAACAGCCAATCTCCAGACGCCATCCTACAACTCATCCGCTTCATCCTTGACCACAATGTCTTCACCTTCGACAACCATTTTTTTACCCAAACACACGGAACAGCCATGGGGACCAAATTCGCACCCCAATACGCCAACATCTTCATGCACAAGTTCGAGCAAGACTTCTTCGCTGCACAGGACCTCCAGCCAACGCTGTACACCAGATACATCGACGACATTTTCTTCCTTTGGACCCATGGCGAAGGATCACTGAAAAGACTACACGATAACATAAACAAGTTCCATCCCACCATCAAACTCACCATGGACTACTCCTCAGAATCGGTCTCATTCCTGGACACACGAATCTCCATCAAAGACGGACACCTCAGCACTTCACTCTACCGCAAGCCCACGGACAACCTCACGATGCTCCACTTCTCCAGCTTCCACCCTAACCATGTTAAAGAAGCCATCCCCTATGGACAAGCCCTGCGAATACACAGGATCTGCTCAGACGAGGAGGAACGCGATGGACACCTACGGACGCTGAAAAACGCCCTCGTAAGAACGGGATATGATGCTCGACTCATCGATCGACAGTTCCGACGGGCCACAGCGAAAAATCGCATAGACCTCCTCAGAAGGCAAACACGGGACACAACCAACAGGGTACCCTACGTCGTCCAGTACTTCCCCGGAGTGGAGAATCTACGCCATGTTCTTCGCAGCCTTCAACATGTCATCGATGACGACAAACACCTCGCTAAGGCCATCCCCACGCCTCCACTACTTGCCTTCAAACAGCCGCCTAACCTCAGAAGTACCATCGTTCGCAGCAAATTACCCAGCTTTCAGGATAACAGCGACCACGACACCACACAACCCTGCCATGGCAAACTCTGCAAGACATGCCAGATCATCAACACAGATACCACCATCACACGTGAGGACACTACCCACCAGGTACATGGTACATACTCATGTGACTCGGCCAACGTTGTCTACCTCATACGTTGCAGGAAAGAATGCACCGCGGCATGGTACATCGGCGAGACCATGCAGACACTGAGACAACGTATGAACGAGCACCGCGCAACAATCGCCAGGCAGGATTGTTACCTCCCAGTCGGGGAACACTTCAGCAGTCAAGGACATTCAGCCTCGGATCTGCGGGTAAGCGTTCTCCAAGGCAACCTTAGAAACACACGACAACGCAAAATCATCGAGCAGAAACTGATAGCCAAGTTCCGCACTCATGAAGACGGTCTCAATCGGGATCTTGGGTTTATGTCACGATACATGACGTGATCCGGACTCGAGTCGTCGTTAGCTTGTTCACAGATGTGATTCCCAGTAAAAAAGTAAAAATTTTCCCAGTAAAAAAGTAAAAATTTTAAAGCTTTTCGTTTTACATACAGACGGCAGCTTTTGACACGTTAGAACCCCTGCGACTACACCTCATTGTCTCAGTTGTATCTTGCTATGTCTTTGATGTGGTACCTTCCTGGCTGACTTAATTAACTTTATCACACCTCGGCAGATAGTCAGGATGATTTAATTTAGTGGTCTGCAATTGTAAGGTACACATGCTTTGTTTTCTATCTATATATGCTTTGGCGATTCTGTATCTAATTTACTTCACCTGAGGAAGGAGCAATCGATAGCTCCGAAAGCTTGTGATTTCAAATAAAACTGTTGGACTATAACCTGGTGTTGTGCGACCTCTCAATTTTGATCTAGTAGCCATTACTGAGACTTGGTTGCAGGGTGACCAAGGTGAGGAACTAAATATTCCAGGATACTTGACTTTTAGAAAAGATAGGCAAAGTGGAAAAGGAGATGGGGTAGCCTTGATAATAAAGGATGAGATAAAGGGAGTAGGGAGAAAGGATCTGAACCCAGAAAATCAGGATGTAGAATCAGTATGGGTGGACCCAAGAAATAACAAAGGTCCAAAAACACTGGTGGGAGTAGTTTATATGCCCCCTAACAGTAATCATAGTGTTGGACAGAGTATAAATCAAGAAATTAGAGGAGCAAGGGTAATGCAATAATCGTGGGGGACTTGAATCTTCATATAGACTGGGAAAATCAAATTGGCCAAAGTAGCTTGGAGGACGAGTTCATAGAATGCCTTTGAGACAGTTTTCTAGAACAATGTGTCAAGGCACCAACCAGGGAACAGGCTCTTTTAAATCTAGTATTGTGTAATGAGACAGGGTTCATTAGTAATCTTATAGTAAAGGATCCTCTGGGGAAGAGTGATCATAATATGATAGAATTTCACATTAAGTTTGCAAGTGATGTGGTTAAGTCCAACACTAGGGTCTTAAACAAAGCCAATTATGGAGGTATGAGGGGCAAGTTGGCTGAGGTAGATTGGGAAATTAGATTAAAAGATATAATGGTAGATAAGCAATGGCAAATATTTAAAGAAATAATTCATAACTCTCAACGAATATACATTATCTTGAGGAATAAAAACTTCACTGGAAAAGTGGAACAGCCATGGCTTACTAGAGAAGTTAAGGATAGTATTACATTAAAAGAAGAGGCTTACAATGTTGCCAAAAATAGTAAGCCTGAGGATTAGGAGGGTTTTAAAAATCAGCAAAGGATGACCAAGGAATTGATAAAGAGGGAGAAAATAGAATGAGAATATCCTAGCAAGCAGTATAAAAACAGATTATAAAAGCTTTTACAACTATGTAAAAAAGAAGAGATTAGCAAAAGTAAAGGTGGGTCCCTCAGAGGCAGAGGCAGGAGAAATTATAATGGGGAATAAGGAAATGGCAAAGAAGTTAAACAAATATTTTGTGTCTGTCTTCACAGTAGAAGACACAAAAAACATAATGGAAAAAGCGGGAAACCAAGGGTCTAATGAGAGTGAGGAACTCAAAGTCATTAATTTTCGTAAAGAAAAACTACTGGAGAAATTAATGGGACTAAAAGCTGACAAATCCCCTGGACCTGATGGCCTACACCCTAGGGTTTTAAAAAGAGGTGCCTGCAGAGATAGAGATAATGGATGCATTGGTTTTGATCTTCCAGAATTCCTTAGATTCTAGAACAGTTCCTGTGGATTGCAAGGTAGCAAATGTAACCCCACTGTTCAAGCAAGACAAGAGAGGGAAAACAGGGAACCAATGTTCCCCCTCAGGACCTCCAATGCAGTCGGCTCGCCAGCTTTACAATGTGAAAATCCGCGCATGCATGGTAATTTAAATGAGCTGTGCAGCCCCTTAAAGGGGCCACGTTCCCAGAAAAAAATAAGAGGGAACATTGCAGGGAACTATAGGCCAGTTAGCCTGACATCAGTAGTAGGGAAAATGCTAGAATCTATTATTAAGGACGTGGTAACAGGGCACTTGAAAAATCACAATATGACTAGGCAGAGTCAACATGGTTTTATGAAAGGGAAATCGTGTTTGACAAATCTATTAGAGTTTTTTGAGGGTGTAACTGGCAGGGTAGATAAGGGGGAACCAATGGATGTAGTATATTTGGATTTTCAGAAGGCAATTGATAAGGTGCCACACAAGAGGTTGTTACACAAAATTAGGGCTCGTGGGATTGGGGGTAATATATTCGCATGGATCGAGAATTGGTTAACCGACAGAAAACAGAGAGTAGGAATAAACGGGTCATTTTTGGGATCGCATGATGTAACTAGTGGAGTGCCGCAAGAATCAATGCTTGGGCCTCAGCTATTCACAATCTATATCAATAACTTAGATGAGGGGACCAAGTGTAATGTAGCTAAGTTTGCTGACAGTACAAAGCTAGGTAGGAAAGTAAGCTGTGAGGAGGACGCAAAGAGACTGCAAAGCGATATAGACCGGTTAAGTGATTGGGCAAGAAGGTGGCAGATGGAGTATAATGTGGGGAAGTGTGAAATTATCCACTTTGGCAGGAAGAATGGAAAAGCAGAATATTTTTAAAAAGGTGAGAGACTAGTAAATGTTGGTATTCAAAGGGATTTGGGGGTCCTTGTACAGAAAGTTAACAAGCGGGTACAGCAAGCAATTAGGAAGGAAAATGGTATGTTAGCCTTTATTGCAAGGGGGTTGGAGTATAAGAGTAAGGAAGTCTTGCTGCAATTATATAGGGCTTTGGTGAGACCACACCTGGAGTACTGTGTACAGTCTTGGTCACCTTACTTAAGAAAAAATATACTTGCCTTCGAGGGAGTGCAACGAAGGTTCACTAGATTGATTCCTGGGATGAGAGGGCTGCCCTATCAGGAGAGATTGAATAGAATGGGCCTATATTCTCTGGAGTTTAGAAGAATGAGAGGTGATCTCATTGAAACGTATAAAATTCTTAGAGGGCTTGACAGGGTAGATACTGAGGGGCTATTTCCCCTGAATGGAGAGTCTAGAACTAGGGGGCATAGTCTAAGGATAAGGGGTCGACCATTTAGGACTGAGATGAGGAAACATTTCTTCACTCAGAGGGTTGTGAATCTTTGGAATTCTCTACATCAGAGGGCCGTTGTCGCTCAGTTGGTGAGTATATTCAAGGCTGAGATCGATAGATTTTTGGGCACTAAGGGAATCAAGGGATATGGGGATAGGGCAGGAAAGTCGAGTTGATATAGATGTTCAGCTATGATCTTATTGAAAGGCGGAGCAGGCTCGATAGGTCGTATGGCCTACTCCTGCTCCTATTTCTTATCTTCTTATGAAGTCATGATGGGAAATAGTATGTATTGTGTCACCACATCATTACCACCTCAGGGCAGAACATCAGGCAGGTGTAAAGTGGGGAGCCAGCATAACGGATCCCTGAACTATTTTCTGCCCCCTCCTGCCCAATTACCACCCCAAAGGTCAGAAGGCCGAGGCTTCATTGTCAAGGCTTTCTTTGCAGAGGGCAACACATTCAGGAGAGGAGGAATAAAATTGGCAGAAAAAGTTGGTGAGCAAAACAATAGGTAAAAATAAGATTTTAAAAATGTAATAGTTTGAGTTTATAGGGCCAACATTAGGGGGAGAAATTTGGTGGCACCCCCTTCGGGGTGCAAACTTCACCGGGGCGCTACCCCGAAAAAGTTAGCGCCCCAGCGCCATAAATTCAGTGATAGCACCCAAGCAGGAGGCGGGACGCTACTGGAAGTGCACCCCCTTCTTCCTGGGGCGCTACCATTGAATATTGCGGTGCTACGTGCAACAGCGCCACGCGCGTCGGCATGTAGCACCGCGGTATTGCAGGCCTCCCACCCCTGATTAAAGGGGAGGGGCCAAGCGCTGCACGCACCGGGGCTCTGCTGGACCACCGGGGAGCGGGGTGCCGGGAAAACAGCCCCACACTCAAGAGGAGTTCCGGGCTGAGCGATCGCGGCCGGCACCCCGGAGGAGGAGGCGAGAGGGGGCAGGTGCTGGCAGGCGGCCCAATAAAATGGCTGCCCGGTACCTGCCCTTTAATTTGGGACGCCGCAGCCGCAAAAACACCACCCTGACCCTGTCAGACATATCGTTCGGCAGTAGGTCAGGGGGCGCGACCTGAAGTTTGCGGCCGTGGCGCGAGCGGGGCGCTGTGCACGGCAATGACGTCATCACCAGAGGCATAGTGCCACGGGGCGCTACCGGCTACCGCTGCCGCTAACCTCCCGCTGAATTTTGCAGGAGGCGTTAGCGGCGCCGTGCCCAGGCGCCAGGGACTTTGCGCCCGTTCGCGTCCCCCAGGGGGCGCTAACGGGAGACACAAAGTATACCCAATTTTTCCCCCTATGAGTTCGCACTCCAAGTAAAAATACATGGTAGAAACTCATAATATTCTGCCCTATATGTCACTATAGCAACATCCAGGGACTGATAACAACCTTATCTAGGCTGAATTGTTCCATTAGTGGGGGTATTTTCCGAGACACTATTTGACCCGCAGTGTACCTAAATCAATATCGTACAGATTGCTAATGAAGATGATGTGATTAATGGAATCATTTACAGTCCACCATAGTATGGCAATTGATAGGCCACTACAGTATTTTACAAGTTCATCACCCTCCTTTCCTACTGCTATTAAAAATTAACACTAAGTCATTTGATATGACCCTGCATAGCTCTTTTGTGGTAAACGTTTACGAATGCTGACTATGAAGATCAAGTAGCACCTAATTCTTCAACATCTATTTGGAGATGCATAGCCCATTTTTTCCCGTGTCTAGAAAGTGACGCTTTTTTTGTGAATTGTCTTCCTTTTTCCTCATGCTGTTTGTGGTTCTACATTCCATCAGTGCCAACAGCCTTTGAAATCTCACTCAAGTGGCCATTCTTCTCGTGTGAGCTCTAGCATTGAATGTCAGCAAGGGAGGGGGGATGTATTATAGATAACTTCGATCCTATTCTTACCTACTATCGAGAGAAAAAGAAGACTTGCATTTATATAGCACCTTTCACGACCCCAGGACATCCCAAAGTGCTTTACAGTCAATGAAGTACTTTTGGAAGTGTAGTCACTGTTGTAATGTAGGAAATGTGGCAGCCAACATGTGCACAGCAAGCTCCCACAAACAGCAATAGCCAGATAATCTGTTTTTGTGTTGTTGATTGAGGGATAAATATTGGCCAGGACACCAGGAAGAACTCCCCTGCTCTTCTTTGAAATAGTGCTGTGGGATCTTTTATGTCCACATTAGAGAACAGACAGGGCCTTGTTTTAATGGCCCAGATATTCCGATGCCTACAGGTGTGTACGCGCTGTGTACCCACCCGTAGGGACGTCGGAGATGCCGGTTTCAGGCATGCACAGGGCATGCACTGAAAACCAGCATTTCCGATCTGCCAAGAAAGCTCTTGACAGATCCTCCGGCTGCCCTGGAGAAGGGCCTCTGCGGGCGGATAGTTCCGCTTTTTGGAGACCCTCCGCCCGCAGAAAACCCGTACAATTCTTATGCCTGGTAAAAGCAGGCGTAAGGCCTGCTTTTACCAGGATAAGAGTTGAAAAAAAGTTTTTAAAAATATTTTTTTTCACTGATTTATCATTTAAAAATACTTTAAAAAAAGGTAAGTTTATTTTTAGCCCTGTATAAAAACTTTAATTATTTTTTTCAAAAAATTAAATTTTTGTTTAAAATACTTAATTTATTGTAATTTCAAGTCATTTTAAAAATGTGATTTAAAAATTTTTTTATTTAAAGTTTTACTATGTTTTTGGGGTGATCTCCATTCATATATTTGACAGGTCTTCCTGTCAAATGTATGAAGGGAGATTCCCTTCTGTGATTGGCTCCCCATGGCTCACGTGATGCCAGGGACGCTGCAAACTACATGCGCCTCTGGGATACGTGAGCCCTGCGCACTTCAAGTTTGGTGAGGCCCAGGAGCGGAAGCGTGTGCGTCCCGGGAGCCCTCAGGTAAGGGCGCAGATTTTTCCAGATCGCAGGCCTCCGCCCACGGGAGGCCTGCGATAGGAAAATATGGGCCAATGTCTCAACCGAAAGACAGCACCTCCAACAGTTCAGTGCTCCCTCAGTGCTGCACAGGACTTGAACCCACAATCTTCCAACTCAGAGGCGAGAGTGCTACCAACTGAGCCACGGCTGACACAATCAGGAACCCTGGCTGACTTTTTTCCTGTCCATAGTCCAGGTGTTCTGAGGCCAATTTTAGTGTCAATAACGCCATCCCAGCTGAGATCCAATAACTCCATCCAGACTTGAGATGTCCTTTCTCATTGTTTGGCTCAGTTCTACACTGGGAAGTGCATTTACAGTTGAGCCATCGAGAAAACTATTTGAGTGGTTCATGAGTGCCATCTGATCCCTTAAGTAGATCAGAGCCTTGAAATGACTCTCTTGTATCTGAGTCTGCCTTTGTGCAGGTTGTGTGTATTGCTGTGCTCCATGTCATTGATGCACAATAATGCTCACTGTGGAAGATTGACGATCATAATCTCATTACAGCAAATCTTTAGTGAAAGAACCTGCAGTTGATTAGTTAGGAAATTTGTGTCTACAATTATGTTACAATTGAACCCACAGATGGGTATCACACACTGTTTCTCATATATTAAACAATACCAGGTGTTTCCAAACAGCTACAGCACAATCTCATTGAGTTATACTACGCAGAGAAACAAAGAAGAGCATTGGGAATCTATCCATATCTCATTTATATTGACATAGCAATAAATCAATGTAAAGTTTTTGATGAAACCCAGAGTGTTTCTTCCTTGTTACTGGTCAGAAATCATTTTGATTCTGTTGCATTCCCTATTTGCTTCTTTTCCTCTCTCTAATCTTTTCATGATAACTTTGAGTTCAGCAGGGTGAAGTATGAAGTCCTGACAGTATTGGTGAATGAAATCTTATTCCTCCCATTGATATCATCAAACACACCCTTTTGTGGGTAATTTGTGGTTAGCTTGACTTTAAAACTCTGTCTACTCCAGTGATATTCAAACTTTTCTGTTTGGGGGAGGCCTGTCCAAATATTGACACACTCCAGGGGAGCCCTGCCCTGCCCTAACTTCTGAAAGACAGTGTCAGCTACCTGAAGGAAAACAGGGTTATCATTGCGTAAAGCATTTTGTTATTGACATACAGCAACCGAAATAATGTGCCAGCAAATCAACACAACAGAAAAGTGCAGAAATCTGATGGGAGATGCACATCGGACCCTCTCACAGATCCCTTA
Organism: Squalus acanthias; assembly: GCA_030390025.1. Lineage (NCBI taxonomy): Eukaryota > Metazoa > Chordata > Chondrichthyes > Squaliformes > Squalidae > Squalus > Squalus acanthias. Next base: position 134,077,604 of record CM059432.1, read on the forward strand.
GGGTCTGGGAGTCTCAATTTGACTCGGCTCTGCCTTGACATAGTGCTTACATCCAAGATCTTAAGAAAACCCTACGCTGCAGCAGTGATGTATTTGTGTTTCCCACACCAACCATCTCAATGGCATATTTCAGTGATGCTGCCCAATTAGGCTAAATTATGAACACTTTGGTTCTGTGGCCTTCCATCCATTACAATGCATGTTGAGCCTACTCGAATTTGTTTTGTTTTTACAACAATTCAATTTTTTCTTTTGTTTTCCCAAATAGCTCGCAGAATTTTCACGGGGCAAAGCCTTGCACAATTCACTGCCTCGTTGCACAACCCGCTTAACACCAATTTCCTGCCTGACATAGATCAAGCAGATTAAATTGAACTGGTGAATCACCCGTAGTGCCACACAAGGACAGGCCTCGGCCTGGAGTGTGGTTTCTGATAGTTACTGCGGCCCTGCCACAACCTAAACACAAAAGCTTTTTCCCCATCATTGTAATATGACAAGTTTACTGAAGCAACTTATCACCTGTCTGACAGGAAGTGAAAATATTATATGCCTTACTGATGTTGAAAAATATATGGTCTCACAGATATATTATTTGTAATACTATTTACATGCCACTTTTCAAAAAAATGTTTAAGGTGCACGTATTTATATTTTTATTCCTTTTCTCCTCCTGCCCCAACCATTGTTTTTTCTCAGTTATTTACATGTTTATATAGGCTACTATTCTCACCCCAGCCCCCATTTCCCACAATACCTGGTGTTTTCAAGCAGCTATGGTGCAATCTCATTGGGTTATGCTGCAAAGAAAAAAAACAAAGGGCTAAAAATTCGAGGGCTTAATGCCATCCGTTACCAGCAAAGAATGGTGCAAAGAGGGCAGCCGCTGCTCTTTCGCCAGCTGGTGACGGGTCCCGCAGTGTCCGCCATTTTCGAAGGCCCAGTAGCACTGCCGTTATGAAGTATCACCCTGCAAAGAAAAATGGCAGCGTGGTGACGTCGGTTATCATGCAACGTCGACTTAATGTCACCATGGCGAACTTCGACCCTGGCGCTGAGTTCCGTGCTGGGTCCTAAGCACGTCAGGTAAACCCAGCATGCAAGCAGACTCACAGAGGCACTGTCAGTACCTCTTAAAGGGACACACACATCTTTCAGGTAGGTTTGCATTTAAGCTTTTGGACTGTTTTTTTTTTGATTTTACTGAAGTAGTGGCTTGCTGCAATAGATGTTAAAAGTTTTTAAGTGTGTAGAGAGTGCTGCTGGACGCTTGCAAAACCTCAGATGGTAAAGGAAGGCCTCTGAGAAGAGAGAAAATGCTGGGAACACTCAGCAGGTCAGGTAACATCTGTGGAGAGAGAAACAGAGTTCACGTCTCAGGTCAAGATGCTGCCTGACCTGCTGAGTATTGCCAGCATTTTATGCTGTCATTACAGATTTACAGCATCCGCTCGCAGAGGGAAGAGGAAGACACAGAAGAGGAAGAAAGAGAAGAGGAGGAAGCAGAAGAGGAGGAAGCAGAAGGAAGGATGCAACCCAGACAGCCCCTTTGTGGCCTGGATATCCGGGACAGAATTATTCGCCAGTGAGTAAAAGTCTTCAGCCCTCAGCATGAATTTTTCTTGGGTAGCGCTGCGTCCATTTTCAGCGGCCGTTAACCTGAGTTGGTGGCAACACCGGCAACTCTTGTGGTGGCCACGAATTTTCCCCCCAAAGAATCTATCGATATCTCATTTACATTGACTTAGCAATAAATCAGAATTCTTGCTGAAGTTATTGTTAATGTTGTGGTGACCAGCTCCTTGAGCAGGTGTTATATTTGTTGCCATGGTCTGGGACTGGCCAACTGATTGACTCCAGCTGCAATATCTGAGTTGAAAATCAAAGTGTCTCATGAGCATTCCCATTTGACACTGGCACAAACATCAGTCCTCTCAGTAACCTTGAAAAAAAATCTCATCCATCCCAAACAATTTTTTTAATTGAATGGTTTAAACTGTATAAATGCTGAAAATAAATGAAATCTTTTTTTGAGTGTTTTCCCCCCACTGCTTGTGCCTCACTGTTGTTCTTGTGTCCTGTGACATAAATGGTCATGGTATACATTGGGTAAGAAAGAAAAAAAGAAAGAAAGACAGACAGACAGACAGACTTGCATTTCTATAGCGCCTTTCACGACCTCAGGACGTCCCAAAGTGCTTCACAGCCAATGAAGCATTGTTACTGTTGTAATGTAGGAAACGCGGCAGCCAATTTGTGCATAGCAAAGTCTCACAAGCAGCAATGTGATAATGACCAGATAATCTGTATTTTTTTTAGTGATGTTGATTGAGGGATAAATATTGGCCAGGACACCAGGGATAACTCCCCTGCTCTTCTTTGAAATACTGCCATGAGATCATTTACAACCACCTGAGAGAGCAGACGGGGCCTCGGTTTAACGTCTCAGCTGAAAGATGGCAACTCCGACAGTGCAGCACTCCCTCAGCACTGCACTGGAGTGTCAGCACAGATTTATGCGCTCAAGTCTCTGGAGTGGGACTTAAACCCACAACCTTCTGACTCAGAGGCAGGAGTGCTACCAACTGAGCCACGAATGACATCGTAGCACCCATGGCACATATCTGTCTCTCTCTCAGACACAAGGGTCAATTTTGGGTCCATTAATCTTTTCAATTTTTATAAATGACCTAGACTCGGGTGTAAGGAGCAGCATTGTAAAGTTTGCAGATGGGACAAAACTTGGCAAAGCACTAGATAGTGATGAAGATAGTTATAGACTTCAGGGTGACATAGACAGGATGGTGAAATGGGCAGAAGCGTGGCAGATGGAGTTCAATGCGGAGAAGTGTGAAGTGAGGCACTTTGGGAGGATTAATATGGAAAGACTGTATACTATAAATGGCACGATTTTTAGAAGTGTAGATGAGCCCAGAGACCTTGGTGTCCATATACATAAATCCTTAAAGGTGTCAGGGCAAGGTGATAAGGTGGTTAAGAAGAATATGGGTTACTTGGGTTTTTAAATAGAGGAATTGAATATAAAAGGAAAGAGATCATGCTAGAACTTTATAAGCCACTGGTTAGGCCTCAGATGGAGTATTGTGGACAATTCTGGTAACATTTCCAACCATGGGACTGACAAACAATTCCAGCCCCAGGCTTCAGACATAAGGCCAGATCCATGTGGAGAAACTTCTTATAAATATTTCTAATATTAAATGACAAATTTTATAAGTTCAGTGTTTATTTTTCAGAATCTTGTAACATATGTGTTATGTTTTATGTGGGTATGTTATAGATGTTCATCCCAGAAATCCCGGCAATCCACTGCGCCACCAGAAGTGAGGTCGGACAGGACTTCATCCTGACTACTAAAGAAAGACTTGCATTTATATAGCGCCTTTCACGACCACCGGACGTCTCAAAGCGCTTTACAGCCAATGAAGTGCTTTTTTGGAGTGCAGTCACTGTTGTAATGTACTGCCCCCAACGCTGACCCTGTCCAAAATCCCGGGGTCGGCAAATTTTCATATTTTGGGCAGACACCTATGTTGCTTCAGTGTGGCTGGGACACCCGTCCCAACACGGAGAAAAGAATCTCACTGCAACACCTTTGCAGACGTAAATCATGTAACAAGGGCTCTGTAATCGATTGTCAATTTCAAAAACGACTTCTTAAAAACTACTGGACCACACTTCCACCAGATCCTGGCACACACCTTGTATGTCTGCTTCCTGCAAGCGTACAATCAGGGAACACCTGCGGCAGAACTGGTGGAAATTAGGATGCCTGATGTCAGCCCGTCAGTCCTACCTCTCCCAGTGGGACAGACCATCACTGGAAGCACCTGCCCCCTTCCCTCCCACCGGAATTCTGAACCGGGCAGAAAGGGACAGAGACCTGCTGGAACCAGGTTCTGCCCCAGATTCCTCTCTCTCCACCCATAATGCGTGATTTTCACATGATTGAACTGCAGGAGTTTCTAGCCCTTTAGTTTTAGCTATATAGGATACATGAGGAAAAAATTTTTTACGCAGCGAGCTGTTATGTTATGTAAGGCAGTGCCTGGAAGGGCGGTGGAAGCAGATTCAGTAGTAACTTACAAAAGGGAATTGGATATATAGTTGAAAAGGAAAAAAATGCAGGGCTATGGGGAAAGAGCAGGGGAGTGGGACTAATTGGATAGCGCTTTCAAAGAGCAGGCATGATGGGCCGAATGGCCTCCTTCGGTGCTGTAAGATTCTATTTACTGACCTGAGTGAAGAAGTGATGGCCAGAATCAATGAGAGGAAGTTATTTAAGAAATGTTATTGGTTTGTTTTGTGTGCAGTTGCTGTTTCCAGATCTCTAGGGTTGAACAACAGAGTAATCTGATTGGGTGGTTTTTGTGTTGCTTTCATATTGCCGATTGGAAGCTTTCCTGCACGTCCAGTGAATGGAATCAGTTTTTGATTGGTTGGCATTAATTCAATGAGATATTTGGACCAATCATCATGATTAAGTTAACGTGTTGAACCATTCATGATTTTTATCTTATTGACATAATGGCCGAAATTTTTACTTTTGGGCCCGCTGGAGGCCGGGGGTGGGGGGTGGTGGGGGATGGTAGAGTGCAGGCCCCACGTGCTGTGGAGTTTTAACTCACCCTGGGGGGGGGGGGGGGGGAAGGTGGTGTGATCTCTGACCCGGCAGTGTCTGATCCCTGACCCCTGGGGGTCCGAACCCGGGTTGTGGGGGTTTGTATGGGGCGGTGGTGGGGGAGCTTGGGGGCAGGAAGGAAGCACTCCTGCTCCTCCCGGCCCACAAGGATTGCTCCCCGAGGCTGTCCGCGCCTCGTTGCAGCTGCCGGGAATTCCGAGGCCCGGGAACCCCGGCTGGCCACAGGTTAAATCTGAGGCTTCCAGCCTCATTAACATATTTAAAGTGCCAACCCGCCTCCTGGGAGCAGGTTGGCTGCCCGCTACCACCCCCTGCCCCCCACCACCCCCCCACCCCCCGTCGCCCATTCTCGCCTCCGTTAAAATAGGAAGTAGGCGGGCTGGGGTCGTGATTCAGTTTAAAATTTTTTTTTACCTCCCACCTGACCCCAACCCACCCATTTTTTGGGGTTAAAATTCCCCCAATATTTTTGTGGTGGACACTTTTTAGATGTGATGCCTTTGAGCTGTGACACCTTTAAGAGGTGTGAAGCTACAAGTTATACACTAGAATCAAGACATTTAGGCTGTGAAATTCAGCTCCTTTGTGCCTGCCGTTGGCGCCTCCAGGGGGCGCTAACAGGGCGTAAAGGGCTTATTGCCCGGGCGGGTAATTCGGCGGGGCGCTACTGAGGTGCTAGCTGATAGCACTGTGCCCCGCTGGTAGCGCCCCGGGCCGCTGCGCCGCCGCCGATGACGTCATCGGCGTGCGCCACAACCCCTTACCGCCCCGCGGCAGAAATTCGGCTGCACCCCGCGATACCCAAGCGGGGCGTAACTGAATTTCGCCCCCTTAATGATATAATTTATGTTTTTGCATTGTACTTGTCTTCATTCCCAAGCCAAGGATATTGCTGTGCCCTCCATGTAAGAAAGAAGAAAGAACTTGCATTTAAATAATGCCTGTCACAACCTTGGGACATTCCAAAGCGTATTGCAGTCACTGTTGTAATGTAGGCAAATGTGCCAGCCAATTTGCACACAGCAAGCTCCTATAAGCAACAATGAGATAAATGACCAGATAATCTGTTTCAGTGATATTGATTGAGGGATAAATGTTAGTCAGGACACCGGGAGAACTCTCCTGTTATTCGAGTAGTGCTGTACAATCTTTTACGTCTACCTGAGATGGCAGCCATGGCCTCGGTTTAACATCTCATTGGAAAGACCAAAATTTCATTATCTACCAATTTCCATTATTCACCAGGAGATTTCTTCCATTATGGCATATAATAAGCATTAAATTAATGCTATTTATACTTTCCAATAGGCTGAGGTTGTCCTTTGCATTTTATGCGTTCTCCATGTTAGCACCTATTCACGTTACAATTTCCCGTCTTGCATTTGTATCATTGTTCAGTTTTGTGCGATAAAATTATGAGCTGTGTAATAACATGGATTTACTTGGATGTGCACTTGAAGTGCTGTAACCTACAGGGCTACGGACTAAGAGCTGGAAAGTGGGATCAGGCTGGACAGCTCTTTTTCGGCCAGCACAGACACGATGGGCCGAATGGCCTCCCACTGTGCTGTAAATTTCGATGATTCTCTAAGAAATAGCATCTCTCAATATTATACTAAATAAAGACACCCTGTAGCCAGAAATAAAGGGCAAGTATTGAAAGGGCCATTCAAAATGCAACAGCATTTATATTGGCTTCAGTACCAACTTCACAGGGCTTTCATAGTGGCAAGTATGAATAGAGTACTATTGGAGCCCTTAACTCCTGTCAGAGAGGAGTCCTTCATCCCATCAATCTAAGCTGTGTTTGATCCCAGGTCCCCTGAGGTGAAGGGATAGTGTTCTGACCCACTATGCCACTCAAGTTTCTCTGCATTTGTGACTTGCAGAGCAGTCTGATAACTCGTCGCCTCTAGTGTGATAGTCAATTGATTCTATGCATTCTCAGTTAAAGCCGCAACACACTGCCTGATTAAGGCAGCAAAGTAACAGTCACTTTGGTGAAGTCTCATTTTAATTTTCCTGCAGCTAATTATCAGGTCACTTGGCAGTTCACTGAAAATCTCACAATACTGTCACTAACGGGGAACGGTGTTTATATCTTTTTAAATTGCATGCGGATTGTAATGCTTCGATTTGCATGCAAGGCTTACTGTGGCCGTGGTCAGAGTAAAAATGCTAATGTGTAACATAATTTCCTTGGCCATTTTACAATCCCTGTACCTGATGTGTTGTGAAATAACTTTGCAGTTGGTGCATTGTCATTTATGTCTACTGCTGTCTTTTACTTGTGTGTTTGACTTGCGCTTTCTGAGTTATCATTGTTGACTTGTATTTTCGGCAAGCAGTCAGTGTTACAGACTGAACACTGTAGATATCGCACACTAAGTACAATTTTCACGGGTCAGACATTCAAATTAAAACAATAAATGCCAGCGAGAGAGAGAAAAAAAATCATCAATTATCAATTCAGCATTTCAGTGATTTCCCACTGAGGTTTAATGCCTTTGTCCCATTACTTACCAACATGTGCATGCCTCCTTCGAGTCGGATTACTTCTGTGACATCAAGCACACTTCCTGAATCTGTTCTATTACGGAATTGGCATCACTGTGTTTGACTTAAATCCTTCTTTAGAACTCCATTGTTGTCAGATGGGAGTGAGCTGTGAATGCTGCGGGTGTCCCATCAGCAGTGGGAGAGCTCTGTCTGAAGAAGCCTCTGAATAAATAAAAACAAGAGCAGACCAGTATATGACAATATTATGACTTCAGGATTAAGTTTATGACAGAATTTTTTAATGGATGAATGTAAGGCCATCTGTTTTTTAAACAATAACTAAATGTGGTCTGATTTCTTCCACATCCAGCACTGTCACTGTAAACCGCAATTCTCCAATACGTGTTTGTTTGTGAGCAGTTTTAACAGATGTCACTTTTTGGGGGCCTTTGTATCTCTGTGTCACAGCCATGGCCCAACATTGGACCAGAATATAGAGCAGGTATTTGTAAGGTGCTTCAGGGCAAAGGAGGAGGAGGGGGGGGGACAGATTATCTGACCTAAGCATCACTGGTACGTCCCACTCCAACCCATAGGGCCCCAGGGAGGTTGCCTTGCTATTGCCTGCCTGCAGCAGTTGAACCTCTTTATCACTCTAATCTGTTAATTGTAGACCCACAATTGCCACATGGTGGCTTTATATTATAAGAGCTAAAATATCCCAGTCTGCATAAAGAAAAGTGATGTGTGTGTTCCCTTACAGCTAAACAAATGTTATCAATACAGTATTTTTCCGGGGAAACCACATTTTCTCCTCAACCGTACTGCTGCTATCAGGGAATGCAAGCATTGTGCATTAATGTGGTCATTTTGGGATTAGTTGATTTCCTTTGAAATAGATGAAACACTTCATCAGTTTGTTGGGAATGCAGTTTCCCCCCTTTGTTACACAGATCCAGAACCAATCAGATTGGAAGGATAAAAGACTTTGACTTACTTGAAAAACCTCCACAAATTCCTCTCTGTTATAATCTCGGATGCCTCTTTTCTTCCATTTGCTTCCTGACCAAAACAAATGTTGTTTGTTTTCAGACGAGAAGTCAGTATGAAGCAGTGCGCTAATGGGATTCCACTTTAATGAATTGTAAGAAAAATAAACAGAATTTTTTTAATTTGGAGAAATAATTCTCTCTGTTCTATACTTCCTGGAGAAATAATACCGCGGAAAAGCAGAATTTACTTTTGAATATGCAAAAATGACTGAAAAAAAAATACCTCAAGTCAGTTATTCTTTGAGTACCTGATCATTAGGTAGGTGGGAGGCTGCTGATTTAAAAAATTATAATTTCAACAGAAAGAATATTACCCTTTGTGTATATGAAAATTCAATTTTTTCTCATATTTTCCTTCCTAACTGAAAATAATATTGTGGTTGGAATATATGTGAGACGAGTAATTGTTCTTCAGTGATGAAATAAATCATTGATGGGTGAAATTACACATGCTCATTTAAACTGTAATGTGATTAGCAGATGATGGGATGTGGTTAATATATTGTCTCACAGCTCCGAGACTCCAAATCCTTGACACCACAAATCCATCAACTACAACTGTCTTTAACTTTACAAACGTGATTCTGGGTGACAAGGAATCAGATGGCCGAGCCGCTTTTGTTTTCGCAGGACAAAGGCAGAAGGTGAGAGAAATGGATAAGAAGATTTGGCAGAAAGTTAGCCGGGGAAAAAAAATAAATAGAAGCAAGCTGCTGCTGCAGCGGCTGCAGCTGATTACCACTCATCTCAAAGCTACTCCATCTTCTGCACACTGGGTAAGTCCTTTATCATGGGCGGCACTGGTTTTGCCTGCAGCTATTGCTAGCCTAAAGGTAAGTGCTTAGATGGCAAAGGGATTCTATCATCGAACTTCATAATAACACGGGGTTTGCCACAGCTGTGGTATGACCCTTTGTGATGGAGCAGATAGCACTTAGATGAAATAATGTCCTCCTTTGGTGTGAAATTATCATGTCTATTAATTTAGTCAGACATTGGGTGCTGTGTTTTTGTTACCGTATAATAATTGTGGCGCGGGGGGTGTGTGGGGGGTGGGGGAGGGGCGCGGTGGGGGGCGCGGTGGGTCGGGGGGGGCTATAGGGAGTCCTTGCTATGCCTACTCCTATCTTTGAGATGGGGAAAAGGCCTGCAAGCTGCCCTGAATGAAATGTTGACATTATGAGATGTGCCTGTGTGCTTCAGAGATTACAATACAGTTGCGATTGTAAGATTACATGCGATTTTTATAAATAAAGTACCAGCCCCCGCCCCCTACCCCCGTTAAAAGAAAAGAGCAAACTTGTTTCAGAAATAAAAGAGAAAATATGGAGCAGGTCCTGCAGCAGTTAACGCTTCAAGGGTTAAGATATGGCTGAGTTCATCGCAAAGTGGCACGGAGTGAATGAAGTTTAGTATTATTGTGATATTCAGTGTCAGCTGTGGCTCAGTGGGTAGCACGCTTGCCTCGGAGTCAGAAGGTTGTGGGTTCAAATCCCACTCCAGGGACTCGAGCACATAAAGCTAGGCTGACACTCCAGTGTAGTGCTGAGGGAGTGCTGCACTGTCCGAGGTGCCGTCTTTTGGATGAGACGTTAAACCGAGGCCCCATCCGATCTCTCAGGTGGACGTAAAAGATCCCATGGCACTATTTCGAAGAAGAGCAGTGGAGTTCTCCCCGGTGTCCTGGGGCCAATATTTATCCCTCAACCAACATAACAAAAACAGATTATCTGGTCATTATCACATTTCTGTTTGTGGGACCTTGCTGTGCGCAAATTGGCTGCCGTGTTTCCCACATTACAACAGTGACTCCACTTCATTGGCTGTAAAGCGCTTTGAGATGTCTGGTGTTTGTGAAAGGTGCTATATAAATGCAAGACTTTATTCATTTCTGTGGTGTTCTGCACTCAGCTGCTTTGAGGTGGGCTCATTCAGAAGGTAGATTTTGCATTGCACAGGTGTCTCTGCATATATTCTGAAGGGATATCCTAGAACCATCCAGCACAGAAGGAGGCCATTCGGCCCATCGTGCGTGTGCCGGCTCTCTGGAAGAGCGATCCAATTAGTCCCACTCCCCTGCTCTTTCCCCATAGCCCTGCAAAATTTTCCTTTGGCGTCAGAATGTCATACGGTGTCAGAAGGGCTTCAAACTTGCCATGTAGCTAATTTGGTAAAAAAAAAAGCAAAATACCACAGATTCTGGAAATCTGAAATGAAAACAGAAAATGCTGGGAAAAACTCAGGGGTAAAGCAGCATCTGTGGAGAGACCAGACAAGATATTTCAGGCTTGAACCCTTCATTAGAACAGCAGTTCTGATGAAAGTCCCCTACCCGAAATGTCTTGTCCCTTCCTATTTGGTATCGGAGTGAAATGGTGGTCGATTGAGTTTTTCTGAGGAAAATATATAAAAACAATAAAGAATGATGAGGCTGCCCAATGGCTCAGAGACTGATTGCACTGCATGATGTGGTACAGATTGATGGAAGATTAGAAAAGTACCAGGTTTGATACCAGGGCTATGCTAAGTTAGCTGCCAGGGTAGTGAGAAGGTGTTACACTTGAGATCAGCGTTTCTGGGCTAGGGAGTTGATGGGTGGTGGGGGGTTTGAATTATCCAGGGTTCCTGCTCCTGACTGTTATCCAGTGATGCCTGCTTCAAAGTCATGGAATAATTATACAAGGGGAAGCACAGGCTTGGCTGTGATGTGCAGCGCTGAGGGTCACATAGCCAGCCAAAACTCACTGTCTAGACTCAGGCTCACACGTGAGGAATAGACACATGGCTAAGGTACCAGAGGACTGTTGGTATCTATGGCAAACCCCAGCATGAGGCAGCACCTGCAGCAGATAACAAAGCAACATCAAAGGGAGAAAAACTGAAGGGGGGAAAAAGCAAAACACAAAGACCTTGGGCTAGAAATTGGCCTCCTTTGCGCCTCCCATTATTGCCTCCTGGGGGCAATAACGGGACGCTAACGACTTACCGACCGGGCGCGGCGGAAGAAACGACTCCCGTTAAATTCAATGGGGGGGGTAGTGCCAGCGGTAAAACTTACCGCCTCGATCTCCTGCACCCCGGAGATCGTGACGTCATCCGGTGCGCATCGCCCCGGATCCTAAATTCGCTTCCTAAATCCTAAATTTGCTAAGACCCGGCGAAGCTGCAGGAGGCGTTGTGACCTCGGCCGGCCGCTTGGAGAGTAATTAAAGGGATTGGTGGTCAGGTAGGCCAACATTTTTTCTCACCCCTTTGTGCTGTTTTTTTTAAATTTTTCATTGCCACGATTGATCAGCCCTGCATTCTCTTAGAGAGCTTGGGGCTGCTCCTCGCGGATCGCGGGCGCCGTCGCCGACCCATCCCCGGCCTTCCCTTTAACTGCTGTGAGCACTGGCCCTTCCCTAGAAGGGAGGGAAGGAGCCTACGAATCCGACAGCACTGCACGGAACATTGATCAGCGCTCTGCCGATACCGCCCGTCTCACTCCCTTTAGCGCCCTAAGAGAAGTGGTTAGCGTTTGATTTAGCGCTCCACTTCCCTCTTGGAGCGCTACAACTGAATTTCGCGGGAGCCTCTCATCATTAGCGCCTGCCGATAATTTTTCCGCTTCCGAAGTTTTAACGCCCCAAACGGGGCTATAATGAATTTCTCCCCCCTTATCCCTTAGGGCATAAAAATTGGGTGAAATTTTTTCTATAGTTTATGCAACTTAGAATATTCAGTATGGTTGGGGGCAACAGGGGCAAAAATTGGGCTCAGACTTAACAGCGCCATGGTTAAAAATGACCACAATGTTGCAAGAGACATTCAGAGGCACTTCAGAAATTATATTAGGGTGCGTTTATACTGCACTTACAGACAGAATCCTGGTTACATTGCTTGGCTCCTAGCTAGCTGGGATTTTAACTGTTCCGTTTAGGGGTGTGCATTATACAGGCAATGTATCCAGGCATGTGTGGACCTGTCTCCCAAAATCTAGAAATTTGAATGTTTGGAGAGTGCGAAAGGGGAGAATCTCTGCTTTCTAAACATTGAAGTTAAAGCTCGGTATGTGTACAAAGAATCTAGTAGGGCTCCACCAAACCCCCTTCAGCACTTTGCAAATCAGGTTTGACACCATGCTGGATTTACACATCATGTCAGTGTATATATGCCCTTGTATGATCATCGGCCGACATGGAACAGATCCCGAAGCAGAAGAATAACACGTGAAATAGGATTTCTTCATTAATTCTCCTGAAATACCCAACACACCTTGCTCAAGAAGCTGTGTCATCTAATCTAAGTGCTGTAGGGCTCCATGACTATCTCAACCCATTCGTCCAGTGAGCAGCAGGGTGATGCAGACCAGATGAAGGTTCCAGTTTTGTTTCCCAGTCTGTGCTGCACTAGATGATCCCAGCCTGGACGACAGTAAGGCTGCTCCTTATTGACCTCCAGTGACCCCCCCCTCACCCCCCCCCCCCCCCCCCCACTGGCTGAAGGGGAAAATCATTCGGAGTCGACTGCTACCCAGTCTGCCCTTTTGCTGACAGGGTTCTGCCCAGCTGTGAAGCACTCCGCGGTTAGATAGTCTGCCGGCACTAACCGTCAAAACTTGCATGCGAATAATGGCCACCTGCGTAGTGTAGTGGTTATGGTACTGGACTAGCAACTCAATACTTGTGAGTTCACAATCCTACTATGACAAGTTGTGAAATTGAAGTCAATGAATCCGGAAATTGATGGGCAGAATGATCATCAAAGCTACTGGAGTTTTGTAAAAAAAAATATCCAAATGGTTTGTTACTGTTTTTCTATGTGACTCCAGCCTTGCAATATGTGGTTGATTCGTAATGCCCTCTCCACAAGGACTGCAGTTCAAGGAGAAGGGGCACAACCTTCTCAGAGCAACTAGGGAGATGTGAGAAATGTGGCCTTACGAGCAGTGCCCACCACTCGAGATCATACAATAAAGGAGGGCGTCAGGTGCCCATGGAACTGTACCCCAGCAAGGAGTCAAAACCTGCAGGAAAGGAGAGAAGCAATATGACAAGGAAAAGAAGTGTAAGTGCATTATGTCTAGTTAAGTTTTGTGATATTGTTGGCTGCAGAAATGCATATTAGAATGACTGCCTCTGATCTGCGTGAGTGTCAGGTGGAGAAGTACTTTGTTGCAGCTCAGCCCTGCTTCTGGCGAAAGGCGGTGGGGGAGGGTGGGGTTCTGGAAAGTATATCCTGTTGATCTGGATTTTCTGTGAGACATTTGAATTTGTAAGATTGATTCTATTCATATCCTTATAATTCTGCTTTAGGACAGCAAATATAACCTGCCTACAAAAACACGGAACAGTGTTATTTCCCAGCTGTAATGTTGCAGTGATGGCATCACAGAATACTGAAGGTAAGTCCACAATCGTCGCTTCCAGCGGGGAGCCACATTCACAAGGACCACAGGTCTGTCAGTTAGGACCATAGTGTTGTCACCCATCTCCAACCTATGACCTATGAACCCTGCAAGTCCAACTCTCCATTGGAAGCATGGGAGTGCAAAATTCGCCTTATAATCCTCCAGTGATTATGTCATAAGTAATATATAAATGTTATAAATAACACCGCAATCTACTTATGTCAGCCATGGCTCAGTGGGTAGCACTCTTGCCTCTGATTCAGGAGGTTGGGTTCATAGTCCCACTCCAGAGACTTGAGCACAAAAATCTTGGCTGACACTCCAGTGCAGTACTGAGCGAGTGCTGCACTGTCGGAGGTGCTGTCTTTTGGATGAGATGTTAAACTGAGGCCCCGTCTGCTCTCTCAGGTGGACGTAAAAGATCCTATTATTTCGCTGGGGAGTTATCCCCGGTGTCCTAGCCAATATTCACCCCTCAATCAACATCACTAAAACAGATTATCTGGCCATCATTGCTACTTGTGGGAGCTTGCTGTGCACAAATTGGCTGCCGCGTTTCCTACATTACAACAGTGACTACACCTCAAAAAGTACTTCATTGGCTGTAAAGTGCTTTGGGATGTCCTGAGGTTGTGAAAGGCGCTACATAAATGCAAGTCTTTCTTTCTATTTTATTTATATAATAGATATCTAGCTATTTATAACATATTGGACCAACATTTGCGATCGGAGGCAGACGCCTCCGACCTGCAAATATTCTACGAATGTACCTGGTGGTCCGGGGAATACGGAGGCTTGCGATCCTGGGCCTCCCGGGTACGCGCGGGCAGAGCCCCACGTATCCCAGGGACGCAGGCGGTTCGTAGGCGCCCCTGGGATCACGTGGGCCGACTCAACCAATAAAAGAAGGGAATCCCCATTCATACTTTTGACAGTTCTGTACGTACGGAACTCCAATAAGTATGAATGGGATCACTTAAAAAATACACCAACATATGAAATACATTTTTTTTTAAATTACATATTTAAAATTAATTAAAATGCCATTTAATTAAATATTTTAACAAAAATTTAATTAAAAAAAAATATTTGTTTTTACAGGGCTAAAAATAAACTTACCTTATTGAAGAGTATTTTTAATTTATAAATGAGTGATAAAATGTTATTTTTCTATTTTTTAAAACTCTTATGCTGGTAAAAGCAGGCCGTACTCCTGCTTTTACCAGGTGTAAGAATTTGACAGGCATTCAGCGGGCGGAAGTTGGGCAAATAGCTCACGGAGGCCCTTTTCCCGGGAATGCGGAGGATCTGTCAAGAGAATCTTGACAAATCGCAAGTGGCGGGTTTTAGCGTACCTCGTATGCACCCGTCGGGGTCGCAAAATACGGCCCATTAGGTTGTGGGACAGAATACAAGAAAAAAAATTAATATAGGCTCAAATGAGAATAATTTCTTGCGCTTTGGTGTCATGATGTGTGACATCGTGTTAAAGAGACACTCTTCAATGGGAATGGTGAGCAAACATTTTTTAAAATACGTGTCAGTACCGCAGTGACATGGCTTACTCTTGACGGCAGCACAATGAAAGTTATGCATGGCTGTTTGGACTGTTCTTCCTCTCAGGTGACAAAGGCAGCGGGCGGGGGTGGGAGGGGGTTAATTTTCAACTCTGCTGTAGTATCTCGGAGGAGCGGATCGCCCACCCTTTGTTGAACCGGCCCAATATGCATTCCATTCAAATCAGTGGGATGAAAATCAGGCCTGTTCTACAACAGGCGGGAAATTGACTCCACCGGGTTACTGCAAAGTTAAATGATTACCCCAATGTCTCGTTGACTCCTGACTCAGATTGTTCTCTTGTCATCATTCCCACCTCTCTATTATTTTCCGTTTCGTAACCCTGGCAATCATGTGGCTACATTACTCTGTAGTGATCTCATCACATGTCACAATTTTCAACGAATTTCAGCTCTGCTTTTCACTGTCATTAGCCCTGTAGCTGCACTACACACACACAACAACAACTTGTATTTAAATAGCACCTTTATCGTAGTAAAAACATCCCAAGGCGTTTCATAGGAGCGCCATCAGACAAAGTTTGACACCGAGCCACATAAGAGATATTAGGACAGGTGACCAAAAGCTTGGTCAAAGAGGTAGGTTTTAAGGAGCGTCTTAAAAGAGGAAAGAGAGGTAGAGAGGCAGAGAGGTTTAGGGAGGGGATTCCAGAGTTTAGGGCCCAGGCAGCTGAAGGCACAGCCGCTAATGGTGGAGTGATTAAAATCGGGGATGTGCAAGAGGGCAGAATTGGAGGGGTGCAGAGCTCCTTGATGGTTGTAGGGCTGGAGGAGGTTACAGAGATAGGGAGGTATAGACAGAGATAGAGATATATATAATATACATACACATATATTTTACATATATATATAGGAATATAGTTACAGGAGTAGGACATTCAGCCGTTCAAGCCTGTTCTGCCATTTAGTGAAATCATGGCTGATGTGTATCCTAACTCCATCCACCCACCTTGGCTCCATGTCCCTTAATACCCTTGGCTAGCAAAAAATCTATCGATATATATAATTTAAAAATTGTAAGGAATGAGCAGAGCTGTATTTCAATCTTAAGAGTTCAGATGACATCTATGAATCATGCAGGCTTTGCTTTAATTGTTCACGATGTTATCTCCCTCGCAGGCATCCAGAATTCTAGAAATGTTTAATTTGCAGTTTTTTGCAATAGTAAATGTTGGCATGCAGTAACTGTTTGTGATGTCACTTTCTGCAGCCTAGACTCAAATGGCACAGCTGTAAAAATGATGCAATCTGGCATCTGCCCGGGAACCGGAAACTGCACCAGAAATGGCACCGAGCATCGAGCCTGGCGGTGAATGAGTTAAGTGCCACTGCCTCTGCCGAGAGGTTGTGTGAACTCTGCCAGCGTTAGTAACAAGACAAGACAAGCTGCAATTGGTTAGAAAGAAAACTACAGCATATGGGAAAGAGACCACAGCACGGTTTTTACAGTCAGACTTTATATAAAAATAAAACTACATTTCCCATGCGGCACCAAACTTGCAGTGTGCATGCTCAGGCATGACTTCCATTAACAGATAAACTTAAATCTGGCTTGTGACTTTTGTGCTGTCATGAGTCATAAATTCTATTTAAGAAAAACAGGTTTGTATGTGAGCATAAGGGTGAGGCATGCCTGAGTAAGATAATCAAAAGAATCCAATCAAATGTCAGCAGAACTTTACTTAATGTCATTTGGGTCAAAAGAGTTTCTCTTGGCGCTCTTCATTGACTTCTACTTTGCTTACTTAATTTGAAGTTCATAACAGATGACATAATGCATCTACTGCAGCAAAAGTCTTCAACTGTGGGAAGGCCTCACTCTCAACAGATTCATCTGTGTACAAATTGAACAACAGAGCTGTCATTTGGAAGCTAAGCGGTGATCTAAACCTGAATGAGCTCACCAAGCAAGAGCTGGAAGTGAGATTGGGATCATCTTATTCATTCTTTGTGTAATTGGAAGTTCATGTTTTGTTACAGCAGCACAGGACAGGAATGCTAGGGCCAGGCTTTTAGCTCTGTGTACTCATTCGAGGTTTACTTGAATTGAGCTTTCAAAAACAAATGATCAATTAAGAGGCAGAGAGGAGAAAAGCTCGACATATGAGACCATCTGATGTAAAAGTCAGCAAAGCTGTCATAGTTCTTTGTCAAAGCAAAATCTGTCTGAATAGTATTATTAATTTAAATGTGACCTCCTGCTTGAGCTGGATACATACACGCTCTGAAGAACTTCCCAACAACCCTTTCTAAATCTTATTAAGAAGACCCACATCTTTGGTCACAAATAATTTACATCACTATATCCCAAGGGCAATTATAATTCATGGTTATTTGCTCATCAAATAAAGTATTTTTAATGCAATTATATATTTTTTCCCTACCTATTTGGGTGTTCCTAATTCAGTTTTAAACCGTCAGCCTCAATGCAAGTGGCCTGATTGGGATCTCCACTCATGTCCTGTGTCCCTGTGCTGCACAGCGCCTGTGGTAGCCTACAATTCAATCCTGTCTGAGGTATGGTCTACTTTAGTGACATGGTAACATGTAAATGTTGAGAAGGATCAAATTCAATACAGATCAATATATATAAATCTAATTCCATTAACTGTATAAACCTGCTATTTAACTCATGGGTGTGCATCATAAGTAGATCTGAATTGGCATTAAAAGAAAAGGTACGGCCCTATTTTACCATTTTGTGAGAGCTTAATTTATAAGTCAGTGTGAAATAATTTTGGTCAGTCTCAACTAGTTGCTAGATCCCATGGGCATGCATCACAAAACTGCCCCTAATTTGGCACTAACTGCCACTCTTACACAGAGAGCCCACTGGATATCAGGTGTGGGAAATATCACACTGGTGCAACAATAGAATGATACAGCACAGAAGGAGACCATTTGGCACATCGTACCTGTGCCGGAGGGTGTTCTTCTGAGGTTGGGGCTCAGGCATGTTGTCGGGGCAAACTGGAGGGAGATTTATTCTGCGTCTAACCATGATATACTTGACCTGGGAGTGCTTGATGTTGACAATGGCTGGCCAAAACAGAAAGGGCGCGAAATTCAGTTACGTCCCGTTTGGGGACGGTAACCGAGTTAAGGCAAGACATTTAGCACCCGGCGCGGAAGTACCGCCCCGGCCACTAAATTCAGCTTACCACCCCACACAGGAAGTGCAGCGCAATCTCGGGCACGCCACTTCCTGGTGGGGGGGTAACCGAGGCGATGTCGGGGTGCGATCGGCAGTGCTTGGCGGAGGCTCTGCTGTGCGCTGCCGCGTTTCAATGCTCCTCCCCTTCAGTTAAAGGGGAGGGCCGCTGCGCACTCTGCAGGGCCTCCAATGGCCCCACCTAGGCCACCAGGGCGGCGTGGTGCCATGGCAGCAGCCCGGAGCCGAGACGCGGTCCCAGGCTGCGTGATGGCGGCCAGGACCACGCCATGGAACACCATGGAGGGCCGTCCTGTAGGTCGGCCCAAAAAAAATGGCGGCGCAGGGTGCAGCCGCACTTCCCCTTTAAATACCGCCCCGAGAGCGGAGGTCGGCCCGGCTCACGACCCACGGGGCTGGCGCTGACACCGCCTGCGGCAGCCTCGTGGGGCACAGCCGAACTTCTGCCGCGGGGCGGTAAGGGGCTGCGGCGGGGCGCTAAGGGGTCGAGGCGCACGGCTACCAGCGGGGGCACGCCGTTATCGGGTAGCGCCTCAGCAACGCCCCACCAAATTTCTCGGGAGGTGTTTTTTTTGCCCGCCCCCCCCGGGCAATAAGCCCTTTGCGCCCCGTTAGCGCCCCCCGGAGGCGCTAACGGCAGGCGCAAAGGAGCTGAATTTCTAGCCCAAAGTATTCCTTTCCCAAGCACTAATATCACTCACCTGGATAAACACAAAAAGAAGAAAAGAAAAGAAAAAGGTTATATAAAAGGCTTTAGAGGTCACGGAGAAATCAAAAGATTACATTCATATTCAGATTTGGAATTTTTCGTGCAAATTAACTTTTGGATTCAAATGACTTTCAACAATGGAGGATTAGCTGTTTAGAAATAGAAAGAAAACATAGAAAAAATAGAAGCAGGAGTAGGCCATTCGGCCCTTTGAGCCTGCTCTGCTATTCAATATGATCATGGCTGATCCTCTATCTCAATACTATATTCCCGCTCTCTCCCTATACCCCTTGATGCCTTTTGTGTCTAGAAATCTATCTATCTCCTTTTTAAATATATTCAGTGACTTGGCCTCCACAGCCTTCTGTGGTAGAGAATTCCACAGGTTCACCACCTTCTGAGTGAAGAAATTTCTCCTCATCTCAGTCCTAAATGTCCTACCCCGTATCCTGAGACTGTGACCCCTGGTTCTAGACCCCCCAGCCAGGGGAAACATCCTCCCTGCATCCAGTCTGTCTCGCCCTGTCAGAATTTTATATGTTTGCATCTCCTACACTAACAGACAAAACAGTGACAGGCCCGGAATGTCCTAGGTTTGATTCTTGGCATAGGCTGAGATAACTGATATTTGCAGAAAGAAAGAAAGATGAAAGAAAGAAAAAAAGAAAGACTTGCACTTACATATCATATATTGGCCCAAAAATTAGTGCCGCTACGCGAGAGTACGCACTGTGTACTCTCGCGTATTCTGTCTCCAATTGCCGGTTTTCTGCATGCACTGCGCATGCGCTGAAAACCGGCACTTGGTGAATGGAAAAGGGGGCGGTTCCTAGGTGAACCGCGTGCGCGCTACAGGCTGCGCGCATGCAGTGCACTTAGTAGTTTCAACGCGCAGGTAAGTATGGAAGATTTTACACATAAAAAAAGGAGGAGTAAGACCCACTTTTAACAAGGTAAGTAGTGAATTAAGTATTATTTTGAATTTTTTTTAACAGGTATATCTTTTTTAGAGACTTTAAAGACAGGTAAGTTTATTTTTATAACTTTTTAAAAGATTTAAAATTTTTTCAAAAATTTAATTTTTTATTTAAAATGGTTAATTTATTTAACTATACTTATTTTATTAATGTGATGGTTTTAAAAAAAAAATTAATTGAGGTTTAGCTATTCTTTCGGGGGGCTATAGTATTCATAGCTTTCACAGTACTTATGTGAAAGTTATGAATGGAAGATGGTGTGCTGCCATTGGCTCTAACTGAGTCACGTGATCCCACAGCTCGCACGAATTAACTACGCCTGTGGGATACGCAAGCCCAGCACAGCAGCTGTCCAGAACATCAAGTTCGTGCGAGCTGGAACTGAAAAAGCCAACGCGCAGTGAGAGATCGCGGGGAAGCCTTACCCTCGCACGAAGGCTTCCTCACGAATTTTTGGGCCATTGTATATTATATATCACTTACTATCACACCTCAGAAACATCTCAAGGTGTTTCAAATGAAATGAAATCTTTGAGATGTAGTGACTGTTATTATGGAGTCAAACATGGTGGTAGCAGAGCTACAACTGCCTGCATGAAAATCAGCAAGCGACCCCTGAAGCAACTGAATGAGTGGGACGTCAGGTGAGAACAACAGCCTGCCTATTATTGCTGATAGCCCACTGACATTCACCGGCTGGGCTTACAGGTGAAGAGTGGCTATGAGGGCAGTGTAGCAGAGGGCTGCTGATACCTGAGATACCGTACCCCATCATGAGTCAGCACCTTCAGGAAAGGCGGGGTAAAGGAAGAAAATTAGGACAATTTAACAATCAAGCTGTGGTTGCACCTACCTGTGACCATGCATAACATCTGCATCAGAATAGATCCAAACAGATTCAGTTATGCATCATCCAACTAGCTCTGTTTCGATCCAACTGGAATCAGTGGAAGTTTGGGAATACAGTTTGCAAATGTCTGCAATATACAGCACCTCTAATATATAATACATTGGGCTTATACTACCTTGTGAAAATTCACAAGTGAAGCAGAATAAAGGCTTTAAAACTGCTTCCAAACTATTAGCATCAATTCAGAAGCAAATGTATTTGTCTGTTGGATTATAATTTTGGCTCGTAATGTATAATTTTTCAGGCTCCCATGTTAGCTGATATTGTTAACGGTTCTCTCTCCTCAGGTACTGTCCCCTCTCCCTCAAATCTGCCGTCATCACCCATTTCCTCAAAAAACCAACCCTTGATCCCTCCATCCTTGCAAACTACCACCCCATCTCCAACCTCCCTTTCCTCTCCAAAGTCCTTGAACGTGTTGTCGCCTCCCAAATCCGTGCCCATCTTTCCTGCCCATCTTTCCTGCAATTCCATGTTTGAATCCCTCCAATTAGGTTTCCGCCCTTGTCACAGCTCTCATCAAAGTCACAAATGACATCCTTTGTGACTGTGACAAAGGTAAACTATCCCTCCTCGTCCTACTTGACTTGTCTGCAGCCTTTGACACGGTTGACCACTCCATCCTTCTCCAACGCCTCTCCACCGTCGTCCAGCTGGGTGGGACTGCACTCGCCTGGTTCCATTCTTATCTATCTAATCGTAGCCAGAGAATCACCTGCAATGGCTTCTCTTCCCGCTCCCGCGTCATTACCTCTGGGGTCCCCCAAGGATCTATCCTTGGCCCCCTCCTATTTCTCATCTGCATGTTGCCCCTTGGCGACATCATCTGAAAACACAGCGTCAGTTTCCACATGTACGCCGACGACACCCAGCTGTACCTCACTACCTCTTCTCTCGACCCCTCCACGGTCTCTAAATTGTCAGACTGCTTGTCTGACATACAGTTCCGCATAAGCAAAAATGTTTTCCAATTAAATATTGGGAAGACCGAAGCCATTGTTTTCGGTCCCTGCCACGAATTCCGTTCCCTAGCCACTGACTCCATCGCTCTTCCTAACATCTGACTGAGGCTGAACCACACTGTTCGCAACGTTGGTGTCATATTTGACCCTGAAATGAACTTCCGACCACATATCCGCACCATAACAAAGACCGCCTACTTCCACCTTCGTAACATCGCCGGTCTCCACCCCTGCCTCAGCTCATCTGCTGCTGAAACCCACATCCATGCCTTTGTTACCTCTAGACTTGACTATTCCAACGCACTCCTGGCCGGCCTCCCACATTCCACCTTACGTAAACTTGAGGTCATCCAAAACTCGACAGCCTGTATCCTAACTCACACCAAGTCCCGTTCGCCCATCACACCTGTGCTCGCTGATCTACATTGGCTTCCAGTTAAGCAGCGCCTCGATTTCAAAATTCTCATCCTTGTTTTCAAATCACTCCATGGCCTCACCCCTCCCTATCTCTGTAATCTCCTTCAGCCCCACAACCCCCCGAGATATATGCACTCCTCTAATTCTGCCCTCTTGAGCATCCCTGATTATAATCGCTCAACCTTTGGTGGCTGTGCCTTGTGTTGCCTAGGCCCTAAGCTCTGGAATTCCCTGCCTAAAACTCTCCGCCTCGCTACCTCTCTTTCCTCCTTTAAGACGTTCCTGAAAACCTACCTATTTGACCAAGTTTTTGGTCACCTGCCCTAATTTATCCTTATGTGGCTCGGGGTCAAATTCTTTTTTGTCTTACAATACTCCTGTGGAGCGCCTTGGGATGTTTTACTATGTTAAAGGCACTATATAAATACAAGTTGTTGTTGTTGTTGTTGTAAGAGAAAATGAAAGCATTTCCTGTGTTTATAACTGTAACCTTGTACTGCCTCGTGAATTAAAGTGTGCTCTCTTGATGATTGATTAAGATATTACTTGTGAAAATGAATTCACATTTATTAGCTTTTATCTATGAAACAAACTGGATATTTTACAGCTGATGGAACAAAAGAAAAATCACTGTTCGTATCAACTTCTGTGCCCCTTCATGCATAATCTCAATGCTCTCATAAAATGGTTGGAATACACATGTTGGCTGCGATTTTGCCGGGGCTCAGATGAAGGGTTCGGAGGCGGGTCAGCTGTTACATTCGAAATGATTGACAGCGGGTTGGGAACCTGCCGCGAACCCGCCTCCATGTAAGTTTCCAAAGTGTCGGGTCCGCGATTTCAGAACAGACCCGACACCAAGCGGCAGGGGAGGCATTTAAGATAGTTAACTGCTTGTTAAGTGCTTGTTATCTACTATTTTGCCAACCTTTTTCTATTTTCCCACATTTTTAACGGGGTTCACGATGTTCAGAGATCACGTCAGGTAAGTAGGTCGGGTTCTCTGTGTCTCCCCATTGCTGTGAATAGGTGACAGCTGCAAAAGTGGTATGAAAGCTACCATTTCACAGCTGGTCACTTTCCAATGTCAGAAGCTTGAGCCTTCACGAATTGGAAGACACTTTTGAGCTTTATGCAGTTTGGAAGTATTTGGAGTAAACTCTCTATCCACTGTCACCTCCTTGGAGCAAGCTCTCTCACCATTGACAGATCGCTTCCGTCATCTCAACTTCAGCTGCCATCTATTCCAGCAACATCGGTGCCCTTGAAAAAATCTCACCTTGGTCCTCTGAATCACTCCACGATCAGCACCAGCACCAACATCACCAGGCAGACCAACATCACCAATAGCAATAGCAACCTTCTCCGCAATCACCTGATGCTGCACAGGACACAGGGCATCAGCACCCAATAACATTGCTGCCCGGGAGGCCAGTGATGGCATCACCATGGCCAGATTTACTTCACTTGACGCTGTACACCCTGGCTGCAACATTATGCACCAGGTTAAGACCACCCCACACCAGCACCATAACGTATTCCTATAATGACCAAGCCGTTCCTTTCACCATTGCGGGGGATACCGTTATGTCTCACCATTCACTACAACTCACTAAGACACTTCCAAACATAAGCACAGATCTGTACAATAAGGCAAAGTGTTGAAAATAAAGATTTCAATGTTTGACAGCACATTAACAGAAAATTTACCTCAACATTGCATAAGACACCCAAGTGCCTACCCTTGTGTGTTGTCAGTTTGTATGATTGTACTAGGATGAGGGTGAGTGTGAGAGGTGGCTAGTGAGATGGGGAAGTGATAGATAGAGAGGGATGTTGGAGGTGCAAGGTAAGTTGGTGTGAGTAAAGATGTGCAGGAGTAGGATAGGGAAGGCAGAGTTATTGGGATGTGATGAGAGGCACAACAGGATGAGTATGGCTTTGCAGTAACGTTTCGTGATCTACTCAGATCATTGAAACGTTTGCGCCACTGAAGCCTGGTACTCCTGACAAGATCCCTGCTTTTGCCCACCTGTGCAACGTGCAACCAGGCTGCGTTGGTGTACTGGGGAGGTCTCTTCTGCCCATTGGAAGGGAAGAGAATCTCCCTGCTTGCTGTGACTCCCTCCATAATAATATGGAGGGAGACATGCGAGAGTCTGGGTGTAGCCGTGCACCTTTGTGCAGATCTTGTCAGTGTTTGCAGCACCTCAATGCTGCAGAACACTGACTGCACAAATGTCAAAATTAATGTGGCCATGCTGTATATCTGTGTTAAATACACTTGCTGTATATCTGTGTTAAATAAACTTGCTGTAAATCTGTGTTAAATAACCATGTTGTATATCTGTGTTAAATACACTTGTTGTATATCTGTGTTAAATACACTTGTTGTATATCTGTGTTAAATACACTTGTTGTATCTCTATGTCAAATACACTTGTTGAATATCTGTGTTAAATACACATGTTGTATATCTGTGTTAAATGCACTTGTTGTATCCCTATGTTAAATACCCATGCTGTATATCTGTGATAAATACCCATGTTGTATATCTGTGTTAAATACACTTGTTGTATATCTGTGTTAAATAAACTTGTTGAATATCTGTGTTAAATACACATGTTGTATATCTGTGTTAAATGCACTTGTTGTATCTCTATGTTAAATACCCATGCTGTATATCTGTGTTAAATACCCATGTTGTATATCTCTGTTAAATACACATGCTGTATATCTGTGTAAAATGCAGTTGCTGTATATCAATTTTAGATACCCATGCTGTGTATCTGTGTTAAATGCAATTGGTGTATATCTGTGTTAAATACTCTTCTTGTATATCTGTATTAAACACCCTTGCTGTATATCTGTGTTAAATTGCCATGCTGTATATCTGTGTTAAATACCCATGCTGTATATGTGTTAAATGCACTTGCTGTATATCTATGTTTAAAACCCATGTTGCATCTCTGTGTGAAATGAATTTGTTGTATATCTGTGTTAAATACCCATGCAGTATATCTGTGTTAAACATACTTGTTGAATATATGTGTTAAATACCCATGCTGTATAACTGTGTTAAATACACTTGTGCTATATCTGTGTTAAATACAGTTGTTGTATATCTGAGTTAAAAACCCATGCTGTAGATCTGTGTTAAATACCCATGTTGTATATTGTGTTAAATACCCATGTTGCATATTTGTGTTCAATGCACTTGTAGTATATCTGTGTTAGATACCTATGCTGTATCTCTGTGTTAAATGCACTTGTTGTATATCTGTGTTAAATAACCCTGTTGTATATCTGTGTTAAATACCCATGCAGTATATCTGTGTTAAATGCAATTGCTGTATATCTGTGTTAAATACCCATGTTGTATATCTATGTTAAATGCACTTGTTGAATGTCTGTGTTAAATACATATGCTGTATATCTGTGTTAAATACCCATGCTGTATATCTTTATTAAATACACTTGTATATCTGTGTTAATTACAGATGTTGTATATCTGTGTTAAATACCCAAGCTGTATATCTATGTTAAATGCAATTGCTGTAAGTCTGTGTTAAATACTTTTGCTCTATATCTGTGTTAAATAGCCATGCTGTATATCTGGGTCAAATGCAATTGCTGTATATCTGTGTTAAATTCCTATGTTGTATATCTCTGTTAAATACACATGCTGTATATCTTTGTTAAATATCATTGCTGTATATCTGTGTTAAATACCCATGTTGCATATCAGTGTTAAATACACTTGCTGTATATCTGTGTTAAATACCCATGTTGTATATCTGAGTTAAAAACCCATGCTGTATATCTGTGTTAAATGCACTTGCTGTATAAATGAGTTAAATGCAATTGCTGTATATCTGTATTAAATACCCCTGTTGTATATCTATGTTAATACCCATACTGTATATCTGTGTTCAATGCATTTGTTGTATATCTGTGTTAAATATCCATGTTGTATATCTGTGTTCAATACCCATGGTGTATATTTTTGTGAAATGCACTTGTTGTATATCTGTGTTAAATTTCCATGCTGTATATCTGTGTTAAATGCACCTGCTGTATATTTGTGTTCAATACCCATGTTGTATATCTGTGTTAAATGCACTTGCTGTATAAATGAGTTAAATACCTATGTTGTATATCTGTGTTAAATACCCATGTTGCATATCAGTGTTAAATACACTTGCTGTATATCTGTGTTATATACCCATGTTGTATATCTGAGTTAAAAACCCATGCTGTATATCTGTGTTAAATGCACATTCTGTATAAATGAGTTAAATGCAATTGCTGTATATCTGTATTAAATACCCCTGTTGTATATCTATGTTAATACCCATACTGTATATCTGTGTTCAATGCATTTGTTGTATATCTGTGTTAAATATCCATGTTGTATATCTGTGTTCAATACCCATGGTGTATATTTTTGTGAAATGCACTTGTTGTATATCTGTGTTAAATTTCCATGCTGTATATCTGTGTTAAATGCACCTGCTGTATATTTGAGTTCAATGCCCATGTTGTATATCTGTGTTAAATGCACTTGCTGTATAAATGAGTTAAATACCTAAGTTGTATATCTGTGTTAAATACCATTGTTGTATATCTGTGTTAAATACTCATGTTGCATATCTGTGTTAAATGCATTTGTTACATATCTGTGTTAAATACCCATGCTGTATATCTGTGTTAAATACACTTGCTGTATATCTGTGTTAAAATAAACTTGCTATAAATCTGTGTTAAATAACCATGTTGTATATCTGTGTTAAATGCACTTGTTGTATCTCTATGTCAAATACATTTGTTGTATATCTGTGTTAAATAAACTTGTTGAATATCTGTGTTAAATACACGTGTTGTATATCTGTGTTAAATGCACTTGTTGTATCTCTATGTTAAATACCCATGCTATATATCTGTGTTAAATGCAATTGCTGTATATCTGTGTTAAATACAAATGTTGTATATCTGTGTTAAATACCCATGTTGTATATCTCTGTTAAATACCCATGCTGTATATCTGTGTAAAATGCAGTTGCTGTATATTAATTTTAGATACCCATGCTGTATATCTGTGTTAAATGCAATTGGTGTATATCTGTGTTAAATACTCTTCTTGTATATCTGTATTAAACACCCTTGCTGTATATCTGTGTTAAATTGCCATGCTGTATATCTGTGTTAAATACCCATGCTGTATATTTGTGTTAAATGCACTTGCTGTATATCTATGTTTAAAACCCATGTTGCGTCTCTGTGTTAAATGAACTTGTTGTATATCTGTGTTAAATTCCCATGCAGTATATCTGTGTTAAATATATTTGTTGAATATATGTGTTAAATACCCATGCTGTATAACTGTATTAAATACACTTGTGCTATATCTGTGTTAAATACAGTTGTTGTATATCTGAGTTAAAAACCCATGCTGTACATCTGTGTTAAATACCCATGTTGTATACCTGTGTTAAATACATTGCTCTATGTATGTGTTAAATGCACTTGCTGTATAATTGAGTTAAATACCTATGTTGTATATCTATGCTAAATACCTATGTTGTATATCTGTGTTAAATACCCATGCTGTATATCTGTGTTAAATGCACTTCTTGTATATCTATGTTAATACCCATACTGTATATCTGTGTTCAATGCATTTGTTGTATATCTGTGTTAAATATCCATGTTGTATATCTGTGTTCAATACCCATGGTGTATATTTTTGTGAAATGCACTTGTTGTATATCTGTGTTAAATTTCCATGCTGTATATCTGTGTTAAATGCACCTGCTGTATATTTGAGTTCAATGCCCATGTTGTATATCTGTGTTTAATGCACTTGCTGTATAAATGAGTTAAATACCTATGTTGTATATCTGTGTTAAATACCATTGTTGTATATCTGTGTTAAATACTCATGTTGCATATCTGTGTTAATGCATTTGTTACATATCTGTGTTAAATACCCATGCTGTATATCTGTGTTAAATACACTTGCTGTATATCTGTGTTAAAATAAACTTGCTATAAATCTGTGTTAAATAACCATGTTGTATATCTGTGTTAAATGCACTTGTTGTATATCTGTGTTAAATACACTTGTTGTATATCTGTGTTAAAAAAACTTGTTGTATCTCTATGTCAAATACATTTGTTGTATATCTGTGTTAAATAAACTTGTTGAATATCTGTGTTAAATACACATGTTGTATATCTGTGTTAAATGCACTTGTTGTATCTCTATGTTAAATACCCATGCTATATATCTGTGTTAAATGCAATTGCTGTATATCTGTGTTAAATACAAATGTTGTATATCTGTGTTAAATACCCATGTTGTATATCTCTGTTAAATACCCGTGCTGTATATCTGTGTAAAATGCAGTTGCTGTATATTAATTTTAGATACCCATGCTGTATATCTGTGTTAAATGCAATTGGTGTATATCTGTGTTAAATACTCTTCTTGTATATCTGTATTAAACACCCTTGCTGTATATCTGTGTTAAATTGCCATGCTGTATATCTGTGTTAAATACCCATGCTGTATATTTGTGTTAAATGCACTTGCTGTATATCTATGTTTAAAACCCATGTTGCGTCTCTGTGTTAAATGAACTTGTTGTATATCTGTGTTAAATTCCCATGCAGTATATCTGTGTTAAATATATTTGTTGAATATATGTGTTAAATACCCATGCTGTATAACTGTATTAAATACACTTGTGCTATATCTGTGTTAAATACAGTTGTTGTATATCTGAGTTAAAAACCCATGCTGTACATCTGTGTTAAATACCCATGTTGTATACCTGTGTTAAATACATTGCTCTATGTATGTGTTAAATGCACTTGCTGTATAATTGAGTTAAATACCTATGTTGTATATCTATGCTAAATACCTATGTTGTATATCTGTGTTAAATACCCATGTTGTATAACTGTGTTAAATACCCATGCTGTATATCTGTGTTAAATGCACTTGCTGTGTAATTGAGTTAAATACTATGTTGTATATCTATGCTAAATACCTATGTTGTATATCTGTGTTAAATACCCACGCTGTATATCTTTGTTAAATACAATTGCTGTATATCTGTGTTAAATGCACTTGTTGTATATCTGTATTAAAAAACCTTGTTATATATATGTGTTAAATACACTTGTTGTATATCTGTGTTAAATACCCCTGCTATATATCTGTGTTAAATATACATGTTGTATATCGGTGTTAAATACTCATGTTGTATAACTGTGTTAAATACATTTGTTGTATATCTGTGTTAAATACCAATGTTGTATATCTGTGTTAAATACACATGTTGTATATCTGTGCAAAATGCACTTGTTGTATATCTGTGTTAAATAACCATGCTATATATCGGTGTTATATACTCTTGCTGTATATTTGTGTTAAACAACCAAGCTGTTTATCTGTGTTAAATATACTTGTTGTATATCTGTTTTAAATAATCTTGTTGTATATCTGTGTTAAATACCCATGCCATATATCTGTGTTAAATATACATGTTGTATATCTGTGTTAAATACCCCTGTTGTATATCTGTGTTAAATGCACTTGTTGTATATCTGTTTTAAATACCCATGCTATATATCGATGTTATATACTCTTGCTATATAATTGTGTTAAATAACCAAGCTGTATATCTGTGTTAAATACACTTGTTGTATATCTGTGTTAAATAATCTTGTTGTCTAGCTGTGTAAAATGCACTTGTTGTATATCTGTGTTTAATACCCATGCTATATATCGGTGTTATATACTCTTGCTGCATATTTGTGTTAAATAACCAAGCTGTATATCTGTGTTAAATATACTTGCTATATATCTGTGTTAAATGCACTTGTTGTTTATCTGTTTTAAATAATCTTGTTGTATATCTGTGTTAAATACACATGCTGTATATCTGTGTTAAATGCACTTGTTGTTTATCTGTGTTAAATACACATGTTGTATTCTGTGTTAAATGCACTTGCTGTAAATCTGTGTTAAATACCAATGTTGTATATCTGTGTATAAATATCCATGGTGTATATCTGTGTTAAATAATCTTGTTGTATATCTTCATTAAATACACTTGTTGAATATCTGTGTTAAATACCCATGCTGTATATCTGTGTTAAAATACATGTTGTATATCTGTGTTAAATACCCATGCTATATATCTGTGTTAAGTGCACTTGTTGTAAATCTGTGTTAAATACCCATGTTGTATATCTGTGTTAAATACCCATGTTGTATATCTGTGTTAAATACCCATGCTGTAGATCTGTGTTAAATACCCATGTTGTATATCTGTGTTAAATACCCATGCTATATATCAGTGTTATATACTCTTGCTGTATATTTGTGTTAAATAACCAAGCTGTATATCTGTGTTAATTATACTTGCTATATATCTGTGTTAAATGCACTTTTTGTATATCTGTGTTAAATAATCTTGTTGTATATCTGTGTAAAATGCACTTGTTGTATATCTGTGTTAAATACCCATGCTATATATCGGTGTTATATACTCTTGCTGTATATTTGTGTTAAATACCCATGGTGTATATCTGTGTTAAATACCCATGCTATATATCTGTGTTAAATGCACTTGTTGTTTATCTGTTTTAAATAATCTTGTTGTAGTTAGAAACATAGAAACTAGGAGCAGGAGTAGGCCATTCGGCCCGTCGAGCCTGCTCCACCATTCAATATGATCATGGCTGATCATCCAAATCCAGTACCCTGTCCCTGCTTTCTCACACAGAATCCCCATCGAGCCTGCACATATCCCACCCTATCCCCGTAACCCCACGTATTTAATTCCCCCTAACATATCCCATCCTATCCCCGTAACCCCACATATTTAATCCTCCCCTAACACTAAGGGTCAATTTATCATAGCCAAATCAACCTAACCCGCACATTTATGGACTGTGGGAGGAAACCGGAGTACCCGGAGGAAACCCACGCAGACACGGGGAGAATGTGCAAACTCCACACAGACAGTCACCCGAGGCCAGATTCGAACCCGGGTCCCTGGCGCTGTGAGGCACCAGTGCTAACCACTATGCCACCGTGTCACATATATCTGTGTTAAATACCCATGCTATATATCTGTGTTAAATGCACTTGTTGTATATCTGTGTTAAATACCCATGTTGTATATCTGTGTTAAATACACATGTTGTATATCTGTGTTAAATGCACTTGCTGTATAGCTGTGTTAAATACCAATGTTGTATATCTGTGTAAAATACCCATGTTGTACATCTGTGTAAAATGCACTTGTTGTATACCTGTTTTAAATAATCTTGTTGTATATCTGTGTTAAATACCCATGTTGTATATCTGTGTTAAATACCCATGCTGTATATCTGTGTTAAATGCACTTCTTGTATATCTATGTTAATTACCAATGTTGTATATCTGTGTTAAATACCCATGCTCTATAGCTGTGTTATATACAGTTGTTGTATATCTGAGTTAAAAACCCATGCTGTACATCTGTGTTAAATACCCATGTTGTATACCTGTGTTAAATACATTGCTCTATATATGTGTTAAATGCACTTGCTGTATAATTGAGTTAAATACCTATGTTGTATATCTATGCTAAATACCTATGTTGTATATCTGTGTTAAATACCCACGCTGTATATCTTTGTTAAATACAATTGCTGTATATCTGTGTTAAATGCACTTGTTGTATATCTGTATTAAAAAACCTTGTTATATATATGTGTTAAATACACTTGTTGTATATCTGTGTTAAATACCCCTGCTATATATCTGTGTTAAATATACATGTTGTATATCGGTGTTAAATACTCATGTTGTATAACTGTGTTAAATGCATTTGTTGTATATCTGTGTTAAATACCAATGTTGTATATCTGTGTTAAATACACATGTTGTATATCTGTGCAAAATGCACTTGTTGTATATCTGTGTTAAATAACCATGCTATATATCGGTGTTATATACTCTTGCTGTATATTTGTGTTAAACAACCAAGCTGTTTATCTGTGTTAAATATACTTGTTGTATATCTTTTTTAAATAATCTTGTTGTATATCTGTGTTAAATACCCATGCCATATATCTGTGTTAAATATACATGTTGTATATCTGTGTTAAAAATTCTTGTTGTATATCTTCGTTAAATACACTTGTTGAATATCTGTGTTAAATACCCATGCTGTATATCTGTGTTAAAATACATGTTGTATATCTGTGTTAAATACCCATGCTATATATCTGTGTTAAGTGCACTTGTTGTATATCTGTGTTAAATACCCATGTTGTATATCTGTGTTAAATTCACATGTTGTATATCTATGTTAAATACCCATGCTGTATATCTGTGTTAAACACACTTGCTGTATACATTTGTTAAATGCAGTTGCTGTATATCTGTGTTAAATACCCATGTTGTATATCTGTTTCAAATACAATTGTTGTATATCTGTGTTCAATACCCATGCAGTATATCTGTGTTAAATACACTTGCTGTATATGTGTATTAAATAAACATGCTGTATATCTCTCTTAAATACCCATGTTTTATATCTGTGTTAAATAGACTTGTTGTATATCTGTGTTAAATACCCATGCTGTATATATGTGTTAAATACACTTGTTGAATATATTGGCCCAGAAATTGATCTCGCTCTGTTCCCGCGTGGGTAAGGAGCAGGCGCGATCTCTCACTCCGCGTTGGCTTTTTCAGATCCAGCTCGCACGAACTTGATGTTCCAGACATCAGCTGGGCAGTGCTTGCGTATCCCACCGGCGTAGTGAATTCGTGCGAGCTGTGGGATCACGTGACTCAGTTAGAGCCAATGGCAGCACACCATCTTCCATTCATAAGTTTCACATACGTGCTGTGAAAGCTATGAATCTTACACCCCCCCAAAATAACAGCTAAACCTCAATTAAATTAAAAAAAAAACCCATCACATTAACAAAATAAGTATAGTTAAATAAATTAACCATTTTAAATAAAAAATTAATTTTTGAAAAAATTTAAAATCTTTTAAAAAGTTATAAAAATAAACTTACCTGTCTTTAAAGTCTCTAAAAAAGATATACCTGTTAAAAAAAATGCAAAAAAATACTTAATTCACTACTTACCTTGTTAAAAGTGGGTCTTACTCCTCCTTTTTCCATTTCTAAAATCTTCCGTCCTTACCTGCGCGTCCAAAGCACGAAGTGCACAGCGTGCGCGCAGCCTGTAGCGCGCACGCGATGCACCGAGGAACCGCCCCCTTTTCCAAAGACCAAGTGCCGGTTTTCAGCGCATGCGCAGGGCATGCAGAAAACCGGCAATTGGAGAGAGAATACGCGAGAGTACGCAGTGCGTACTCTCGCGCAGCGGGACCAATTTTTGGCCCATTGTGTTAAATACACTTGTTGAATATCTGTGTTAAATACCCATGCAGTATATCTGTGTTAAATACACATGTTGTATATCTTTTTATGAAATACCCATGCTGTATATTTGTGTTAAATGCACTTGTTGTATATCTGTGTTAAATTCCCATGTTGTATATCTGTGTTAAATACACTTGCTGTATATCTGTGTTAAATGCACTTGTTGCATATCTGTGTTAAATACACTTGTTGTATATCTGTCTTATATAGACTTGGTTTATATTTGTATTGAATACCGATGCTGTATACGTGTGTTAAATATACATTTTGTATATCTGTGTTAAATACTCATGTTGTATATCTGTGTTAAATGCATTTGTTGTATATCTGTGTTGAATACACTTGTTGTATATCTGTGTTAAATACACTTGTTGTATATCTGTGTTTAATACACTTGTTGTATATCTGTGTTAAATACACTTGCTGTAATCTGTGTTCAATGCACCTGCTGTATAGCTGTGTTAAATACCCATGTTGTATATTTGTGTTAAATACACTTAAGAACATAAGAACGTAAGAAATAGGAGCAGGAATATGCCACTTGGCCCCTCGAGCGTGCTCCGCCGTTCAATAAGATCATGGCTGATCTTGGGCTCAAAGCCACTTTCCCGGCCGCTCCCCATAACCCTTCACTCCCTTATCTTGCAAAAATCTGTCTATCTCCACCTTAAATGTATTTAATGACCCAGCCTCCACAGCTCTCTGGGGCAGAGAATTCCATAGATTTACAGCCCTCTGAGAGAAGAAATTCCTCCTTATCTCAGTTCTAAAAGGGCGACCCTTTATTCTAAAACTGTGCCCCCACGTTCTAGATTTCCCCACGAGGGGAAACATCCTCTCTGCATCTACCTTGTCGTGCCCCCTCAGTATTTTATTTGTTACAATAAGATCACCTCTCATTCTTCTGAATTCCAATGAATATAGGCCCAGCCTGCTCAACCTTTCCTCATAAGTCAACCCCCTCATCTCTGGAATTAACCTAGTGAATCGTCTCTGAACTGCCTCCAATGCAAGTATATCCTTCCTTAAATAAGGAGACCAAAACTGTATGCAGCACTCAAGGTGTGGTCTCACCAATACCCTGTACAGCTGTAGCAGGACTTCCCTGCTTTTATACTCCAAACCCTTTGAAATAAAGGCCAACATCCCATTTGCCTTTTTGATTACCTGCTGTACCTGCATGCTAACTTTTTGTGTTTCATGCACAAGGACCCCCAGGTCCCTCTGAACTGTAGCATTTTGTAATCTCTCTCCATTTAAATAATAATTTGCTTTTTTATTTTTCATGCCAAAGTGTGTAACCTCGCACTTTCCCACATTATACTCCATCTGCCAAATGTTTGTCCACTCACTTAGCTTGTCTATATCCCTTTGCAGGTTCTTTGAGTCCTCTGCACAACTTTCCCACCCATCTTTGTATCATCCGCAAACTTGGCTACATTACACTCGATCCCTTCATCCAAGTCATTAATGTAGATTGTAAATAGTTGAGGCCCCAGCACCGATCCTTGTGGCACCCCACTAGTTACCGTTTGCCAACCAGAAAATGACCCATTTATCCCGACTCTCTGCTTTCTGTTAGTTAGCCAATTCTCTATCCATGCTAATATATTACCCCCAATTCTGTGAGCTCTTATCTTATGCAGTAACCTTTTATGTGGCACCTTATCAAATGCCTTCTGGAAATCCAAATACACCACATCCACTGGTTCACCTTTGTCCACCCTGCTCGTTACCTCCTCAAAGAACTCCAGCAAGTTTATTAAACATGATTTCCCTTTCATAAAACCATGCTGACTCTGCTTGACTGCATTATGATTTTCCAAATGCCCTGCTACTGCTTCCTCAATGAAGGACTCCAGCATTTTCCCAACGACAGGTGTTAGGCTAACTGGTCTATAGTTTCCTGCTTTCTGTCTCCATCCTTTCTTAAATAGGAGTGTTACATTTACGGTTTTCCAATCTGCTGGGACCTCTCCAGAGTCCAGGGAATTTTGGTATATTGCAACCAATGTATCCACTATCTCTGCAGCCACTTCTTTTAAGACCCTGGGATGCAGGCCATCTGGTCCAGGGGACTTGTCATCTTTTAGTCCCATCATTTTACCAAGTACTATTTCCTTAGTGATAGTGATTGTCTTTAATTCCCCCCTCCCTGTGGCCCCTTGATTATCCATTATTGGGATGTTGTTAGTGTCTTCTACCGTGAAGACAGATACAAAATATTTGTTCAGAGTCTCTGCCATTTCCCCGTTCCCCATTATTAATTCCCCAGTCTCATCCTCTAAGGGACCAACGTTTACTTTAGCTACTCTCTTCCTTTTTATATACCTGTAGAAGCTCTTACTATCTGTTTTAATGTTTCTTGCCAGTTTACTCTCATAATTCATCTTCTCTCTCTATTATTTTTTTAGTCATCCTTTGCTGGTTTTTAAAAATTTCCCAATCCTCTGGTCTCCCACCAATCTTGCCAACATTGTATGTATGCCTTCGTTTTCAATTTGATACCATCCTTTACTTCCTTAGTTAGCCACAGATGGTGCTCCCTTCTCTTAAAATCTTTGGGGGAGAAATTCAGTATCGTCCCATTTGGGGCGCAATTATCGGCTGGGCGCAAAGATTAGCGCCTGGCGCTAATTATCGCCACCGACTGCAAACTTGACTTTTATCGCCCCTGGAGGTGATTGCAGCGCTAAATCAGGTGCTTCACACCTGTCTTAAGGCGCAAAGGCCGAGGAGCGAGGCGCTACCTCAGAGCGCTGGCGAAGCTCATGTGATGTCAGTCAGCAATGGAACACACACACAATGGCACGGGCCAGTTCTTAAAGGGGATGGTTAATCTTGCTTTCCATCCACATCCTGCTCATTGCATCCTTGAATCTTGGCCTGGAGAGACCTGCACATCAAATGTGCTGGAAAGATCAATGGAGAGTACCAGGCAAAGAGCTCAGAGTGCAGCCCCCACAGTCTCTGCTAAATCGATACAAGGAATGGCAAATCA
Organism: Squalus acanthias; assembly: GCA_030390025.1. Taxonomy (NCBI): domain Eukaryota; kingdom Metazoa; phylum Chordata; class Chondrichthyes; order Squaliformes; family Squalidae; genus Squalus; species Squalus acanthias. Next base: position 134,114,398 of record CM059432.1, read on the forward strand.
AAATGAACCTGCAAAGTGCTGCTCAGTACCCAAAACTCCTTCACACAACGTTGAATCTCTCCAGAAGTCTCTCCCTCTCTCTCTCAGAATGCGTAGTTCAAAAATGGCACCAACAATAAAAGGCAGGAAGCGGTCACCTTTAAATAGCGCTCCCCCTTTCCCTACATGACTGCAGAACGCTCCCCTCAACCTGTCGTTGCTAGCGTCAGGCGGTAAGGCAGGGGGCGCCACTCAATATCCGCTCCGGGACGATACCGGGGCGTTGCGCACTCGAGTGACGTCACGATCTGCCGGCGCAGGAGATCGTGGCGGTAGTGTTTAGCGCCGCCGCAAAATGTCTAGTTAATTTCGCGAGCGGCGCAAACTTCGCCGCGCCTGGGCGCTAGATGCTTTGCGCCCCATTAGCGCCCTCTTAAGGCACTAACGGGAGGAGCAACCAACTGAATTTTTCCCCCTTTCTTTCTCACTGGAATATATTTTTGTTCAGAGTTATGAAATATCTCCTTAAATGTCCGCCACTGCATTTACCCTTTAATTTATTTTTCCAGTCCACTTTAGCCAGTTCTGCCCTCATGCCACTGTAATTGCCTTTGTTTAAGATCAGGACACTGGTTTGAGATACAACTTTCTCACCGTCCAACTGAATTTGAAATTCAACCATGCTACGATCACTCTTTCCTAGAGGATCCTTTACTATGAGATCATGTATTAATTCTGTCTCATTACATAGTACCAGATTCAAGATAGCCTGCTCCCTGGTTGGTTCCATTACATACTGTTCTAGGAAACCATCCTGGATGCACTCTATGAACTCCTCCTCAAGGCTACCATGGCCAATTTGATTTGTCCAATCAATATGGAGATTAAAATCACTCATGATTATTACTGTACCTTTTTTACAGGCCTCCATTATTTGTTGATTTATACTCTGTCCAACAGTATTGCTACTGTTCGGGGGCCTGTAGACTACACCCACCTTTTTCCCTTTATTATTTTTTATCTCCACCCAAACTGATTCTACATCTTCTGAACGAATATCACTTCTCACCACTGCACTGATCCCATCCTTTAACAACAAAGCCACCCCACCTCCCTTTCCTTTCTGTCTATCCTTCCGAATTGTCAAATACCCTGGAATATTCAGTTCCCAGCCCTGATCAACTTGCAACCACGTCTCTGTAATGGTGATCAGATCATACCCATTTGTATCTATTTGTGCCGTCAACTCATCTATCTTGTTACGAATGCTGCGTGCATTCAGATATAGAGCTTTTCAGCTGGCTTTTGATACTGGGGCGGGTTGGGTCGTGTTATCCGCTTTTCGTGTTGCCCACCCGAATCTAGATCGATGTGGGAGAGTGATGTGATTTTAACTTAATTAGCCAATTGAGTTCCAACTTGTGGGAACCCATGACCAATGAGTTATTCCAGTCTGAAAGTCGCCTCCGATGACGTCATCATTGCTGCTGCATTTAAGGTCTACAACAAGCCTTGCTTCTTCTGCAGACTGGCAAGCTTCTGGGCTTGTATCTTAGAGGCAACTGCAGGAGGAATGGCCAGCCAAAGACCCAGGTCTGCTCCCAGGTTCGATGACGTTGCCCTGCAAGCCTTAGTGGAGGGAGCAAGAGCCAACAGAGAGATGCTCTTCCCTTCCTCAGGGAGGAAGAAGCCTCCCCAGCAGACCAAGGCTGTGTGGGTCCAGGTCGCCCAGGAGGTCAACTCTTTATCCATCACCCGCAGAACCTGGCTCCAGTGCAGGAAGAGGTTTCATGACCTTCTACGCACTGCAAAAGTGAGTATGACTTTCCCTTCACTCTCAATCTGATCCCCATTGCCTCTCCTCACCAGCACTCAGCTTTAGCAACCTCTTCCTCCATGTCCCACTTGACACTGACATCCATGCACCCTTACCCATTCCCTCTCCCTCTATGGTCACATTCACCTTACTATTCGACTATGCAGCCCTCACACTCCCTATCGCTGTCATGCTATGAAAACAACTTACAACACACAGTGAGGGCCCTTGGTCTTGCCACCTCATTCCATCTTTGTCTCCTTCTAAGCATCTATGCTATGGACTCTCTACACTCACTCCTTAAATCTCACTCAAACTCCACTTGTCTCCCTCATTGCAGGAAAAGAGAGCTCATAATAAAAGGGAAAGAGCCAGGACAGGAGGAGGGCCACCTTCATTAGCCCAGCTCACCCCCTGGGAGGATGCAGTCCTGGAGATCGTGGGAGTGGAGGACAATACACAAGTGGGGGACAGACAGACGGGTGCATCACAGCAAGCTGGTGACTGAATAGTGTTCCATCTCCCTCATTGACATTGCATGAGTCGCTGATAATGAATCTGAAGCTCTAACAGATGGATTTATGATCATCTGCAATATGCAATGTGCGTGTAACCTTGGCATCACATCTCTGACTCTTTCCTTTACTCCCCCACAGGAGCATCGCAAGCACCCGTCCCCACTAGCCAGGAGGACCAGCCTGAGCATCCAGACTCCTCAGAGGAAGCTGCAACCTCTGAGGGCGCAGCGTCAGCAGAATTCAGCGCACGCAGCACCAGCACAGAAACTCACACCTCGGTGGGACCCTCGGGACATAGAGTAGTGTTGTCACCTGGTGTATCACAGCTTACAAGTGAGCATCAGCAGATGGTGGAGACAGGGACAGCAGTGAGAGTCCTAGTCGGAGGGTGCAGGACTCTCCTAGCTCGGCTCAGCTGCATGTCGACCCTCTGCCTCTGGGGCCATCCATAAGATCAGCGATGCTGGGACTCCAGGAACAGATGCAGGAGTCTCTGACAGGTTTTGTCTCCAGGGACGCTGCGAGTGTGGAGTGAATGCAGGAGTCCATAGCGAACATGAGCAGAGCCTTTGTGGAGTCATTGGCGCATGAACGCATCACCAGGAAAGGATGGCAAGTCCATGGAGGTGATAAGTCGCCAAAGTGCAGAAAACATGGTGAATGTTCTGAATAGAATGACATCTCTGGAGGAGCGATGGACATCTATTGAACAGAGAAACCAGACCTTCATGGAAGTCCTTCTGAGTAGGACTGCCAGTGCAGATACGGGTCCACATGGCGCCCCTGATGTGCAGCAAGGTGCTCTCAATCCACTTGCAAGCGCTGAGGTGGACCTGACCCATGAGAGGGATGTTGGTGGCAGACAACAAGGAGGTGGGGGCTCCTCTCCAAGCGCTCACACTTCCATGCCACTGACAAGTCCTCGGTCAGATCCCCACCAGAGTCCGCACCCAACTGAGATCGGCGTCTCAACCCGTGCCCAGCCGCAGGAGCAGCAGACTGTTGCCGAGCCCTCGCAGGTTCACAACCCCAGAGGACGCCCGCCAAAGGTGTTGAGACAGGAGCAGCAACAAACTGAGCAGGGGGCCTCCACCTCTGCTGAAGCCACAGGGGAAGCACCACGTAGGAGCACGCGTAAGAGAAAGATACTGCACAAATAGTCACAAGAGTAGTCACTTGGGTGAAATTTGATGTTCAATGTAAAAAAGCCATCAGGTGTTAAGTGTAAATAAAAACTCTGTTGGCTACAGCTGTAGTTGTGGCGTCTGTCATTTCGCTAATGGGACTTCCACAATGAGGCCTTAGGATAACTTGCAATTGTCAGTATGGTGGTCAAATTGTTAGGGATCCGCTGGGTCTGGGCCATTGTCGTAGCTCTGGTAAGAAGCTGCAAGGCAAAAGTGCTTGATTGTCTAGGCTAAGCAAATCTGGCCAAGATGAGTGCGTCCCTTGCATTCCGGGCAGCTATGGTCTCGCGTAATGCTGGCGCAGGTTGATGGGCCTCTGCAAGATGATCGTTCTCTCTCTCCTCCTCCTCCTCCACCTCCTCCTCCTCCTCATCTGAGGAGGCTATGTGAGGAGCCACTTGGTCCTCCGGCATCTGTAAGCCACGACGCTGTGCCATGTTGTGAAGTGCATAGCAAACCACGACAATTCTGGAGATCCTGGCTGCTGAGTATTGCAGGGCTCCACCTGATCTATCCAGGCATCTGAAGCGCATCTTCAGCATGCCGATGGTTTGCTCGATTATGGCTCTGGTGGAAATGTGGCTGGAGTTGTAGCTCTCCTCAGCTGCGTTGGATGGGCTCCTCAACGGCGTCATTAGCCACGTCTTCAGGGGATAGCCCTTGTCTCCAAGTAGCCATCCGTGAAGTTGGTCTGGCGGACTGAATAGCGGAGGCACACTAGACTGGCGCAGTATGAAGGAGTCATGGCAACTGCCAGGGTACTTGGCACAAACATGCAAAACTTCCTTCTTGTGGTCACACACCAGCTGAACGTTGAGGGAGTGGAAGCCCTTGCGGTTGACAAAAATACCTGGATTGCGATGGGGTGACTTAAGGGCCACATGTGTGCAGTCAACGACGCCCTGCACCCTTGGAAAGCCTGCCAGATTAGCTAATCCAACCGCACGCGCCGTGACACTTGCTCGATCCTTGGTGAAATGGATGTGATTGTGCGCGATGGCAAAGAGGGCATCGGTTACTTGTGTGATGCAGGTGTGTGCGGCCGCCTGGGAGATGCCGCTGATGTCTGCTGCTGATCCCTGGAATGAGCCTGAGGCAAAAAAGTTGAGTGCGGTGGTGACTTTGACGGCCACTGGTAAGGGGTGTCCACCTGGTCCTCTGGGCTCCAGGTCTTGTTGCAGCATTGCGCAGATGTCACCCACTACCTCTCGCGAAAGTTGGAGCCGCCTTTGGCACTGCTGCTCAGACATGTTGAGTTAGCTGACCCTGTGTCTGTAGACCCTGTTTGGGGGGTATCTCCTGCGCCGACGGCCTTCCATGCACTGGCCCCTTCTGGCCTGTGCAGCTTCAGGCGGGTGAGCAGCAGCTTGGCGCTCCTGCTGTTGCTGCTGCTGTTGGTGCTGCTGTTGTTCATGGTTCTGCTGGTGCCACGGCTGGTGTTCGTCCTCATCTGATGCCCAGGAGGGAAGGAAATAAATGGTTCCCATGCCTCTGGTATATGCCTCAGTTGAGGAAGCGCTCAATGAGGGTGGCGAGAGGGGTTTCCCAGAAGGTCACACTGGAGACGGGTGTCAGGCTCCAAACTTCCAGAGCTGTGGTTATGCCTTCTAAAAGTTCCCCCAGACCTGTGACAACAAAGTCCTGCCACCTGCAAATGATGGCTGATCAAATCTCCTATTTAATGGTTGAGCTGCAGCTGAGAGTCAGCAATCCACTTGTGCTCCCGCCAGGTTTCACTGGCGTGTTTCAGATCAGGCTTGCTTCAAGTGGGAAAAGGGTTAAACTAGCAAAAAACTATCAAAATGGCATTACAGAGCCAATTTAGGGCTTGTTAAGGGCATTAATGGCCTATCCCGCCTCTTGGAGGCAGGACGGAGACGGGACCAGTAGACACGATTTCATCAAAATTGCGTGGAGGCGGGATGGAGGCGGGATCGGGCCCGCCTGCCAGTTTCTGCAATTTTAACCCCCCACAGGCCTCCAATCCCGCCTCAATGGCCCTATGAAAATCCAGCCCTTTAACTTTGTCTTTTAACCATTCCTCCTTGTTTTGGCCCCATTTTCTGTTACATTCTTATTTTTAAACATTCTGGGCAGAATTTTCATTGACCCGTGGAGGCGGGTTTGGAGGCGTGTGCGGGGTTAAAATTGTGAAAACTGGCGGGCGGGCACAAGCCCGCCTCCATCCCGCCTCCACGCAATTTTCATTAAATCGTGTCTGCTGGTCCCGACTCCGTCCCGCCTCCAAGAGGCGGGATAGGCTGTTAAGGCCCTTAACAAGCACTATAATGCCATTTTGAAAGGCCTTTGTGATTTTAACCCCTTTTCCACGTGAAGCACGCCTGTTCTGAACCACGAATGTGAAACCTGGTGGTAGCACATTTGGATTGCTGACTATCAGCTGCAGCTCAACCATGAAATAGGAGATGTGATCAGCCATCATTTGCAGTTGGCAGGACTTTGTTGTCACAGGTCTGGGGGAACTTTTATATGGCATAACCACAGCTGTGGAAGTTTGGAATAACAACAGAAAACGCTGGAAAAACTCAGCAGGCCAGGCAGCATCCGTGGAGAGAGAAAGAGAGTTAACGTTTCAGGAAGTTTGGAGCCTGACACCCATCTCCAGTGTGACCTCCTGGGAAACCCCTCTCGCCACCTTGACTGAGCACTTCCTCAACTGAGGCATATACCAGAAGCATGGGAACCATTTATCTCCTTTCCTCCTGGACATCAGATTTGGATGAAGACCAGCCGTGGCAGCAGCAGAACCATGAACAACAGCACCACCAGCAGCAGCAGCATCAAAAGGAGTGCCAAGCTGCTCCTCACCCACCTGAAGCTGCACAGGCCAGAAGGTGCCAGCGCGCGACCACATTGCTGCCCGAGATGCAAGGGACGCACTTGACCAGATTTGCTTAGCCTGCACAATCAAACACTTTTGCCTCGCACCTTCTTATCAGACCATCGACAATGGCCAGGAACCTGCGGATTCCTATCACTCTGACCACCATACTGACAATTGCAAGTCATCCTAAGCCCTCAATGTGGAAGTCCCATTTGTGAAATGACAGACGCCACAACTTCAGCAGTTTGCCAGCAGAATTTTTAATCACACCAAGCAAGTGCTGGCATTTCAAGATTAAACACAACATTACACCCAAGTGACTACCCTTGTGACTACTTGTGCATTATTATTCTTTTACGCGTGCTCCTACGTGGTGCTTCCCCTGTGGCTTCAGCAGATGTGGAGGCCCCTTGCTCACTTTCTTGCTGCTCCTGCCTCAACACCTTTGGCGGGCATCCTCTGGGGTTGCGAGCCTGTGAGGGCTCGGCAACTGTCTGCTGCTCCTACGGCTGTGCAGGGGTTGAGACGCCGATCTCAGTTGGGTGAGGACTCTGGTGGGGCTCTGACCGAGGGCTTTGCAGTGGCATGGTCGTGTGAGCGCTTGGAGAGGAGCCCCCACTTCCTTGTTGTCTGCCATCAACATCCCTCTCATGGGTCAGCCCCACCTCAGCGCTTGCAAGTGGATTGAGAGCACCTTGCTGCACATCAGGGGGGCCATGGGGACCCGTATCTGCACTGGAAGTCCTACTCAGAAGGACTTCCATGAAGGTCTGGTTTCTGTGTTCAGTAGATGACCATCGGTCCTCAAGAGATGCCAGTCTATTCTGAACAATGACCATGTTTTCTACACTCTGGTGACTTATCTCCTCCATAGCCGTAGCCATCCTCTCCTCTACTGTAGCCATCCTTTCCACGGAGGTTGCCATCCTTTCCGTGGTGATGCGTTCATGCGCCAATGACTCCACAAAGGCTCTGCTCATGTTCGCTATGGACTCCTCCATTCGCTCCACACTCGCAGCGACCCTGGAGACAAAACCTGCCAGAGACTCCTGCATCTGTTACTGGAGTTCCAGCACCGCTGATCTTATGGATGGACCCAGAGGCAGAGGGTCGACATGCAGCTGAGCCGAGCTAGGAGAGTCCTGCGCCCTCCGACTAGGACTCTCCACTGCTGTCCCTGTCTCCACTATCTGCTGATGCTCACTTGTGAGCTGTGATACACCAGGTGACAACACTACTCTATCTCGCGATGTTCCCTCCGAGGTGTGAGTGTCTGCGCTGGTGCTGGGTGCGCTGAATTCTGCTGACGCGGTGCCTCAGAGGTTGCAGCTTCCTCTGAGGAGTGGTGAGGCTCATGCTCTTCCACCTGGACGGTGGGGACGGCAGCTCGCGATGGTCCTGTGGGGGAGTAAAGGAAAGAGTCAGAGATGTGAGTCCCAGGTTACATGCACATTGCATATTGCAGATGATCATAAGTCAGTCTGCTGGAGCATCAGAATCATTATCAGTGACTCATGCAATGTCAATGAGAGAGATGATAAACTATTTTGTCACCAGCTTGCTCTGATGCACCCATCTGTCCGTCCCCCACTTGCGCATCCTCCTCCACTCCCATGATCTCCAGGACCACCTCCTCCCAGGTGGTGAGCTGGGCTACTGAGGGTGGCCCTCCTCCTGTCCTTGCTCTTTCCCTCTTATTGTGAGCTCTCTTTTCCTGCAATGAGGGAGACAAGTAGAGTTTGCGTGAGAATGAAGGAGTGAGTGTAGAGAATCTATATCATTGATGGTTAGAAGGAGACAAATTCAGAGTGAGGTGGCAAGACCATGGGCCCTCCCTGTGTGTTGTAAGTTGTTTTCATAGCATCACAGCGATAGGGAATGTGAGGGCTGCATAGTCGAATAGTTAGGTGAATGTGACCATACAGAGAGAGGGAATGGGTAAGGGTGCAGGGATGTCAGTGTCAAGTGGGATGTGGAGGAAGAGGTTGTCAAAGCTGAGTGCTGGTGAGGAGAGGCAATGGGGATCAGAATGAGGGTGATGGGAAATTCATACTCACTTTTCCAGTGCGCAGCAGGTCATGAAACCTCTTCCTGCACTGAAGCCAGGTTTTGCGGGTTATGGACAACGAGTTGACCTCCTCTGCCATCTGGATCCACACAGCCTTGGTTTGATGGGAAGGCTTCTTCCTCCCTGAAGAAGTGATGATGTGGAGATGCCGGCGTTGGACTGGGGTGGACAAAAATGAGAAGTCGCACAACACCAGGTTATAGTCCAACAGATTTATTTAATCTCCCTGAAGAAGGGAAGAGCACCTCCTTATTAGCTCTGGCTCCCTCAATTAAAGCTTGCAGGGCGACGTCATCAAATCGAGGTGCAGACCGAGGTCTCTAGCTGGCCATTCTTCCTGTAGCTGCCTCTAACATGCAAAGGCAGAAGCTTGGCAGTCTGCAGAGGAAGCAAGGCTTGTTGCAGACCTTAAATGCTGCAGCAATGATGACGTCATCGGAAGCGACTTTCAGACTGGAAAAACTCACTGGCCATGGGTTCCCACACATTGGAACTCAATTGGCCAATTATGTTACAATCGCATCAATCTCCCACATCGATTTAGATTCGAGTGGCTAACACGAAATGCATATTACACGACCCCAGCCCGCCCCTGAATCAAAATTCAGCCCTCTGTCTCTTCCTGTCACACTCTGGTTATTATTTCCCCCGTCTCTATCCTGCTTTAATGTTTTCTCATTTCTCGTTGACTTTTTAAATTCCCGCTCACCTGGATCCTCCCCCCCACTATTTAGTTTAAAGCCCTCTCTACAGCCCTAGTTATTCGATTTGCCAGGACTCTAGCCCCAGCATGGTTCAAGTGAAGCCCATCCAAACGGAACAGCTCCCTCTTATCCCACTACTGGTGCCAGTGCCCCACAAATCGAAACCCATTTCGCCCACACCACGCTTTGAGCCACTCGTTCATTTCTCTGATCTTATTTACTTGCTGAATATCTGTGTTAAATACCCATGTTGTATATCTGTGTTAAATACCCATGCTGTATATCTGTGTTAAATCCACTTGCTGTATATCTGTGTTAAATGCAATTCCCGTATATCGGTGTAAAATACCCATGTTGTACATCTGTGTTAAATACCCATGCTGTACAACTGTGTTCAATACAATTGTTGTATATCTGTGTTGAAAACCTATGTTTTATATCTGTGTTAAATACCCATGCTTTATATCTGTCTTAAATACTCATGCTGGATATCTGTGTTAAATGCAATGCTGTATATCTGAGTTAAATACCTAAGTTGTATATCTCTGTTAAATGCAGATGTTGTATCTCTGTGTTAAATAAACATGCTATATATCTGTGTTAAATACACTTGTTGTATATCTGTGTTAAATACCCATGTTGTATATCTGTGTTAAATACATTTGTTGTATATCGGTGTTAAATACACTTGTTGAATAACTGTGTTAAATACACATGTTGTATATCTGTGTTAAATACACTTGTTGTATATCTGTGTTAATATAAACTTGTTGTATATCTGCATTAAATACCCATGTTGTATATCTGTGTTAAAAGCACTTGTTGTATATCTGTGTTAAATACCCATGTTGTATATCTGTGTTAAATGCACTTGCTGTATATCTGTGTTAAATACCCATGCTGTATATCTGTGTTAAATACATTTGTTGTAGATCGGTGTTAATATAAACTTGTTGTATATCTGCATTAAATACCCATGTTGTATATCTGTGTTAAATGCACTTGTTGTATATCTGTGTTAATATAAACTTGTTGTATATCTGCATTAAATACCCATGTTGTATATCTGTGTTAAATACCCATGTTGTATATCTGTGTTAAATTCAATTGCTGGATATCTGTGTTAAAAACATATTTTGTATATCTGTGTTAAATACACATGTTGTATATCTGTGTTAAATGCAATTACTGTATATCTGTGTTAAATACCCATGCTGTATATCTGTGTTAAATACACATGCTGTATATCTGTTAAATACCTATTCTGTACATCTGTGTTAAATGCCCATGCTGTATATCTGTCTTAAATACCCATGCTGTATATCTGTGTTAAATGCACTTGCTGTATATCTGTGTCAAATACCCATGTTGTATATCTGTGTTAAATACCCATGCTGTATTTCTGTGTTAAATGCACTTGTTGTATATCTGTGTTAAATATCCATGCTGTATATCTGTGTTAAATGCACTTGCTGTATATCTGTGTTAAATACCCATGTTGAATATCTGTGTTAAATACCCATGCTGTATATTTGTGTTAAATGCACTTGTTCCATATCGGTGTTACATACCCATGTTGTATATCTGTGTTAAATGCACTTGCTGTATATCTGTGTTAAATACAATTCCTGTATATCTGTGTTAAATACCCATGTTGTATATCTGTGTTAAATGCTCATGCTGTATATCAGTGTTAAATGCATTGCTGTATATCTGGGTTAAATACCTATGTTGTATACCTGTGTAAAATACCCATGCTTTCTATCTGTGTTAAATACCCATGCTGGATATCTGTGCTAAATGCATTGCTGTATATCTGAGTTAAATACCTATGTTGTATATCTCTGTTAAATGCACATGTTGTATACCTGTGTTAAATACATTTGCTGTATATCGGTGTTAAATACACTTGTTGAATATCTGTGTTAAATACCCATGTTGCATATCTGTGTTAATATACACTTGTTGTATATCGTTGTTAAATACACTTGTTGAATAACTGTGTTAAATACCCATGTTGTATATTTGTGTTAAATACACTTGTTGTATATCTGTGTTAATATAAACTTGTTGTATATCTGCATTAAATACCCATGTTGTATATCTGTGTTAAATGCACTTGTTGTATATCTGTGTTAATATAAACTTGTTGTATATCTGCATTAAATACCCATGTTGTATATCTGTGTTAAATGCCCATGTTGTATATCTGTGTTAAATTCAATTGCTGGATATCTGTGTTAAAAACATATTTTGTATATCTGTGTTAAATACACATGTTGTATATCTGTGTTAAATGCAATTACTGTATATCTGTGTTAAATACCCATGCTGTATATCTGTGTTAAATACACGTGCTGTATATCTGTTAAATACCTATTCTGTACATCTGTGTTAAATGCCCATGCTGTATATCTGTCTTAAATACCCATGCTGTATATCTGTGTTAAATGCACTTGCTGTATATCTGTGTCAAATACCCATGTTGTATATCTGTGTTAAATACCCATGCTGTATTTCTGTGTTAAATGCACTTGCTGTATATCTGTGTTAAATACCCATGTTGTATATCTGTGTCAAATACCCATGTTGTATATCTGTGTTAAATACCCATGCTGTATTTTTGTGTTAAATGCACTTGTTGTATATCTGTGTTAAATATCCATGCTGTATATCTGTGTTAAATGCACTTGCTGTATATCTGTGTTAAATACCCATGTTGTATATCTGTGTTAAATACACTTGTTGTATATCTGTGTTAAATACCCATGTTGAATATCTGTGTTAAATACCCATGCTGTATATTTGTGTTAAATGCACTTGTTCCATATCGGAGTTACATACCCATGTTGTATATCTGTGTTAAATGCACTTGCTGTATATCTGTGTTAAATACAATTCCTGTATATCTGTGTTAAATACCCATGTTGTATATCTGTGTTAAATGCTCATGCTGTATATCAGTGTTAAATGCATTGCTGTATATCTGGGTTAAATACCTATGTTGTATACCTGTGTAAAATACCCATGCTTTCTATCTGTGTTAAATACCCATGCTGGATATCTGTGCTAAATGCATTGCTGTATATCTGAGTTATATACCTATGTTGTATATCTCTGTTAAATGCACATGTTGTATACCTGTGTTAAATACATTTGTTGTATATCGGTGTTAAATACACTTGTTGAATATCTGTGTTAAATACCCATGTTGCATATCTGTGTTAATATACACTTGTTGTATATCGTTGATAAATACACTTGTTGAATAACTGTGTTAAATACCCATGTTGTATATCTGTGTTAAATACACTTGTTGTATATCTGTGTTAATATAAACTTGTTGTATATCTGCATTAAATACCCATGTTGTATATCTGTGTTAAATGCACTTGTTGTATATCTGTGTTAATATAAACTTGTTGTATATCTGCATTAAATACCCATGTTGTATATCTGTGTTAAATACCCATGTTGTATATCTGTGTTAAATTCAATTGCTGGATATCTGTGTTAAAAACATATTTTGTATATCTGTGTTAAATACACATGTTGTATATCTGTGTTAAATGCAATTACTGTATATCTGTGTTAAATACCCATGCTGTATATCTGTGTTAAATACACGTGCTGTATATCTGTTAAATACCTATTCTGTACATCTGTGTTAAATGCCCATGCTGTATATCTGTGTTAAATACACGTGCTGTATATCTGTTAAATACCTATTCTGTACATCTGTGTTAAATGCCCATGCTGTATATCTGTCTTAAATACCAATGCTGTATATCTGTGTTAAATACACGTGCTGTATATCTGTTAAATGCCTATTCTGTACATCTGTGTTAAATGCCCATGCTGTATATCTGTCTTAAATACCCATGCTGTATATCTGTGTTAAATGCACTTGCTGTATATCTGTGTCAAATACCCATGTTGTATATCTGTGTTAAATACCCATGCTGTATTTCTGTGTTAAATGCACTTGCTGTATATCTGTGTTAAATACCCATGTTGTATATCTGTGTTAAATACACTTGTTGTATATCTGTGTTAAATACCCATGTTGAATATCTGTGTTAAATACCCATGCTGTATATCTGTGTTAAATGCACTTGTTCCATATCGTTGTTACATACCCATGTTGTATATCTGTGTTAAATGCACTTGCTGTATATCTGTGTTAAATACAATTCCTGTATATCTGTGTTAAATACCCATGTTGTATATCTGTGTTAAATGCTCATGCTGTATATCAGTGTTAAATGCATTGCTGTATATCTGAGTTAAATACCTATGTTGTATACCTGTGTAAAATACCCATGCTTTCTATCTGTGTTAAATACCCATGCTGGATATCTGTGCTAAATGCATTGCTGTATATCTGAGTTAAATACCTATGTTGTATATCTCTGTTAAATGCACTTGTTGTATACCTGTGTTAAATACATTTGTTGTATATCGGTGTTAAATACACTTGTTGAATATCTGTGTTAAATACCCATGTTGCATATCTGTGTTAATATACACTTGTTGTATATCTGCGTTAAATACCCATGCTGTATATCTGTGTTAAATACACTTGTTGTATATCTGCGTTAAATACCCATGCTGTATATCTGTGTTAAATACCTATTTTGTATATCTGTGTTAAATACACATGTTGTATATCTGTGTTAAATGCAATTGCTGTATATCTGTGTTAAATACCCATGCTGTATATCTCTGTTAAATACCCATGCTATATATCTGTGTTAAATACCCATTCTGTGTATCTGTGTTATATGCAATTGCTATATATCTATGTTATATACCCATGCTGCATTTCTGTGTTAAATGCACTTGTTGTATATCTGTGTCTAATACCCATGTTGTACATCTGTGTTAAATACCCATGCTATATATCTGTTAAATACCCATGCTGTATATCTCTGTTAAATACCCATGCTATATATCTGTGTTAAATACCCATTCTGTGTATCTGTGTTATATGCAATTGCTTTATATGTATGTTATATACCCATGCTGCATTTCTGTGTTAAATGCACTTGTTGTATATCTGTGTCTAATACCCATGTTGTACATCTGTGTTAAATACCCATGCTATATATCTGTGTTAAATACCCATTCTGTGTATCTGTGTTATATGCAATTGCTATATATCTATGTTATATACCCATGCTGTATATCTGTGTTAAATGCACTTGCTGTATATCTGTGTTAAATACCCATGTTGCATATCTGTGTTAAATGCACTTGTTGAATATCTGTGTTAAATACACATGTTGTATATCCGTGTTAAATACACTTGCTGTATATCTGTGTTAAATGCCCATGTTGTATATCTATGTTAAATACACTTGTTGTATATCTGTGTTAAATACACTTGCTGTATATCTGTGTTAAATACATTTGTTGTATATCTGTGTTAAATACACTTGTTGAATATCTGTGTTAAATACACATGTTGTATATCTGTTTTAAATGCACTTGTTGTTGTAAGTTTCATGGAACAGTTTGGCCCAGTGGTAAGGGCATGAAACGGTTATACTTCGAGGCACAGAAAAGGTGCCAGTCATCAAAGTCTGCAGTTCTTGGAGAACACATTGATACTGGACAATGAAAGCTTTGACTCATGATTAACTCTGAAAAGGACATTGACATTGAATTGTGAGGCCTTGAATCATGATTGTTTTTGATGGGAAAAATTAACATCTGGACAATGCTCTGAGTTTAACTGAAACAATGGGGGTCATGATCGACTTCCTGACATGAATGGAAGATACACAAGTCCCGAGCAGTCAATCAGCCAACCGCCCATCAACAGTAATGGAAATCACATTCAATATGCGTTACAGAAAGCGGGAGAGGAGATAAGGAGTTATCTTTGATCTCACAACTCTGTACACCTCCGGTGATTGAGTTACAGGTTGACGAGGTGTGAATGTCGGACAGTTCAGCAAACCGACAACCGAAACTGGTTGGAGGAAGGCCCAGCATGGGGCCAGGTGACTAAAAGAATTTTAAGAAGGAACACACCACAGCTCTCTCTCTTTCGCTCGGAAGCTCTCGTTCGGAAGCACTCTCTCTCGGAAGCTAGCTCTGACTACAGCAACTGCCAGGTGTAAGAAGGAAGGGAAGACGGTCATCTCCAGCTCCCAGCCTGCAATCGACGTCGGTCACGACGAACCGGACGGGTAATTGTAAGTATCAGTTGACTCTACAAGGGGTTGGCGCTGTGTAGGCAGCTGCAGTCAGATAAAGGAGGACAGGGGACAGGTCATATCCGATCCAGGCCTACAATCCACAACGGTAACGACCGGCCGGATGGGTGATTGTAAGTTTCAGCCAAATCTAAACAGGGTTTTGTCTGTATTTTGTTGGTTTTAATAAACTAAGGGGTAAAAATTCAGTTGGTTGCGCCTCCCGTTAGCGCCTTAAGAGGGCACTAATGGGGCGCAAAGCCGCTAACGCCCGGGCGCAGCGATGTTTGCGCCGCTCGGGAACTTAACTTGAGATTGTGCGGTGGCGCTAAACTTTACCGCTGC
Source organism: Squalus acanthias (assembly GCA_030390025.1). NCBI lineage: Eukaryota > Metazoa > Chordata > Chondrichthyes > Squaliformes > Squalidae > Squalus > Squalus acanthias. The sequence continues at coordinate 134,130,063 of CM059432.1, forward strand.
GACCACCTGCGCGCGCAGATTGTGACGTCATTCCATGGTGCAACGCCCTTGTGGCGCCCCGGAGCGGAAATTGAGTGGCGCCCCCTGCCTTACCGCCTGGCGCATCCAACGACCAGAAGACTGGAACGATATCAATCACTGTGGGGCTGGGGGGGGCGCTATTTAAAGGGGGCCTCTTCCTGTCTTTTATTGTTGGTGGCATTTTTGAACTGCGCATTCTGAGAGAGAGAGGGAGAGACTTCTGGAGAGATTCAACGTTGTGTGAAGGAGTTTTGGGTACTGAGCAGCACTTTGCAGGTTCATTTTGATTTGCCATTCCTTGTATCGATTTAGCAGAGACTGTGGGAGCTGCACTCTGAGCTCTTTGCCTGGTACTCTCCATTGTTCTTTCCAGCACATTTGATGTGCAAGTCTCTCCAGGCCGAGATTCAAGGCTGCAATGAACAGGATGTGGATGGAAAGCAAGATTAACCATCCCCTTTAAGAACTGGCCCGTGCCATTGTGTGTGTGTTCCATTGCTGACTGACATTACATGAGCTTCGCCAGCGCTCTGAGGTAGCGCCTCACTCCTTGGCCTTTGCGCCTTAAGACAGGTGTGCAGCGCCTGATTTAGCGCTCCACTCACCTCCCGGGGCGGTAAAAGTGAAGTTTCCAGTCAGTGCCGATAATTAGCGCCAGGCGCTAATATTTGCGTCCAGACGATATTTGCGCCCCAAATGGGGCGCGACCTAATTTTTCCCCCTAACAGTTTTCGGTTGAACCTAAACCTTTGAGTCGTCTACCATTTTGTTCCTGTAAAACCCAGAGTCAAAGAACCCTTGTAAGGACGAGGAAACCAAACACCTTACATTGCATATCTCTGTTAAATGCACTTGTATATCTGTGTTAAATACCCATGCTCTATATCTGTGTTAAATACACTTGCTGTATATCTGTGTTAAAAACCCATGTAGTATATCTGTGCTAAATGCAATTGCTGTATATTTGTGTTAAATACCCATGCTGTATATCTGTGTTAAATGCAATTGCTGTATATCTGTGTTAGATACCCATGTTGTATATCTGTGTTAAATACCCAGTCTGTATATCTGTGTTAAATACCCATGCTGTATATCTGTGCTAAATGCACTTGTTATATATCTGTGTTAAATACCAATACTGTATATCTGTGTTAAATACACTCGCTGAATAACTGTGTTCGATGCAATTGCTGTATATCTGTGTTAAATACCCATGTTGTATACCTGTGATAAATACAGATGATGTATATCTAGGTTAAATACCCATGCTGTATATCTGTGTTAAATGCATTTGTCCTTTTTTGTGTGTTAAATCCCCATGTTTTATATCTGTGTTAAATACCCACGTTGTTTCTCTGTGTTAAATACCCCTGTTGTATTTCTGTGTTAAAAACACATGCTCTATATCTGTGTTAAATAGACTTGCTGTATATCTGTGTTAAATACACTTGTTGTATATCATTGTTCAATGCACATGTTGTATATCTGTGTTAAATGCACTTGCTGTATACCTGTACGATAGCAAAATACTGCGGATGCTGGAAATCTGAAATAACAACAGAAAACGCTGGAAAAACTCAGCAGGCCAGGCAGCATCCGTGGAGAGAGAAAGAGAGTTAACGTTTCAGGTTGATTATCTGTGTTAAATACCAATGTTGTATATCTGTGTTAAATGCAATTGTTGGATATCTTTGTTAAATCCATATTTTGTATATCTGTGTTAAATACCCATGTTGTATAGCTGTGTTAAATACCCATGCTCTATACCTGTGTTAAATGTAATTGGTGTATAACTGTGTTAGATGAAATTGCTGTATATCTGTGTTAAACAAACTTGTTGTATATCTGCATTAAATACCCATGCTGTATATCTATGTTAAATACACCTGCTGTATATCTGTGTTAAATGCACATGTTGCATATCTGCGTTAAATTCCCATGCTATATATCTGTGTTAAATGCACCTGCTGTTTTTCAGTGTTAAATCCCCACGCTGTATATCTGTGATAAATGCACTTGTATATCTGTGTTAAATAACCATGGTGTATATCTGTGTTAAATGCACTTGTTGTATATCTGTGTTAAATACCCATGCTGTATATCTGTGTTAAATGCTATTGCTGTTTATCTGTGTGTAATACCCATGTTGTATATCTGTGTTAAATACCCATGTTTTGTATCTATGTTAAAAAGCTTTGCTGTATTTTTGTGTTAAATAAATTTGTTGTATCTCTGTGTTAAATTTCCATGCTATATATCTGTTTTAAATGTAATTGCTGTATAGCTGTGTTAAATAACCTTGCTACATATCTGTGTTAAATACCCATGTTGCATATATGTGTTAAATGCATTTGCTGTATATCTGTGTTAAATTCCCACGCTGTATATCTGTATTAAATGCAATTGCTGTAGATCTATGTTAAATACCCATGGTGTATATCTGTGTTCAATACACTTGTTCTTTTTATATGTTCAATACCCATGCTGTATATCTGTGTCAAATACACTTGTTGTATATCTGTGTTAAATACACTTGTTGTATATCTGCGTTAAATACCCATGGTGTATATCAGTGTTAAATACCCATGTTGTAAATCTGTGTTAAATACCCATGCTGTATATCTGTGTTAAATGCACTTGCTGTATAACTGTGTTAAATACACTTGTTGTATATCTGCGTTAAATACCCATGGTGTATATCTGTGTTAAATAACCATGCTGTATATCTGTGTTAAATGCAATTTCTGTATATCTGTGTTAAATACCCATGTTGTATGTCTGTGTTAAATACCTCTGTTGTTTATCTGTGTTAAATACCCATGCTGTATATCTGTGTTAAATACCTATGTTGTATATCTGTGTTAAATACCCATGTTTTGTATCTATGTTAAAAAGCTTTGCTGTATTTTTGTGTTAAATGCATTTGTTGTATCTCTGTGTTAAATTTCCATGCTGTACATCTGTGTTAAATACACTTGCTGTATATCTGTGTTAAATACCCTTGCTGTATATCTGTGTTTAATACCCTTGCTGTATATCTGTGTTAAAGACCCATGTTGTATATATGTGTAAAATATCCATGCTGTATATCTGTGTTAAATGCACTTGCTGTATAACTGTGTTCGATGCAATTGCTGTATATCTATGTTAAATACCCATGCTGTATATCTGTGTACAATACACTTGTTCTATTTCTGTGTTAAACACCCATGTTGTATATCTGTGTTAAATACCCATGCTGTATATCTGTGTTAAATGCATTTGCTGTGTAACTGTGTTCGATGTAATTGCTGTATATCTGTGTCAAATACACTTGTTGTATATCTGTGTTAAATACACTTGTTGTATATCTGCGTTAAATACCCATGCTGTATATCTGTGTTAAATACACTTGTTGTATATCTGCATTAAATACCCATGCTGTATATCTGTGTTGAATGGACTTGCTGTATATCTGTGTTAAATACACATGTTGTATATCTGTGTTAAATGCACTTAGAGTCATAGGGGTAAAAATTCAGTTGGTTGCGCCTCCCGTTAGCGCCTTAAATGGGCGCTAATGGGGCGTTAAGGCGCTAACGCCCGGGCGCAGCGCTGTTTGCGCCGCTCGAGAACTTAACTTGAGATTGTGCGGCGGCGCTAAAACTTACCGCTGCGACCACCTGCGCGCGCAGATTGTGACGTCATTCCGTGGTGCAACGCCCTTGGGGCGCCCCGGAGCGGAAATTGAGTGGCGCCCCCTGCCTTACCGCCTGGCGCTTCCAACGACCGGAAGACTGGAACGTTATCAATCGGTGTGGGGCTGGGGGGGGCGCTATTTAAAGGGGGCCTCTTCCTGTCTTTTTCTGTGGTCGACATTTATGCACCACTCGTTCTGAGAGAGAGAGAGAGATTCGGAGAGAGAGAGAGAGAGACTTCTACATTGACTCAACGCTTTGTGAGGTAGTTTTGCCTAGTTCATCCTAACTTTGCTGCTACTTTCGTTGCTGTACCTCATTACTTTTCTGGCAAAGAGAATATGGGGGCTGCAATGATTGGGGGCGTCGTCCTGCTCCAGCTCAATCGGAGGAGAGTGAGACGCAGACAGAGAGTGGCAATGATGGCCAGACGGAGGAGGCCCATCAGGCGCATGTACAGGAGAGCTTACCCTCCCAGGGTATATCGTGAACAGCTCTCCTACATCCACATGTCCGAGGAGCTGTGTTTGCGAAGGCTGCGATTCAGCAAGGAGGTGGTCACTGAGCTCTGCCACCTGCTGCAGCCAGATCTGCAGCCTCAGCTGAGGTCCAGGACGTCTCTGTCGGTGGCAGTGAAGGTCACAGTGGCTTTGAACTTCTACGCCACTGGCTCATTCCAAGCTGCTGTTGGGGACCTCGCCAATATCTCCCAGTTTGCGGTGCATCGCTGCATCCGGCAGGTCACCAAAGCCCTCTTCACAAGGAGACGAGACTTCATCTCCTTCCCTATGACCCCAGACAAGCAGCATGACCGTGCTATGGGCTTTGCGAGGGTAGCGGGCTTCCCCATGGTGCAGGGCGCCATTGACTGCACGCATGTGGCTTTGCGTGCTCCGCGAGAGAATGCAGAGGAGTTCCGGAACAGAAAGGGGTTCCATTCCTTGAATGTTCAGTTGGTCTGTGACCACAGACAGGTGATTCTCGCTGTCAATGCCCACTATCCAGGCAGCTGCCACGATGCTTTCATCCTGCGCCAGAGTACTGTGGCAGAAATTTTCGAGGCACCGCATCAGCCAGTTGGTTGGCTTCTGGGGGACAAGGGGTACGCATTGAGCACCTGGCTGATGACACCGCTCCGTGCGCCAAACACCCCTGCTGAGCTGCGGTACCAGGAAAGCCAACAAGCAACGAGGAACATTATTGAGCGCACAATCGGCGTGCTCAAACAACGATTCCGCTGTCTGGACCATTCCGGAGGAGCCCTGCAGTACTCGCCTGAGCAAGTTTCCAAATTCGTAGTGGTGTGCTGCATGTTGCACAACATGGCAATCCTCAGGACGCAGCCAATGCCACCAGGCCTTGCAGCACCACAAGAGGAGGAGGAGAAAGAGGAGGAACAGGCCGAGGACGATGATCAGCAGCAGCACCAAGGCAGGAGGGCAGCCCACAATGGTCAAACTGCAAGGGCCGTCCGTCAACGACTAATAGCAAGCCGCTTCTAGGGCCCCTGCCAGTGCTACAAACACGAATCAACCCAGCACGCAACCCCTAAGCCGGCCAAGGCACCAATAATTCCAACCACCAGCCATGTATATTTTGAATACAGAAACTTATTTATTGTACAAACTCTGTGTGTGTCAATTCCTCATGACAAACTCATAGAAATAAACACAAAAAAACAGTCAATAACATAACTGGTTCTCACAACCTGGAGATAATGTCCAAAACACTAAACAAAAGTTGGGCCATGAACCTCGGCCTTTAATAAAAAAATGACCATCATTTTGGCACACCTCCTACTTTTTGCCCTTCGAGGGTGATCTCCTTCCCTTGCGCACTTCCCCCCTTCTAACCCTACTGCTCCTCCGTAATGGGACCTCAGTGGCTGCAGCAAGGCTGGTGGAAGGCTGCTGCTTGTCAGACCCTGACACTGCAGATGCCCCTGAAGGACGGCCTCGACCACTTCTGGGCCTGGAGGGCCCGGCTGCAGACTGCACCAACTCTGCATGGGCGGCAGCAGTCTGTCCTACAGGCGGTGGCAAGTGCAGTGGAGAAGTGACAGTGTTGGCAGCAGGAATGCTGTCATCGTGAGAGAGGACAGCAACTCCCTGCTCGCCCGACACACTGGCACTCCCACGGGGCAGCACTTCAGCATCCGGAGCAATTTGCCGGAGAACAGATTGCTGGCCTGCTGCGGCACGGTGACAGCCCCGGGGACATGTGCACGAACCATCGAGGATGGCAGCAGTCAGTGCTCGCGTGGCCTCAATCTGAGTCTGCATGAGAGCAGGCTCAGATGGGTTCCTGGCAGCCAGTGACTGAATTGCAGCAGTAAGCTTTAGTGTGGCATCCGCCTGTGCTACAGCGAAGTGCTCCACACTCCTTGCCAGTGCCTCAATGCATTCGGGCACCCTTCCCACTGCACCCATGAGCTCAGTGTGCATGACCACCGCCTGGCTGTTCATTTCTGCAATCAGCCGCTCCTCCTCTGCGTCCATTGCATTAGGAGTGTCTGGCATACTCTCCCTCTGGGGAGAAGGCTCCCGTTCTTCCCTCCCCCCCCATGGCGTTGCTGCAGCCCGCTGGGTCCTGGAACTTCACCATCATCAGCCCCTTCCCCCCTGCTCCCCTCCGGGGAAGGCGTGTTCCCAGTGTGGCCATGGGCTTCCTCGGGAGAGGGTGGCACTGATGCTCCGGCTTCCTCTTCCTCCTCAGCTGCAGCATCACTCCCAGTGGCAGCTTCAGGGACCATCTCCTCAGCTGGTGAATCACCATCTGAAAGCAGGGAGGTACAAGAGTGGCTTTAGCGTGAGGACAGGGTGGCAGTAAGGGAGGAATAAGTGCAGCGAGTTAGCAAGTTGGATTGAAAGTGTCAAAGGCTGGTATTGTGAGGGACAAGTGGAAGGACAGAGGACAAAAAGGTGATGACCTTACCATTGCTGTCCACAACGGGGTCGGCGTCTCCAGTGGCGACGGGACCGATCACCCGGCTTGCCACAATCCTGTGGACGCGCTCCTCCAGATCGCTGAGGGGTTGCAGCTGAAGCCGCCCTCCACCCGTCCGTTGCTGCTGTCTCCGATTATGAGCCAGCTTAGCCTGCAAGAAAAAGGACAGCATCTGAGTCAATATACAGCCATGGTCTTGCCTGATGTGCCTCCCATAGGTGAATAGCCCTTACAATATGCAGCCATGGTCTTGCCTGATGTGCCTCCCATAGGTGAATAGCCCTTACTGTATGCAAAGTGTGGAATGTGTGTGTGTGTTTGATGAAAGGGCCATAGGTGTTGCATGAGTGTTGTGCATTGGGGTTTTAAGACCCTCTGGCCATAGAGTGAGGTTGAGATGGAGGGATGGAGAGGTATTGAGAAAAAGCCACTCACCCTGACGACCCGAGTGAGGTCGTTGAACTTTTTGCGGCACTGGACATGGGTCCTGGGCACCATGCTCCTGGAGGAGACGCTCTGAGCCACCTCCCTCCACACTCTTCTGAACTCGCGTGGCAAAGGCCTCCTGCCACTCTCCGGGAACAGCATGCATCGTCTGCGCTCCACTGCGTCAACCAGAGCATCCAAGGCCCGCTCGGTGAAGCGATGAGCGCGTTCTCTCACCCTCTCCATGCTTGGCAGCAAAATGGATTACAGGTCTCTCCAGGCTGAGATTCAAGGCTGCAATGAGCAGGGTGTGGCTGGGGAGCAAGTGGCCCCCCCCGCTTTAAGAAGTGTCCGGCGCCAGTGTGTCTGTGTTCCCTCGCTAACTGGCAGCAGCTGCGCTGCGCTCGTGCGCTGAGTTAGCGCCTCACTCCTAGGCCTTTGCGCCTTAAGAGAGGTGTGCAGCGCCTAATTTAGCGCTCCACTCACCTCCCAGGGCGGTAAAAGTGAAGTTTCCTGTCAGTGCCGATAATTAGCGCCAGGCGCTAATATTTGCGCGCGGACGATATTTGCGCCCCAAATGGGGCGCGACCTAATTTCTACCCCATAGAGTTATACAGCACAGAAAGAGGCCCTTCGGCCCATCGTGTCCGCGCCGGCCATCAAGCCCTGTCTATTCTTATCCCATTTTCCAGCACTTGGTCCGTAGCCTTGTATGCTATGGCGTTTCAAGTGCTCATCTAAATGCTTCTTGAATGTTGTGAGGGTTCCTGCCTCTACCACCCTTTCAGGCAGTGAGTTCCAGATTCCAACCACCCTCTGGGTGAAAAAGTTTTTCCTCAAATCCCCTCTAAACGTCCTGCCCTTTACCTTGAAACTATGCCCCCTGGTTATTGACCCCTCTACTAAGGGGAAAAGTTCCTTTCTATCTACCCTATCTATGCCCCTCATAATTTTGTACACCTCAATCAGGTCCCCCCTCAGCCTTCTCTGCTCTAAGGAAAACAACCCCAGCCTGTCCAGTCTCTCTTCATAGCTGAATCTCCTCTGCACCCTCTCCAATTCAATCACATCCTTCCTATAGTGTGGCGACCAGAACTGCACACAGTATTCCAGCTGTGTCCTAACTAGCGTTTTGTACAGCTCCATCATAACCTCCCTGCTCTTATATTCTATGCCTCAGCTAATGAAGGCAAGTATCCCATATGCCTTTTAACCACCTTATCTACCTGTCCTGCTGCCTTCAGGGATCTCTGTACATGCACACCAAGGTCCCTCTGATCCTCTGTCCTTCCTAGGGTCCTACCATTCATTGTGTATACCCTTGCCTTTTCAGGGTTAAATTCCATTTGCCACTGTTCTGCCCATCTGACCAACTCGTCTATATCGTCCTGTAGCCTGAGGCTTCCCTCCTCGCTATTTACCACCCCACCAATTTTCGTGTCATCTGCGAACTTACTGATCATACCTCCTACATTCATATCTAAATCATTAATGTACACTACAAACAGCAAAGGACCCAGCACCGATCCCTGCAGTACACCACTGGACACAGTCACAAAAACAACCTACGACCATCACCCTCTGCCTCCTGCCACTAAGCCAATTTTGGAACCAATGTGCCAAGTTGCCCTGGATCCCATGGGCTCTTACCTTCTTGACCAGTCTCCCATGCAGGACTTTGTCAAAAGCCTTACTGAAGTCCATGTAGACCACATCAACTGCACTACCCTCATCCACACACCTAGTCACCCCCTCGAAAAATTCAATCAAATTTGTCAGACATGATCTCCCCCTGACAAAGCCATGCTGACTATCCTTGATTAATCCTTGCCTCTCCAAGTGGAGACTAATTTTGTCCCTCATAATTTTTTCCAATAATTTCCCTGCCACTGATGTTAGGCTCACTGGCCTGTAATTCCCTAGTTTATCCCTACTACCCTTCTTGAATAATGGTACTACGTTAGCTGTTCTCCAGTCCTCTGGCACCTCCCCTGTGACCAGAGAGGTTCTGAAAATTTGTGTCAGAGCCCCTGCAATCTCTTCCCTTGCCTCACACAGCAGCCTGAGATACATCTCGTCTGGGCCTGGGGAATTATCCACTTTTAAGCCCGCTAAAACCGTTAGTACCTCCTCCCTCTCAATACTAATTTGTTCAAGTATATCACAATCCCCCTGCTTGATTTCTATGCCTACATCGTCCTTCTCCATAGTGAACACAGATGCAAAATATTCATTTAAAACCCCACCTACATCTTTTGGCTCTACACACAGATTGCCACTTTGGTCCCTAAAGGACCCTACTCTTTCCCTGGTTATCCTCTTGCCCTTAATATACTTTTCAAACACCTTGGGATTTTCCTTTATTTTGCCCGCAAGTGTTATTTCATGCCCCCTCTTCGCTCTCCTAATTTCTTTTTTAAGTACCCTCCTGCACTTTCTATACTCCTCTAGGGCTTCCACTGTTTTTAGTCCTTTGTATCTGCCAAAAGCCTCCCTTTTTTTCCTAATCCATTCTCGTATATCCCTTGACATCCAGGGTTCCTTGGGCTTGTTGGTCCCACCCTTGACCTTTACGGGAACATGTTGCCGTTGTACTCTCTCTATTTCCTTTCTGAAAGACTCCCACTGCTCTGATGTGGATTTTCCTACAAGTAGCTGATCCCAGTCCACTTTAGCCAGATCCTGCCTTATCATATTAAAATCGGCCTTCCCCCAATTTAGAACCTTTATTTACGGTCAATCTTTGTCCTTTTCCATGACTACCTTAAATCTCACCGAATTATGGTCACTGTCACCAAAATGCTCTCCTACAAACACTTCTACCACTTGCCCGGCTACATTCCCTAGAATTAGGCCCAGTACCACCCCCTCTCTTGTAGGACTTTCTACATGCTGGCTCAAAAAGCTCTCCTGGATGCACTTTAAGAATTCTGCACCCTCTAAGCCTTTCACACTCTGACTATCCCAGTTAATATTGGGGAAGTTGAAATCCCCTACTATTATTACCCTATTATTTCTACACTTCTCTGAGATTTGCCTACATATCTGTTCCTCTATCTCCCCCTGACTGTTTGGGGGCCGATAGTACACTCCCAGCAAAGTGCTTGCCCCCTTTTTGTTTTTAAGTTCTACCCATATGGCCTCACTAGAGGAACCTGCTAGGATATCATCCCTCCTTACAGCAGTAATTGACTCCTTGATTAATATTGCGACACCCCCTCCTCTTTTACACCCCCCTCTGTCTTGCCTGAAGATTCTATACCCCGGAATATTGAGCTGCCAGTCCTGCCCCTCCCTCAACCATGTCTCTGTGATAGCAACAATATCATACTCCCATGTGTTCATCAACACCTTCAATTCATCTGCCTTACTCGCAAGACTCCTTGCATTAAAATAAATGCCATCCAGCCTTGCCATACTCCCTTGTGCCGTTATATATTTGCTCTGCCTTCCAGGCTGACTTGTTTTTTCCTCTATATTTGGCTGTGCATCACCCCCTACTATAACTCCACTCCGTATCCCATCCCCCTGCCAAGTTAGTTTAAACCCCCCCCCCCCCAAAAGTACGAGCAAACCTCCCCGCAAGGATGTTGGTCCCTTTCCGGTTCAGTTGCAACCCGTCCGACTTGCACAGGTCCCACCTTCCCCAGAAGCAGACCCAGTGATCCAGGAAACTAAAGCCCTCCATCCTTTACCAAATCTTTAGCCACGCATTCATCTGCTCTATCCTCCTATTCCTATACTCACTAGCACGTGGCACCGGGAGAAATCCAGAGATTACAACCTTTGAGGTCCTGCTTTTTAATCTGCTACCTAGCTCCCTAAATTCTTGTTGCAGGACCTCATCCCTCTTTCTACCCATGTCGTTGGTACCAATGTGAACCATGACCTCTGACTGTTCGCCCTCCCCCTTCAGAATGCCCTGCAGCCGTTCAGTGACATCCTTGACCCTGGCAGCAGGGAGGCAACATACCATCCTGGAGTCACGTCTGCGGCCACAGAAACGTCTGTCTGTTCCCCTTATGATATAATCCCTTATCACTATTGCTCTCCCACTCTTTTTCCTCCCCTCCTGTGCAGCTGAGCCACTCGTAGTGCCACGGACTTGGCTCTTGCTGCATTCCCCTGAGAAACCATTTCCCCCATCAGTATCCCAAATGGAAAATCTGTCGGAGAGGGAGATGGACCCAGGGGACTTCTGCACTACCTTCCTAGTTATTTTACTCTGTCTGGTGGTCACCCATTCCCTGTCTGCCTGTGCACTCTTTACCTGCAGTGTGACCACCTTGTTAAACGTGCTATCCACGAAGATCTCAGCTTCGCGGATGCTCCACAGAGACTCCAGCCGCAGCGCCAGCTCCGAAACGCAGATTTTGAGTAGCTGCAGCTGGAGACACTTCCTGCATATGTGTTCGCCCTGGACACCTAGGGGTAAAAATTGAGTCGCGCCCCATTTGGGGCGCTAACCTCGCCGGGGCGCGACTTTTAGCGCCCCGAAAAAATTAGCGGCCCCGCGCCGGAACTTCAGTGGTTGCGCCCCAAGAGGGAAGCGGGGCGCAACTGGAAGCACCCCGCATCCCTCTTGGGGCGCTGCGAGTGAATATCCTGGCGCTACGTGCCGCAGCGCCACGCGCTGCGGCACGTCGCGCCGCGGTATTGCAGGCCTTCCTCCCCTTCTTAAAGGGGAGGGGCCTTGCGCAGCGCGAACCGGGGCCCAGCTGGGCTCCCAGGGATCGGGAGTGCCGGCAAAAGAGCCCGGCACTCAAGAGAAGTGCCGGGCTCTTGGAGCGCAGCCGGCACTTCACGGTGGGGGGGCTTCACGGGGGCCGGGGACAGCAACGGGGGCAGGTGCTGGCAGGCGGCCAGCAACAAAAATGGCCGCCTGCCACCTCCCCTTTAAATATCGCCACCCCGGCCGCACGTACGCCCCCCTGAACCCGTCGGACATAGCGTCTGGCAGTAAATCAGGGGGCGCGACTGAAGATCACGGCCGGGGCGCGAGCGGGGCGCTGCGCACGGCGATGACGTCATCGCCGGCGGCGCAGCGCCACAGGGCGCTACCGGCTGCCGCCGCCGCTAACCTCCCACTAAATTTTTCGGGAGGCGTGGGCGGCGCTGCGCCCGGGCGTTAGCTGCTTTACGCCCCATTAGCGCCCATTTAAGGCGCTAACGGGAGGCGCAAGCAGCTGAATTTTTCCCCCCTAAACTGTCCCTGACTTCCAACATAGCACAGGAGGAGCACTCCACGCTGCCGAGCTGCCCTGCCATGTCCTACCCTTAATTTACTCCCTTTAAATTAAAGAATATTAAATACACTAGGAACTATACTTCCCTTTAAACACTACTTACTCTAAACTAGAGACCTTACTTTTACTTTAATGACTGGAATGTAGAAATACTGTAGAAATACTCAGCGCTGGTTCTCTGTCCCCTCTTGTGCAGCTTTTTAACTCCTGCTCTCCTGGAAGCTGACAAAGATGGAAAAAGAAAGGAACACCTCCCTCCCCGAACTCCCTCACTCACCAAACTCGTAGCTTAACACTCTGTTCCGATATGCACTTGTTGTATATCTGTGCTAAATACCCATGTTGTATGTCTGTGTTAAATACCCATGTTGTATATCTGTGTTAAATACCCATGCTGTATATCTGTGTTAAATACCTATGTTGCATATCTGTGTTAAATACCAATAGAAGCATAGAAGATAGGAGCAGGAGTAGGCCATTCGAACCCTCGAGCCTGCTCCGCCATTTAATGAGATCATGGCTGATCATCCAAATTCAGTACCCTGTCCCTGCTTTCTCCCCATATCCCTTGATCCCTTTAGCCTTAAGAAGTATATCTAACTACTTCTTGAATATATTTAATGAATTGGCCTCAACTGCCTTCTGTGGTAGAGAATTCCATAGGTTCACCACTCTCTGGGTGAAGAAATTCCTCCTCATCTCAGTCCTAACTGGCTTCCCCTTATCCTTAGACTGTGACCTCTGGTTCTGGACTCCCCCGCCATCGGGAACATCCTTCCTGCATTTAGTCTGTCTAGTCCTGTTAGAATTTTATAAGTTTCAATGAGATCCCCTCTCATTCTTCTAAATTCTAGCAAATATAAGCCCAATCGACCCAATCTCTCTTCATACGTCATTCCTGCCATCCCAGGTATCAGTCTGGTAAATCTTCGCTGCACTCCCTCCATGGCAAGAACAACCTTCCTCAGATAAGGTGACCAAAACTGCACACAATACTCAAGGTGTGGTCTCACCAAGGCCTTGTACAACTGCAGCAAGACATCCTTGCTCCTGTACTCGAATCCTCTCGCTATGAAGGCCAACATACCATTTGCCTTCTTAACTGCCTGCTGCACCTGCATGCTTACCTTCAGCGACTGGTGCACAAGGACTCCCAGATCTCGTTGCACTTCCTCTTTTCCCAATCTATTGCCGTTCAGATAATAATCTGTCTTCCTGTTTTTGCCACCAAAGTGGATAACCTCGCATTTATCCACATTATACTACATCTCCCATGCATCTGCCCAATCACCCAACCTGTCCAAATCATACTGGAGTTTCTCTGCATCCTCCTCACAGCACACACGCCCACCCAACTTTGTGTCGTCTGCAAACTTAGAGATATTACATCTAGTTCCCTCGTCTAGATCATTAATATATATTGTGAATAGCTGGGGCCCTAGCACCGATCCCTGTGGTACCCCACTAGTCACTGCCTGCCACTCAGAAAAAGACTCGTTTATTCCAACTCTTTGCTTCCTGTCTGCCAACCAGTTCTCTATCCAAATCAGTACCTTACCCCACAATCCCATGTGCTTTAACTTTGTACGCTAATCTCTTATGCGGGACCTTATCGAAAGCCTTCTGAAAGTCCAAATACACCACATCCACTGGTTCTCCCTTATCTATTCTACCAGTTACATCCACAAAAAATTCCAGTAGATTAGTCAGGCATGATTTACCTTTTGTAAATCCATGTTGACTTTGTCTGATCCTGTCACTGTTTTCCAAGTGCTCTGCTATTACATCTTTTATAATGGACTCTAGCATTTTGCCCACTACCGATGTCAGGCTTACCGGTCTATAATTCCCCGTTTTCTCTCTACCACCTTTTTTAAATAGTGGGGTTGCATTACCTACCCTCCAATCCATGGGAACTGTTCCAGAGTCTATAGAATTTTGAAAGATAACCAGCAATGCATCTACTATTTCTAGGGCCACTTCCTTAAGTACCCTAGGATGTAGATTATCAGGACCTGGGGATTTATCGGCCTTCAATCCCGTCAATTTCCGTGACACCATTTCCTTACAAATACTGATTTCATTCAATTCCTCCCTCTCATTAGACCCTATGTTCCCCAACATCTCTGGGAGTTTATTTGTGTCCTCCTTTGTGAAGACAGACTCAAAGTATGTATTTAATTGGTCAGCCATTTCTTTGTTCCCCATTATAAATTCCCCTGATTCTGACTGCAAGGGACCTACACTTGACTTCACCAATCTTTTTCTCTTCACATATCTATAGAAGCTTTTACAGTCAGTTTTTATGTTCCCTGCAAGCTTACTCTCATATTCTATTTTCCCCCTCTTAATTAATCCCTTTGTCCTCCTTTGCTGAATCCTAAACTGCTCCCAATCCTCAGGTTTGCTGCTTGTTCTGGCCAATTTATATGTTCTCCCCTTGGATCTTATGCTATCCCTAATTTCCCTTGTTAGCCACGGTTGAGTCACATTTTTTGTTGTATTTTTATGCCAAACAGGGATGAACAAATTCTGTAGTTCATCCATGTGATCTTTAAATGTTTGCCATTGCCCTTCCACCGTCAACCCTTTAAGTAACACTCCCCAATCAATCCTAGCCAACTCGCGCCTCATACCATCATAGTTTCCTTTATTTAAATTCAGGACCCTAGTCTCTGAGTCAACTACTTCACCCTCCATCTTAATGAAGAATTCTATCATATGTTGTATATCTGTGTTAAATACCCATGTTGTGTATCTATGTTAATTAACAATGCTGTATATTTGTGTTAATTGCATTTGTTGTATATCTCTGTTAAATTTCCATTATGTATATCTGTGTTAAATGCAGTTGTTGTATATCTGTGTTATATTTCCATGCTGTATATCTGTGTTAAATACCGATGTTAGATATCTGTGTTAATGCTCTTGTTGTACATCTGTGTTAAATCCCCATGCTGTATATTTGTGTTATATAAACTTGCTGTATATCTGTGTTAAATACCCAAGTTGTATATCTATGTTAAATACACATGCTCTATATCTGTGTTAAATTCAGATGTTGTATATCTGTGTTAAATACCAATGTTGTATATCTGTTTTTAATGCTCTTGTTGTATATCTGTGTTAAATACCAATGTTGTATATCTGTGTTAAATAAACTTGTTGTTTTTCTTTGTTAAATACAGTTGTATATCTGTATTAAATACATTTATTGTATATCTGTGATAAAGAAACTTGTTGTACATCTGTGTTAAATGCACTTTCTGTATATCTGTGTTAAATACCCAAGTTGTATATCTGTGTTAAATACCCCTGTTGTATATCTGTGTTCAATGCAATTGTTGTATATCAGAGTTAAATATTCCTGCTGTATATCTGTGTTCAATGAAATTGTTGTATATCTGTGTTAAATGACCATGTTGTATATCTGTGTTAAATGCAATTGCTGGATATCTTTGTTGAAACCCAATTTTGTATATCTGTGTTAAATACCCATGTTGTGTATCTATTTTAAATAACAATGCTGGATATTTGTGTTGAATGCACTTGTTGTATATCTGTGTTAAATAATCCTGTTGTATATCTGTGTTAAATACACATGCTCTATATCTGTGTTAAATACCCATGTTGTGTATCTATGTTCAATAACAATGCTGGATATTTGTGTTAAATGCACTTGTTGTATATCTGTGTTAAATGCACTTGCTGTATATCTGTGTTAAATACCCAAGTTGTATATCTGTGTTAAATACCCATGTTGTATATCTGTGTTCAATGCAATTGTTGTATATCTGTATTAAATGCCACTGTTGTATATCTGTGTTAAATGCCCATGTTGTATATCTGTGTCAAAGGCAATTGCTGGATATCTTTGTTAAATTCCAATTTTGTATATCTGTGTTAAATACCCATGCTGTATATCTGTGTTAAATACCCATGCTGTATATCTGTGTTAAATACCAATGCTGTATATCTGTGTTAAATACCCATGATGTATATCGATGTTAAATACCCATGCTTTATATCTGGGTTAAATGAACTTGTTTTATTTCTGTGTTAAATACCAATATTGTATATCTATGTTATATGCTGTATATATATGTAAAATACCCATGCTGTACATCTGTGTCAAATACCCATGTTTTATATCTGTGTTAAATAAAGTTGTTGTATATCTGTGTTAAATACACTTGCTGTATATCTGTGTAAATACACTTGATATATATCTGTGTTAAATACCCATGTTGTATACCTGTGTTTAATACCAATGCTCTATATCTGTGTTAAATGCAATTGCTGTATATCTGTGCTAACTTCCCACGATGTATATCTATGTTAAATACCCATGCTGTATACCGGTGTTAAATGCATTTGTTCTTTATCTGTGTTAAATACCCATGCTGGATATCTGCCTTAAATAACCATGCTGTATATCTGTGTTAAATGCACTTACATAAGAACATAAGAAATAGGAGCAGGAGTAGGCCAATTGGCCCCTCGAGCCTGCTCCGCCATTCAATAAGATCATGGCTGATCTGATCCTAACCGCCAATCTACTATCACAGAACCATCTCCTGAACCTAACAGAATTGGACACATGAAATAGGAGCAGGATCAGGCTACACGGCCCCTGGGCCCGCTACGCTACCCACAGGGCCATGACCGATCCGAACCTAGACTCTTGTCCAAATTCCTGCCCGCTCCCCGTAACCCTTAATTCCCTTTACTTCTAGGAAACTGTCTATTTCTGTTTTAAATTTATGTAATGATGTAGCTTCTACAGCTTTTTGGGGCAGCATATTCCATGGACCTACCACCCTCTGAGTGAAGTAGTTCCTTCTCATCTCAGTTTTGAAAGAGCAGCCCCTTATTCTAAGACTATGCCCCCTAGTTCTAGTTTCACCCATCATCGGGAACATCCTCCCCGCATCCACCCGATCCAACCCCTTCACAATCTTATATGTTTCAAAAGATCGCCTCTCATTCTTCTGAACTCCAATGAGTAGAGTCCCAATCTACCCAACCTCTCCTCATATGTCCATCCCCTCATCCCCAGGATTAACCGAGTGAACCTTCTTTGTACTGACTTGAGAGCAAGTATGTCTTTTCTTAAGTATGGACACCAAAACTGTATGCAGTATTCCAGGTGCGGTCTCACCAATACCTTGTACAACTGAAGCAATACCTCCCTATTTTTATATTCTATCCCCCTAGCAATGAAAGCCAACATTCCATTGGCCTTCTTAATCACTTGCTGCACCTGCATACTAACCTTTTGAGTTTCGTGCACCAGGACCCCCAGATCCCTTTGTACTTCAGTACTTTCCAATTTCTTGCCATTAGATAATAACTTGCTCTACTATTTTTCCTGCCAAAGTGCATAACCTCACACTTTCCAGTATTGTATTCCATCTGCCAAATCTCTGCCCACTTACTTAGCCTGTCTATGTCCCCTTGCAGATTTTTTATGTCCTCCTCACTCACTACTTTCCCTCCCATCTTAGTATCATCTGCAAACTTTGATATGTTACACTCGGTCCCCTCCTCCAAATCGTTAATATAGATTGTAAAGAGTTGGGGACCCAGCACTGACCCCTGCGGAACACCACTAGTTACTGATTGCCAGTCTGAGAATGAACCATTTATCCCAACTCTCTGCCTTCTGTTAGATAGCCAATCCTCTATCCATGCCAGAATATTACCCCCAATCCCATGATTTTTTATCTTAAGCAATAATCTTTTGTGTGGCACCTTGTCAAATGCCTTTTGGAAGTCTAAATACACCACATCCACTGGTTCCCCTTTATCCACCCTGTATGTTACTTCCTCAAAGAACTCCAGCAAATTTGTCAAACATGACTTCCCCTTCATAAAACCATGCTGACTTTGCCCTATTAAATTATGATTATCCAAATGTCCCGTTACTGTCTCCTTAATAATGGACTCCAAAATATTACCTACCACAGATGTTAGGCTAGTTTCCAGCCTTCTGTCTACTGCCCTTTTTAAATAAGGGTGTTACATTAGCAGTTTTCCAGTCTGCCGGGATCTTTGCTGAGTCCAGGGAGTTTTGGAAAATTATTACCAATGCATCCACAATCCCTACCGCCACTTCCCTCAAGACCCTAGGATGTAAGCCATCAGGTCCAGGTGATTTATCCGCCTTGAGTCCCATTATTTTACTGAGTACCACTTCCTTAGTGATTTTGATCGTGTTTAACTCCTCCCCCCCTATAGCCCCCTGTTTGTCCAGTGTTGGGATATTCTTAGTGTCCTCTACTGTAAAGACTGATACAAAATATTAATTCAGTGTATTTGCCATCTCCATATTTCCCACCATTAATTTCCCGGTCTCATCCTCTAAGGGACCAACATTTACTTTAACCACCCTTTTTCTTTTTATATAACTATAAAAACTCTTACTATCTGTTTTTTATATTTTTTGCTAATTTACTTTCATAATCTATCTTCCCTTTCTTAATCAATCTTTTTGTTATTTTTTGCTGTCTTTTAAAGTTTTCCCAATCCTCTATCCTCCCACTAGATTTGGCTACCTTATATTCCCTTGTTTTTAGTTGAATACTATCCTTAATTTCTTTACTGAGCCACGGATGACTGTCTTTTCTTTTGCACCCTTTTCTTCTCAGTGGAATATATATTTTTTGGAAGTTGTAAAATAACTCCTTAAATGTACACCACTGATCATGTATCGTCTTACTCTTTAATCTATTTTCCCAATTCACTCTACTCAATTCCGCTCGCATACCTTCATAGTCTCCTTTATTCAAGCTTAGCACGCTTGTTTGAGATCCAACCTTCTCACCCTCTAATTGAATATGGAATTCAACCATGTTATGGTCACTCATTCCAAGGGGATCCTTTACTAGGACATTTTTAATTAATCCTGTCTCGTTACACAGGACCAGATCTAAGGTTGCTTGCCCCCTGGTCGGTTCAGTTACATACTGCTCAAGAAACCCATCCCTAATACACTCAATGAACTCATCCTCAAGGCAGCCCTGCCCAATTTGATTTGCCCAATTAATATGATAGTTAAAATCCCCCATAATTATAGATGTTCCCTTATTACAAGCCTCAACTATTTCCTGATTGATACTCTGTCCAACAGAGTTGCAACTGTTCGGAGGCCTATAGACTACGCCCACTAATGTTTTTTCCCCCTTATTATTCCTTATCTCCACCCAAACTGTTTCATTATCCTGATCTTTTGACCCAATATAATTTCTCTGTATTACAGTGATTCCTTCCTTTATTGACATAGCCACCCCACCTCCCCTTCCTTCCTGCCTGTCCTTCCTGATCATTAAATAACCTGGTATGTTTAATTCCCAGACATTGTCACCCTGCAGCCATGTTTCTGTAATGGCCACAAGATCATACCCCTATGTAGTTATTTGTGCCATTAACTCGTCTATTTTGTTACGAATGCTACATGCATTCAGATAGAGAACATTCAAATATGTTTTGTGACACTTAGTTCCTGCTTTTGCCCTTTTTATTACTTTACCTTTTACTCCATACCTTCTGCCCCTTCCTGACACACTCTGGTTTTTAATTTCCCCACTGCTACCTAAGCCTATGATCTTCTCTGTTGTCATTTTTATTATTTGCTCTCTAGGAACCTCCCCTCCACTAGTTAGTTTAAAGCCCTCTCTACAGCCCTAGTTATATGATCTGCCAGGACTCTAGTCCCAGCACTGGCCAAGTGAAGCCCGTCCCAACAGAACAGCTCCCTCCTGCCCCAGTACTGGTGCCAGTGTCCCAGGAAGCAAAACCCATTTCTCCCACACCAGTCTTTGAGCCACTCATTTAACTCTCTAATTTTATTTGTCCTAGCCAAATTCACTCGTGGCTCAGGTAATAATCCAGAGATTATTACCCTTGAGGTTCTGTTTTTTAATTTGACCCCTAGCTGCTCATACTCCTTTAACAGAACCGGCTTCCTTGTCCTATCTACGTCGTTTGTACCAACATGGACCACGACAACTGGATCCACCCCCTCCCACTGCAAGTTTCTTTCCAGCCCAGAGGAGAAGTCCTTAACCCTGGCACCAGGCAGGCAACACAGCCTATGGGACTCTCGCTCTCGGCTGCAGAGAACTCTATCTATCCCCCTAATAATACTATCCCCTACCACTACAACATTTCTATTTACTCCCCCCTCTTAAATGGCCCCCCATTCCACGGTGCTGTGGCCAGGTTGCTCATCCTCCCTGCAGTCCCTGCTCCTGTCCCCACAGGGAGTAAGAACCTCAAACCTGTTGGACAAGAGCAAAGGCTGCGGCTCCTCCAACACTACCTCCTGGATCCCCGTACCTGCCTCACTCGTAGTCACACTGTCCTGTCCCTGACCATGGGCTACCTCTGAATTAATTAACTTCATAGGTGTGACCACCTCCTGAAATACAGAGTCCAGGTACTTCTCCCCCTCCCTGATGTGTCGCAGTGTCTGAAGCTCAGACTCCAGCTCATCAACACGGAGCCGGAGTTCCTGCAGCAGCAGACACTTGTCACAGATGTAATCACCGTGAGCCTCAATGGGGTCCACCGGCTCCCACATCTCGCAACAGTAACACATTAATTAAATTTTTTTATTGTTAGTTATGGACACTCTCTGCCCGATTATAGATGCTAGTATCTCCTCTAATTAAATGGATTTAAATTAAATCAATCCCTCTAATTTACACCAACAGTCACTCTGCACCAGAAAGGCCTTATTAACTACAACCCACAGAGTTAAAGTTTGAAAAGAGCACCCTACACCCCACTCACCCGAACTCACACTTATCCAAACTCAGTGCTCTCTGCTGACTTGCACTCGGTGCTGGCTCGCACTAGCACTGGTCTTTTTATACTGTTTGTTTGTTTACAGCCAAATGAGTCACCCCTGCTGATTGATTAGAAAACTGGTTTCCACTGCCTGCTGTGCCAATTTACTCCTACTGCAGTGTAACCTTGTTTTACTCTTCTTAAACCAACAGTATCCCAAATATTTAACTTTTCCCCTTCACTTAAACTGCTGAAGTACTCTTATCAAGAATGATTTAAAGAGAACTAACAATTAAAGAACTCTCACACTTACCCAAACTCAGCACTCTCTGCTGACTCGCACTTGCTGTATATCTGTGTTTAATACCCACGTTGTATATCTGTGTTAAATGCACTTGCTGTATATCTGTGTTAAATACCCCTGTTCTTTATCTGTGGTAGATACACATGCTCTATATCTGTGTTAAATAGACTTGATGTATATCTGTGTTACATACCCATGTTGTATATCTGTGTTAAAAACCCAAGTTGTATATCTGTGCAAATACACTTGTTGTATATCTGTGTTAAATAAACTTGTTGTATATCTGCGCTCAATACCCACGCGGTATTTCTGTGTTAAATGCACTTGTTGTATATCTGTGTTAAAGACCCTTGCTGTATATCTGTGTTAAATGCACTTTTTCTATTTCTGTGTTAAATACCCTGTTGTATATCTGTGTTAAATGCACTTTTTGTATACCTGTGTTAAATACACATGGGCCCAGATATTCCGATCGCAGGCCTTCCCCCAGGATCTGGAAAAATCTGCGCCCTCACCTGAGGGCTCCCGGGAGGTGCACAATTCCACTGCTGGGCCTCTCCAAACTGCCGGTGTGCAGGGCCCCACGTATCCCAGAGGCGCAGGTAGTTCGCAGCGTCCCTGGGATCACGTGGGCCATGGGGAGCCAGTCAGAGAAGGGAATCTCCCTTCATACATTTGACAGGAAGACCTGTCAATTATATGAATGGAGATCACCCCCAAAACATAGTAAAACTTCAAATAAACATCACATTTTTAAAATGACTTAAAATTGCATAAATTAACTATTTTAAACAAAAATTTAAATTTCTTAAAAAAATAATTAAAGTTTTTAACGGGGCTAAAAATAAACTTACCTTTTTTAAAACTTTTTTTCAACTCTTATCCTGGTAAAAGCCTACTTTTACCAGACGCAAGAATTGTAAGTGTTTTCTGCGGGCAGAGGGTCTCCAAAAAGCAGAACTATCCGCCCGCAGAGCCCCTTCTCCCGGGCAGCCAGAGGATCTGTCAAGAGCTTACTTGACAAATCGGAAATGCTGGTTTCGAGCACATGTGCAGTGCATGCCTGAAACCGTCTTTTCCAATGTCCGGCCCATGTTGTATATCTGTGTTAAATGTACTTGCTGTATAAATGTGAAATACCCATGTTGCATATCTTTGTTAATTACCCATGCTGCATATCTGTGATAAATACCCATGCTGTATATCTGTGTTAAATGCAATTTCTGTATATCAGTGTTAAATACCCATGTTCTATGTTTGTGTTAAATACCCATGATGTATATCTGTGTTAAATACCCATGCTGTATGTCTGGGTTAAATAGCTATGTTGTATATCTGTGTTAAATATTCATGTTGTGTTTCTATGTTAAATAACAATGCTGTATATGAGTTAAATACCCATGATGTATATCTGTGTTAAATACCCATGTTGTATATCTGAGTTAAATACCCATGACGTATATCTGTGTTAAATATTCATGTAGTGTTTCTATGTTAAATAACAATGCTGTATATCTGTGTAAAATGCACCTGTTGGATATCTGTGTTATATTTCCATGTGGTATCTCTGTGTTAAATGTACTTGCTGTATATCTATTTTAAATACCCTTGCTGTATATCCGTGTTAAATACGCATGTTGTATATCTGTGTTAAATGCTCTTGTTGTATATCTGTGTTAAATAACCATGCTGTATATCTATGTTAAATGCATTGTTCTACTTCTGAGTTAAATACCCCTGCTGTATATCTATGTTAAATGCATTTGTTCTATTTCTGAGTTAAATACCCATGATGTATATCTGTGTTAAATGCAATTGCTGTATATCTGTGTTAAATACCCATGTTGTATATCTGTGTTAAATGCAATTGCTTTATATTTGTGTTAAATACCCATGATGTATATCTATGTTAAATATCCATGATGTATATCTGTGTTAAATGCAATTGCTGTATATCTGTGTTAAATACCCATGTTGTATATCTGTGTTGAATAACTATGCTGTATATCTGTGTTAAATACCCATGCTGTATATCTGTGTTAAATACCCATGTTGTATATCTGTGTTAAATACCAATGCTGCATATCTGTGTTAAATACCCATGCTGTATATCTGTGTTAAATACCCATGTTGTATATCTGTGTTAAATACCAATGCTGCATATCTGTGTTAAAGACCCATGCTGTATATCTGTGTTAAATGCTCTTGTTGTATATCTGTGTAAAAAAGCCATGCTGCATATCTGTGGTAAATGCACTTGCAGTGTATCTGTGTTAAATACCCATGCTCTATATCTGTGTTAAATGCAATTTTCTATATTTGTGTTAAATACCCATGCTGTATATCTGTGTTAGATGAAATTGGTCTATATCTGTGTTAAATACCCATGTTGTAAATGTGTTAAATGCAATTGCTGTATATCTATGTTAAATACCCATGCCGTATTTCTGTGTTAAATGCATTTGTTCTTCATCTGTGTTAAATAACCATGCTGTACATCTGTGTTAAATAGACTTGCTGTATATCTGTGTTAAATACCCATGTTGTATACCTGTGTTAAATACCCATGTTGTATATCTGTGTTAAATAAACTTGTTGCATATCTGTGTTAAATAACCATGCTGTATATCTGTGTTAAATAAACTTGTTGTATATCTGTGTTAAATAACCTTGTTGTATATCTGTGTTAAATAACCTTGTTGTATATCTGTGTTAAATAAACTTGTTGCATATCGGTGTTAAATAACCTTGTTGTGTATCTGCGTTCAATATCCACGCTGTATTTCTTTGTTAAATGCACTTGTTGTATATCTGTCTTAAATGCATTTGCTGTATATCTGTGTTAAATACCCATGCCGTATTTCTGTGTTAAATGCATTTGTTCTTCACCTGTGTTAAATACCCATGTTGTATATCTGTGTTAAATAACCATGCTGTATATCTGTGTTAAATACCCATGCCGTATTTCTGTGTGAAATGCATTTATTCTTCATCTGTGTTAAATACCCATGCTGTATATCTGTGTTAAATACCCATGATGTATATCTGTGTTAAATACCCATGCTGTATATCTGTGTTAAATAACCATGTTGTATATCTGTGTTAAATAAACTCGTTGCATATCTGTGTTAAATAACCTTGTTGTATATCTGCGTTCAATGCCCACGCAGTATTTCTGTGTTAAATGCATTTGCTGTATATCTGTGTTAAATACCCATGTTGTATACCTGTTTTAAATGCACTTGTTATATATCTGTGTTAAATACCCATGCTGCAGATCTGTGTTACATCCCCATGCTGTATATCTGTGTTAAATACCCATGTTGTATATCTGTGTTAAATTCCCATGTTGTATATCTGTGTTAAATACCCATGTTGTATATCTGTGTGAAATACCCATGCTGCATATCTGTGTTAAAGACCCATGCAGTATATCTGTGTTAAATGCTCTTGTTGTATATCTGTGTGAAATACCCATGCTGCATATCTGTGTTAAAGACCCATGTTGTATATCTGTGTGAAATGCATTTTTGTATATCTGTGTTAAATACCCATGTTATATATCAGTGTTAAATGCACTTGTTATATATCTGTGTTAAATACCCATACTGTATATCTGTGTTCAATGCACTTGCTCTATATCTGTGTGAAATACCCATGTTGTATATCTTTGTTAAATACCCATGCTGTATATCTGTGTTAAATACCCATGTTGTATATCTGTGTGAAATACCCATGCTGCATATCTGTGTTAAAGACCCATGCAGTATATCTGTGTTAAATGCTCTTGTTGTATATCTGTGTAAAAAAGCCATGCTGTATATCTATGTTAAATGCACTTGCAGTATATCTGTGTTAAATACCCATGCTCTATATCTGTGTTAAATGCACTTTTTCTATATTTGTGTTAAATACCCATGCTGTATATCTGTGTTAGATTAAGTTGGTCTATATCTGTGTCAAATACCCATGTTGTATATCTGTGTTAAATGCAATTGCTGTATATCTATGTTAAATACCCATGCCGTATTTCTGTGTTAAATGCATTTGTTCTTCATCTGTGTTAAATACCTATGTTGTATATCTGTGTTAAATAACCATGCTGTATATCTGTGTTAAATAGACTTGCTGTATATCTGTGTTAAATACCCATGTTGTATATCTGTGTTAAATACCCATGTTGTATATCTGTGTTAAATAAACTTGTTGCATATCGGTGTTAAATAACCTTGTTGTATATCTGTGTTAAATAAACTTGTTGCATATCTGTGTTAAATAACCGTGTTGTATATCTGTGTTAAATAACCATGCTGTATATCTGTGTTAAATAAACTTGTTGTATATCTGTGTTAAATAACCTTGTTGTATATCTGTGTTAAATACCCATGTTGAATATCTGTGTTAAATAAACTTGTTGTATATCTGTGTTAAATACCCATGTTGTATATCTGTGTTAAATAACCATGGTGTATATCTGTGTTAAATAACCATGTTGTTTATCTGTGTTAAATACCCATTTTGTATATCTGTGTTAAATCCCCATGTTGTATATCTGTGATAAATAAACTTGTTGCATATCTGTGTTAAATAACCATGCTGTAGATCTGTGTTAAATAAACTTGTTGTATATCTGTGTTAAATACCCATGTTGTATATCTGTGTTAAATAAACTTGTTGCATATCTGTGTTAAATAACCTTGTTGTATATCTGCATTCAATGCCCACGCAGTATTTCTGTGTTAAATGCATTTGCTGTATATCTGTGATAAATACCCATGTTGTATACCAGTTTTAAATGCATTTGTTCTTCATCTGTGTTAAATACCCATGTTGTATATCTGTGTTAAATAACCATGCTGTATATCTGTGTTAAATAGACTTGCTGTATATCTGTGTTAAATACCCATGTTGCATATCTGTGTTAAATAAACTTGTTGCATATCTGTGTTAAATAACCTTGTTGTATAGCTGCGTTCAATACCCATGCAGTATTTCTGTGTTAAATGCATTTGCTGTATATCTGTGTTAAATACCCATGCAGTATATCTGTGTTAAATGCTCTTGTTGTATATCTGTGTGAAATACCCATGCTGCATATCTGTGTTAAAGACCCATGCAGTATATCTGTGTTAAATACCCATGTTGTATATCTGTGTGAAATGCATTTTTGTATATCTGTGTTAAATACCCATGTTATATATCAGTGTTAAATGCACTTGTTATATATCTGTGTTAAATACCCATACTGTATATCTGTGTTCAATGCACTTGCTCTATATCTGTGTGAAATACCCATGTTGTATATCTTTGTTAAATACCCATGCTGTATATCTGTGTTAAATACCCATGTTGTATATCTGTGTGAAATACCCATGCTGCATATCTGTGTTAAAGACCCATGCAGTATATCTGTGTTAAATGCTCTTGTTGTATATCTGTGTAAAAAAGCCATGCTGTATATCTATGTTAAATGCACTTGCAGTATATCTGTGTTAAATACCCATGCTCTATATCTGTGTTAAATGCACTTTTTCTATATTTGTGTTAAATACGCATGCTGTATATCTGTGTTAGATTAAGTTGGTCTATATCTGTGTCAAATACCCATGTTGTATATCTGTGTTAAATGCAATTGCTGTATATCTATGTTAAATACCCATGCCGTATTTCTGTGTTAAATGCATTTGTTCTTCATCTGTGTTAAATACCTATGTTGTATATCTGTGTTAAATAACCATGCTGTATATCTGTGTTAAATAGACTTGCTGTATATCTGTGTTAAATACCCATGTTGTATATCTGTGTCAAATACCCATGTTGTATATCTGTGTTAAATGCAATTGCTGTATATCTATGTTAAATACCCATGCCGTATTTCTGTGTTAAATGCATTTGTTCTTCATCTGTGTTAAATACCTATGTTGTATATCTGTGTTAAATAACCATGCTGTATATCTGTGTTAAATAGATTTGCTGTATATCTGTGTTAAATAACCATGCTGTATATCTGTGTTAAATAAACTTGTTGTATATCTGTGTTAAATAACCTTGTTGTATATCTGTGTTAAATACCCATGTTGTATATCTGTGTTAAATAAACTTGTTGTATATCTGTGTTAAATACCCATGTTGTATATCTGTGTTAAATACCATGGTGTATATCTGTGTTAAATAACCATGTTGTTTATCTGTGTTAAATACCCATTTTGTATATCTGTGTTAAATCCCCATGTTGTATATCTGTGATAAATAAATTTGTTGCATATCTGTGTTAAATAACCATGCTGTAGATCTGTGTTAAATAAACTTGTTGTATATCTGTGTTAAATACCCATGTTGTATATCTGTGTTAAATAAACTTGTTGCATATCTGTGTTAAATAACCTTGTTGTATATCTGCATTCAATGCCCACGCAGTATTTCTGTGTTAAATGCATTTGCTGTATATCTGTGATAAATACCCATGTTGTATACCAGTTTTAAATGCATTTGTTCTTCATCTGTGTTAAATACCCATGTTGTATATCTGTGTTAAATAACCATGCTGTATATCTGTGTTAAATAGACTTGCTGTATATCTGTGTTAAATACCCATGTTGCATATCTGTGTTAAATAAACTTGTTGCATATCTGTGTTAAATAACCTTGTTGTACAGCTGCGTTCAATACCCATGCAGTATTTCTGTGTTAAATGCATTTGCTGTATATCTGTGCTAAATACCCATGTTGTATACCTGTGTTAAATGCACTTGTTATATATCTGTGTTAAATACCCTTGCTGCAGATCTGTGTTAAATCCCCATGCTGTATATCTGTGTTAAATACCCATGTTGTATATATGTGTTAAATAAACTTGTTGCATATCTGTGTTAAATAACCATGCTGTATATCTGTGTTAAATAACCATGCTGTATATCTGTGTTAATTACCCATGATGTATATCTGTGTGAAATACACATGCTGTATATCTGTGTTAAATGCATTTGTTCTTCATCTGTGTTAAATACCCATGTTGTATATCTGTGTTAAATAACCATGCTGTATATCTGTGTTAAATAGACTTGCTGTATATCTGTGTTAAATACCCATGTTGCATATCTGTGTTAAATAAACTTGTTGCATATCTATGTTAAATAACCTTGTTGTATATCAGCGTTCAATACCCATGCAGTATTTCTGTGTTAAATGCATTTGCTGTATATCTGTGTTAAAGACCCAAGCTGTATATCTGTATTAAATGCTCTTGTTGTATATCAGTGTAAAAAAGCCATGCTGTATATCTGTGTTAAATGCACTTGCAGTATATCTGTGTTAAATACCCATGCTCTATATCTGTGTTAAATGCACTTTTTCTATATTTGTGTTAAATACCCACGCTGTATATCTGTGTTAGATTAAATTGGTCTTTTTCTGTGTCAAATACCCATGTTGTATATCTGTGTTAAATGCATTTGTTCTTCATCTGTGTTAAATACCTATGTTGTATATCTGTGTTAAATAACCATGCTGTACCTCTGTGTTAAATAGACTTGCTGTATATCTGTGTTAAATACCCATGTTGTATATTTGTGTTAAATACCCATGTTGTATATCTGTGTTAAATAAACTTGTTGCATATCTGTGTTAAATAACCATGCTGTATATCTGTGTTAAATAAACTTGTTGTATATCTGTGTTAAATAACCTTGTTGTATATCTGTGTTAAATACGCATGTTGTATGTCTGTGTTAAATAAACTTGTTGCATATAGGTGTTAAATAACCTTGTTGTATATCTGTGTTAAATAAACTTGTTGTATATCTGTGTTAAATAACCTTGTTGTATATCTGTGTTAAATAACCATGCTGTATATCTGTGTTAAATAAACTTGTTGTATATCTGTGTTAAATAACCAAGTTGTATATCTGTGTTAAATAACCATGTTGTTTATCTGTGTTAAATACCCATTTTTTATATCTGTGTTAAATACCCATGTTGCAGATCTGTGTTAAATCCCCATGTTGTATATCTGTGATAAATAAAATTGTTGCATATCTGTGTTAAATAACCATGCTGTAGATCTGTGTTAAATAAACTTGTTGTATATCTGTGTTAAATACCCATGTTGTATATCTGCGTTCAATACCCACGCAGTATTTCTGTGTTAAATGCATTTGCTGTATATCTGTGTCAAATACCCATGTTGTATATCTGTGTTAAATGCATTTGTTCTTCATCTGTGTTAAATACCTATGTTGTATATCTGTGTTAAATAACCATGCTGTACCTCTGTGTTAAATAGACTTGCTGTATATCTGTGTTAAATACGCATGTTGTATGTCTGTGTGAAATGCATTTTTGTATATCTGTGTTAAATAACCATGCTGTACCTCTGTGTTAAATAGACTTGCTGTATATCTGTGTTAAATAACCATGCTGTACCTCTGTGTTAAATAAACTTGTTGCATATCGGTGTTAAATAACCTTGTTGTATATCTGTGTTAAATAAACTTGTTGTATATCTGTGTTAAATAACCTTGTTGTATATCTGTGTTAAATAACCATGCTGTATATCTGTGTTAAATAACCAAGTTGTATATCTGTGTTAAATAACCAAGTTGTATATCTGTGTTAAATCCCCATGTTGTATATCTGTGATAAATAAAATTGTTGCATATCTGTGTTAAATAACCATGCTGTAGATCTGTGTTAAATAAACTTGTTGTATATCTGTGTTAAATACCCATGTTGTATAACTGTGTTAAATAACCATGCTGTATATCTGTGTTAAATAGACTTGCTGTATATCTGTGTTAAATACCCATGTTGTATATCTGTGTTAAATAAAATTCTTGCATATCTTTGTTAAATAACCTTGTTGTATCGTAGCGTTCAATGCCCACGCAGTATTTCTGTGTTACATGCATTTGCTGTATATCTGTGATAAATACCCATGTTGTATACCTGTTTTAAATGCATTTGTTCTTCAACTGTGTTAAATACCCATGTTGTATATATGTGTTAAATAACCATGCTATATATCTGTGTTAAATAGACTTGCTGTATATCTGTGTTAAATACCCATGTTGCATATCTGTGTTAAATAAACTTGTTCCATATCTGTGTTAAATAACCTTGTTGTATAGCTGCGTTCAATACCCATGCAGTATTTCTGTGTTAAATGCATTTGCTGTATATCTGTGTTAAATACCCATGTTGTATACCTGTGTTAAATGCACTTGTTATATATCTCTGTTAAATACCCTTGCTGCAGATCTGTGTTAAATCCCCATGCTGTATATCTGTGTTAAATACCCATGTTGTATATATGTGTTAAATAAACATGTTGCATATCTGTGTTAAATAACCATGCTGTATATCTGTGTTAAATAACCGTGCTGTATATCTGTGTTAATTACCCATGATGTATATCTGTGTGAAATACACATGCTGTATATCTGTGTTAAATGCATTTGTTCTTCATCTGTGTTAAATAACCATGCTGTATATCTGTGTTAAATAGACTTGCTGTATATCTGTTTTAAATACCCATGTTGCATATCTGTGTTAAATAAACTTGTTGCATATCTATGTTAAATAACCTTGTTGTATATCAGCGTTCAATACCCATGCAGTATTTCTGTGTTAAATGCATTTGCTGTATATCTGTGTTAAATACCCATGTTGTATACCTGTGTTAAATGCACTTGTTATATATCTCTGTTAAATAACCTTGCTGCAGATCTGTGTTAAATCCCCATGCTGTATATCTGTGTTATATACCCATGTTGTATATCTGTGTTAAATACCCATGTTGTATATCTGTGTTAAATACCCATGTTGTATATATGTGTTAAATAAACTTGTTGCATATCTGTGTTAAATAACCATGCTGTATATCTGTGTTAAATAACCATGCTGTATATCTGTGTTAATTACCCATGATGTACATCTGTGTTAAATACACATGCCGTATTTCTGTGTTAAATGCATTTGTTCTTCATCTGTGTTAAATACCCATGTTGTATATCTGTGTTAAATAACCATGCTGTATATCCGTGTTAAATAGACTTGCTGTATATCTGTGTTAAATAGCCATGTTGTATATCTGTGTTAAATAAACTTGTTGCATATCTGTGTTAAATAACCTTGTTGTATATCTGTGTTCAATACCCACGCAGTATTTCTGTGTTAAATGCACCAGTTGTATATCTGTGCTAAATACCCATGTTGTATATCTGTGTTAAATACACTTGTTTTATATCTGTGTTAAATACACGTGTTGTATATCTGTGTTAAATGCACTTGCTGTATATTTGTGTGAAATTCCCATGTTGTATATCTGTGTTAAATACCCATGCAGTATACCTGTGTTAAATAGCCATGCTGTATATCTGTGTTAAATATACTTGCTATATATCTGTGTTAAATGCACTTGTTGTATATCTGTGTTAAATACACGTGTTGTATGTCTGTGTTAAATACCCAATTTGTATATCTGTGTGAAATACCCATGCTGTATATCTGTATTAATTATCCATGTTGAATAGTTGTATTAAATACCCATGATGTATATCTATGTTAAATGTAATTGCTGTATATCTGTGTTAAATACCCATGCTCTATATCTGTGTTAAATGCATTTGTTCTTCATCTGTGTTAAATACCTATGTTGTATATCTGTGTTAAATAACCATGCTGTACATCTGTGGGGTTATGGGGATAGGATGGGATATGTTAGGGGGAATTAAATACGTGGGGTTATGGGGGTAGGGTGGGATATATGTACTGTGGGGATTAAAGCAGGGACAGGGTACTGGATTTGAATGATCAGCCATGATCGTATTGAATGGTGGAGCAGGCTCGACGGGCCGAATGGCCTACTCCTGCTCCTAGATTCTATGTCTATGTTTAAATAACCTTGTTGTATATCTGTGTTAAATACCCATGTTGTATATCTGTGTTAAATACCCATGTTGTATATCTGTGCTAAATAAACTTGTTGCATATCTGTGTTAAATACCCATGTTGTATATCTGTGTTAAATAAACTTGTTGCATATCGGTGTTATATAACCTTGTTGTATATCTGTGTTAAATAAACTTGCTGTATATCTGTGTTAAATAACCTTGTTGTATATCTGTGTTAAATAACCATGCTGTATATCTGTGTTAAATAAACTTGTTATATATCTGTGTTAAATAACCTTGTTGTATATCTGTGTTAAATGCATTTGTTCTTCACCTGTGTTAAATACCCATGTTGTATATCTGTGTTAAATAACCATGCTGTATATCTGTGTTAAATACCCATGCCGTATTTCTGTGTGAAATGCATTTGTTCTTCATCTGTGTTAAATACCCATGTTGTATATCTGTGTTAAATACCCATGATGTATATCTGTGTTAAAATACACATGCCATATTTCTGTGTTAAATAGATTTGCTGTATAACTGTGTTAAATACCCATGTTGTATAATTGTGTTAAATAAACTTGTTGCATATCTGTGTTAAATAACCTTGTTGTATATCTGCGTTCAATGCCCACGCAGTATTTCTGTGTTAAATGCATTTGCTGTATATCTGTGTTAAATACCCATGCTGCAGATCTGTGTTACATCCCCATGCTGTATATCTGTGTTAAATACCCATGTTGTATATCTGTGTTAAATTCCCATGTTGTATATCTGTGTTAAATAAACTTGTTGTATATCTGTGTTAAATACACGTGTTGTATGTCTGTGTTAAATACCCAATTTGTATATCTGTGTGAAATACCCATGCTGTATATCTGTATTAATTACCCATGTTGAATAGTTGTATTAAATACCCATGATGTATATCTATGTTAAATGTAATTGCTGTATATCTGTGTTAAGTACCCATGCTCTATATCTGTGTTAAATGCAATTTTTCTATATTTGTGTTAAATACCCATGCTGTATATCTGTGTTAGATTAAATTGGTCTATATCTGTGTCAAATACCCATGTTGTATATCTGTGTTAAATGCAATTGCTGTATATCTATGTTAAATACCCATGCCTTATTTCTGTGTTAAATGCATTTGTTCTTCATCTGTGTTAAATACCTATGTTGTATATCTGTGTTAAATAACCATGCTGTACATCTGTGTTAAATAAATTTGTTGCATATCTGTGTTAAATAACCATGCTGTATATCTGTGTTAAATAAACTTGTTGTATATCTGTGTTAGATAACCTTGTTGTATATCTGTGTTAAATAAACTTGTTGTATATCTGTGTTAAATACCCATGTTGTATATCTGTGTTAAATACCCATGTTGTATATCTGTGCTAAATAAACTTGTTGCATATCTGTGTTAAATACCCATGTTGTATATCTGTGTTAAATAAACTTGTTGCATATCGGTGTTATATAACCTTGTTGTATATCTGTGTTAAATAAACTTGTTGTATATCTGTGTTAAATAACCTTGTTGTATATCTGTGTTAAATAACCATGCTGTATATCTGTGTTAAATAAACTTGTTATATATCTGTGTTAAATAACCTTGTTGTATATCTGTGTTAAATACCCATGCCGTATTTCTGTGTGAAATGCATTTGTTCTTCATCTGTGTTAAATACCCATGTTGTATATCTGTGTTAAATAACCATGCTGTATATCTGTGTTAAATACCCATGCCGTATTTCTGTGTGAAATGCATTTGTTCTTCATCTGTGTTAAATACCCATGTTGTATATCTGTGTTAAATTCCCATGTTGTATATCTGTGTTAAATAAACTTGTTGCATATCTGTGTTAAAAAACCATGGGGTAGAAATTAGGTCGCGCCCCATTTGGGGCGCAAATATCGTCTGGACGCAAATATTAGCGCCTGGCGCTAATTATCGGCACTGACTGGAAACTTCACTTTTACCGCCCCGGGAGGTGAGTGGAGCGCTAAAGCAGGCGCTGCACACCTGTCTTAAGGCGCAAAGGCTGAGCAGTGAGGCGCTAACTCAGAACGCTGGCGAAGCTCATGTAATGTCAGTCAGCAATGGAACACACACACAATGGCACGGGCCAGTTCTTAAAGGGGATGGTTAATCTTGCTTTCCATCCACATCCTGTTCATTGCAGCCTTGAATCTCGGCCTGGAGAGACTTGCACATCAAATGTGCTGGAAAGAACAATGGAGAGTACCAGGCAAAGAGCTCAGAGTGCAGCTCCCACAGTCTCTGCTAAATCGATACAAGGAATGGCAAATCAAAATGAACCTGCAAAGTGCTGCTCAGTACCCAAAACTCCTTCACACAACGTTGAATCTCTCAAGAAGTCTCTCCCTCTCTCTCTCAGAATGCGTAGTTCAAAAATGCCACCAACAATAAAAGACAGGAAGAGGCCCCCTTTAAATAGCGCCACCCCCAGCCCCACAGCGATTGATAGCGTTCCAGTCTTCTGGTCGTTGGATGCGCCAGGCGGTAAGGCAGGGGGCGCCACTCAATTTCCGCTCCGGGGCGCCACAAGGGCGTTGCACCATGGAATGATGTCACAATCTGCGCGCGCAGGTGGTCGCAGCGGTAAGTTTTAGCGCCGCCGCACAATCTCAAGTTAAGTTCTCGAGCGGCGCAAACATCGCTGCGCCCGGGCGTTAGCGGCTTTGCGCCCCATTAGCGCCCTCTTAAGGCGCTAACGGGAGGCGCAACCAACTGAATTTTTACCCCCATATCTTTGTTAAATGTGCTTGTTCTATTTCTGTGTTAAATAACCATGTTGTATACCTGTGTTAAATGCACTTTTTGTATATCTGTGTTAAATACCCATGTTATATATCAGTGTTAAATGCACTTGTTATATATCTGTGTTAAATACCCATACTGTATATCTGTGTTCAATGCATTTGCACTATATCTGTGTGAAATACCCATGTTGTATATCTTTGTTAAATACCCATGCTGCAGATCTGTGTTAAATACCCATGCTGTATATCTGTATTAAATACCCATGTTGTATATCTGTGTTAAATACCCATGCTGCATATCTGTGTTAAAGACCCATGCTGTATATCTGTGTGAAATACCCATGCTGCATATCTGTGTTAAAGACCCATGCTGTATATCTGTATTAAATGCTCTTGTTGTATATCAGTGTAAAAAAGCCATGCTGTATATCTGTGTTAAATGCACTTGCAGTATATCTGTGTTAAATACCCATGCTCTATATCTGTGTTAAATGCACTTTTTCTATATTTGTGTTAAATACCCATGCTGTATATCTGTGTTAGATTAAATTGGTCTATATCTGTGTCAAATACCCATGTTGTATATCTGTGTTAAATGCATTTGTTCTTCATCTGTGTTAAATACCTATGTTGTATATTTGTGTTAAATACCCATGTTGTATATCTGTGTTAAATAAACTTGTTGCATATCTGTGTTAAATAACCATGCTGTATATCTGTGTTAAATAAACTTGTTGTATATCTGTGTTAAATAACCTTGTTGTATATCTGTGTTAAATACGCATGTTGTATGTCTGTGTTAAATAAACTTGTTGTATATCTGTGTTAAATAACCTTGTTGTATATCTGTGTTAAATACGCATGTTGTATGTCTGTGTTAAATAAACTTGTTGCATATCGGTGTTAAATAACCTTGTTGTATATCTGTGTTAATAACCATGCTGTATATCTGTGTTAAATAAACTTGTTGTATATCTGTGTTAAATAACCTTGTTGTATATCTGTGTTAAATATCCATGTTGTATATCTGTGTTAAATAAACTTGAGAGGTCGCACAACACCAGGTTATAGTCCAACAGTTTTATTTGAAATCACAAGCTTTCGGAGCTATCGATTGCTCCTTCCTCAGGTGAAGTAAATAAACTTGTTGTGTATCTGTGTTAAATACCCATGTTGTATATCTGTGTTAAATAACCAAGTTGTATATCTGTGTTAAATAACCTTGTTGTTTATCTGTGTTAAATACCCATTTTTTATATCTGTGTTAAATACCCATGTTGCAGATCTGTGTTAAATCCCCATGTTGTATATCTGTGATTAACAAAATTGTTGCATATCTGTGTTAAATAACCATGCTGTAGATCTGTGTTAAATAAACTTGTTGTATATCTGTGTTAAATACCCATGTTGTATATCTGTGTTAAATAAAATTGTTGCATATCTTTGTTAAATACCCATGTTGTATATCTGCGTTCAATACCCACGCAGTATTTCTGTGTTAAATGCATTTGCTGTATATCTGTGATAAATACCCATGTTGTATACCTGTTTTAAATGCATTTGTTCTTCATCTGTGTTAAATACCCATGTTGTATATCTTTGTTAAATAACCATGCTGTATATCTGTGTTAAATAGACTTGCTGTATATCTGTGTTAAATACCCATGTTGCATATCTGTGTTAAATAAAATTGTTGCATATCTTTGTTAAATAACCTTGTTGTATAGCTGCGTTCAATACCCATGCAGTATTTCTGTGTTAAATGCATTTGCTGTATATCTGTGTTAAATACCCATGTTGTATACCTGTGTTAAATGCACTTGTTATATATCTGTGTTAAATACCCTTGCTGCAGATCTGTGTTAAATCCCCATGCTGTATATCTGTGTTAAATACCCATGTTGCATATCTGTGTTAAATAAAATTGTTGCATATCTGTGTTAAATAACCATGCTGTATATCTGTGTTAAATAACCATGCTGTATATCTGTGTTAATTACCCATGATGTATATCTGTGTGAAATACACATGCTGTATATCTGTGTTAAATGCATTTGTTCTTCATCTGTGTTAAATACCCATGTTGTATCTCTGTGTTAAATAACCATGCTGTATATCTGTGTTAAATAGACTTGCTGTATATCTGTGTTAAATACCCATGTTGTATACCTGTTTGAAATGCATTTGTCCTTCATCTGTGTTAAATACCCATGTTGTATATCTGTGTTAAATACCCATGTTGTATACCTGTGTTAAATGCACTTGTTATATATCTGTGTTAAATACCCTTGCTGCAGATCTGTGTTAAATCCCCATGCTGTATATCTGTGTTAAATACCCATGTTGTATATATGTGTTAAATAAACTTGTTGCATATCTGTGTTAAATAACCATGCTGTATATCTGTGTTAAATAACCATGCTGTATATCTGTGTTAATTACCCATGATGTATATCTGTGTGAAATACACATGCTGTATATCTGTGTTAAATGCATTTGTTCTTCATCTGTGTTAAATACCCATGTTGTATATCTGTGTTAAATAACCATGCTGTATATCTGTGTTAAATAGACTTGCTGTATATCTGTGTTAAATACCCATGTTGCATATCTGTGTTAAATAAACTTGTTGCATATCTATGTTAAATAACCTTGTTGTATATCAGCGTTCAATACCCATGCAGTATTTCTGTGTTAAATGCATTTGCTGTATATCTGTGTTAAAGACCCAAGCTGTATATCTGTATTAAATGCTCTTGTTGTATATCAGTGTAAAAAAGCCATGCTGTATATCTGTGTTAAATGCACTTGCAGTATATCTGTGTTAAATACCCATGCTCTATATCTGTGTTAAATGCACTTTTTCTATATTTGTGTTAAATACCCACGCTGTATATCTGTGTTAGATTAAATTGGTCTATATCTGTGTCAAATACCCATGTTGTATATCTGTGTTAAATGCATTTGTTCTTCATCTGTGTTAAATACCTATGTTGTATATCTGTGTTAAATAACCATGCTGTACCTCTGTGTTAAATAGACTTGCTGTATATCTGTGTTAAATACCCATGTTGTATATTTGTGTTAAATACCCATGTTGTATATCTGTGTTAAATAAACTTGTTGCATATCTGTGTTAAATAACCATGCTGTATATCTGTGTTAAATAAACTTGTTGTATATCTGTGTTAAATAACCTTGTTGTATATCTGTGTTAAATACGCATGTTGTATGTCTGTGTTAAATAAACTTGTTGCATATAGGTGTTAAATAACCTTGTTGTATATCTGTGTTAAATAAACTTGTTGTATATCTGTGTTAAATAACCTTGTTGTATATCTGTGTTAAATAACCATGCTGTATATCTGTGTTAAATAAACTTGTTGTATATCTGTGTTAAATAACCAAGTTGTATATCTGTGTTAAATAACCATGTTGTTTATCTGTGTTAAATACCCATTTTTTATATCTGTGTTAAATACCCATGTTGCAGATCTGTGTTAAATCCCCATGTTGTATATCTGTGATAAATAAAATTGTTGCATATCTGTGTTAAATAACCATGCTGTAGATCTGTGTTAAATAAACTTGTTGTATATCTGTGTTAAATACCCATGTTGTATATCTGCGTTCAATACCCACGCAGTATTTCTGTGTTAAATGCATTTGCTGTATATCTGTGTCAAATACCCATGTTGTATATCTGTGTTAAATGCATTTGTTCTTCATCTGTGTTAAATACCTATGTTGTATATCTGTGTTAAATAACCATGCTGTACCTCTGTGTTAAATAGACTTGCTGTATATCTGTGTTAAATACGCATGTTGTATGTCTGTGTGAAATGCATTTTTGTATATCTGTGTTAAATAACCATGCTGTACCTCTGTGTTAAATAGACTTGCTGTATATCTGTGTTAAATAACCATGCTGTACCTCTGTGTTAAATAAACTTGTTGCATATCGGTGTTAAATAACCTTGTTGTATATCTGTGTTAAATAAACTTGTTGTATATCTGTGTTAAATAACCTTGTTGTATATCTGTGTTAAATAACCATGCTGTATATCTGTGTTAAATAACCAAGTTGTATATCTGTGTTAAATAACCAAGTTGTATATCTGTGTTAAATCCCCATGTTGTATATCTGTGATAAATAAAATTGTTGCATATCTGTGTTAAATAACCATGCTGTAGATCTGTGTTAAATAAACTTGTTGTATATCTGTGTTAAATACCCATGTTGTATAACTGTGTTAAATAACCATGCTGTATATCTGTGTTAAATAGACTTGCTGTATATCTGTGTTAAATACCCATGTTGTATATCTGTGTTAAATAAAATTCTTGCATATCTTTGTTAAATAACCTTGTTGTATCGTAGCGTTCAATGCCCACGCAGTATTTCTGTGTTACATGCATTTGCTGTATATCTGTGATAAATACCCATGTTGTATACCTGTTTTAAATGCATTTGTTCTTCAACTGTGTTAAATACCCATGTTGTATATATGTGTTAAATAACCATGCTATATATCTGTGTTAAATAGACTTGCTGTATATCTGTGTTAAATACCCATGTTGCATATCTGTGTTAAATAAACTTGTTCCATATCTGTGTTAAATAACCTTGTTGTATAGCTGCGTTCAATACCCATGCAGTATTTCTGTGTTAAATGCATTTGCTGTATATCTGTGTTAAATACCCATGTTGTATACCTGTGTTAAATGCACTTGTTATATATCTCTGTTAAATACCCTTGCTGCAGATCTGTGTTAAATCCCCATGCTGTATATCTGTGTTAAATACCCATGTTGTATATATGTGTTAAATAAACATGTTGCATATCTGTGTTAAATAACCATGCTGTATATCTGTGTTAAATAACCGTGCTGTATATCTGTGTTAATTACCCATGATGTATATCTGTGTGAAATACACATGCTGTATATCTGTGTTAAATGCATTTGTTCTTCATCTGTGTTAAATAACCATGCTGTATATCTGTGTTAAATAGACTTGCTGTATATCTGTTTTAAATACCCATGTTGCATATCTGTGTTAAATAAACTTGTTGCATATCTATGTTAAATAACCTTGTTGTATATCAGCGTTCAATACCCATGCAGTATTTCTGTGTTAAATGCATTTGCTGTATATCTGTGTTAAATACCCATGTTGTATACCTGTGTTAAATGCACTTGTTATATATCTCTGTTAAATAACCTTGCTGCAGATCTGTGTTAAATCCCCATGCTGTATATCTGTGTTATATACCCATGTTGTATATCTGTGTTAAATACCCATGTTGTATATCTGTGTTAAATACCCATGTTGTATATATGTGTTAAATAAACTTGTTGCATATCTGTGTTAAATAACCATGCTGTATATCTGTGTTAAATAACCATGCTGTATATCTGTGTTAATTACCCATGATGTACATCTGTGTTAAATACACATGCCGTATTTCTGTGTTAAATGCATTTGTTCTTCATCTGTGTTAAATACCCATGTTGTATATCTGTGTTAAATAACCATGCTGTATATCCGTGTTAAATAGACTTGCTGTATATCTGTGTTAAATAGCCATGTTGTATATCTGTGTTAAATAAACTTGTTGCATATCTGTGTTAAATAACCTTGTTGTATATCTGTGTTCAATACCCACGCAGTATTTCTGTGTTAAATGCACCAGTTGTATATCTGTGCTAAATACCCATGTTGTATATCTGTGTTAAATACACTTGTTTTATATCTGTGTTAAATACACGTGTTGTATATCTGTGTTAAATGCACTTGCTGTATATTTGTGTGAAATTCCCATGTTGTATATCTGTGTTAAATACCCATGCAGTATACCTGTGTTAAATAGCCATGCTGTATATCTGTGTTAAATATACTTGCTATATATCTGTGTTAAATGCACTTGTTGTATATCTGTGTTAAATACACGTGTTGTATGTCTGTGTTAAATACCCAATTTGTATATCTGTGTGAAATACCCATGCTGTATATCTGTATTAATTATCCATGTTGAATAGTTGTATTAAATACCCATGATGTATATCTATGTTAAATGTAATTGCTGTATATCTGTGTTAAATACCCATGCTCTATATCTGTGTTAAATGCATTTGTTCTTCATCTGTGTTAAATACCTATGTTGTATATCTGTGTTAAATAACCATGCTGTACATCTGTGGGGTTATGGGGATAGGATGGGATATGTTAGGGGGAATTAAATACGTGGGGTTATGGGGGTAGGGTGGGATATATGTACTGTGGGGATTAAAGCAGGGACAGGGTACTGGATTTGAATGATCAGCCATGATCGTATTGAATGGTGGAGCAGGCTCGACGGGCCGAATGGCCTACTCCTGCTCCTAGATTCTATGTCTATGTTTAAATAACCTTGTTGTATATCTGTGTTAAATACCCATGTTGTATATCTGTGTTAAATACCCATGTTGTATATCTGTGCTAAATAAACTTGTTGCATATCTGTGTTAAATACCCATGTTGTATATCTGTGTTAAATAAACTTGTTGCATATCGGTGTTATATAACCTTGTTGTATATCTGTGTTAAATAAACTTGCTGTATATCTGTGTTAAATAACCTTGTTGTATATCTGTGTTAAATAACCATGCTGTATATCTGTGTTAAATAAACTTGTTATATATCTGTGTTAAATAACCTTGTTGTATATCTGTGTTAAATGCATTTGTTCTTCACCTGTGTTAAATACCCATGTTGTATATCTGTGTTAAATAACCATGCTGTATATCTGTGTTAAATACCCATGCCGTATTTCTGTGTGAAATGCATTTGTTCTTCATCTGTGTTAAATACCCATGTTGTATATCTGTGTTAAATACCCATGATGTATATCTGTGTTAAAATACACATGCCATATTTCTGTGTTAAATAGATTTGCTGTATAACTGTGTTAAATACCCATGTTGTATAATTGTGTTAAATAAACTTGTTGCATATCTGTGTTAAATAACCTTGTTGTATATCTGCGTTCAATGCCCACGCAGTATTTCTGTGTTAAATGCATTTGCTGTATATCTGTGTTAAATACCCATGCTGCAGATCTGTGTTACATCCCCATGCTGTATATCTGTGTTAAATACCCATGTTGTATATCTGTGTTAAATTCCCATGTTGTATATCTGTGTTAAATAAACTTGTTGTATATCTGTGTTAAATACACGTGTTGTATGTCTGTGTTAAATACCCATGCCGTATTTCTGTGTGAAATGCATTTGTTCTTCATCTGTGTTAAATACCCATGTTGTATATCTGTGTTAAATTCCCATGTTGTATATCTGTGTTAAATAAACTTGTTGCATATCTGTGTTAAAAAACCATGGGGTAGAAATTAGGTCGCGCCCCATTTGGGGCGCAAATATCGTCTGGACGCAAATATTAGCGCCTGGCGCTAATTATCGGCACTGACTGGAAACTTCACTTTTACCGCCCCGGGAGGTGAGTGGAGCGCTAAAGCAGGCGCTGCACACCTGTCTTAAGGCGCAAAGGCTGAGCAGTGAGGCGCTAACTCAGAACGCTGGCGAAGCTCATGTAATGTCAGTCAGCAATGGAACACACACACAATGGCACGGGCCAGTTCTTAAAGGGGATGGTTAATCTTGCTTTCCATCCACATCCTGTTCATTGCAGCCTTGAATCTCGGCCTGGAGAGACTTGCACATCAAATGTGCTGGAAAGAACAATGGAGAGTACCAGGCAAAGAGCTCAGAGTGCAGCTCCCACAGTCTCTGCTAAATCGATACAAGGAATGGCAAATCAAAATGAACCTGCAAAGTGCTGCTCAGTACCCAAAACTCCTTCACACAACGTTGAATCTCTCAAGAAGTCTCTCCCTCTCTCTCTCAGAATGCGTAGTTCAAAAATGCCACCAACAATAAAAGACAGGAAGAGGCCCCCTTTAAATAGCGCCACCCCCAGCCCCACAGCGATTGATAGCGTTCCAGTCTTCTGGTCGTTGGATGCGCCAGGCGGTAAGGCAGGGGGCGCCACTCAATTTCCGCTCCGGGGCGCCACAAGGGCGTTGCACCATGGAATGATGTCACAATCTGCGCGCGCAGGTGGTCGCAGCGGTAAGTTTTAGCGCCGCCGCACAATCTCAAGTTAAGTTCTCGAGCGGCGCAAACATCGCTGCGCCCGGGCGTTAGCGGCTTTGCGCCCCATTAGCGCCCTCTTAAGGCGCTAACGGGAGGCGCAACCAACTGAATTTTTACCCCCATATCTTTGTTAAATGTGCTTGTTCTATTTCTGTGTTAAATAACCATGTTGTATACCTGTGTTAAATGCACTTTTTGTATATCTGTGTTAAATACCCATGTTATATATCAGTGTTAAATGCACTTGTTATATATCTGTGTTAAATACCCATACTGTATATCTGTGTTCAATGCATTTGCACTATATCTGTGTGAAATACCCATGTTGTATATCTTTGTTAAATACCCATGCTGCAGATCTGTGTTAAATACCCATGCTGTATATCTGTA
Source organism: Squalus acanthias (assembly GCA_030390025.1). Lineage (NCBI taxonomy): Eukaryota > Metazoa > Chordata > Chondrichthyes > Squaliformes > Squalidae > Squalus > Squalus acanthias. The sequence continues at coordinate 134,173,702 of CM059432.1, forward strand.
TTAAATACCCATGTTGTATATCTGTGTTAAATACCCATGCTGCATATCTGTGTTAAAGACCCATGCTGTATATCTGTGTGAAATACCCATGCTGCATATCTGTGTTAAAGACCCATGCTGTATATCTGTATTAAATGCTCTTGTTGTATATCAGTGTAAAAAAGCCATGCTGTATATCTGTGTTAAATGCACTTGCAGTATATCTGTGTTAAATACCCATGCTCTATATCTGTGTTAAATGCACTTTTTCTATATTTGTGTTAAATACCCATGCTGTATATCTGTGTTAGATTAAATTGGTCTATATCTGTGTCAAATACCCATGTTGTATATCTGTGTTAAATGCATTTGTTCTTCATCTGTGTTAAATACCTATGTTGTATATTTGTGTTAAATACCCATGTTGTATATCTGTGTTAAATAAACTTGTTGCATATCTGTGTTAAATAACCATGCTGTATATCTGTGTTAAATAAACTTGTTGTATATCTGTGTTAAATAACCTTGTTGTATATCTGTGTTAAATACGCATGTTGTATGTCTGTGTTAAATAAACTTGTTGTATATCTGTGTTAAATAACCTTGTTGTATATCTGTGTTAAATACGCATGTTGTATGTCTGTGTTAAATAAACTTGTTGCATATCGGTGTTAAATAACCTTGTTGTATATCTGTGTTAATAACCATGCTGTATATCTGTGTTAAATAAACTTGTTGTATATCTGTGTTAAATAACCTTGTTGTATATCTGTGTTAAATATCCATGTTGTATATCTGTGTTAAATAAACTTGAGAGGTCGCACAACACCAGGTTATAGTCCAACAGTTTTATTTGAAATCACAAGCTTTCGGAGCTATCGATTGCTCCTTCCTCAGGTGAAGTAAATAAACTTGTTGTGTATCTGTGTTAAATACCCATGTTGTATATCTGTGTTAAATAACCAAGTTGTATATCTGTGTTAAATAACCTTGTTGTTTATCTGTGTTAAATACCCATTTTTTATATCTGTGTTAAATACCCATGTTGCAGATCTGTGTTAAATCCCCATGTTGTATATCTGTGATTAACAAAATTGTTGCATATCTGTGTTAAATAACCATGCTGTAGATCTGTGTTAAATAAACTTGTTGTATATCTGTGTTAAATACCCATGTTGTATATCTGTGTTAAATAAAATTGTTGCATATCTTTGTTAAATACCCATGTTGTATATCTGCGTTCAATACCCACGCAGTATTTCTGTGTTAAATGCATTTGCTGTATATCTGTGATAAATACCCATGTTGTATACCTGTTTTAAATGCATTTGTTCTTCATCTGTGTTAAATACCCATGTTGTATATCTTTGTTAAATAACCATGCTGTATATCTGTGTTAAATAGACTTGCTGTATATCTGTGTTAAATACCCATGTTGCATATCTGTGTTAAATAAAATTGTTGCATATCTTTGTTAAATAACCTTGTTGTATAGCTGCGTTCAATACCCATGCAGTATTTCTGTGTTAAATGCATTTGCTGTATATCTGTGTTAAATACCCATGTTGTATACCTGTGTTAAATGCACTTGTTATATATCTGTGTTAAATACCCTTGCTGCAGATCTGTGTTAAATCCCCATGCTGTATATCTGTGTTAAATACCCATGTTGCATATCTGTGTTAAATAAAATTGTTGCATATCTGTGTTAAATAACCATGCTGTATATCTGTGTTAAATAACCATGCTGTATATCTGTGTTAATTACCCATGATGTATATCTGTGTGAAATACACATGCTGTATATCTGTGTTAAATGCATTTGTTCTTCATCTGTGTTAAATACCCATGTTGTATCTCTGTGTTAAATAACCATGCTGTATATCTGTGTTAAATAGACTTGCTGTATATCTGTGTTAAATACCCATGTTGTATACCTGTTTGAAATGCATTTGTCCTTCATCTGTGTTAAATACCCATGTTGTATATCTGTGTTAAATAATCATGCTGTATATCTGTGTTAAATAGACTTGCTGTATATCTGTGTTAAATAGATTTGCTGTATATCTGTGTTAAATACCCATGTTGTATATCTGTATTAAATAAACTTGCTGTATATCTGTGTTAAATACCCATGTTGTGTACCTGTTTGAAATGCATTTGTTCTTCATCTGTGTTAAATACCCATGTTGTATATCTGTGTTAAATACCCATGTTGTATATCTGTGTTAAATAACCATGCTGTATATCTGTGTTAAATAGATTTGCTGTATATCTGTGTTAAATACCCATGTTGTATATCTGTGTTAAATAAACTTGTTGCATATCTGTGTTAAATAACCTTGTTGTATATCTGCGTTCAATGCCCACGCAGTATTTCTGTGTTAAATGCATTTGCTGTATATCTGTGTTAAATACCCATGTTGTATACCTGTGTGAAATGCACTTGTTATATATCTGTGTTAAATACCCATGCTGCAGATCTGTGTTACATCCCCATATTGTATATCTGTGTTAAATACCCATGTTGTATATCTGTGTTAAATTCCCATGTTGTATATCTGTGTTAAATACACGTGTTGTATATCTGTGTTTAATGCACTTGCTGTATATTTGTGTGAAATACCCATGTTGTATATCTGTGTTAAATACCCATGCAGTATACCTGTGTTAAATAGCCATGCTGTATATCTGTGTTAAATATACTTGCTGTATATCTGTGTTAAATGCACTTGTTGTATATCTGTGTTAAATACACGTGTTGTATGTCTGTGTTAAATACCCAATTTGTATATCTGTGTGAAATACCCATGCTGTATATCTGTATTAATTACCCATGTTGAATAGTTGTATTAAATACCCATGATGTATATCTATGTTAAATGTAATTGCTGTATATCTGTGGTAAATACCCATGCTCTATATCTGTGTTAAATGCAATTTTTCTATATTTGTGTTAAATACCCATGCTGTATATCTGTGTTAGATTAAATTGGTCTATATCTGTGTCAAATACCCATGTTGTATATCTGTGTTAAATGCAATTGCTGTATATCTATGTTAAATACCCATGCCGTATTTCTGTGTTAAATGCATTTGTTCTTCATCTGTGTTAAATACCTATGTTGTATATCTGTGTTAAATAACCATGCTGTACATCTGTGTTAAATAGACTTGCTGTATATCTGTGTTAAATACCCATGTTGTATATCTGTGTTAAATACCCATGTTGTATATCTGTGCTAAATAAACTTGTTGCATATCTGTGTTAAATAAACTTGTTGTATATCTGAGTTAAATGCATTGTTGTATATCTTTGTTAAATACACATGTTGTATATCTGAGTTAAATACACATGCTCTATATTTGTGTTAAATAAACTTGCTGTATATTTGGGTTAAATACCCATGTTATAGAACTATGTTCAATACCCATGTTGTATAACTGTGTCAAATATACTTCTGTATATCTGTGTTGAATACACATAGAAACATAGAAACATAGAAGATAGGAGCAGGAGTAGGCCATTCGGCCCCTCGAGCCTGCTCCGCCATTCGATGAGATCATGGCTGATCATCCAAACTCAGTACCCTGTACCTGCCTTCTCCCCATATCCCTTGATACCTTTAGCTTTAAGAAATATATCTAACTCATTCTTGAATATATTTAATGACTTGGCCTCAACTACCTTCTGTGGTAGAGAATTCCACAGGTTCACCACTCTCTGGGTGAAGAAATTCCTCCTCATTTCTGTCCTAAATGGCTTGCCCGTTATCCTGAGATTATGACCCCTGGTTCTGGACTCTCCGACCATCGGGAACATTCTTCCTGCATCTAGTTTGTCCAGACCTGTCAGAATTTTATATGTTTCGATGAGATCCCCTCTCATTCTTCTATACTCCAGCGAGTATAAGCCCAATCGACCCAATCTCTCCTCATATGTCATTCCTGCCATCCCAGGTATCAGCCTTGTGAATCTTCGCTGAACTCCTTCCATGGCAAGAACATCCTTCCTCAGATAAGGCGACCAAAACTGCACACAGTACTCAAGGTGTGGTCTCACCAAGGCCCTGTACAACTGCAGCAGGACATCCCTGTTCCTATACTCAAACCCTTTCGCTATGAAGGCCAACATACCATTTGCCTTCTTCACCGCCTGCTGCACCTGCATGCTTACTTTCAGCGACTGGTGCACAAGGACACCTAGGTCTCGTTGCACTTCCCCTTCTCCCAATCTATTGCCATTCAGATAATAGTCTGCCTTTCTGTTTTTGACACCAAAGTGGATAACCTCGCACTTATCCACGTTATATTGCATCTGCCACGCTTCTGCCCACTCACCCAACCTGTCCAAATCATCCTGGAGTTTCTCGGTATCCTCCTCGCAGCACACACTCCCACCCAGCTTTGTGTCATCTGCAAACTTGGAGATATTACATTTAGTTCCCTTATCTAGATCATTAATGTATATTGTGAATAGCTGGGGTCCAAGGACCGATCCCTGCGGTACCCCCACTAGTCACTGCTTGCCACTCGGAAAAAGACCCATTAATTCCTACTCTCTGCTTTCTGTCCGCCAACCAGTTCTCTATCCAAGTCAATACCTTGCCCCCAATCCCATGTGCCTTAACTTTACACGCTAATCTCTTATGCGGGACCTTATCGAAAGCCTTTTGAAAGTCCAAATACACCACATCTACTGGTTCTTCCTTATCTATTTTCTCAGTTACATCCTCAAAAAATTCCAGTAGATTAGTCAAGCACGATTTACCTTTTGTAAATCCATGTTGACTTTGTCCGATCCTGGCACTGTTTTTCAAGTGCTCAGCTATTACATCCTTTATAATGGACTCTAGCATTTTCCCCAATACCGACATCAGGCTTACCGGTCTGTAATTCTCTGCTTTCTCTCTACCACCCTTTTTGAATAGTGGGGTAACATTGGCTACCCTCCAATCCATGGGTACAGTTCCAGATTCCATCGAATGTTGGAAGATGATCAGCAATGCATCTACTATTTCTAGGGCCACTTCCTTAAGTACCCTAGGATGTAGATGATCAGGCCCTGGGGATTTATCGGCCTTCAATCCCGCCAATTTCCCTAACACCATTTCCCTGCAAATACTGATTTCTTTCAGTTCCTCCCTTTCATCAGACCGTATGTTCTCCAACATCTCTGGGAGGTTATATGTGTCCTCCTTTGTGAAGACAGAACCAAAATATGCATTTAATTGGTCGGCCATTTCTTTGTTCCCCATTATAACTTCCCCCGCTTCTGACTGCAAGGGACCTACACTTGATTTCACTAATCTTTTTCTCTTCACATATCTATAAAAGCTCTTACAGTCAGTTTTTATGTTCCCAGCAAGCTTCCTTTCATATTCTATTTTCCCCTTCTTAATTAATCCCTTTGTCCTCCTTTGTTGAATCCTAAACTGCTCCCAATCCTCAGGGCTACCGCTTTTTCTGGCCAATTTATATGCCCTCTCCTTGGATCTTATGCTATCCCTAATTTCCCTTGTTAGCCACGGTTGAGTCACCCTTTTTGTTTTATTCTTATGCCACACTGGGATGAACAAATTCTGTAGTTCATCCATGCAGTCTTTGAATGTTTGCCATTGCCTATCCACCGTCAACCCCTTGAGTGACATTCCCCAATCAATCCTACCCAATTCGCGCCTCATACCATCGTAGTTTCCTTTATTTAAATTCAGGACCCTAGTCTCTGATTCAACTACTTCACTCTCCATCCTAATGAAGAATTCTATCATATTATGATCACTCTGACCCAAGGGGCCTCGTACAACAAGATTGCTAATTAATCCTTTCTCGTTACATAATACCCAGTCTAAGATGACCTGATCTCTGGTTGGTTCCTTGACATATTGTTCCAGAAAACCATCTCGTAAACATTCTAGGAATTCCTCCTCCACAGTATTTTTACTAATTTGGTTAGCCCAATCTATATGTAAATTAAAGTCACCCATGATGACTGCTGTGCCCTTACTGCATGCTTCTCTAATTTCCCTTTTAATGCCGTCCCCAACCTCCGTATTACTGTTTGGAGGTCTATATACCACTCCCATTAATGTTTTCTGCCCCTTGTTATTTCTCAGTTCTACCCATACAGATTCCGCATCATCAGAGCTAATATCCTTCCTTTCAATTGTGTTAATCCCCTCTTTAACCAGCAATGCTACCCCACCTCCCTTTCTTTTTTGCCTATCTTTCCTAAATATTGAATAACCCTGGATGTTGAGTTCCCAGCATTGGCCACCCTGGAGCCATGTTTCTGTAATCCCAATCAAATCGTATTAATTTACCTCTATTTGCGCAGCTAATTCATCCACCTTGTTCGGAATGCTCCTTGCATTAAGACAAAGCCTTCAGGCTTGTTTTTTTAACGCTCTCAGACCTATATGAATTATTATTTACTGTGACCATGTTTGATTTAAACCGTTAAGTTCTTTGCCTTCTACTTTTGTTTTTCTCCTTCCTGTCTTTAGCTTTTATCCTTGTTTCCCTTTCCTCTGTCTCCCTGCTCAGGTTCCCAACCCCCTGCCACTTTAGTTTAAACCCTCCCCAACAGCACTAGCAAACACTCCCCCTAGGACATCGGTCCCGGCCCTGCCCAGGTGCAGACCGTCCCGTTTGTACTGGTCCCACGTCCCCCAGAACCGGTTCCAATGTCCAAGGAATTTGAATCCCTCCCCCTTGCACCATTCCTCTAGCCACGTATTCATTTGAAATATCCTCCTATTCCTACTCTGACTAGCACGTGGCACTGGTAGCAATGCTAAGATTACTACCTTTGAGGTCCTCTTTTTTAATTTACCTCCTAACTCCCTATATTCTGCTTTTAGGACCTCATCCCGTTTTTTACCTATATCGTTGATGCCTATGTGCACCATGACAACTGGCTGCTCGCCCTCCCCCTCCAAAATGTTCTGTAGCCGCTCCGAGACGTCCTTGACCCTTGCACCAGGGAGGCAACACACCATCCTGGAGTCTCAATTGCGGCCGCAGAAACGCCTATCTATTTCCCTTACAATTGAATCCCCTATCACTATAGCTCTTCCACACTTTTTCCTCCCAACCTGTGCAGCAGAGCCACCCATGGTGCCAGGAAGTTGGCTGCTGCCACCTTCCGCTGATAAGTCATCCCCCCCAACAGCATCCAAAGAGGTATATCTGTTTGAGAGGATTGCTACCAGTGCCACGTGTTGTATATCTGTGTTAAATACCAATGTTGTATATCTGTGTTAAATAAACTTGCTGTATATCTGTGTTAAATACAATTGTTGTATATCTGTGTTAAATACCCATGTTGTATGTCTGTGTTAAATACCCATGTTGTATATCTGTGTTAAATGAACTTGTTGTATATCTGTGTTAAATACCCCTGTTGTATATCTGTGTTAAATACACATGCTCTATATCTGTGTTCAATAAACTTGCTGTATATCTGTGTTAAATACCCATGTTGTAGAACTATGTTCAATACCCATGTTGTATATCTGTGTCAAATATACTTTTTGTATATCTGTGATAAATACACGTGTTGTATATCTGTATTAAATGCACTTGCTGTATAGTTGTGTGAAATACCCATGCTGTATATCTGTGTTAAATGCAATTTCTGTTTATCTGTGTTAAATACGCATGTTGTATGTCTGTGTTAAATACCCATGATGTATATCTGTGTTAAATACCCATACTTTATATCTGAGTTAAATGCAATTGCTGTATATCTGTGTTAAATACCCATGTTGTATATCTGCGTTAAATACCTATGTTGTATATCTGTGTTAAATACCCATACTTTATATCTGAGTTAAATGCAATTGCTGTTTATCTGTGTTAAATACCCATGTTGTATGTCTGTGTTAAATACCCATGATGTATATCTGTGTTAAATACCCATGTTGTATGTCTGTGTTAAATACCCATGATGTATATCTGTGTTAAATACCCATAATTTAGATCTGTGTTAAATGAAATTGCTGTATATCTGTGTTAAATACCCATGTTGTATATCTGCGTTAAATACCCATGATGTATATCTGTGTTAAATACACTTGCTGTATATCTGTGTTAATTACCCATGTTGAATATCTATGTTAAATGCAATTGCTGTATATCTGTGTTAAATGCCCATGTTGTATATCTGTGTTAAATGCCTATGTTGTATATCTGTGTTAAATACCCATACTTTATATCTGAGTTAAATGCAATTGCTGTATATCTGTGTTAAATACCCAAGTTGTATGTCTGTGTTAAATACCTATGTTGTATATCTGTGTTAAATACCCATACTTTATATCTGAGTTAAATGCAATTTCTGTTTATCTGTGTTAAATACCCATGTTGTATGTCTGTGTTAAATAACCATGATGTATATCTGTGTTAAATGCCCAAGCTGTATATCTGTATTAATTACCCATGTTGAATATCTATGTTAAATGCAATTGCTGTATATCTGTGTTAAATGCCCATGTTGTATATCTGTGTTAAATGCACTTGTTGTATATCTGTGTTAAACACCCCTGTTGTATATCTGTGTTCAATACACATGCTCTATATCTGTATTAAATAAATTTGCTGTATATCTGTGTTAAATACCCATGTTGTATACCTCTGTTAAATACCCATGCTGCATATCTGTGTTAAATACACTTGCTGTATATCTCAGTTAAATGCAATTGTTGTATATCTGCATTAAATACCATGCTGTATATCTGTGTTAAATACACCTCCTGTATATCTGTGTTAAATACCCATGCTGTATACCTGTGTTAAATACCCATGCTGTATATCTGTGTTAAATACACTTGCTGTATATCTGTGTTAAATACACTTGCTGTATATCTCAGTTAAATGCAATTGTTGTATAAATGCATTAAATACCCATGCTGTATATCTGTGTTAAATACACCTCCTGTATATCTGTGTTAAATACCCATGCTGTATACCTGTGTTAAATACCCATGCTGTATATCTGTGTTAAATACACTTGCTGTATATCTGTGTTAAATGCACTTGTATATCTGTGTCAAAAACACTTGTTGTATATCTGTGAGAAATACACGTGTTGTATATCTGTGTTAAATGCACTTGCTGTATATTTGTGTGAAATACCCATGTTGTATATCTGTGTTAAATACCAATGTTGCATATCATTGTTAAATACCCATGCTGTATATCTGTGTTAAATGCAATTTCTGTTTATCTGTGTTAAATACCCATGTTGTATGTCTGTGTTAAATACCCATGTTGTATATCTGTGTTAAATACCCATGCTGTATATCTGTATTAATTACCCATGTTGAATATCTATGTTAAATGCAATTGCTGTATATCTGTGCTAAATACCCATGTTGTATATCTGTGTTAAATAAACTTGTTGCATATCTGTGTTAAATGCACTTGTTATATATCTGTTTTAAATACTCTTGTTCTATATCTGTGTTAAATGCACATGTTTTATATCTGTGTTAAACGTACTTGATGTATATCTGTGGTCAATACATATGTTGTATATATGTGTTAAATACACTTGTTGTATATCTGTGCTAAATACACTTGTTGTATATCTGTGCTAAATTCACCTGTTGTATATCTGTGTTCAATGAAGTTGTTGTATATCTGTGTTAAATTCACCTCTTGTATATCTGTGTTAAATACACCTGTTGTATAACTGTGTTAAATAAACATGTTGTATATCTGTGTTAAATAAACCTGTTGTATATCTGTGCTAAATTCACCTGTTGCATAACTGTGTCAAATGCACTTGTTGTATATCTGTGTTAAATACCCAAGTGTTATATCTGTGTTAAATACCCTTGTTATATATCTGTGTTAAATACACTTGTTGTATATTTGTGCTAAATTACCTTGTTGCATATCTATGCTAAATAAATCTGTTGTATATCTGTGTTCAATACAATTGTTTTATATCGCTGTTAAATACACCAGTTGTATATCTGTGTTAAATGCACTTAATGTATATCTGTGTTAAATACTCCTGTTGCATATCTGTGTTAAATGCCTGTGTTCAATGACTGTGCTAAATACATATGTTGTATATCTGTGTTAAATGCATTTGCTGTATATCTGTATTAAATACCCATTTTGTATATCTGTGTTCAATACATTTATTGTATATCTATGCTAAGTACACCTGTTGTATATCTGTGTTCAATACACTTGTATATCTGTGCTAAATACACATGTTGTATCTCTGTGTTAAATACACATGTTGTATATCTGTGTTAAATACACCTGTTGTATATCTGTGTTAAATACCCCTGTTGTATATCTGTGTTAAATAAACCTGTTACGTATCTGAGTTAAATACACCTGATGTATATTTGTGTTCAATACACTTGTTGTATCTCTGTGCTAAATACACATGTTGTATATCTGTGTTAAATACACCTGTTGCATACCTGTGTTAAATACCCATGTTGTATATCTGTGTTAAATACAGTTGTTTTATATCTGTGTTAAATGCACGTGATGTATATCTGTGTTATATACACCTGTTGTACATCTGTGTTATATACCCATGTTGTATATCTATGTTAAATACACTTGTTGTATATCTGTGTTAAATGCACTTGTAGTATATCTGTGTTCAATGCACTTGTTGCATATCTATGCTAAATAAATCTGTTGATTATCTGTGTTCAATAAAATTGTTTTATGTCTGTGTTAAATAAACATGTTGTATAGCGGTGTTAAATACACCTGTTATATATCTGTGTTAAATACACTTGTTGTATACCTGTGCTAATTACCCATGTTGTATATCTGTGTTAAATACACCTGTTGTATATTTGTTTTAAATACCCATTTTGTATATCTGTGTTCAATACACATATTGTATGTCTATGCTAAATACACTTGATGTATATCTGTTTTAAATCCACTTTTGTATATCTGTTTTAAATCCACTTTTGTATATCAGTTTTAAATCCACTTGTTGTATATCTGTGTTAAATGCACTTGTTGTATATCTGTGTTAAATGCACTTGTTGTATATCTGTGTTCAATACGATTGTTGTACATCTGTGTTAAATAGCCATGTTGTATATCTATGTTAAATACACTTGCTGTATATCTGTATTAAATACACCTGTTGTGTATCTGTGAAAAAATACCAATTTTGTATATCTATGTTCAATACACATATTGTATATCTTTGATAAATACACTTGTTGTATATCTGTGTTCATTACACTTGTTGTATATCTGTGTTAAATACACATGTTGTATATCTGTGTTAAATACACCTGTTGTATGTCTGTGTTAAATACACCTGTTATATATCTGTGTTAAATACACCTCTTGTATGTCTGTGTTAAATACACCTGTTATATATCTGTGTTAAGTACACCTGTTGTATATTTATGTTAAATACACCTGCTGTATACCTGGGTTATATAACCATATTGTATATCTGTGTTAAATATACTTGTAGTATATCTGTGTTAAATACACCTTTTGTATATCTGTGTTAAATACCCCTGTTGTATAGCTGTGTTAAATACACCTGTTGTATATCTGTGCTAAATACCCCTGTTGTATATCTGTGTTAAATACCCCTGTTGTATAGCTGTGTTAAATACACCTGTTGTATATCTGTGCTAAATACCCCTGTTGTATATCTGTGTTAAATACACCTTTTGTATATCTGTGTTAAATACCCCTGTTGTATAGCTGTGTTAAATACACCTGTTGTATATCTGTGCTAAATACCCCTGTTGTATATCTGTGTTAAATACCCCTGTTGTATAGCTGTGTTAAATACACCTGTTGTATATCTGTGCTAAATACCCCTGTTGTATATCTGTGTTAAATACACCTTTTGTATATCTGTGCTAAATACCCCTGTTGTATATCTGTGTTAAATACCCCTGTTGTATAGCTGTGTTAAATACACCTGTTGTATATCTGTGCTAAATACCCCTGTTGTATATCTGTGTTAAATACACCTGTTGTATATCTGTGTTAAATACACCTGTTATATATCTGTGTTAAGTTCACCTGTTGTATATTTGTGTTAAATACATCTGTTGTATACCTGAGTTAAATAACCATGTTATATATCTGTGTTAAATACCCATGTTGTATATCTGTGTTAAATATACTTGTTGTATATCTGTGTGAAATACACCTGTTGTATATCTTTGTTAAATACCCCTGTTGTATATTTGTGTTAAATACACATGTTGTGTATTTGTGTTAAATACACCTGTTGTATATCTGTGTTAAATACACCTGTTGTATATCTATGTTAAATACCCATGTTGTCTATCTGTGTTCAATACACATGTTGTAGATCTGCGTTAAATACACCTGCTGTATATCTGTGTTAAATACGCTTCCTGTATATTTGTGTTAAAAACAACTGTTGTATATCTGTGTTAAATACCCATGTTGTATACCTGTTAAATACTCATGTTGTATATCTGTTTTAAATGGACCTGTTGTATATCTGTGTTAAATGCACTTTTTTATATCTGTTTTAAATCCACTTGTTGTTAAATATCAATGTTGTATATCTGTGTTCAATACGCTTGTTGTATATCTGTGTTAAATACACCTGTTGCATATTTGTGTTAAATACACCTGTTGTTTACCTGTGTTTAATACCCATGTTGTCTATTAGTGTTAAATAACCATGTTGTAAATCTGTGTTAAATACACATATTGTATATCTGTGTTAAATACACCTGTTGTATATCTGTGTTAAATACACCTGCTGTATATCTGTGTTAAATACGCATGCTGTATATTTGTGTTAAAACAACTGTTGTATATCTGTGTTAAATACCCATGTTGTATACCTGTTAAATACCCATGTTGTATATCTGTTTTAAATGGACCTGTTGTATATCTGTGTTAAATGCACTTTTTTATATCTGTTTTAAATCCACTTGTTGTACAAATGTGTTACATACCCATGTTGTATATCTATGTTAAATACACTTGTTGTATATCTGTGCTAAATGAACTTGTTGCATATCTATGCTGAATAAATCTGTTGTATATCTGTGTTCAATACAATTGTTTTATATCGCTGTTAAATACACCAGTTTATATCTGTGTTAAATGCACTTAATGTATATATGTGTTAAATACTCCTGTTGCATATCTGTGTTAAATGCCTGTGTTCAATGTCTGTGCTAAATACATATGTTGTATATCTGTGTTAAATGCATTTGCTGTATATCTGTATTAAATACCCATTTTGTATATCTGTGTTCAATACACTTATTGTATATCTATGCTAAGTACACCTGTTGTATATCTGTGTTCAATACACTTGTTGTATATCTGTGCTAAATACACATGTTGTATATCTGTGTTAAATACACCTGTTCCATACCTGTGTTAAATACCCATGTTGTATATCTGTGTTAAATACAGTTGTTTTATATCTGTGTTAAATGCACGTGATGTATATCTGTGTTATATACACCTGTTGTACATCTGTGTTATATACCCATGTTGTATATCTATGTTAAATACACTTGTTGTATATCTGTGTTAAATGCACTTGTTGTATATCTGTGTTAAATGCACTTGTTGCATATCTATGCTAAATAAATCTGTTGATTATCTGTGTTCAATACAATTGTTTTATGTCTGTGTTAAATAAACATGTTGTATAGCGGTGTTAAATACACCTGTTATATATCTGTGTTAAATAGACATGTTGTACACCTGTGTTAAATATACCTGTTCTATATTTGTGTTAAATACACTTGTTGCATATCTGTGTAAAATACACTTGTTGAATGTCTGTGTTAAAATTAGTCTTAGTACGCGAGATTACGCACTGTGTACTCTCGCGTATTCTGTCTCCAATTGCCGGTTTTCTGCATGCACTGCGCATGCGCTGAAAACCGGCACTTGGTGAACTCAAAAGGGGGCGGTTCCTAGGTGAACCGCGTGCGCGTTACAGGCTGCGCGCACGCAGTGCACTTCGTGCTTTGAACGCGCAGGTAAGCATGGAAGATTTTGCACATAAAGAAAGGAGCGTAAGACCCTCTTTTAACAAGGTAAGTAGTTAATTAAGTATTATTTTACATTTTTTTCAACAGGTTTATCTTTTTTGAGACTTTAAAGAAAGGTAAGTTTATTTTTATAACTTTTAAAAAGATTTTAAATTTTTTCAAAAGTTTAATTTTTTGTTTAAAGTGGTTAATTTATTTAACTATACTTATTTTATTAATGTGATGGTTTTAAAAAAAAATTAATTGAGGTTTAGCTGTTCTTTTGGGGGGGTATAGATTCATAGCTTTGACAGCCCTTGCTGTCAAAACTATGAATGAAAGATGGTGTGCTGCTATTGGCTCTAACTGAATCACGTGATCCCACAGCTCGCACGAATTAACTGCGTCTGTGGGATACGCACACACTGCACAGCTGCAGCCTTGAAACTAAAGTTCGTGTGAGCTCGGAAGGAAAAGGCAGGCGCGCAGTGAGATATCGCGGGGAAGCCTTACCCCCGCAGGAAGGCTCCGTCTTTAATTTCAGGGCCATTGTATATCTGTGTTAAATAGACATGTTGTACTTCTGTTCAAAGTACACATGTTAAATACACCAGTTGTATATCTGAGCTAAATACCCATGTTGTCTATCTGTGCTAAATAAACCTGTTGTATATCTGTGTTAAATACACCTGTTGTATATCTGTTTTAAATACCCATTTTGTATATCTGTGTTCAATACACATATTGTATATCTATGCTAAATACACCTGTTGTACATCTGTTTTCAATACACTTGTTGTATATCTGTTTTAAATCCACTTGTTGTATATCTGTTTTAAATCCACTTGTTGTATATCTGTGTTAAATGCACTTGTTGTATATCTGTGTTAAATACACCTGTTGTATATCTGTGCTAAATACCTATTTTGTATATCTATGTTCAACACACATATTGTATATCTATGCTAAATACAGTTGTTGTATATCTGTGTTCAATACACCTGTTGTATATCTGTGTTAAATACACCTGTTGTATATCTGTGTTAAATACAGCTGTTATATATCTGTGTTAAGTACCCCTGTTGTATATTTGTGTTAAATACCCATGTTGTATATCAGTGTTAAATATACTTGTTGTATATCTGTGTTGAATACACCTGTTGTATATCTGTGTCAAATACCCCTGTTGTATATCTGTGTTAAATACACATGTTGCATATTTGTGTTAAATATACCTGTTGTATATCTGTGTTAAATACCCATGTTGTATATCTATGTTAAATACCCATGTTGTATAGCTGTGTTAAATAACCATGTTGTATATCTGTGTTTAATACCCATGTTGTATATCTGTGTTAAATAACCATGTTGTATATCTGTGTTAAATACACATGTTGTATATCTGTGTTATATACACCTGTTGCATATCTGTGTTAAATACCCATGTTGTATACCTATGTTAAATACCCATGCTGTATATCTGTTTTAAATGGACATGTTGTATATCTGTGTTAAATACTCCAGTTGTATATCTGTGTTAAATGCACCTGTTGTATATCGGTGTTAAATACCCTGGTTGTATCTCTGTGTTCAATACACTTGTTGTATATCTGTGTTAAATACACATGCTGTATATCTGTGTTAAATACACATGTTTTATATCTGTGTTGAATACACCTGTTTTATATCAGTGCAAAATAAACCTGATGTATATCTGTGTTCAAGACACTTGTTGTATATCTTTGTTAAATACACCTGTTGTATATCTGAGTTAAATACACCTGATGTATATTTGTGTTAAATACACTTGTTGTATATCTGTGTTAAATACCCATGTTGTATATCTGTGTTAAATACACATGTTGTATATCTGTGTTAAATACGCCAGTTCTATATCTGTGTTCAATACACTAGTTGTATATCTGTGGTAAATACAAAATTTTGTATATCTGTGTTAAATACACCTGTTGTATTTCTCTGATAATCCCAAGATGTATAACTGTGTTCAATACGCTTGTTGCATATCTGTGTTAAATAGGTATGTTGTATATCTGTGTTAAATACACTTGTTGTATATCTATGTTAAATGCACGTGTTGTATATCTGTGTTAAATACACCTGTTGTATATCTGTGTTCAATACAATTCTTCTATATCTATGCTAAACAAACCTGTTGTTTATTTGTGTTCAACACAATTGTTGTATATCTGTGTTAAATGCACCTGTTGTATATCTGTGTTAAATACACTTGTTGTATATCTGTGTTAAATACACCTGTTGTATTTCGGTGTGAAATAAACCTGTTGTATATCTGTGTTCAAGACACTTGTTGTATATCTGTGTTAACTACACGTGCTGTATATCTGTGTTAACTACACCTGTTGTATCTCTGTGATAAATCCCATGTTGTATATCTTTGTTCAATACAATTGCTGTATATCTGTATTAAATACACATGCTGTATATCTGTGCTAAATTCACCTTTTGTATATCTGTGTTAAAAACCCATGTTTTATATCTGTGTTAAATGCACCTGTAGTATATCTGTGTTAAATAACCATGTTATACATTTGTGTTCAATAAACTTGTTGTATATCTATGCTAAATAAACCTGTTGTATATCTGTGTTCAATACATTTGTTGTATATCTGTGTTAAATACACATGTTGTATATCTGTGTTAAATACCCATGTTGTATATCTGTGTTCAATACAATTCTTCTATATCTATGTTAAATACACCTGTTGTATATTTGTGTTAAGTACACATGTGGTATATCTGTGTTAAATACCCATGTTCTACATCTGTGTTAAATAACCATGTTGTATATCTGTGTTAAATAAACCTGTTGTATATCTGTGTTAAATACACCTGTTGTATATCTGTGTTAAATACATTGCTGTATATCTGTGTTAAATACACTTGTTGTATATCTGTGTTAAATATATATTTTGTATATTTAAGTTAAATACACATGTTGTATATCTGTGTTAAAAACACCTGTTGTATATCTGTGTTAAATGCACCTGTTGTATATATGTGTTAAATACAGCTGCTGTATATCTGTGTTAAATATACCTGTTCAATATTTGTGTTAAATGCACCTGTTGTATATCTGTGTTAAATACACGTTTTGCCTTTCTATGTTAAATACACCTGTTGTATATCTGTGTTAAATACACATTTTGTACATCTATGTTAAATACACTTGTTGTAAAGGCCTATATTTTCTGATCGCAGGCCTCCCGCGGGTGGAGGCCTGTGATCATGAAAAATCTACACCCTTACCTGTGGGCTCCCGGGAAGCACACAATTCCGCTCCTGGGCCTCTCCAAACCTGAAGTGCACAGGGCCAAGTATCCCAGAGGCGCATGCAGTTCGCAGCGTCCCTGGGATCACGTGGGCCTTGGGGAGCCAATCACAGAAGGGAATCTCCCTTCATACATTTGACAGCACGACCTGTCAAATATATGCATGGAGATCACCCCAAAACCATAGTAAAACTTTAAGTAAATTTTTTAAAAAATCACATTTTTAAAATGACTTGAAATCACAATAAATTAAGGGCCAGAAATTCGGCTCTTGTCGGGTGAGTACGCACTGTGTACTCACCCGTAAGGCCACCTGAAGTGCCGGTTTCCTGCATGCACTGCGCATGTGCAGGAAACCGGAACTTCCGTTCCCCTGAAGGAAGGGTTTCAGATGTCGAACGCGTGCGCGGGAGAGGCTGTGCGCACGTTGCAAACTTCGTTTTTTTCAGGTTTCTCCGGGAGGGTAAGTATGGAGAAGCTGCACTTTTAAAAAGGAGACGCAAGGCCTGTTTTTAACAAGTAAGTGGTTAATTAATTACAATTTAAAAAAATTTCAACAGGTTTATCTTTTTTAGATACTTTAAAGAAAGGTAAGTTTATTTTTAGCACCGTTAAAAAGTATAATTAATTTTTTCAAAAATTTAAATTTTTGTTTAAAGTAGTTAATTTATGTAACTTATAGTTATTTTAAAAATGTGATTTAAAAAAAAATTATTTGAAGTTTAAGTGTGGTTTTGGGGCCGATCTCTATTCATAGATTTGACAGGTCATCCTGTCAAATCTATGAATGAAAATGCCCTGTTAGGATTGGCTCTCCATGGCCCACGTGATACCAGGGGACGCTTTGAACTAACTGCGCCCCTGGGATACGCAAGCACTGCATGCCGGCAGCTGGAGGAGGCCCAGGAGCTGAAGTCCTCGTGGGCCCAAAGTACAACGGCAGGCGCGCTAGGCAAGTACGCGCACGATGCTTGCACCCGCAGGAAGCCGGAAAGCTGAATTTCTGGCCCTTATTTTAAACAAAACTTTAATTTTTTGACAAAAAAATTAAAGTTCTTTACGGGGCAAAAATAAACTTACCTTTTTTAAAAGTATTTTTAAATGACAAATCAGTGAATTTTTTTTTTTACTTTTTTGAACTCTTATCCTTGTAAAAGGAGGCCTTATGCCATCTTTTACCAGGCGTAAGAATTGTAAGAGTTTTCTGCGGGCGGAGGGTCTACAAAAAGTGGAACAATCCGCCTGCAGATTCCCTTCTCCAGGGCAGCCGGAGGATCTGTCAAGACCATTCCTCACAGATAGGAAATGCCGGTTTTCAGCGCATGCGCTGTGCATGCCTGAAACCGACATTTCCGATGTCCCTACGGGTGGGTACAGAGCACGTACCCATCCGTAGGGATTGGAATATCTGGGCCAATGTTGTATATCTGCATTCAATACACTTGTTCTATATCTGTGTTAAAAGCAATTGTGTATATCAGTGTTAAATGCACTTGTTGTATATCTGTGTTAAATACACCTGTTGTACCTCTGTGAAAAAATCCCATGCAGTATATCTGTGTTCATTACACTTGTTGTATATCTGTATTAAATACAAATGTTGTACATCTGTGCTAAATACACCTGTTGTATATCTGTGTTAAATAAACTTGTTGTATATCTGTGTTAAATACATTTGTTGTATATCTGTGTTAAATACACATGTTGTATATCTGTGTTAAATGCATGTGTTGTATATCTGTCTTAAATACACTTGTATATCTATGTTAAATGCACTTCTGGTATATCTGTGTTAAATAAACTTGTTGTATATCTGTGTTAAATACCCATGTTGTATATCTGTGTTAAATGCACTTGTTGTATATCTGTGTTCAATAAACTTATTGTACATTTGTGTTAAATGCATTTGTTGTATATATGTGTTAAATGCAGATTTTGTATAGTTGTGTTAAATACCCATGTTGTGTAGCTGTGCTAAATACACATGTTGTATATCTGTGTTAAATGCACCTGTTGTATATCTGTGTTAAATACACCTGTTGTATATTTGTGTTAAAACACCTGTTGTATATCTGTGATAAAAACACATGTTATATATCTGTGTTAAATATCCATATTGTATATCTGTATTAAATACACCTGTTGTCTATCTGTGTTCAATATACTTGTTGTATGTCTGTGTTAAACGCATGTGTTGTCTATCTGTGGTAAATACACCTGTTTCATATCTCTGTTAAAAGCACTTGTTGTATATCTGTGTTAAATGCACTTGTTGTATATCGGTGTTAAATACATGTGTTGTATATCTGTGTTAAATACACATGTTGTTTTTCTGTGTTAAATGCATGTGTTGTATATCTGTCTTAAATACACTTGTATATCTATGTTAAATGCACTTCTGGTATATCTGTGTTAAATAAACTTGTTGTATATCTGTGTTAAATACCCATGTTGTATATCTGTGTTAAATGCACTTGTTGTATATCTGTGTTCAATAAACTTATTGTACATTTGTGTTAAATGCATTTGTTGTATATATGTGTTAAATGCAGATTTTGTATAGTTGTGTTAAATACCCATGTTGTGTAGCTGTGCTAAATACACATGTTGTATATCTGTGTTAAATGCACCTGTTGTATATCTGTGTTAAATACACCTGTTGTATATTTGTGTTAAAACACCTGTTGTATATCTGTGATAAAAACACATGTTATATATCTGTGTTAAATATCCATATTGTATATCTGTATTAAATACACCTGTTGTCTATCTGTGTTCAATATACTTGTTGTATGTCTGTGTTAAACGCATGTGTTGTCTATCTGTGGTAAATACACCTGTTTCATATCTCTGTTAAAAGCACTTGTTGTATATCTGTGTTAAATGCACTTGTTGTATATCGGTGTTAAATACATGTGTTGTATATCTGTGTTAAATACACATGTTGTTTTTCTGTGTTAAATGCATGTGTTGTATATCTGTCTTAAATACACTTGTATATCTATGTTAAATGCACTTCTGGTATATCTGTGTTAAATAAACTTGTTGTATATCTGTGTTAAATACCCATGTTGTATATCTGTGTTAAATGCACTTGTTGTATATCTGTGTTCAATAAACTTATTGTACATTTGTGTTAAATGCATTTGTTGTATATATGTGTTAAATGCAGATTTTGTATAGTTGTGTTCAATAGACCTGTTGTATATCTGTGATAGAAACACATGTTATATATCTGTGTTAAATACCCATATTGTATATCTGTATTAAATACACCTGTTGTCTATCTGTGTTCAATATACTTGTTGTATGTCTGTGTTAAACGCATGTGTTGTCTATCTGTGGTAAATACACCTGTTTCATATCTCTGTTAAAAGCACTTGTTGTATATCTGTGTTAAATGCCCTTGTATATCTGTGTTAAATGCACTTGTTGTATATCTGTGTTAAATACACATGTTGTATATCTGTGTTAAATACATGTGTTGTATATCTGTGTTAAATACACCTGTTGTATATTTGTGTTAATAACACCTGTTTTATATCTGTGATAGAAACGCATGTTGTATATCTGTGTTAAATACACATGTTGTATATCTCTGTTAAATACCCATGTTGTATATCTGTGTAATATGCACTTGTTGTATATCTGTGTTCAATAAACTTATTGTACATTTATGTTAAATGCATTTGTGGTATATCTGTGTTAAATGCAGTTTTGTATAGTTATGTTGAATAGACCTGTTGTATAGCTGTGCTAAATACACCTGTTGTATATCTGTGTTAAATTAACTTGTTATATATCTGTGTTAAATACCCATGTTGTATATCTGTGTTAAATACACCTGTAGTATATTTGTCTTCAATAAACCTGTTGTATATCTGGGTTAAATACACATGTTGTATATCTGTGTTAAATGAATTTGTTGTATATCTGTGTTAAATACACTTGTTGTATATCAGTGTTAAATGCACTTGTTGTGTATCTGTGTTAAATAACCATGTTGTATATGTGTTCAATACACTTATTGTACAATTGTGTGAAATGCATTTGTTGTATATCTGTGTTAAATGCAAATTTTGTATAGTTGTGTTCAATAGACCTGTTGTATAGCTGTGCTAAATACACATGTTGTATATCTGTATTAAATACACCTGTTGTATATCGGTGTTAAATGCACCTGTTGCATATCTGTGTTAAATACACCTGTTGTATATTTGTGCTAAAATCACCTGTTGTATATCTGTGATAGAAACACATATTATATATCTGTGTTAAATACCCATGTTGTATATCTGTATTAAATAAACCTGTTGTGTATCTGTGTTAAATACACTTGTTCTATATCGGTGTTAAATGCACGTGTTGTATATCTGTGTTCAAGACACTTATTGTACATTTGTGTTAAATACATGTGTTGTAGATCTCTGTTAAATATACTTGTTGTATATCTGTGTTAAATGCACTTGCTGTATATCTGTGTTCAATACACTTATTGTATATCTGTGTTAAATACACCTGTGGTATTTCTGGGTTAAATACGCCTGTTGTATAACTGTGTTAAACGCACTTGTTGTATATCTGTGTTAAATACACTTGTTGTACATCTGTGTTAAATGCACTTGTTGTATATCTGTGTTAAATACACCTGTAGTATATTTGTCTTCAATAAACCTGTTGTATATCTGGGTTAAATACACATGTTGTATATCTGTGTTAAATGAATTTGTTGTATATCTGTGTTAAATACACTTGTTGTATATCTGTGTTAAATGCACTTGTTGTGTATCTGTGTTAAATAACCATGTTGTATATGTGTTCAATACACTTATTGTACAATTGTGTGAAATGCATTTGTTGTATATCTGTGTTAAATGCAGATTTTGTATAGTTTTGTTCAATAGACCTGTTGTATAGCTGTGCTAAATACACATGTTGTATATCTGTATTAAATGCACCTGTTGTATATCGGTGTTAAATGCACCTGTTGCATATCTGTGTTAAATACACCTGTTGTATATTTGTGCTAAAATCACCTGTTGTATATCTGTGATAGAAACACATGTTATATATCTGTGTTAAATACCCATGTTGTATATCTGTATTAAATAAACCTGTTGTGTATCTGTGTTAAATACACTTGTTCTATATCTGTGTTAAATGCACGTGTTGTATATCTGTGTTCAAGACACTTATTGTACATTTGTGTTAAATGCATGTGTTGTACATCTCTGTTAAATATACTTGTTGTATATCTGTGTTAAATGCACTTGCTGTATATCTGTCTTCAATACACTTATTGTATATCTGTGTTAAATACACCTGTGGTATTTCTGTGTTAAATACGCCTGTTGTATAACTGTGTTAAACGCACTTGTTGTATATCTGTGTTAAATACACTTGTTGTACATCTGTGTTAAATGCACTTGTTGTATATCTGTGTTAAATGCACTTGTTGTATATCTGTGTTCAATACACTTATTGTATATCTGTGTTAAATACACCTCTGGTATTTCTGTGTTAAATACACCTGTATTATATCTGTGTAAAATACACCTGTTCTATATTTGTCTTCAATTCACCTGTTGTATATCTGGGTTAAATACACATGTTGTATATCTGTGTTAATTACCCATGTTGTATATCAGTTTTAAATGCACTGGTTGTATATCTGTGTTACATATACCTGTTATATATCTGTGTTAAATGCATCATTGTATATCTGTGTTCAATACACTTGTTGTATATCTGTGTAAAATGCACCTGTTGTATATCTGTGTTAAGTGCATGTATTGTGTATCTGTGTTAAATACCCTTATTCTTTATCTGTGTTAACTGCATTTATTGTATATCTGTGTTAAATGCAGATTTTGCAAAACTATTAAATGCTCATGTTGTATATCTGTTTTAAATACATCCGTTGTATATCTGTTTTATATTCATCTGTTGTATATCTGTGATAAAAATCTATGCTTTATATCTGTGTTCAATACACTTGTTGTTTATCTCTGTTAAACACACATGTTGTATATCAGTGTTAAATACCCATGCTGTATATCTGTGTCCAATAAACCTATTGTGTTTCTATGCAAATTAAACCTATTGTATATCTGTTAAATGCACCCGTTGTATATCTGTGTTAAATACAACTTTAGAATATCTGTGTTAAATACACCTGTTGTATATCTGTGTTCAATACCCATGCTGAATATCTGTGTTAAATACCCATGTTGTATATCTGGGTTAAATACATCTGTTGTATATCTGTGTTAAATACATCTGTTGTATATCTGTGTTAAATACACCTGTTAAAAATCTGTTTTAAATTCACCTGTTGTATATCTGTGTTAAATATACCTGTTATATATCTGTGTTAAATTCATTGTTGTCTATCTGTGTTCAATATACTTGTTGTATGTCTGTGTTAAATGCACTTGTTGTATATCTGTATTAAATGCAATTGTTGTATATTTGTATTAAATGCAATTGTTGTATATCTGTGTTAAATACACATGTTGTATATCTGTGTTAAATGCATGTGTTGTATATCTGTGTTAAATACACTTGTTATATATCAGTGTTAAATTCATTGTTGTGTATCGGTGTTAAATAACCATGTTGTATATCTGTGTTAAATGCAATTGTTGTATATCTGTGTTTCATACACTTATTGTACATCTGTCTTAAATGCATTTGTTGTATACCTGTGTTAAATGCAGATTTTGTATAGTTGTGTTCAAGAGACCTGTTGTATAGCTGTGCTAAATACCCATGTTGTATATCTGTGTTAAATACACCTGTTGTATATCTGTGTTAAATATACCCATTGTATATCTGTGTTAAATACACCTGTTGTATATCTGTGTTAAATGCAACTGTTGTATTACTGTGTTAAATACAGCTGCTGTACATCTGTGTTAAATACACCTGTTGTATATTTCTGTTACATACACCTGTTGTATATCTGTGATAAAAACGCATGTTGTATATCTGTGTAAATACCCATGTTGTATTTCTGTGTTGAATACACCTGTTGTATATCTGTGCTAAATACACCTGTTGTATATATGTGTTGAATACACCTGTAGTATATCGGTGTTAAATACACCTGTTGTATATCTGTGTTAAGTACACATGTTGTATTTTTGTGTCAATAGGCCTGTGGTATATCTGGCGTAAATACACCTGTAGTGTATTTGGGTTAAATACACCTGTTGTATATCTGTGTTCAATACCCATGTTCTATATCTGTGTTAAACACCCATGTTGTATATCAGTGTTAAATACATCTGTTGTATATCTGTGTTAAATGCATCTGTTGTATATCTGTGTTAAATACACCTGTTATATATCTGTGTTAAATGCACCTGTTGTATATCTGTGTTAAATATACCTGTTATATATCTTTGTTAAATTCATTGTTGTCTATCTGTGTTCAATACACTTGTTGTATGTCTGTGTTAAATGCACTTGTTGTATATCTGTGTTAAATGCATTTGTTGTATATCTGGGTTAAATACACATGTTGTATATTTGTGTTACATACACCTGTTGTATATCAGTGATGAAAACGCATGTTGTATATCTGTATTAAATACACCTGTTGTCTATCTGTGTTAAATACACCTGTAGTATATCTATGTTAAATGCACTTGTTGTATATCTGTGTTAAATGCATTTGTTGTATATCTGGGTTAAATACACATGCTGTATATCTGTGTTAAATACACCCATTGTATATCTGTGTTAAATGTACCTGTTGCATATCTGTGTTAAATACAGCTGCTGTATATCTGTGTTAAATACACATGTTGTATATTTGTTTTACATACACCTGTTGTATATCAGTGATGAAAACACATGTTGTATATCTGTATTAAATACACCTGTTGTATATCTGTGTTAAATACACCTGTAGTATATCTATGTTAAATGTACCTGTTGTATATCTGTGTTAAATACAGCTGCTGTACATCTGTGTTAAATACACATTTTGCATATTTGTGTTACATGCGCCTGTTGTATATCTGTGATAAAAATGCATGTTGTATATCTGTGTTAAATACCCATGTTGTATATCTGTGTTAAATACACCTGATGTATATCTGTGTTATATGCAACTGTTGTATATATGTGTTGAATACACCTGTAGTGTATATGTGTTAAATACACCTGTTGTATATCTGTGTTAAATACACCTGTAGTATTTCTGTGTTAAATACACCTGTTGTATATCTGTGTTAAATACACATGTTGTATAATTGTGTCAATATGCCTGTGGTATATCTGGCGTAAATACACCTGTAGTGTATCTGTGTTAAATACACCTGTTGTATATCTGTGTTCAATACCCATGTTGTATATCTGTGTTAAATACCCATGTTGTATATCAGTGTTAAATACATCTGTTGTATATCAGTGTTAAATACATCTGTTGTATATCTGTGTTAAATGCATCTGTTGTATATCTGTGTTAAATACACCTGTTATATATCTGTGTTAAATGCACCTGTTGTATATCTGTGTTAAATATACCTGTTATATATCTTTGTTAAATTCATTGTTGTCTATCTGTGTTCAATACACTTGTTGTATGTCTGTGTTAAATGCACTTGTTGTATATCTGTGTTAAATGCATTTGTTGTATATCTGGGTTAAATACACATGTTGTATATCTGTGTTAAATACACCCATTGTATATCTGTGTTAAATGTACCTGTTGTATATTTGTGTTAAATACAGCTGCTGTATATCTGTGTTAAATACACATGTTGTATATTTGTGTTACATACACCTGTTGTATATCTGTGATGAAAACGCATGTTGTATATCTGTATTAAATACACCTGTTGTATATCTGTGTTAAATACACCTGTAGTATATCTATGTTAAATACACCTGTTGTATATCTGTGTTAAATACACATGTTGTATAGTTGTGTCAATATGCCTGTGGTATATCTGGGGTAAATACACTTGTAGTGTATCTGTGTTAAATACACCTGTTGTATATCTGTGTTCAATACCCATGTTGTATATCTGTGTTAAATACCCATGTTGTATATCAGTGTTAAATACATCTGTTGTATATCTGTGTTAAATGCATCTGTTGTATATCTGTGTTAAATACACCTGTTATATATCTGTGTTAAATGCACCTGTTGTACATCTGTGTTAAATATACCTGTTATATATCTGTGTTGAATTCATTGTTGTCTATCTGTGTTCAATACACTTGTTGTAAGTCTGTGTTAAATGCACTTGTTGTATATCTGTGTTAAATGCATTTGTTGTATATCTGTGTTCAATACACTTGTTGTAAGTCTGTGTTAAATACACATGTTGTATATTTGTTTTACATACACCTGTTGTATATCAGTGATGAAAAGACATGTTGTATATCTGTATTAAATACACCTGTTGTATATCTGTATTAAATACAGCTGCTGTACATCTGTGTTAAATACACACGTTTTATATTTGTGTTACATACACCTGTTGTATATCTGTGATAAAAATGCATGTTGTATATCTGTGTTAAATTCCCATGTTGTATAAATGTGTTAAATACACCTGATGTATATCTGTATTATATACACCTGTTGTATATATGTGTTGAATACACCTGTAGTGTATCTGTGTTAAATGCACCTGTTGTATATATGAGTTGAATACACCGTTAGTGTATCTGTGTTAAATACACCTGTTGTATATCTGTGTTAAAGACACATGTTGTATATTTGTGTCAATTTGCCTGTGGTATATCTGGGGTAAATACACTTGTAGTGTATCTGTGTTAAATACACCTGTTGTATATCTGTGATAAACACCCATGTTGTATATCAGTGTTAAATAAATCTGTTGTATAACTGTGTTAAATGCATCTGTTGTATATCTGTGTTAAATACACCTGTTATATGTCTGTGTTAAATGCACCTGTTGTACATCTGTGTTAAATATACCTGTTATGTATCTGTGTTAAATTCATTGTTGTCTATCTGTGTTCACTACATTGTTGTATATCTGGGTTAAATACACATGTTGTATTTTTGTGTTAAATGCATGTGTTGTATATTTGTGTTAAATACACTTGTTGTATATCTGTATTAAATGCACTTGTTGTGTATCTGTGTTAAATAACCATGTTATACATCTGTGTTAAATGCATTTGTTGTATATCTGTGTTAAGTGCAGATTTTGTATAGTTGTGTTCAATAGATCTGTTGTATAGCTGTGCTAAATACACATATTGTATAGCTGTGCTAAATAAACCTGTTGTATATCTGAGTTAAATACACCCGTTGTATATCTGCGTTAAATACACCTGTTGTATATCGGTGTTAAATGCACCTGTTGTTTATCTGTGTTAATTACAGCTGCTGTTTATCTGTGTTAACTACACTTGTTGTATATTTGTGTTACATACACCTTTAGTATATCTGTGATAAAAACGCATGTTCTATATCTGTGTTAAACACCCATGTTGTATAACAGTGTTAAATACATCTGTTGTATATCTGTGTTAAATGCATCTGTTGTATATTTGTGTCAATACACCTGTTATATATCTGTGTTAAATGCACCTGTTGTATATCTGTGTTAAATATACCTGTTATATATCTTTGTTAAATTCATTGTTGTCTATCTGTGTTCAATACACTTGTTGTATGTCTGTGTTAAATGCACTTGTTGTATATCTGTGTTAAATGCATTTGTTGTATATCTGGGTTAAATACACATGTTGTGTATCTGTGTTAAATACACCCATTGTATATCTGTGTTAAATGTACCTGTTGTATATTTGTGTTAAATACAGCTGCTGTATATCTGTGTTAAAATACACATGTTGTATATTTGTGTTACATACACCTGTTGTATATCTGTGATGAAAACGCATGTTGTATATCTGTATTAAATACACCTGTTGTATATCTGTGTTAAATACACCTGTAGTATATCTGTGTTAAATACACCTGTTGTATATCTGTGTTAAATACACATGTTGTATAGTTGTGTCAATATGCCTGTGGTATATCTGGGGTAAATACACTTGTAGTGTATCTGTGTTAAATACACCTGTTGTATATCTGTGTTCAATACCCATGTTGTATATCTGTGTTAAATACCCATGTTGTATATCAGTGTTAAATACATCTGTTGTATATCTGTGTTAAATGCATCTGTTGTATATCTGTGTTAAATACACCTGTTATATATCTGTGTTAAATGCACCTGTTGTACATCTGTGTTAAATATACCTGTTATATATCTGTGTTGAATTCATTGTTGTCTATCTGTGTTCAACACACTTCTTGTATATCTGGGTTAAATACACATGTTGTATTTTTGTGTTAAATGCATGTGTTGTATATCTGTGTTAAATACACTTGTTGTATATATGTATTAAATGCACTTTGTATCTGTGTTAAATAACCATGTTGTACATCGGTGTTAAATGCATTTGTTGTATATCTGTGTTAAGTGCAGATTTTGTATAGTTGTGTTCAATAGATCTGTTGTATAGCTGTGCTAAATACACATGTTGCATATCTGTGTTAAATAAACCTGTTGTATATCTGAGTTAAATACACCCATTGTATATCTACGTTAAATACACCTGTTGTATAACTGTGTTAAATGCACCTGTTGTATAGCTGTGTTAATTACAGCTGCTGTTTATCTGTGTTAACTACAACTGCTGTATATTTGTGTTACATACACCTGTTGTATAACTGTGATAAAAACGCATGTTCTATATCTGTGTTAAATACCCATGTTGTAAATCTGTGTTAAATAAACCCGTTGTATATCTGTGTTAAATACACATGTTGTATATTTGTGTCAATACGCCTGTTGTACACCTGGGTTAAATACACCTATAGTGTATCTGTGTTAAGTACACTTGTTGTATATCTGTGTTCAATACCCATGTTGTATAACTGTGTTACATACCCATGTTGTATATCTGTGTTATGACAGCTCCGAAAGCTTGTAAAATTAAATAAATCTGTTGGACTATAACCTGGTGTTGTGCGACTTCTCATTTTTGTCCACCCCAGTCCAACGCCGGCATCTCCACATCATGACATCTATTGACACCGCAAACTGCCGGCTCAAAGTGGAGAGAATCGCCAAGAAGATCGCGCATATTGACACAGACATCAAGTACCTGCAGAGATGCAAGAAAGCAGACAAGATTCCGAAAGGACTACAGATCACGAACCCACTCAAGTCGACATACAACACAGACTACGCTGAGAGACTTTGCCGTCGTACCTCTCGCACACTCCTCAACCATCTCGTACACCAGCTCTACAGCAGACGTCGCAACCTCGAAACCAAGATAGAGTCCATGCTCTCAGCCTGTGCTCAGGACACAGCAGACCAGCTACGAGACACCGCCAAACAGACGAGGCAACGGAACTACGCTACCTACATGCGCATCAAGAACAGGAAGCTTGGGAAACTCGGCGTAACCACCAGCTACAACCAAGCCTCCCCCGGTACCACGGTTGCAACCACAGGGAAGTCCATCGTCAACCTGTCGGACCACACCCTTCAACCAGACGAAATCGAAGTTCTCGCCCTAGGGCTCAAGTTCTGCCCCACCACCAAAATGGACCCCATCGGTCTCGCGGCGGACACAGAGGAATTCATCAGGAGAATGAGGATCCGGGAATACTACCACAAATCCCAAGATGTCAGCAACATTCCTAATGGGACAATCAATGATCCGGAACAGCAGACAGAGGGAACCGCAGTGCTGCAACCGAGGAAGAAAGAGTCAAATTGGACCCCTCCGGAGGGTCGCAACCCTAAGCTTGACATGTATGCTCAAGCTGTCAGGAAATGCATCAACGCCAGATTCATCAGCCGTACTCACAAGACAGTCCAGAATGTCACCCGAGCACAACGCAACGCCATCCACGCACTCAAGACCAACCGCAACATCGTCATCAAACCAGCGGACAAAGGAGGAGCCATCGTCATACAGAACAGAACGGACTATTGCAAAGAAGCATACCGACAACTGGACAACCAGGAACACTACAGACAGCTACCCGCAGATCCGACCAAAGAACACACCCGCCAACTCAATAGACTGATCAAGACCTTCGATCCAGACCTTCAAAACATCCTACGCGCTCTCATCCCACGTACTCCCCGCGTAGGAGACTTTTACTGCCTCCCAAAGATACACAAAGCCAACACACCCGGACGTCCTATCGTATCAGGCAACGGAACCCTGTGTGAGAACCTCTCTGGGTACGTCGAGGGCATCCTGAAACCCATCGTACAGGGAACCCCCAGCTTCTGTCGCGACACTACAGACTTCTTGCAGAAACTCAGCACCCATGGACCAGTTGAACCAGGAACACTCCTCGTCACAATGGACGTATCGGCACTCTACACCAATATCCCCCACAATGACGGCATCGCTGCGACAGCCTCAGTACTCAACACCAACAACAGCCAATCTCCGACGCCATCTTACAACTCATCCGCTTCATCCTTGACCACAATGTCTTCACCTTCGACAACCATTTTTTCACCCAAACACACGGAACAGCCATGGGGACCAAATTCGCACCCCAATACGCCAACATCTTCATGCACAAGTTCGAGCAAGACTTCTTCGCTGCACAGGGCCTCCAACCAACGCTGTACACCAGATACATCGACGACATCTTCTTCCTTTGGACCCACGGCGAAGGATCACTGAAAGGACTACACGATAGCATCAACAGGTTCCATCCCACCATCAAACTCACCATGGACTACTCCTCAGAATCGGTTTCATTCTTGGACACACGAATCTCCATCAAAGACGGACGCCTCAGCACTTCACTCTACCGCAAGCCCACGGACAACCTCACGATGCTCCACTTCTCCAGCTTCCACCCTAACCACGTTAAAGAAGCCATCCCCTATGGACAAGCCCTGCGAATACACAGGATCTGCTCAGACGAGGAGGAACGCGATGGACACCTACGGACACTGAAAGACGCTCTCGTAAGAACGGGATATGACGCTCGACTCGTCGATCGACAGTTCCGACGGGCCACAGCGAAAAACCGCATAGACCTCCTCAGAAGACGAACACGGGACACAACCAACAGAGTACCCTACGTCGTCCAGTACTTCCCCGGAGCGGAAAAACTACGCCATGTTCTTCGCAGCCTTCAACATGTCATCGATGACGACGAACACCTCGCTAAGGCCATCCCCACGCCTCCACTACTCGCCTTCAAGCAGCCGCCTAACCTCAAAAGTACCATCGTTCGCAGCAGATTACCCATCTTTCAGGAGAACAGCAACCAAGACACCACACAACCCTGCCACGGCAACCTCTGCAAGACATGCCAAATCATGGACACAGATACCATCATTACACGTGAGGACACTACCCACCAGGTACACGGTACATACTCATGTGACTCGGCCAACGTTGTCTACCTGATACGTTGCAGTAAAGGATGCTCCAGAGCATGGTACATCGGCGAGACCATGCAGACACTGAGACAACGTATGAACGGACACCGCGCAACAATCGCCAGGCAGGAGGGTTGCCTCCCAGTCGGGGAACACTTCAGCAGCCAGGGGCATTCAGCCTCGGATCTGCGGGTAAGCGTTCTCCAAGGCGGCCTTCGAGATACACGACAGCGCAAAATCATAGAGCAGAAACTGATAGCCAAGTTCCGCACTCATGAGGATGGCCTCAATCGCGATATCGGGTTCATGTCACGATACAGAACGTGACTTGACATCATGGCCGGTCTTCCCAGGTGTTTTTTTGGGGTTTTTTTTTGTTTTTTTTGGTTTTTTTTTAAAAAAGGCTAACACAAGAACACAAATTGACAGGATATGCAGCCAGCAGGTGGTTTGACACGTTGGACCCCCTGGGACACATCTCATTGTCTTGGCTGTGCTCTTTGTTGTAGCGAATAATGTGAATAGATTTTGTCTGGGTTTAAATTGTGAATTCTGGGAGATTCTCTCATTGCTAACTTACCTGACGAAGGAGCGATAGCTCCGAAAGCTTGTAAAATTAAATAAATCTGTTGGACTATAACCTGGTGTTGTGCGACTTCTCATTTTTGTCCACCCCAGTCCAACGCCGGCATCTCCACATCATTAAATATACCTGTTATATATCTGTGTTCAATTCATTGTTGTCTATCTGTGTTCAATACACGTGTTGTATGTCTGTATTAAATGCACTTCTTGTATATCTGTGTTAAATAACCATATTGTATGTCTGTATTAAATGCACTTGTTGTATATATGTGTTAAATACACTTGTTGTATATCTGTGTTAAATGCATGTGTTGTATATCTGTGTTAAATACACTTGTTGTATATCTGTGTTAAATGCTCTTGTTGTGTATCTGTGTTAAATTGCCACGATGTATATCTGTGTTAAATGCACTTGTTGTATATCTGTATTAAATGCACTTGTTGTGTATCTTTGTTAAATAACCATGTTGTACATCTGTGTTAAATGCATTTGTTGTATATCTGTGTTAAATACACCTGTTGTATATCTGTGCAAAATACACCTGTTGTATATATGTGTTGAATACACCTGTAGTGTATCTGTGTTAAATACACCTGTTGTATATCTGTGTTCAATGCCCATGTTGTATATCTGTGTTAAATACCCATGTTGTCTATCAGTGTTGAATACATCTGTTGTATATCTGTGTTAAATGCATCTGTTGTATATCTGTGTTAAATACACCTGTTATATATCTGTGTTAAATGCACCTGTTGTATATCTGTTGTAAATATACCTGTTATGTATCTTTGTTAAATTCATTGTTGTCTATCTGTGTTCAATACACTTGTTGTATGTCTGTGTTAAATGCACTTGTTGTATATCTGTGTTAAATGCATTTGTTGTATATCTGGGTTAAATACACCCGTTGTATATCTGTGTTAAATGTACCTGTTGTATATCTGTGTTAAATACAGCTGCTGTACATCTGTGTTAAATACACATGTTGTATATTTGTGTTACATACACCTGTTGTGTATCTGTGATAAAAACGCATGTTGTATATCTGTATTAAATACACCTGTTATATATCTGTATTAAATACACCTGTTATATATCTGTGTTAAATACACCTGTAGTATATCTGTGTTAAATATACCTGTTATATATCTGTGTTAAATTCATTGTTGTCTATCTGTGTTCAACACACTTGTTGTATATCTGTATTAAGTGCACTTGTGTATCTGTGTTAAATAACCATGTTGTACATCTGGGTTAAATACACCCATTGTATATCTGTGTTAAATGTACCTGTTGTATATCTGTGTTAAATACAGCTGCTGTACATCTGTGTTAAATACACATGTTGTATATTTGTGTTACATACACCTGTTGTATATCTGTGATAAAAACGCATGTTGTATATCTGTATTAAATACACCTGCTGTATATCTGTGTTAAATACACCTGTAGTATATCTGTGTTAAATACACCTGTTGTATATCTGTGTTAAATACACCTGTTGTATATCTGTGTTAAATACACATGTTATATATCTGTGTTAAATATACCTGTTATATATCTGTGTTAAATGCATCTGTTGTATATCTGTGTTAAATATACCTGTTACATATCTGTGTTAAATGCACCTGTTGTACATCTGTGTTAAATATACCTGTTGTATATCTGTGTTAAATTCATTGTTGTCTATCTGTGTTCAACACACTTGTTGTATATCTGTATTAAGTGCACTTGTGTATCTGTGTTAAATAACCATGTTGTACATCTGTGTTAAATGCATTTGTTGTATATCTCTGTTAAGTGCAGATTTTGTATAGTTGTGTTCAATATATCTGTTGCATAGCTGTGCTAAATACACATGTTGTATATCTGTGTTAAATAAACCTGTTGTATATCTGAGTTAAATACACCCATTGTATATCTGAGTTAAATACACCTGTTGTATATCTGTGTTAAATGCACCTGTTGTATATCTGTGTTAATTACAGCTGCTGTTAATCTGTGTTAACTACACCTGTTGTATATTTGTGTTACATACACCTGTTGTATATCTGTGATAAAAACGCATGTTGTATATCTGTGATAAATACCCATGTTGTAAATCTGTGTTAAATACACCTATTGTATATCTGTGTTAAATACACATGTTGTATATTTGTGTCAATATGCCTGTTGTATACCTGGGTTAAATACACCTATAGTGTATCTGTGTTAAGTACACCTCTTGTATATCTGTGTTCAATACCCATGTTGTATAACTGTGTTAAATACCCATGTTGTATATCTGTGTTAAATATACCTGTTATATATCTGTGTTCAATTCATTGTTGTCTATCTGTGTTCAATACACTTGTTGTATGTCTGTTTTAAATGCATGTGTTGTATATCTGTGTTAAATACACTTGTTGTATATCTGTGTTAAATGCATGTGTTATATATTTGTGTTAAATACACTTGTTGTATATCTGTGTTAAATGCACTTGTTGTATATCTGTGTTAAATAACCATGTTGTATGTCTGTATTAAATGCACTTGTTGTATATCTGTGTTAAATACACTTGTTGTATATCTGTGTTAAATGCATGTGATGTATATCTGTGTTAAATACACTTGTTGTGTATCTGTTAAATAACCATGTTGTATATCTGTGTTAAATGCACTTGTTGTATATCTGTGTTAAATGCATTTGTTGTATATCTGTGTTAAATACACCTGTTGTATATCTGTGTTAAATACACCTGTTGTATATCTGTGTTCAACACCCATGTTGTATATCTGTGTTAAATATACCTGTTATATATCTGTGTTAAATTCATTGTTGTCTATCTGTGTTCAATACACTTGTTGTATGTCTGTATTAAATGCACTTGTTGTATATCTGTGTTAAATACACTTGTTGTCTATCTGTGTTCAATACACGTGTTGTATGTCTGTATTAAATGCACTTCTTGTATATCTGTGTTAAATAACCATGTTGTATGTCTGTATTAAATGCACTTGTTGTATATCTGTGTTAAATACACTTGTTGTATATCTGTGTTAAATGCATGTGTTGTATATCTGTGTTAAATGCACTTGTTGTATATCTGTGTTAAATGCTCTTGTTGTGTATCTGTGTTAAATTGCCACGATGTATATCTGTGTTAAATGCACTTGTTGTATATCTGTATTAAATGCACTTGTTGTGTATCTTTGTTAAATAACCATGTTGTACATCTGTGTTAAATGCATTTGTTGTATATCTGTGTTAAAACCACCTGTTGTATATCTGTGCGAAATACACCTGTTGTATATATGTGTTGAATACACCTGTAGTGTATCTGTGTTAAATTCACCTGTTGTATATCTGTGTTCAATGCCCATGTTGTATATCTGTGTTAAATACCCATGTTGTATATCAGTGTTGAATACATCTGTTGTATATCTGTGTTAAATGCATCTGTTGTATATCTGTGTTAAATACACCTGTTATATATCTGTGTTAAATGCACCTGTTGTATATCTGTGTTAAATACACCTGTTATGTATCTTTGTTAAATTCATTGTTGTCTATCCGTGTTCAATACACTTGTTGTATGTCTGTGTTAAATGCACTTGTTGTATATCTGTGTTAAATGCATTTGTTGTATATCTGGGTTAAATACACCCGTTGTATATCTGTGTTAAATGTACCTGTTGTATATCTGTGTTAAATACAGCTGCTGTACATCTGTGTTAAATACACATGTTGTATATTTGTGTTACATACACCTGTTGTGTATCTGTGATAAAAACGCATGTTGTATATCTGTATTAAATACACCTGTTATATATCTGTATTAAATACACCTGTTATATATCTGTGTTAAATACACCTGTAGTATATCTGTTTTAAATATACCTGTTATATATCTGTGTTAAATTCATTGTTGTCTATCTGTGTTCAACACACTTGTTGTATATCTGTATTAAGTGCACTTGTGTATCTGTGTTAAATAACCATGTTGTACATCTGCGTTAAATACACCCATTGTATATCTGTGTTAAATGTACCTGTTGTATATCTGTGTTAAATACAGCTGCTGTACATCTGTGTTAAATACACATGTTGTATATTTGTGTTACATACACCTGTTGTATATCTGTGATAAAAACGCATGTTGTATATCTGTATTAAATACACCTGTTGTATATCTGTGTTAAATACACCTGTAGTATATCTGTGTTAAATACACCTGTTGTATATCTGTGTTAAATACACATGTTATATATCTGTGTTAAATATACCTGTTATATATCTGTGTTAAATGCATCTGTTGTATATCTGTGTTAAATATACCTGTTATATATCTGTGTTAAATTCATTGTTGTCTATCTGTGTTAAATACACTTGTTGTGTATCTGTTAAATAACCATGTTGTATATCTGTGTTAAATGCACTTGTTGTATATCTGTGTTAAATGCATTTGTTGTATATCTGTGTTAAATACACCTGTTGTATATCTGTGTTAAATACACCTGTTGTATATCTGTGTTCAACACCCATGTTGTATATCTGTGTTAAATATACCTGTTATATATCTGTGTTAAATTCATTGTTGTCTATCTGTGTTCAATACACTTGTTGTATGTCTGTATTAAATACACTTGTTGTATATCTGTGTTAAATGCATGTGTTATATATTTGTGTTAAATACACTTGTTGTATATCTGTGTTAAATGCACTTGTTGTATATCTGTGTTAAATAACCATGTTGTATGTCTGTATTAAATGCACTTGTTGTATATCTGTGTTAAATACACTTGTTGTATATCTGTGTTAAATGCATGTGATGTATATCTGTGTTAAATACACTTGTTGTGTATCTGTTAAATAACCATGTTGTATATCTGTGTTAAATGCACTTGTTGTATATCTGTGTTAAATGCATTTGTTGTATATCTGTGTTAAATACACCTGTTGTATATCTGTGTTAAATACACCTGTTGTATATCTGTGTTAAATTCATTGTTGTCTATCTGTGTTCAATACACTTGTTGTATGTCTGTATTAAATGCACTTGTTGTATATCTGTGTTAAATACACTTGTTGTCTATCTGTGTTCAATACACGTGTTGTATGTCTGTATTAAATGCACTTCTTGTATATCTGTGTTAAATAACCATGTTGTATGTCTGTATTAAATGCACTTGTTGTATATCTGTGTTAAATACACTTGTTGTATATCTGTGTTAAATGCATGTGTTGTATATCTGTGTTAAATGCACTTGTTGTATATCTGTGTTAAATGCTCTTGTTGTGTATCTGTGTTAAATTGCCACGATGTATATCTGTGTTAAATGCACTTGTTGTATATCTGTATTAAATGCACTTGTTGTGTATCTTTGTTAAATAACCATGTTGTACATCTGTGTTAAATGCATTTGTTGTATATCTGTGTTAAAACCACCTGTTGTATATCTGTGCGAAATACACCTGTTGTATATATGTGTTGAATACACCTGTAGTGTATCTGTGTTAAATTCACCTGTTGTATATCTGTGTTCAATGCCCATGTTGTATATCTGTGTTAAATACCCATGTTGTATATCAGTGTTGAATACATCTGTTGTATATCTGTGTTAAATGCATCTGTTGTATATCTGTGTTAAATACATCTGTTATATATCTGTGTTAAATGCACCTGTTGTATATCTGTGTTAAATACACCTGTTATGTATCTTTGTTAAATTCATTGTTGTCTATCCGTGTTCAATACACTTGTTGTATGTCTGTGTTAAATGCACTTGTTGTATATCTGTGTTAAATGCATTTGTTGTATATCTGGGTTAAATACACCCGTTGTATATCTGTGTTAAATGTACCTGTTGTATATCTGTGTTAAATACAGCTGCTGTACATCTGTGTTAAATACACATGTTGTATATTTGTGTTACATACACCTGTTGTGTATCTGTGATAAAAACGCATGTTGTTTATCTGTATTAAATACACCTGTTATATATCTGTATTAAATACACCTGTTATATATCTGTGTTAAATACACCTGTAGTATATCTGTTTTAAATATACCTGTTATATATCTGTGTTAAATTCATTGTTGTCTATCTGTGTTCAACACACTTGTTGTATATCTGTATTAAGTGCACTTGTGTATCTGTGTTAAATAACCATGTTGTACATCTGCGTTAAATACACCCATTGTATATCTGTGTTAAATGTACCTGTTGTATATCTGTGTTAAATGCAGCTGCTGTACATCTGTGTTAAATACACATGTTGTATATTTGTGTTACATACACCTGTTGTATATCTGTGATAAAAACGCATGTTGTATATCTGTATTAAATACACCTGTTGTATATCTGTGTTAAATACACCTGTAGTATATCTGTGTTAAATACACCTGTTGTATATCTGTGTTAAATACACATGTTATATATCTGTGTTAAATATACCTGTTATATATCTGTGTTAAATGCATCTGTTGTATATCTGTGTTAAATATACCTGTTATATATCTGTGTTAAATTCATTGTTGTCTATCTGTGTTCAACACACTTGTTGTATATCTGTATTAAGTGCACTTGTGTATCTGTGTTAAATAACCATGTTGTACATCTGTGTTAAATGCATTTGTTGTATATCTGTGTTAAGTGCAGATTTTGTATAGTTGTGTTCAATATATTTGTTGCATAGCTGTGCTAAATACACATGTTGTATATCTGTGTTAAATAAACCTGTTGTATATCTGAGTTAAATACACCCGTTGTATATCTGAGTTAAATACACCTGTTGTATATCTGTGTTAAATGCACCTGTTGTATATCTGTGTTAATTACAGCTGCTGTTAATCTGTGTTAACTACACCTGTTGTATATTTGTGTTACATACACCTGTTGTATATCTGTGATAAAAACGCATGTTGTATATCTGTGTTAAATACCCATGTTGTAAATCTGTGTTAAATACACATGTTGTATATTTGTGTCAATATCCCTGTTGTATACCTGGGTTAAATACACCTATAGTGTATCTGTGTTAAGTACACCTCTTGTATATCTGTGTTCAATACCCATGTTGTATAATTGTGTTAAATACCCATGTTGTATATCTGTGTTAAATGTACCTGTTATATATCTGTGTTCAATTCATTGTTGTCTATCTGTGTTCAATACACTTGTTGTATGCCTGTTTTAAATGCACTTGTTGTATATCTGTGTTAAATACACTTGTTGTATATCTGTGTTAAATGCATGTGTTATATATCTGTGTTAAATACACTTGTTGTATATCTGTGTTAAATGCACTTGTTGTATATCTGTGTTAAATAACCATGTTGTATGTCTGTATTAAATGCACTTGTTGTATATCTGTGTTAAATACACTTGTTGTATATCTGTGTTAAATGCATGTGATGTATATCTGTGTTAAATACACTTGTTGTGTATCTGTTAAATAACCATGTTGTATATCTGTGTTAAATGCACTTGTTGTATATCTGTGTTAAATGCATTTGTTGTATATCTGTGTTAAATACACCTGTTGTATATCTGTGTTAAATACACCTGTTGTATATCTGTGT
The DNA here is from genome assembly GCA_030390025.1 of Squalus acanthias. Lineage (NCBI taxonomy): Eukaryota > Metazoa > Chordata > Chondrichthyes > Squaliformes > Squalidae > Squalus > Squalus acanthias. The sequence goes on from CM059432.1 coordinate 134,213,578, forward strand.
TCAACACCCATGTTGTATATCTGTGTTAAATATACCTGTTATATATCTGTGTTAAATTCATTGTTGTCTATCTGTGTTCAATACACTTGTTGTATGTCTGTATTAAATGCACTTGTTGTATATCTGTGTTTTATACACTTGTTGTATATCTGTGTTAAATCCATGTGTTGTATATCTGTGTTAAATACACTTTTTGTATATCTGTGTTAAATGCACTTGTTGTGTATCTGTGTTAAATAACCATGTTGTATATCTGTGTTAAATGCACTTGTTGTATATCTGTGTTCAATACACTTGTTGTATATCTGTGTTACATGCACTTGTTGTATATCTGTGTTCAATACACTTGTTGTGTATCTGTGTTAAATGCACTTGTTGTGTATCTGTGTTAAATAACCATGTTGTATATCTGTGTTCAATACACTTGTTGTATATCTGTGTTAAATGCACTTGTTGTTTATCTGTGTTAAATAACCATGTTGTATCTCTGTGTTCAATATACCTGTTCTCTACCTGTGTTAAATTTATTGTTGTATATCTGTGTTCAATACACTTGTTGTATGTCTGTATTAAATGCACTTGTTGTATATCTGTGTTTTATACACTTGTTGTATATCTGTGTTAAATCCATGTGTTGTATATCTGTGTTAAATACACTTTTTGTATATCTGTGTTAAATGCACTTGTTGTGTATCTGTGTTAAATAACCATGTTGTATATCTGTGTTAAATGCACTTGTTGTATATCTGTGTTCAATACACTTATTGTACATCTGTGTTAAATGCATTTGTTGTATATCTGTGTTAAATGCAGATTTTGTATATTTGTGTTCAATAGACCTGTTGTATAGCTGTGCTAAATACACATGCTGTATATCTGTGTTAAATACACCTGTTTATATCTGTGTTAAATGCACCTGTTGTATATCTGTGTTAAATGCAACTGATGTTTATCTGTGTTAAATACACATGTTGTATATTTGTGTTATATACACCTGTTGTATATCGTGATAAAAACGCATGTTGTATATCTGTGTTAAATACCCAGGTTGTATATCTGTGTTAAATACACCTGTTGTATATCTGTGTTAAATACACCTTTGGACATTGTATGAAGGACTTCATTTACTGACCATGTCCACCAGCCGGCAAAAGTGTGCACCTCGCTTTGATGAGCCCTCCCTCCAAGCTCTGGTGCAGGGAGCAAGATCTAATAAGGAGGTGCTCTTCCCTTCCTCAGGGAGAAAAAAGCCACCACAACAGACTAAAGCTGTGTGGTTGCAAGTGGCCCAGGAGGTCAATGCCATCTCTCTGTGCCGCAGAACCTGGCTGCAGTGCAGGAAGAGGTTTCATGAACTTCTCTGCACAGGAAAAGTGAGTATGAATTTCTCATCACCCTCAATCTCATCCCCATCGCATCTCCTCACCAGCACTCTGCTTTTCCAACCTCTTCCTCCACATCCCACTTGACACTGACATCCCTGCACCCTTACCCATTCCCTCTCTCTCTATGGTCACATTCACTTAACTATTCGACCATACAGCCTTCACACTCCCTATCACTGTGACGCAATGACAACAACTTACAACACACAGGGAGGGCCCTTTTTCTCCTTCTAAGCATCTATGCTATGGATTCTCTACACTCACTCCTTCATTCTCACTCAAACACTACTTGTGTCCCTCATTACAGGAAAAGAGAGTCCACAATAAGAGGGAAAGAGCGAGGACAGGAGGAGGGCCACCCTCAGTAGCCCAGCTCACCACCTCGGAGGAGGCGGCCCTGGAAATTGCCGGGATCGAGGAGGATTCCCAGGTGGGGGACGGACACGCGGACGCATCACAGCAAGCTGGTGACAGAATAGTTTGGCATCTCTCTCATTGACATTGCATGAGTGACTGATAATAATTCTGATGCTCTAACAGATTAACTTATGATCATCTGCATAATTCAATGTGCATGCAACCTTTACCTCACATCTCTAACTCTTTCCCTTACTCCCCCACAGGACCATCGAGAGCCCCCGTCCCCACTGTCCAGGAGGAAGAGCCTGAGCTTCCAGACTCCTCAGAGGAAGCTGCAACCTCTCAGGGTGCTCCATCAGCAGAATTAAGCGCACCCTGCACCAGCGCAGACACTCACACCTCAGTGGGACCTTTGGGACATAGAGTAGAGTTGTCACCTGGTGTATCACAGCTCACAAGTGAGCATCAGCAGATGGTGGAGACAGGGACAGCAGTGGAGAGTCCTCGTCGCAGTGGAGAGGACGCTCCCAGCTCGGCTCCGCAGCATGTCGACCCTGTGCCTCCGGGTCCATCCAGGAACAGGTGCAGGAGTCTCTGGCAGTTTTTGTCTCCAGGGTCGCTGCGAATGTGGAGCGAATGGAGGAGTCCATCGCCAACATGAGCAGAGCCTTTGTGGAGGCATTGGCGCATGAACGCACCACCATGGAAAGGATGGCAACCTCCTTGGAAAGGATGTCTACCTCCATGGAAAGGATGGCTACCTCCATGGTAAGGCTGGCTACCGTAGTCACTTGGGTGTAATGTTGTGTTTAATTTTGAAAAGCCATCAGTTGCTTATTGTCATAAAAAATTCTGATGGCAAACTGCTGCAGTTGTGGCATGTGTCATTTCGCTAATGGGACTTCCACATTGAGGGCTGAGGGCGACTTGCAATTGTCAGTATGGTGGTCAGAGTGATAGGAATCCGCAGGTTCTTGGCCATTGTCTGATAAGAAGGTGCAAGGCAAAATTGTTAGATTGTGCAGGCTAAGCAAATCTGGCCAAGATGAGTGCGTCCCTTGCATCCTGGGCAGCAATGTGGTCGCGCGCTGGCGCCTTCTGGCCTGTGCAACTTCAGGTGGGTGAGCAGCAGTTTGGCGCTCCTGTTGTTGCTGCTGCTGTTGGTGGTGCTGTTGTTCATGGTTCTGCTGCTGCCACGGCTGGTCTTCATCCAAATCTGATGTCCAGGAGGAAAGGAAATAAATGGTTCCCATGCTTCTGGTATATGCCTCAGTTGAGGAAGCGCTCAGTCAAGGTGGCGAGAGGGGTTTCCCAGGAGGTCACACTGGAGATGGGTGTCAGGCTCCAAACTTCCACAACAATGGGTATGCCTGCTAAAAGTTCCGCCAGACCAGAGACAACAAAGTTCTGCCACCTACAAATGATGATTGGTGAAAACTCCTTTTTAATGGTGGAGCTGTAGCTGTTAGTAAGCAGTCCACTGGTGAGGCTGCCAGGATTCACTGGCGTGTTCCAGAGGAGATGTGCAGGACGTGGGAAAAGTGTTAAAATCAGAAAGGCCTCTCAAAATGGGATTATAGAGGCACTTAACTGGTTGTTAAGGGCCTTAAGGGCCTATCCCGCCTCTTGGAGGCGGGATGGAAACGGGGTCAGTAAACACGCATTTGGGAAAATTGCTCGGAGGCAGGATGGAGACAGGATCGGCCCCGCCCGCCATTTTTTGCGATTTTACCACCTCACACGCCTCCAATCCCGCCTCCTCGGGCCTGGCAAAATCGAGCCTTATGTTTCAATACACCTGTTGTATATTTGGGTTAAATACACATGTTGTATATCTGTGTTAATTAACCATGTTGTATATCTGTTTCAAATGCACCTGTTGTATATCTGTGTTAAATATACCTGTTGCATATCTGGGTTAAATGCACTTGTTGCATATCTGTGTTAAATACACTTGTTGTATATCTGCGTTAAATACAGTGGTTGTATATCTGTGTTAAATACACTTCTTGTATATCTTTGTCAAACGCATTGTTGTTAATCTGTGTTCAATACACATGTTGTATATCTGTGTTAAATACACATGCTGTATATCTGTGTTAAATGCACGTGTTGTATATCTGTGTTAAATATACTTGTTGTATATCTGTGTTAAAAACCTATGTTTTATATCTGTGTTCAATGCAATTGTTGTATATCTGTGTTAAACACACATGTTGTCTATCAGTGCTAAATACCCATGTTGTATATCTGTGTTAAACACACATGTTGTCTATCAGTGCTAAATACCCATGTTGTATATCTGTGTTCAGTAAACTTGCAGTATATCTATGCTAAATAAAACTGTTGTATATCTGTGTTAAATAAACCTGTTGTATATCTGTGTTAAATACACCTGTTGTATCATGGTGCTCATTACAGCTGTGGTATAGATCTGCTAAATACATATGTTGTATATCTGTGTTAACTACACCTGCTGTATATCCGTGTTAAATACACCAGTTGTATATCTCTGTTAAATGCACCAGTTGTATATCTGTGTTAAATAAAGCTGCTGTATATATGTGTTAAATAGACCTGTTGTATATCTGTGTTAAATACACCTGTTGTATATCTGTGTTAAATGCCCATGATGAATATCTGTGTTAAATACCCATGTTGTATATTTGTGTTCAATACAACTGCTGTATATCTGAGTTAATTACCCATGTTGTATATCTGTTTTAAATGAACCTTTTGTATATCTGTGTTAAATACATCTGTTATATATCTGTGTTAAATGCATTGTTGTATATCAGTGCTAAATACCCATGTTGTATATCTGTGTTCAATAAACTTGTTGTATATCTATGCTAAATAAATCTGCTGTATATCTTTGTTAAATACACTTGTTGTATATCTGTGTTACATTCAGCTGTTGTATATCTGTGCGAAAAACCTATGTTTTATATCTGTGTTCAGTATACCTGTTGTATTGTTGTGTTCAATACACCTGTTGTACAGCTGTGCTTAATACACATGTTGTATATCTGTGTTAAATGCACCCGTTGTATATTTGTGTTAAATACAGCTGCTGTATATCTGTGTTAAATACACCAGTTGTATATTTGTGTTAAATACACCTGTTGTATATCTGTGCTAAATACACCTGTTGTATATCTGTGTTAAATACACCTGTTGTATATCTGTGTTAAATACACCTGTTGTATATCTGTGTTAAATGCACCTGTTGTATATCTGTGTTAAATACAGCTGCTGTATATTTGTGTTAAGTACACCTGTTGTATATCTGTTTTAAATGCACCTGTTGTATATCTGTGTCAAATATACCTGTTATATATCTTTGTTAAATTCATTGTTGTCTATCTGTGTTCAATACACTTATTGTATGTCTGTGTTAAATGCACTTGTATATCTGTGTTAAATGCACTTGTTGTATATCTGTGTTAAATGCATTGTTTTATATCTGTGTTTAATACACCTGTTTTATATCTGTGTTAAATTCACCTGTTATATATCTGAGTTAAATACACATGTGTCCAATAGACTTGTTGTATATCTATGCTAAATAAACCTGTTGTATATCTGTGTTCAATACAATTGCTTTATATATCTGTGTTCAATACACTTGTTGTATAGCAGTGCTAAATACACCCGTTGTATATCTGTGTAAAATACACCTGTTTATATCTGTGTTAAATGCACCTGTTGTATATCTGTGTTAAATACAGCTGCTGTATATCTGTGTTAACTAAAAATGTTGTATTATTGTGTGAAATACATATTTTGTATATCTAAGTTAAATATACATGTTGTATATCTGTGTTAAAAGCACATGTTGTATATCTGTGTTAAATGCATTGCTGTGTATCTGTGCTCAATACACTTGTTGTATGTCTGTGTTAAATGCGCTTGTTGTATATCTGTTTTAAATGAACTTGTTGTATAGCTATGTTAAATACACTTGTTGCATTTCTTTGTTAAATGCATGTGTTGTATATCTTTGTTAAATACACCTGTTGCATACCTGTGTTAAATGCGCTTGTTGTATATCTGCGTTAAATGCACTTGTTTTATATCTGTGTTAAATACACTTGTTGTATGTCTGTGTTAAATGCACTTGTTGTATATCTGTGTTCAATACACTTGTTGTACATCTGTGTTCAATGAACTTGTTGTATATCTGTGTTAAAAAATCTGTTTTAAAAACTATGTTTTAAATCTGTGTTAAATACATCTGTTATATAACTCTGCTAAATATGCATTGTTGAATATCTGTGTTAAACACACCTCTTGTATATCTGTGTTAAATGCACTTGCTGTATATCTGTGTTAAGTACACATGTTGTATATCCGTGTTAAATACACCTGCTGAATATATGTGTTAAATACCCATGTTGTACATCTGTGTTCATTACCCATGTTGTATATCTATGCTAAATAATATCTGTGTTAAATACACCTGTTGTAAATCTGTGTTAGATACCCATGGTGTAGATCTGTGTTCAATACACTTGTTGTCTATCTATGCTAAATAAACCTGTTGTATATATGTGTTCAATGCACTTGTTGCATATCTGTGTTATATACACTTGTTGTATAGCTGTGTTAAATACCCATGCTGTATATCTGTGTTAAATGCACTTGTATATCTGTGTTCAGTACACTTATTGTATATCTGTGTTAAATACCCATGTTCTATATCTGTGTTAAATGCACATGTTGTATATCTGTGTTAAATACCCTTGTTTTATATCTGTGTAAATGCACCTGTTGTATATCTGTGTTAAATACCCATGTTGTATATCTGTACTCATTACACTTGTTGTATATCTTTGCTAAATAATCCTGTTGTATATCAGTGTTCAATAGACCTGTTGTATGTCTGTGTTAAATACCCATGTTATATATCTGTGTTAATTACCCATGTTGTATATGTGCTTTAAATGCACCTGCTGTATATCTGTGTTAAATACACCTGTTATATATCTGTGTTAAATGGATTGTTGTATATCTGTGTTCAATACACTTGTTGTATATCTGTGTTAAATACCCATGTTGTATATCTGTGTTCAATAAACTTGTTGTATATCTATGCTAAATAAACCTGTTGCATATCTGTGTTCAATACATTTGTTGTATATCTGCATTAAATATACATGTTGTATATCTGTGTACAATACACTTGTTGTATAACTATGCTAAATAAACCTGTTGTATATCTGTGTTCAATACATTTGTTGTATATCTATGTTAAATACACATGTTGTATAGCAGTGCGAAATACACATGTTGCATATCTGTGTTAAGTACACCTGTTGTATATGTTTTAAATGCACCTGTTGTATATCTGTGTTAAATTCACCTGTTGTATATCTGTGTTAAATGCACCTGTTGTATATTTGTGTTGAATACACCTGTTGTATATTTGTGTTGAATACACCTGTTGTATATCTGTGTTAAATACACCTGTTGTATATTTGTGTTGAATACACCTGTTGTATATCTGTGTTAAATTCACCTGTTGTATATCTGTGTTAAAAACCTATGTTTTATATCTGTGTTAAATACACCTGTTTTATAACTGTGTTAAGTACACCTGTTGAATATTTGTGTTAAATACACCTGTTGTATATCTGTGCTAAATACACCTGTTGTATATCTGTGTTAAATATCCATATTGTATATCTATGCTAAATAAACCTGTTGTATAACAACAGAAAATGCTGGAAACACTCAGCAGGCCAGGCAGCATCCGTGGAGAGAGAAACAGAGTTAACGTTTCAGGTCTGGGACCCTTCATCAGAACTGGAAAAAGCTGGAGATGTAACAGATATTAAGCAGGTGCAGAGACAGGGCGGGGGAGGGGGTGTTGGGTGGGAGGGGAGGAAGGAATTGAAGGAACATACTGTGCTTATGTAAGAGGCAGGAAAGATAAAATGCTGCAAATGGGTACGGCAAAATCATACAGCATGAAAAATGGGGGCAGGGGTTATAGTTTGAAATTGTTGAACTCAATGTTGAGTCCAGAAGGCTGTAAAGTGCCTAATCGAAAGATGAGGTGCTGTTCCTCGTGCTTACATTGAGCTTCACTGGGACAAAGTAAAGGCCGAGGACAGAGAGATCAGAGTGGGAGTGAAGCGGAGATTTAAAGTGACAGGCGACCGGAAGCTCAGGGTCACCCTTACGGACTGAACGGAGGTGTTCTTCAAAGCGGTCGCCCAATCTGCATTTGGTCTCCCCAATGTAGAGGAGACCGCATCGTGTATACTAAATTGCAAGAAGTACAAGTAAATCGCTGTTTCACCTAGAGGGCGTGTTTGGGGCCCTGGACAGTGGGAAGGGAGGAGGTAAAAGGGCATGTGTTGCATCTCCTGCGCTTGCACAGGAAGGAGCTAGGCGAAGGGGAAGGGCTGTTAGGGGCGATTGAGGAGTGGACCAGGGTGTTGTGGAGGGAGCGGTCCCTTCGGAATGCTGAAAGGGGAAGTGAGGGGAAGATGCATTTGGTGGTGGGATCACGTTGGAGGTGGTGGAAATGGTGGAGGATGATCAGTTGAATGTGGAGGCTGGTGGGGTGAAAGGTGAGGACAAGGGGAACCCTATCGTGGTTCTGGGAGGGAGGGGAAGGGGTGAGAGCAGAAGTGCGGGAAATGGAAAGGACACGGTCAAGGGCCGTGTCAACCACAGTAGAGGGGAATCCTCGGTTAAGGAAAAAGGAAGACATGTCGGAAGCACTGGTATGGAAGGTGGCATCGTCAGAACAGAGGCGGCGGAGATGGAGAAACTGGGAGAATGGAATAGAGTCCTTACAGGAAGCGGGGTGGGAGTAAGTGTAGTCCAGGTAGCTGTGGGAGTCAATGGGCTTGTAGTGGATGTTTGTCGAAAGCCGATCGTCAGAAATGGAGACGGAGAAGTCAAGGAAGGGAAGGGAAGAGTCGGAGATGGACCATGTGAAGGTGAGGGAAGGGTGGAAATTGGAAGTAAAGTGAATGAACTTATCTAGTTCAGGGCGAGAGCAGGAAACAGCACCGATACAGTCATCGATGTACCGGAAAAAGAGGTGAGGGAGGGGACCTGAGTAGGACTGGAACAAAGAATGTTCCACATATCCCATGAAAAGGCAGGCATAGCTAGGGCCCATGCGGGTTCCCATAGCAACACCTTTAATTTGGAGGAAGTAAGTGGAGTCAGAGGAGAAGTTGTTCAATGTGAGAACAAGTTCAGCCAGGCAGAGGAGGGTGGTGGTGGATGGGGACTGGTTGGGCCTCTGTTCAAGGAAGAAGCGGAGCGCCCTCAGGCCATCCTGGTGGGGGATGCAGGTGTAGAGGGATTGGACGTCCATAGTGAAAAGGAGACGGTTGGGGCCAGGAAACTGGAAACTGTTAAAGTGACGGAGGGCGTCGGAAGAGTTGTGAATGTAGGTGGGAAGAGACTGGACAAGGGGAGAAAAAATAGAGTCGAGATAGGAAGAGATAAGTTCCGTAGGGCAAGAACAGGCTGAAACAATGGGTCTACCAGGGCAGTCCTGTTTGTGGATCTTGGGAAGGAGGTAGAAGCAGGTTGTGCGGGGTTGGGGGACTATGAGGTTGGGGGCCATGGATGGAAGATCTCCAGAGGAGATGAGGTCAGTGACAGTCTTGGAAACAATTGCTTGATGTTTGCTAGTGGGGTCATGGTCCAGGCGGAGGTAGGAGGAGGTGTCGGAGAGTTGGTGTTCAGCTTCCGTGTGGTAGAGGTCGGTTCGCCAAACAACAACAGCACCACCCTTATCAGCAGGTTTAATGATAATGTTAGGTTTGGATCAGAGAGAACGGAGTGCTGCAAGTTCAGAGGGAGGTAGGTTGGAGTGAGAGAGGGGAGCAGAGAAATTGAGATGGCCGATGTCACGTCGGCAGTTAGCAATGAGCAATGAAAAGATCTAGAGAGGGTAGGAGGCCAGAGGGAGGGGTCCAGGTAGAACGAGAATTTTGAAAGCGGGAGAAAGGGTCAGCTGTGCGGGGGGAAGACTCCTGGCCAGAGAAGTGGGCATGGAGATGAAGGCGACGGAAAAAGAGCTCAGCATCGTGCCGATTGAGATGGGGGCGTAAGGGGATGAAGCTCAGGCCTTTGCTGAGGACTGATCGTTCGGGGTCAGAGAGGGGAAGGTCAGAGGGGATAGTGAAAACACGGCAGGGGGTGAGATTGGAAGAAGGGATGGGGTCAGAGGAAAATGAAGGGGAAGAAGGTTCCAGAGGGGCGTTGGTGTCCAAGAGTTGATGAAGCTTGCGATCCTTGACATCAGAAAGGAAGAAAAAAAGTTTTTTGTTGAAGCGTCGGATGAGTCGAAGGATGAAATGGAACTGTGGACCCGGACAGCTTTGAGATAGAGTGCGTCGGTGCTACTGAAGAGAGAGGTTGAGAGCGTTCATGTGGCGGCGCATGGCGTTGAGCGTGGATCTCAAGATGCGGCGAGAGCAGTAGTTCGAGGAACGATGGATATCTTGGAGATATTTGTAATCCTGGGTGGATCCAAAACACGAAGGGTGGAAGTTCAATTGGAATCCACGTGGAATAAGTCGGAACCGGAGACAGTTGCTGAGGAAAGAGATGTGGCTGTGAAACCGAGTCTTGGCAGATACCTGATCAAACACGAGAAGGGAAACTGAAAGCAATGAAGATGAACAAGGTTGAAGAGACAAACGGAAATCCCGTCGAAAAGAAGAGCAGAACTTCTTCAGGGTGGGCATTCCTAGAAGAGAGGTGGCAGTGAACCACACTGATACAATAGCAAAATACTGAGGATGCTGGAAATCAGAAATAACAACAGAAAACGCTGGAAACACTCAGCAGGCCGGGCAGCATCTGTGGAGAGAGAAACAGAGTCAACGTTTCAGGTCTGGGACCCTTCATCAGAACTGGAAAAAGCTGGAGATGTAACAGCTATTAAGCAGGTGCAGAGACAGGGGGAGGGCTGGGGTTGGGTGGGAGCAGAGGAAGGAATTTAAGGAACATACTGTGCTTATGTAAGAGGCAGGAAAGATAAAATGTTGCAAATGGGTATGGCAAAATCATACAGCATGAAAAATGGGGGCAGGGATTATTGTCTGAAATTGTTGAACTCGATGTTGAGTCCGGAAGGCTGTAAAGTGCCTAATCGAAAGATGAGGTGCTGTTCCTCGAGCTTACGTTGAGCTTCATTGGAACAATGTAATAGGCCGAGGACAGAGAGATCAGAGTGGGAGTGAAGTGGAGAATTAAATTGACAGGCGACCGAAAGCTCAGGGTCACCCTTACGGACTGAACGGAGGTGTTCCGCAAAGCGGTCGCCCAATCTGCATTTGGTCTCCCCAATGTAGAGGAGACCGCATCGTGAGCAGCGAATACAGTATACTAAATTGCAAGAAGTACAAGTAAATCGCTGTTTCACCTGGAAGGGGTGTTTGGGGCCCTGGACAGTGGGAAGGGAGGAGGTAAAAGGGCAGGTGTTGCATCTCCTGCGCTTGCATGGGAAGGTGCCAGGCGAAGGGGAAGGGCTGTTAGGGGTGATTGAAGCTTGTGATCCTTGACATCAGAAAGGAAGAAAAAAAGTTTTTTGTTGTATATCTGTATTAAATACACATGTTGTATATCTGGGTTAATTACACATTTTGCATATCTGTGCTAAATAGACATCTTGTAAATCTGTGTTAAATGCTCATGTTGTATATCTGTTTTAAATGCAATGTTGTATATCTGTGTTCAATACACTTGTTGTATATCTGTGTTAAATGCACTTGTTGTATATCTGTGTTAAATACCCATGTTGTATATCTGTGCTAAATGCAATGTTGTATATCTATGTTAAATAAACTTGTTGTATATCAGTGTTAAATGCACTTGTTGTATATCTGTGTTAAAAGCTAATGTTGTATATCTGTGTTAAGTACGCCTGTTGTATATTTGGTTCAATACATCTGTTGCGTATCAGTGTTAAATACAGCTGTTGTATATCTGTGTTAAATACACCTGTTGAATATTTGTGTTAAATACACCTCTTGTATATCTGTGCTAAATACCAATGTTGTATATCTGTGCTAAATACACATGTTGTATAGCTGTGTAAAATATGCCTGTTGTATATCTTTGCTAAGTACCCATGTTGTATATCTGTATTAAATGCACCTCTTGTATATCTGTGCTAAATACCCATGTTGTATATCTGTGCTAAATACTCATGTTGTATATCTGTGCTAAATACCCAATTTGTATATTTATGTTAAATGCACATGTTGTATATCTGTGTTCAATACACTTGTTGTATATCTGTGTTCAATACACGTGTTGTATATCTGTGTTAAATGTACTTGTTTATATCTGTATTAAATGCTCATGTTGTATATGTGTATTAAGTACACCTGTTGTATATTTGGTTCAGTACATCTGTTGTATATCAGTGTTAAATACACCTGTTGAATATCTGTGTTAAATGCACCTGTGGTATATCTGTGTTAAATACACCTGTTGTATATCTGTGTTAAATGCACCTGTGGTGTATCTGTGTTAAATACAGCAGTTGTATATCTGTGTTAAATACACATGTTGAGTATTTGTGTTAAATACACCTGTTGTATATCTGTGTGAAATACACCTGTTGTATATCTTTGCTAAATACCCATATTGTATATCTGTGTTAAATGCACCTGTTGTATATTTGTGTTAAATACAACTGTTGTATATCTGTGTTAAATACACTTGTTTTATATCTGTGCTAAATACACCTGTTGTATATTTGTGTTAAAGACACCTGTTGTATATCTGTGTAAAATACGCCTGTTTTATAACTGTTTTAAATACACATGTTGCTTATCTGTGTTAAATACACCTGTTGGATATATTTGACAAATACACCTGTTGTATATCTTTGTTAAATAACCCTGCTGTATATCTGTGTTAATTACCCATGTTGTATATCTATTTTAAATGCACCTGTTGTATAGCTTTGATAAATAACCCTGTTGTATATCTGTGTTCAACACACCAGTTGTATATCTGTGTTAAATACCCTTGTTGTATATCTGTGTTCAATACAATTTTGTATATCTACGCTAAATAAACCTCTTGTATATCTCTGTTCAATACATTTGTTGAATAGCTGTGTTAAATACACATGTTGTATAGCTGTGTTCAAGACACCTGTTGTATATCTGTGTTAGATTCGCCTGTTGTATATCTTTTTAAAATACTGCTGTTGTATATCTCTGTTAAATACACCTGTTCTTTATTTGTGTGAAATATACCTGTTGTATATTCGTGATAAATACCAATGCTTTATATCTATGTTAAATACCTATGTTGTATATCTGTGTGAAATACACCTGTTTTATATCTGTGTGAAATACACCTGTTTTATATCCGTGTTAAATACACCTGTTGTATATCTGTGTTAAATACACCTGTTCTATATTTTTGACAAATACACCTGCTGTATATATGTGTTAAATGCCCATGTTGTACATCTATTTTAAATGCACCTGTTGTATAACTTTGTTAAATATCCTTGTTGTATATCTGTGTTAATTGCCCATGTTGTATATTAATTTTAAATGCACCTGTTGTATATCTTTGATAAATAATCCTGTTGTATATCTGTGTTAATTACATCTGTTGTATATCCATGTTAAATATCCATGTTGTATATCTGTGTTAAATACACCTGTTGTATATCTATGCTAAATACCCATGTTGTATATCTGTATTAAAAGCACCTCTTGTATATCTCTGCTAAATACCCATGTTGTATATCTGTGCTAAATACCCATGTTGTATATCTGTGTTAAATACCCAGTTGTATATCTGTGTTAAATGCACGTGTTGTATATCTGTGTTCAATACACTTGTTGTATATCTGTGTTAAATGCACTTGTTGTATATCTGTGTTAAATGCTCATGTTGTATATCTGTGTTAAGTACACCTGTTGCATATTTGGTTCAATACATCTGTTGTATATCAGTGTTAAATACACCTGTTGTATATCTGTGTTAAATGCACCTGTGGTATATCTGTGTTAAATACAACTGTTGTATATCTGTGTTAAATACGCTTGTTTTAAATCTGTGCTAAATACACCTGTTGTATATTTGTGTTGAATACACCTGTTGTATATTTGTGTTGAACACACCTGTTGTATATCTGTGTTAAATACACCTGTTGTATATTTGTGTTGAATACACCTGTTGTATATCTGTGTTAAATACACCTGTTGTATATTTCTGACAAATACACCTGTTGTATATCTTTGTTAAATAACCCAGCTGTATATCTGTGTTAATTACCCATGTTGTATATCTATTTTAAATGCACCTGTTGTATATCTTTGATAAATAACCCTGTTATATATCTGTGTTCAATACATTTGCTGAATGTCTGTGTTAAATGCTCATGTTGTATATCTGTGTTCAACACACCAGTTGTATATCTGTGTTAAATACCCTTGTTGTATCTCTGTGTTCAATACACTTTTTGTATATCTATGCTAAATAAACCTGTTGTATATCTGTGTTCAATACATTTGTTGAATATCTGTGTTAAATACACATGTTCTTTAGCTGTGCTAAATACACATGTTGTATATCTGGGTTAAGTACACCTGTAGTATATCTGTGTTCAAGACACCTGTTGTATATCTAAGAACATAAGAAATAGGAGCAGGAGTAGGCCAATCAGCCCTTCGAGCCTGCTCCGCCATTCAATAAGATCATGGCTGATCTGATCCTCACCTCAAATCTAAAGAACACAAGAAGTAGGAGCAGGACCTGGCCACTCAGCCCCTGGGCCCGCTACGCCACCCACAGGGCCTCGACTGATCCGAACTCAGCCTCATGTCCAATTTCCTGCCCGCTCCTCATAACCCCTAATTCCCTTTACTTCTAGGAAACTGTCTATTTTTGTTTTAAATTTATTTAATGATGTAGCTTCCACAGCTTCCTGGGGCAGCAAATTCCACAGACCTACTACCCTCTGAGTGAAGAAGTTTCTCCTCATCTCAGTTTTGAAAGAGCAGCCCCTTATTCTAAGATTATGCCCCCTAGTTCTAGTTTCACCCATCCTTGGGAACATCCTTACCGCATCCACCCGATCAAGCCCCTTCACAATCTTATATGTTTCAATAAGATCGCCTCTCACTCTTCTGAACTCCAATGAGTAGAGTCCCAATCTACACAACCTCTCCTCATATGTCCACCCCCTCATCCCCGGGATTAACCGAGTGAACCTTCTTTGTACTGCCTCGAGAGCAAGTATGTCTTTTCTTAAGTATGGACACCAAAACTGTATGTAGTATTCCAGGTGCGGTCTCACCAATACCTTATATAACTGCAGCAATACCTCCCTGTTTTTATAATCTTTCCCCCTAGCAATAAAAGCCAACATTCCGCTGGCCTTCTTGATCACCTGCTGCACCTACATACTAACTTTTTGATTTTCTTGCACTAGGACCCCCAGATCTCTTTGTACTGCAGTACTTTCCAGTTTCTTGCCATTAAGATAATAACTTGCTCTCTGATTTTTCTTGCCAAAATGCATAACCTCACATTTTCCAATATTGTATTGCATCTGCCAAATCTCCGCCCACTCACCCAGCCTGTCTATATCCCCTTGTAGGTTTTTTATGTCCTCCTCACTTTCTACTTTCCCTCCCATCTTTGTATCATCTGCAAACTTTGATATGTTACACTCGGTCCCCTCCTCCAAATCGTTAATATAGATTGTAAAGAGTTGGGGACCCAGCACCGACCCTTGCGGAACACCACTGGCTACTGGTTGCCAGTCCGAGAATGAACCATTTATCCCAACTCTCTGCTTCCTGTTAGATAACCAATCCTCCATCCATGCCAGAATATTCCCCCAATCCAGTGATTTTTATCTTGAGCAATAATCTTTTATGTGTCACCTTGTCGAATGCCTTCTGGAAGTCTAAATACACTACGTCCACTGGTTCCCCTTTATCCACCCTGTACGTTATGTCCTCAAAGAACTCAAGCAAATTTGTCAGACATGACTTCCCCTTCATAAAGCCATGCTGACTTTGCCCTATTAAATTATGTTTATCTAAATGTTCTGTTACTGTCTCCTTAATAATAGACTCCAAAATTTTACCCACCACAGATGTTAGGCTAACTGGTCTATAATTTCCAGCCTTCTGCCTACTACCCTTTTTAAATATGGTGTTACATTAGCAGTTTTCCAATCTGCCGGGACCTTTGCTGAGTCCAGGGAATTTTGGAAAATTATTACCAAAGCATCCACAATCCCTACTGCCACTTCCCTCAAGACCCTAGGATATAAGCCATTAGGTCCAGGGGATTTATCCACCTTGAGTCCCGTTATTTTACTGAGTACCAATTCCTTAGTGATTTTAATCGTATTTAGCTCCTCCCCCCCTAGAGCCCCCTGTTTGTCCAGTGTTGGGATATTCTTAGTGTCCTCTACCGTAAAGACTGAAACAAAATATTTGTTCAGCATTTTTGCCATCTCCATGTTTCCCACCATTAATTTCCTGGTCTCATCCTCTAAGGGACCTACGTTTGCCTTAGCCACCCTTTTTCTTTTTATATAACTATAGAAACTCTTGCTATCTGTTTTTATATTTTTTGCTAATTTATTTTCATAATCTATCTTCCCTTTCTTAATCAATCCTTTAGTTACTTTTTGCTGTCTTTTGAAGACTTCCCAATCTTCTATCCTCCCACTAAGTTTGGCTACCTTATATGTCCTTGTTTTTAGTTGGATACTATCCTTAATTTCTTTACTTAGCCACGGATGGCTGTCATTTCTTTTACACCCTTTCTTCCTCAGTGGAATATATATTTTTTGAAAGTTGTAAAATAACTCCTTGAATGAACACCACTGCTCATGTACCGTCTTACCCTTTAATCTATTTTCCCAGTCCACTTTAATCAATTCCGCTCTCATATACATAGATACATAGAAGAAGATACATAGAAGATAGGAACAGGAGTAGGCCATCCGGCCCTTCGAGCCTGCTCCGCCATTTAATGAGATCATGGCTGATCCTCCAATTCAGTATCCCGTCCCCGCCTTCTCTCCGTAACCCTTAACCCCTTTTGCCTGTAGAAATATATCTAATTCCCTCTTAAATATATTTAATGAGCTGGCGTACACTGCCCTCTGTGGCAATGAGTTCCACAGGTTCACCACCCTCATCATAGTCTCCTTTATTCAAGCTCAGTACGCTTGTTTGAGAACCAACCTTCTCACCCTCTAATTGGATATGGAATTCAACCATGTTATGGTCACTCATTCCAAGGGGATCCTTAACTAGGACATTGTTAATTAATCCTGACTCATTACACAGGACCAGGTCCAAGGTTGCTTGCCCCCTTGTAGGATCAGTTACATACTGCTCAAGAAATCCATCCCTAATACACTCAATAAACTCTTCCTCAAGGCTGCCCTGCCCAATTTGATTTGTCCAGTTAATATGATAGTTAAAATCCCCCATAATTATAGCTGTTCCAATATTACATGCCCCAACTATTTCCTGATTAATACTTCTTCTAGCAGAGTTGCAACTATTAGGAGGCCTATATACTACTCCCACTAGTGCTTTTTTCCCCTTATTATTCCTTATCTGTGTTAGATTCGCCTGTTGTATATCTGTGTTAAATACAGCTGTTGTATATCTCTGTTAAATACACCTGTTGTATATTTGTGTTAAATACACCTGCTGTATATCGGTGTTAAATACACCTGTTGTATATCTTTGCTAAATACCCATGTTGTATATCTGTGTGAAATACACCTGTTGTATATCTGTGTAAAATACACCTGCTGCATATTTTTGACAAATACACCTGCTGTATATCTGTGTTAAATACCCATGTTGTATATCTATTTTAAATGCACCTATTGTATATCTTTGATAAATAACCCTGTTGTATATCTGTGTTAATTACATCTGTTGTATATCTATGCTAAATACCCACGTTGTATATCTGTGTTAAATGCAGCTTTTGTATATCTGTGTTAAATACACATGTTGTATATCTGTGTTAAATAAACCTGTTGTATATCTTTGCTAAATACCCAAATTGTATAACTGTCTTAAATGCACCTCTTGTATATCTGTGCTAAATACCCATGTCGTGTATCTGTGTTAAATATACATGTTATATATCTGTGTTAAATACACCTGTTGTATATCCGTGTTAAATAGCCATGTTGTATATCTGTGTTAAATAAACCTGTTGTATATCTTTGGTAAATACCCATGTTGTATATCAGTGTTAAATGCATTTGTTGTATATCTGTTTTAAATACACAAGTTGTATATCTGCACTAGATACACATGTTGTATATCTGTGTTAAATGATCATGTTTTATATCTGTGTTAAATACACCTGTTGTATATCTGTGTTAAATACACATTTTGTATGTCTGTGTTAAATACAAGTGTTGTATATCTGTGCTGAATACACATGTTGTATATCTGTGTTAAATGCTCATGTTTTATATCTGTGTTAAATACGCCTGATGTATATCTGTGTTAAATACACATTTTGTATGTCTGTGTTAAATGTCTGTGTTGTATATCTGTGCTGAATACACATGTTGCATATCTGTGTTAAATGCTCATGTTTTATATCTGTGTTAAATACGCCTGATGTATATCTGTGTTAAATACACCTGTTGTATATTTTTGATAAATGCACCTGCAATATAAATGTGTTAAATACCCATGTTGTATATCTATATTAAATGCACCTGTTGTATATCTTTGTTAAATAACCCTATTGTATATCTGTGTTAATTACATCTGTTGTATATCCGTGTTCAATAGCCATGTTGTATATCTGTGTTAAATAAACCTGTCGTATATCTTTGGTAAATACCCATGTTGTATATCTATGCTAAATAAACCAGTTGTATATCTGTGTTAAATACACAAGTTGTATATCTGCACTAGATACACATGTTGTATATCTGTGTTAAATGATCATGTTTTATATCTGTGTTAAATACACCTGTTGTATATCTGTGTTAAATACACATTTTGTATGTCTGTGTTAAATACAAGTGTTGTATATCTGTGCTGAATACACATGTTGTATATCTGTGTTAAATGCTCATGTTTTATATCTGTGTTAAATACGCCTGATGTATATCTGTGTTAAATACACATTTTGTATGTCTGTGTTAAATGTCTGTGTTGTATATCTGTGCTGAATACACATGTTGTATATCTGTGTTAAATGCTCATGTTTTATATCTGTGTTAAATACGCCTGATGTATATCTGTGCTAAATACCCTTGTTATATATCTGTGTTAAATACACCTGTTGTATATTTTTGATAAATGCACCTGCAATATATATGTGTTAAATACCCATGTTGTATATCTATATTAAATGCACCTGTTGTATATCTTTGTTAAATAACCCTATTGTATATCTGTGTTAATTACATCTGTTGTATATCCGTGTTCAATAGCCATGTTGTATATCTGTGTTAAATAAACCTGTTGTATATCTTTGGTAAATACCCATGTTGTATATCTATGCTAAATAAACCAGTTGTATATCTGTGTTAAATACACTTGTTGTATAGCGGTGCTAAATTCAAATGTTGTAGAACTGGTTTAAGTACACCTGTTGCATATCTGTGTTAAATACACCTGTAGTATATCTGTGTTCAATACACCTGTTGTATATCTGTGTTAGATTCGCCTGTTGTATATCTGTGTTAAATACAGCTGTTGTATATCTTTGTTAAATACACCTGTTGTATATTTGTGTTAAGTATACCTGTTGTATATCTGTGTTAAATACCAATGCTTTATATCTATGTTAAATACCCATGTTGTATATCTGTGTTAAATACACCTGCTGTATATCAGTGTTAAATGCACCTCTTGTCTATCTTTGATAAATCCCCATGTTGTACATCTGTGTTAAATACACCTGCTGTATATCAATGTTAAATACTGCTGTTGTATATCTTTACTAAATACCCATGTTGTATATCTGTGTTAATTGCATCTGTGCTTAATACAGCTGTTGTATTTCTGTGTTAAATACGCCTGTTGTATATCTGTGTTAAATACATTTGTTTTATATCTGTGCTTAATATGCCTGTTGTATATGTGTGTTAAAGACACCTGTTCTATATCTGTGTGAAATACACCTGTTTTATATCTGTGTTAAATACACCTGTTGTATATCTGTGTTAAATACACCTGTTGTATATTTTTGACAAATACACCTGCTGTATATCTGTGTTAAATACCCATGTTGTATATCTATTTTAAATGCGCCTGTTGTATATCATTGTTAAATAAACCTGTTGTATATCTGTGTTAAATACCCATGTTGTATATCTGTGTTCAATAAACTTTTTGTATAACTATGCTAAATAAACCTGGTGTATATCTCAGTTCAATACATTTGTTGAATATCTGTGTTAAATACACATGTTGTATAGCTGTGCTAAATACAAATGTTGTAGAACTGGTTTAAGTACACCTGTTGTATATCTGTGTTAAATACACCTGTAGTATATCTGTGTTAGATTCACCTGTTGTATATCTGTGTTAAATACAGCTGTTGTATATCTTTGTTAAATACACCTGTTGTATATTTGTGTTAAATATACCTGTTGTATATCTGTGTTAAATACCAATGCTTTATATCTAAGTTCAATACACATGTTGTATATCTGTGTTAATTACACCTGCTGTATATCGGTGTTAAATGCACCTCTTGTATATCTGTGCTAAATACCCATGTTGTATATCTGTGTTCAATAAACTTTTTGTATAACTATGCTAAATAAACCTGGTGTATATCTCAGTTCAAGACATTTGTTGAATATCTGTGTTAAATACACATGTTGTATAGCTGTGCTAAATACAAATGTTGTAGAACTGGTTTAAGTACACCTGTTGTATATCTGTGTTAAATACACCTGTAGTATATCTGTGTTCAATACACCTGTTGTATATCTTTGTTAAATACACCTGTTGTATATTTGTGTTAAATATACCTGTTGTATATCTGTGTTAAATACCAATGCTTTATATCTATGTTAAATATCCATGTTGTATATCTGTGTTAAATACACCTGCTGTATATCGGTGTTAAATACCCATGTTGTGGATCTTTGCTAAATACCCATGTTGTATATCTGTGTTAAATGCATCTGTGCTTAATACACCTGTTGTATTTCTGTGTTAAATGCGCCTGTTGTATATCTGTGTTAAATACACTTGTTTTATATCTGTGCTTAATATACCTGTTGTATATTTGTGTTAAAGACACCTGTTGTATATCTGTGTGAAATACACCTGTTTTATATCTGTGTTAAATACACCTGTTGTATATCTGTGTTAAATACACCTGTTGTATATCTGTGCTAAATACACATGTTGTATATCTGTTTTAAAAAAGCATGTAGAATATCTGTTCAATACACCTATTTATATCTGAGTAAAATGCTCACGTATATCTGTGTTAAATACACGTGTTGAATAGCTGTGTAAAATATACATGTTGTATGCATGTGTTAAATACACAATTTGCATATTTGTTAAAGGCACTTGGTTATTTCTATCTAAAAACACATGTTGTATATCTGATAAATACACCTACTGTATACCTGTGTAAAATATACATGTTGTATACCTGTATAAAATACCCATGTTGTATATCTGTGTTAAATACACATAGAATCATAGGCCGCGATTTTGCCGGCACTCAGATGGCGGGTTTGGAGACGGTTCAATAGTGAAAATCTAAATGATTGATGGCGCATTACGAACCCGCTGCCATCCCGCCTCCACGCAATTTTGCAAAGTGTCGGGTCTGGGAGTCCCGATCAGACCCGACATCAAGCGGCGGGAGAGGCATTTAAGGCAGTTAACAGCTTGTTAATTGCCTACATCATCCCATTTTAACAGGCTCTTCCCATTTTACGACATTTTCAGCATGTTCCACATCGTGCGCCAAACACGCCAGCTGATTGCGCCGGGTTCAGCAACTACCTGAATTCTTGGCAGCTGCACCTGCAGTATAAAAGCGGACCTGTAACATGGCTGACTTTCAGATGGCAGAACTTTGTGTTTTGAGGTGTTGAAACATATTTTGCAGGTCTATTGTGTTTGTAAGTGTTTAAGCTGAGATCCATATGCACTGTGACCTCCTGGGAAAGCCCTCTCCCCACATTGACTGAGCGCTTATAACATCTATTCCTCAACTGAGATATATACCAGCGGAATGGGAACCATTTATACCCTCTCATCCTGGTCCTCAGAATCGGAGGAAGAACAGCCGCGGCAGCAGCAGAACCAGGCACAACAGCAGCAGCAACAGCAGGAGCGCCAACCTCCTCCTCAGCCACAGAGCAGAGGGCGTTAGCGCAGGGCTGCACCGCGCCGCAGGAGATACCCCCAACACAGGGTTTACAGGCAGAGGATGAGCTTCCTCAACATGACTGAGCAGCAGTGCCAAAGGAGGCTGAGACTTTCGCGAGCGGTAGTTGCTAACATCTACACAATGCTGCACCAACACCTGCAGCCCAGAGGAGCGGGTGGACAATCCTTACCAGTGACTGTCAAAGTCACCACCGCACTCAATTTTTTTGCTTCAGGGTCCTTCCAGGGATCATCAGCAGACATCAGCGGCATCTCCCAGTCGGCCGCACACACTTGCATCATGCAGGTTACCGATGCCCTCTTTGCAAAGTCACACCATTACATCCACTTCTCCATGGATGAAGCAAGTGTAACCGCGCGTGCGGTTGGCTTTGCAAATATGGCAGGCTTCCCAAGGGTGCAGGGTGTCGTACACTGCACACATGTGGCTATTAGGGCACTCCATCACAACCCAGCTGTATTTGTCAACCACAAGGGCTTCCACTCCCTTAACGTCCAGCTGGTGTGTAACCACAGGAAGAACATTATGCATGTTTGCGCCAAGTTCCCTGGCAGTTGCCATGACTCGTTCATCCTGCGGCAGTCTACTGTGCCTCAGCTGTTCAATCCGCCAACCCAACTTTCGGGATGGCTACTTGGAGACAAGGGCTATCCCCTGAAGACGTGGCTAATGACACCGATGAGGAGGCCATCAAACGAAGCTGAGGAGCGCTACGATGCAAGCCACATTTCCACCAGAGGCATCATCAAGCAAACCATCAGCTTGCTCAGAATGTGATTCAGATGCCTCAACAGATCAGTTGGAGCCCTACAGTACTCACCAGCCAGGGTCTCCAGAATCATCGTGGTCTGCTGTGCACTGCACAACATTGCACAGCAGCGTGGCTTACCACTGCCTGAGGAACAAGTGGCTCAGCGCACAGCCTCCTCAGAGGAGGAGGAGGAGGAGGAGGAGGAAGACCTTACGGAGGCGGATGGGCCAGTTCCACCAGCACGTGACCACATTGCTGTCCATGAGGCAAGGGATGCATTAATTCATGCCAGATTCGCTTAAGTTTACGAAGCAAACACATGTGGCTGCCACTTGGAAATGAGTGTCTGGCCGACCTTCTTAACACACCATACACCATCTGTACAATAAACTGTGGGTTCCTATCACTCTCACCACCATCATTACAGATGAAAGGCGCCCTGACACCTCACTGTGACACTTCAATTTCTGGGCACACATAGGCCAACTCTTTGAATCTTTGCCATTGCATTCTTTATTACAATTGAAATAACGATAATAATCTTCACTTTGTATTACATCAAAACACCCAAGTGACTACCCTTGTGACTATTTGTGTGTTAACTTTCTCTTACGCGTGCTTCTACGTGGTGCTTCCCCTGTGGTTTCAGCAGATGTTGAGGCACCTTGCTCACTTTCATGCTGCTCCTGCTTCGACACCTTTGGCAGGTGTCCTCTGGGTTTGGGAGCCTGGGAGGACTCGGCAACAGTCTGCTCCTCCTGCGGCTGTGCAGGGGCTGAGACGGCCATCTCAGTTGGGTGAGGAATCTAGATCTCTGACCGAGGGCTCCACAGTGGCATGGGATTCTGAGCGCTTGGAGAGGAGCCCACACTTCCTTGTTGTCGACCACCAAGATCCCTCTCATGGGTCGCCCGCACTTCACTGCTAGCAAATAGCTGGACAGCACCTTGCTGCACGTCAGTGGGGCCATGAGGACCTGTCTCTGTACTGACAGTCCTCATAAAGGGGTCGTCCATGTACCTCTGGTTCCTCTCCTCACTAAATGTCCATCTATCCTCCATAGCAGCCCATCTATTTCGAAGAGTCACCATGTTCATTTGCATCTGCCAATTTATGTCCTCCATGGAGGTTGCTATCCTTTCCATGGCGGCACTTATATGCACCATTGAGTGCCCCACGGCATTGCTCATGTTTGAGATAGACTCCTGCATTCTCTGCGCACTCGCAGTTACAGTGGTCGCAAACCCTGTCAGAGACTCCTGCACTTGTTCCTGAAGTTCCAGCACCGCTCTCTTTCTGGATGGCCCCAGAGGCACAAGGTCCACATGCAGCTGAGCAGAGCGAGGAGAGTCCTGCGGCCTCCAACGAGGACCCTCCACTGCTGTCCCTGTCTCCAACATCTGCTGATGCTCACTTGTGAGCTGTGATGCACCAGGTGACAACACTAATCTACCTCGCGAATGACCCACCGAGGTGCGCGTCTCTGCGCTGGTGCTGGCTGCGCTCAATTCTGCTGACACTGCGCCCTCAGAGGTTGCAGCTTCCTCTGAGGAGTCTTCCAGCTCTTCCTCCTGGACAGTGGGGAGGGGGGCTCTCGATGGTCCTGAGGGGGAGTAAAGGCATGAGTTAGACATGTAATATTAACGTAGCAGGTACATCGAATTGTGCAGATGATCAGAACTCAATCTGTATGAACATCAGATGCCATATCAGTCACTCATGCAATCTAACTGAGAGGATTGCAAATCTATTCTGTCACCAGCTTGCTCTACTGTGCCCGTCTTTCCGTCCCCCACTTCCAGCTCCTCAGCACCTCTGATGATGTCGAGAGCAGCCTCCTCAGCGATGGTCAAGTGCGCCATGGAAGGTGGCCCTCCTCCTGTCCTCCCCCTCTCCCTCTTATTGTGGGCTCTCTTTTCCTGCAATGAGGGAGACAAGTGGAGTTTGAGCGAGATTGTTGGAGTGAGTGTAGAGAATACATAGCATAGATGCTTAGAGGGAGACAAAGATGGAGTGAGGTGGCAATACCAAGGGCACTCCCTGTGAGTTGTTAGTTGTTGACATTGCATAACAGTGATAGGGAGTTTGAGGGGTGCATAGTAGAATGGTGGAGTGATTCTGTACATAGAGAGAGAGGGATGGTTAAGGGAGCAAGGAATGTAAGGGTAAAGTGAGATGTGCAGGAGTAGGTTGGCAATGCAGAGTGCTGGTGATGAGAGGAGATGGGGAGCAGATTGAAGGTAAGTGTGATGTTATACTCACTTTTGTTGAGTGTAGCAGATCATTGAACCTTTTCTTGCACTGAACCCAGCTGCGTGCACACAAAGACCTGGCGCTCACCTCCTCAGTAATTTGCAGCCAGGCTGCCTTGGTTTGCTGAGGAGGCTTCCTCCATCCATTTGAGGGGAACAGTACCTCTTGGCGCCCTCTCACTCCCTCCACAAGAGCATGGAGGGAGTCATCATCGAATCTTGGAGAGGCCTTTGATCTTGAAGCAGTCATTTCGCTATGTGCCACACTGAGAAGCATCAGAATATGAATGAAACACCACAAGGCTGCATGGGCCCCTTAAATGCAGCTAAATGGAAGATGTCAGCAGAGGCAAGCAGCAGACCCGAACCCACTGACTGGGCCGGGTAACGCGCATAATGGGCTTAATCAGCCCACTTAAGGGAAAATCGTTATTTCAGAGCGGATTAAACCGGCAGCGGGACCGGAACCCGCCGAACAGCCAACCCGACTCCAACCTGCCGCCGAGGGTAAACTCACGGCCATAGAGTCATAACGGCACAGAAGGAGGCCATTTGACCCATCGAGTCTGTGCCAGCTCTCTGTAGACCAATTCAGTCAGTCCCATTCCCCCGCTCTATCCCCGTAGCCCTGCAAGTTTATTTCCCTCAAGTGCCTATCCAGTCTCCCCTTGAAAACATTGAGTGTCTCCGCTTCCACCACTTCCGTCGGCAGCGAGTTCCAGGTCCTCACCACTCCCTGTGTAAAAAGGATTTTCCTCACATCCCCCCTGTATCTCTTGCCCAAAACCTTAAATCTGTGTCCCCTAGTCCTTGTACCATCAACTAGTGGGAACAGCCTTTCCCCGTCTAGCCTATCCAAACCCATCATAATCTTGTACACCTCTATCAAATCACCCCTCAAACTCCTTTGCTCTAATGAAAACAAATCCAGCTACTCCAATGTGTCCTTGTAACTAAGATCCCCCATCCCTGGAACCATTCTGGTAAATCTCCTCTGCACTCTCTCAAGTGCCTTCACATCCATCCTAAAGTGTGGTGACCAGAACTGGACGCAATACTCCAGTTGTGGCCTAACCAGCGCTTTATAAAGGTTCAGCATGACTTCTTTACTTTTGTACTCAATACCCCTATTTATGAAGCCCAAGATCCCATATGCTTTGCTAACCACTCTCTCAATATGTCCCGCCACCTTCAGGGACCTATGCACATTAACTCCCAGGTCCCTCTGTCCCTGCACACTCTTTAAAACTATGCCATTAAGTGTATATTGCCTCTCCCTATTCTTTCTGCCAAAATGCATCACCTCACACTTTTCTGTATTAAATTCCATCTGCCACTTGTCTGCCCATTCTGCTATCCTTTCTATGTCCTGTTGCAGTCGATTGGTATCATCCTCACTGTTTGCCATACCCCCAAGTTTGGTGTCATCGGCAAATTTAGAAATTTTACTCTCTATTCCAATATCCACGTCATTTATATAGATCAAAAAAAGCACTGGCCCCAGCACTGACCCTTGGGGAACACCACTGTCTACCATCCTCCAGTCTGAAAAACAGCCATTTACCACAACTTGCTGTTTTCTGTCCTTAAGCCAATTCCTTATCCAAGCTGCCACTGACCCACCTATTCCATGAGCCTCAATTTTGTTAACCAGCCTTCTATGTGGTACTTTGTCAAATGCCTTCCTAAAATCCATGTAGACAACATCCATTGCATTCCCTTCATCAATCCTCCCTGTTACTTCATCAAAAAATTCAATTAGATTAGTCAAACACGACCTGCCTTTTACAATTCCGTGTTGGCTCTCCTTAATTAGCTTAAACCTCTCCAAGTGCCTGTTAATTTTTTCCTTGATTATTGTTTCTAAAACTTTACACACCACTGATGTTAAACTGACCGGCCTGTAGTTACTAGAATTGTCCTTACACCCTTTCTTGAACAATGGTGTCACATTTGCCACTTTCCAATCCTCAGGCACCTCCCCCACATCTAGGGAAGATTGGAAAATTATGGCAAGCCCTTCCGCTATCTCCTCCCCCAATTCCCTTAGCAACCTCGGATGCAAGCCATCTGGACCAGGCGACTTATCCACTCTAAGCATACCCAGCCTTTCTAGTACACCTGTCTATCCATTTTCACCCCTTCCATTGCTTCTACCTTTTCCACTTCTACCGATATTTTGTCAGCATCCACCTCCTTAGTAAACACCGATACAAAGTACTCATTGAGTATTCTAGCCTTGCCCTGCGCCTCTAAGCATATATCACCTTCTTTGTCCCTAATAGGCCCCACCTTGCCTCTTACTATCTGCTTACTGTTTACATGCCGGTAGAAGATGTTTGGGTTCCCTTTTATGTTAACCGCCATTCTACTCTCATATTCTCTCTTTGCCAATCTTATTTTCATCTTCACATCCCCTCTCAACTTATTGTATTTGGTCCAGTTCTCTCTTGAAGAATTCACCTGACATTCATCACACACCCTCTTTTTTTGTTTCATCGTCTTCTCTATCTCCCTCGTCATCCAAGGAGCCCTTGCTTTGGTTCCCTTACCCTTCCCTCTTGTTGGAATATACCTAGCCTGTACTTGGAACATCTCCTCCTTAAAGATCACCGATTGTTCCGTTACAGTTTTTCCTGTCAGTCTTTGGTTCCATTTTACCCTGGCTAGATCCTTTCGCATCCCACTCTAGATTGTTCCTTGCTCCTCTCCATTGCTAATCTAAATCTTATGATATGATGATCACTCATACCCAAGTGTTCACCCACAGACACTTGGTCGACCTGGCCCACCTCATTCCCCAGCACCAGATCCTGCAATGCCTCCTTCCTAGTTGGGCCAAGAACATACTGGTCAAGGAAATTCTCCTGAACACATTTCAGAAATTCCTCCCCCTCCTTTCCCTTTACCCTAGCATTATCCCAATTGATATTTGGGTAATTAAAGTCCCCCAATATCACCACTCTATAGCTCTTGCATATCTCTGTGATTTCCCTGCAGATTTGCTCCACTACCTCCCTCTCACTATTTGGAGGCCTGTAGAATACCCCCAATAGCGTGATCATACCCTTTTTGCTCCTCAACTCCAACCAAATGGATTCTGTCCTTGTCCCCTCAAGAACATCCTCCCTTTCCAACACTACAATGTCTTCCTTAATCAACACTGCTACCCCCACCTCCCTTTTTTCCTTCCCTATCTTTTCTGAACACCTTGTACCCTTGAATATTAAGCGCCCAGTCCTCACCGTTTTTAAGCCACGTTTCCGTTATTGCCACAACATCATATTGCCACACGGCTAATTGTGCTTGTAGCTCACCAACCTTACGAACATAAGAACATACGAATTAGGAGCAAGACTAGGCCACTCGGCCCCTCGAGCCTGCTCCGCCATTCAATTAGATCATGGCTGATCTGATTACTCCACATTTCCGCCTACCCCCAATAACCTTTCACCCCCTTGCTTATCAAGAATCTATCTGCCTCTGCCTTAAAAATATTCAAAGACTCTGCTTCCACCGCCCTCTGAGGAAGAGAGTTCCAAAGACTCACGACCCTCTGTGAGAAAAAATTTCTCATCTCTGTCTTAAATGGGTGACCCTTTATTTTTAAACATTGACCCCTAGTTCTAGATTCTCCCACAAGAGGAAACATCCTCTCCACATCCACCCTGTCAAGACCCCTCAGGATCTTATATGTTTCAATCAAGTCACCTCTTACTCTTCTAAACTCCAACAGATACAAGCCTAGTCTGTCCAACCTTTCCTCATAAGACAACCTGCCCATTCCAGGTATTAGTCTAGTAAACCTTCTCTGAGCTGCTTCCAACGCATTTACATCCTTCCTTAAATAAGGAGACCAATACTGTACACAGTACTCCAGATGTGGTCTCACCAATGCCCTGTATAACTGAAGCATAACCTCCCTACTTTTGTATTCAATTCCCCTCGCAATAAACGATAACATTCTATTAGCTTTCCTAATTACTTGCTGTACCTGCATACTAACCTTTTGTGATTCATGCACGAGGACACCCAGATCCCTCTGCATCTCAGAGCTCTGCAATCTCTCACCATTTAGATAATATGCTTCTTTTTTATTCTTCCTGCCAAAATGGACAATTTCACATTTTCCCACATTATACTCCATTTGCCAGATCTTTGCCCACTCACTTAACCTATCTATATCCCTTTGTAGCCTCCTTATGTCCTCTTCACAATTTACTTTCCTACCTATCTTTGTGTCATCGGCAAATTTAGCAACCATACCTTCGGTCCCTTCATCCAAGTCATTTATATAAATTGTAAAAAGTTGAGGCCCCAGCACTGATCCCTGTGGCACACCACTCGTTACATCTTACCAACCAGAAAATGACCCATTTATGCCTACTCTCTGTTTCCTGTTAGCTAGCCAATCTACTATCCATGCCAATATGTTACCCCCAACACCATGAGCTTTTATTTTCCGCAATAACCTTTAATGTGGCACCTTATCAAACGCCTTCTGGAAATCTTAGTACAGCACATCCACCGGTTCCCCTTTATCCACAGCACATGTTACTTCCTCAAAAAACTCCAATAAATTGGTTAAACATGATTTCCCTTTCACAAAACCATGTTGACTCTGCCTGATTACCTTGAACTTTTCTAAGTGCCCTGCTATAACATCTTTAATAATAGCTTCGAGCATCTTCCCTATGACAGATGTTAAGCTAACTGGCCTATAGTTTCCTGCTTTCTGTCTCCCTTCCCTTTTGAATAAAGGAGTTACATTCGCTATTTTCCAATCTAATGGAACCTTCCCCGAATCTAGGGAATTTTGGAAAATTAAACCAACGCATCAACTATCTCACTAGCCACTTCTTTTAAGACCCTAGGATGAAGTCCATCAGGACCCGGAGACTTGTCAGCCCGCAGCTCCAACAATTTTCTTAGTACCACTTCCCTGGTGATTGTAATTTTCTTGAGTTCCTCCCTCCCTTCCCTTTCCTGATTTACAGCTATTTCTGGGATGTTACTTGTATCCTCTATAGTGAAGACTAATGCAAAATACCTGTTCAATTCAACTGCCATCTCCTTATTTTCCATTATTAATTCCCCAGACTCACTTTCTATAGGACCAACGCTCACTTTGTTAACTCTTTTCTTTTTTAAATATCTATAGAAACTCTTACTATCTGTTTTTATATTTCTAGCTAGCTTTCTCTTGTACTCTAATTTTTCTCTCCTTATTAATCTTTTAGTCATTCTTTGCTGTTTTTTATATTCTGTCCAATCTTCTGACCTGCCACCCATCTTTGCGCAATTATATGCTTTTTCTTTAAGTTTGATACTATCTTTAACTTTTTTAGTTAACCTCGGATGGTGGGTCCTCCCCTTGGAATTTTTCTTTCTCGTTGGTATGTATATATTCTGTGTATTCCAAAATATCCCCTTAAATGTCTGCCACTACAACTCTATTGACCTATCCCTTAACCTCATTTGCCAGTTCACTTTAGCTAGCTCTGCTTTCATGCCCTCATAATTGCCCTTATTTAAGTTTAAAATATTAGTCTTGGACCCACTCTTCTCTCCCTCAAACTGAATGTAAAATTCAATCATATTCGCCCAGAAATTCGGGTCGGAGGCTTCCCGTGGGTGCAAGCATAGTGGGTGCACTTACATAGCACGCCTGCCGTTGTGCTGTGGGCCCGCATGGGATTCCGATCCTGGGCCTCCTCCAGCTGCCGGTGTGCAGTGCTCGCGTATCCCAGCGGCGCAACTAGTTTGCAGCGTCCCCTGGGATCACATGGGCCATGGGGAGCCAATCGGAGCAGGGAATCTACATTCATAGATTTGACAGGAAGACCTGTCAAATCTATGAATAGAGATCGGCCCCAAAACCTAAGTAAAACTTCAAATAATTTTTTTTTAAAACATCACATTTTTAAAATAACTATAAATTACATAAATTAACTATTTTAAACAAAAATTAAAATTTTTGAAAAAATCTATTAAAGTTTTTAAAGGGGCTAAAAATAAACTTACCTTTCTTTAAAGTATTTAAAAATGATAAACCTGTGGAAAAAATGTTTCAATTTTACTTAATTCACCTCTTACCTTGTTAAAAGCAGGCCTTGCGCCTGCTTTTTCCACGCGCAGCTGCTAGAGACTTACCCGCACGGAGAAACCTGTAAAAAAAGCGGAAGTTCGATGCGTACGCGCTGCCTCTCCCACGCACACGGCTGACCCGCAAACCCCTTCCTTCAAGAGACTGGAAGTTCCGTTTTCCCGTGCATGCGCAGTGCATGCGTGAAACCGGCACTTCCGGTGGCCGTACGGGTGAGTACACAGTGCGTACTCACCCGTGGGGACCCAAATTTCTGGGCCATTATGATCGCTGCTACCTAGGGGTGCTTTCACTATGAGGTCATTAATTAATCCTATCTCATTGCACAATACCAGGTTTAGTATAGCCTGCTCTCTGGTTGGCTCCAGAACGTGCTATTTTAAGAAACTATCCCAAAAACAATCCATGAACTCCTCATCTAGGTTACCTTTGCCCATCTAATTTTTCCAGTCTATATGTTGATTAAAATCCCCCATGATTATTGCCGTACCTTTCTGACAAGCTCCCATTATTTCTTCCTTTATACTCCATCCTACCATGTGGTTACTGTTAGGGGGCCTGTACACCACTCCCACAAGTGACTTCTTGCCTTTATCATTTCTCATCTCTACCCAAACCGCTTCTACATCCTGGTTTCCTGAACTTAGGTCATCCCTCTCTGTTGTGCTAATACCATCATTAATTAACAGAGCCACCCCTCCACCTTTTCCTAGCTTCCTGTCCTTCCTAAATGTCATGTACCCTTCAATATTCAGGTCCCAATCTATGTCATCCTGCAGCCATGTCTCTGTAATGGCTATCAGATCGTACTTAATTATTTCTATTTGCGCTATCAGTTCATCTGTTTTGTTCCGAATGCTACGTGCATTCAGATGCAGAGCCTTTAGTTTTGTCCTTTTATTGTTTTTGTAACCTTTAGCCTTAACTGTTGATTTACTCTTAGATTTGTACTCTCTATCCCTTCCTGTCATGGTCTGTTCATCATTTCCCATATTAATACCTTTCTCTCTTGCCTTGTCTCTACTCTTTGATTTACCATATCTTCCCAAATTTGGTCCCTTGCCTCACTAATTAGTTTAAAGCCCTCTCTACCGCCCTAGTTATATGACTCGCCAGAACACTGGTCCCAGCACGGTTCAGGTGAAGACCGTCCCAACGATACAGATCCCACTTTTCCCAGTACTGGTGCCAGTGCCCCAGGAATCGAAACCCATTTCTCCCACACCAGTCTTTGAGCCACGTATTTATCTCTCCAATTTTATTTACCCTATGCCAATTTGCTTGTGGCTCAGGTAATAATGCAGACATTATTACCCTTGAGGTTCTGCTTTTTAATTTAGCCCCTAGCTGCTCATACTCTCTCAGCAGAACCTCTTTCCTAGTTCTACCTATGTCGTTGGTACCTACGTGGACCATGACCACTGGCTCCTCCCCCTCCCACTGCAAGTTCCTCTCCAGCCCAGAGCAGATGTCCCAAACCCTGGCCGGCAACACAGCCGTCTGGACTCTCGCTCTTGGCTGCAGAGAACTGTATCTATCCCCCTGACTATGCTTTCCCCTATTACCACTACATTCCTATTAACTCCCCCTGCTTGAATGGCTTCCTGTACCTCAGTGCCATGGTCAGTTTGCTCATCCACCCTGCAGCCATCGCTTTCATCCATACAGGCCACAAGAACCTCAAACCTGTTGGACAATTGCAAAGGCTGAGGCTCCTCCACCTCCTGGGTCCCCATACCTGCCTCACTCGCAGTCACATCATCCTGTCCCTGACCACTGACCAAATCAGAAGACCCTATCCTAAGGGGTGTGACTGCCTCCTGGAATAAAGTGTCCAGGTAACTTTCCCCCTCCCTGATGCATCACAGTGTCCGCAGCTCGGCCTCCAGTTCATCAACTCTGAGCAGAAGCTCCTCGAGCCGCAGACACTTACCGCAGATGTGTTCGTCCTGGATCACACTGGCGTCCAGGAGCTCCCACATACTGCAGTCGCAACACATAACCTGCCCTGCCATCTTTATTGAGTCTTAATTAATTTATTTTTATTAATTAACCCATACTACACCCAATAAGATTTATTACTGCTAGTAAACTTTACTAATACTAATGAAACCTTAAAATTACTAATAAATTTCCTGGGCTTTAAAGATAAGAGAAGTGAGCAAAATACTCACCAACCAATCACTTACCCTTTTCCCTGTGATGTCACCTTTTATTTTTCTCCGAATGCGGTTGGGGGGTTTCACAGAGTCGAACTCCCGCTGGTTCTCTGTCCCCTCTCATGCAGCTTTTTAACTCCTGCTCTCCTGGAGGCTAACAAAGATGGAAAAAGAAGAAAGGAGCACTTCCCTCCCCGAACTCCTTTACTCACCAAATTCTCAGATTTACACTCTGTTCCAAGCTGCACTCCATGGAAAACTGCACTCCATATTCACCACACTTTGGGCTGGATTTTGTCTTGGGGTCGGGTTGGGGTCGTGTAATCCGCATTTCGGGCTGGATTTTGAATGACCCATGGAGTCGGGTTTGGAGGCGTGTGGGGGGTTAAATTTGCGGGGTCGGGGTTTCCAACCCCATCCCGACTCCATCCCGCCTCCACGCAATTTTGACAAAATCAGTCACGGGGTTCCCGACTCCGTCCCGCCTCCAAGAGGCGGGAGAGGCCATTAAAGTCCTTAACAAGCTCTAAATTGGCTCTGTAATGCCATTTTGAAACATTTTAGCTAGTTTAACCCTTTTCTGACGTGAAGTACGCCTGGTGTGAAACACTCCAGTGAAACCTGGCGGGAGCACAAGTGGACAGCTGACTATCAGCTGCAGGTCCACTATTACAACGGAGATGTGATGAAGGTAGTAGTAGTATTAGGTCTGAAAGTCGCCGCTGCTGCATTGAATGTGTTCAGAGACTGCCTGGCCTTTGCTGTGAGAGGACTTGGATGCAAAAAAAATTCTCTCTCTCTCTCTCTCTCTCTCTCTCTCTGTCTCTCTCTGTCTCTCTCTCTCTCTCTCTCTCTCTCTCTCTCTCTCTCCCCCCACCCCCATATTTTGCATCCAGGTCCACTCACATCAAAAGCAAACCAGGCAGGTCCTCTCTCACCAACAGTCTCTGAGACTAGGCAGTCAGCAATGATGACATCATCAGAGGCGGGTTTCAGACTGAAACCACTAATTAGTTCATGGGTTCCCACATGCTGCAACTCAATTGCCCAATTAAGTGAAAATTGTATCAGGCATCCACATTAATCTGGAGTCGGGGGGGAAACACGAAATGCGGATTGCACGACCCCAAGACAAAATCCAGCCCTTCGTGTTTCCCCCCCGACTCCAGATTAATGTGGATGCCTGATGCAATTTTCACTTAATTGGGCAATTGAGTTGCAGCATGTGGGAACCCATGAACTAATTAGTGGTTTCAGTCTGAAACCCGCCTCTGATGATGTCATCATTGCTGACTGCCTGCTCTCAGAGATTGTCTGGCTACTGGTGAGAGAGGACCTGTCTGCATTGCTTCTGATGTGAGTGGACCTGGATGCAAATATGAAAGAGAGAGAGAGAGAGAGAGAGAGAGTGAGAGAGAGAGAGAGAGAGAGATTTTTTTGCATCCAAGTCCTCTTACACCAAATGCCATGACATTGAATGTAGCAGTATCAGAGGCTACTTTCACATCACATCTCCGTTGTAATAGTCGACTTACAGCCGATAGTCAGCTATCCACTTGTGCTCCCGCCAGGTTTCACTGGAGTGTTTCACACCAGGCGTGCTTCACGTCAGAAAAGGGTTAAACTAGCTACAATGTTTCAAAATAGCATTACAGACCCAATTTAGGGCTTGTTAAGTGCTTTAATGGCCTCTCCCGCCTCTTGGAGGCGGGACGGAGTAGGGAATCCCGCGACTGATTTTGTCAAAATTGCGTGGAGGCGGGATGGAGTCGGGATGGGGTCGGAAACCCCGACCCCGCAAATTTAACCCCCCACACGCCTCCAAACCCGACTCCATGGGTCATTCAAAATCCAGCCCTTTGTGTTTTACGTACATGCATTCTAAACCCATTTTATAATTTTTTGTAGTCTTTCTTAGTCTGCTCCTGTCTAATATGGTACTACTTCTGCCTCTAGTACTTCTTTCTTCTCTAGTACTATCCAACACACTCACTCTTTTATGCACCTTATTCCTCCTTTCTACTCCTATATGCTGGTGCCCATTCCCCTGCCAAGCTAGCTTAAACCCTCCCCAACAGCACTAGCAAACCTCCCCGCGAGAATATTGGTCCCGGCTCTGTTGAGGTGGAACCCATTCGGCTTGTACAGGTCCCACCTTCCCCAGAAATGGTCCCAATGCCTGAGAAATCTAAAGCCCTCCCTCCTGCACCAACTCTCCAGCCACGCATTCATCTGTTCTATCCTCCTATTCCTGTAATCACTATCATGGCACCGGGAGTAATCCAGAGATTACTACCTTTGAGGTCCTGCTTTTTAATCTCATTCCTAGCTCCCTATAGTCTGCCTGCAGGATCTCATCCCTATTTCTGCCTATGTCGTTGGTCCCAATATGGACAACGACCTCTGGCTGTTCACCCTCCCCCCTCAGAGTGTCCTGCAGCTGCTCAGTGACATCCTAAACCCTGGCACCAGGGAGGCAACATACCATCCTGGAGTCACGTCTGCGGCCACAGAAACACCTATCTGTTCCCCTAACCAATGAATCTCCTATCACTATTGCTCTTCACTCTTCTTCCTCCCCCCCTGTGCAGCTGAGCCACCCTGTGGTGCCATGGCCTTGGCTCTGGCTGCTCTCCCCAGAGGAACCATCACCCCCACCAGTTTCCAGAACTGTGAACCGGTTAGCAAGCGAGATGCACTCTGGGGATTCCTGCCCTACCTGCCTGGTCCTCCTTCTCTGTCTGGTGGTCACCCATTCCCTCTCTGCCTGCACATTCTGAGGCTGCGGGGTGACCACTTCTAGAAACATGCTTTCCAAGTATTTCTCAGCCTCGCGGATGCACTGTAGTGACTCCAGCTGCCGCTCAAGCTCTGAAACCTGGAGCTCGAGTTGCTGCAGTTGGCGACACTTCCTGCACACGTGGTCGTCCAGACCGCAAGAAGCGTCCAGGATTTCCCACATGACTCAGTATGTGCAAATCATGGGACTGAGCTGCCCTGCCATGCCTCTATTTACCAGACTATGGAGGTAATTTAGCAGAAATAAACTTAAAGCTTAACAAGGAACACTCAACAGCTACCCACCAATCAGCACTTCCCTCTATTAGATAGGCTATGAACTATTTAACAGAAATATACTCAAAACAGAACAAAAAAAGCTTACCACAAATACTCACCCTATACTCACCTCTCAGCTCCCTTGTGCCAGCGACACCTTTGAATTCTGACGTCACTCCTTCGTTGTGTCGCTTGCCGACTGTCTCCCTCGCAGGTAGTCCGCGCACTGACTCCCAGGCCTCTGCTCCGCGCTGCCTTTATCCCCGGTCTCCGACTCCATTCCTCCCACAGGTCCGCTCACTCAGACTGTACTGCTGCCCTGTGACATCACACCTTATTTTTTGGAAACCGTGGAAGGTCCCACCACCGCCGCTGGTGTCGCCAATTAGGTCCTCGCTCTTTAAAGTACTCTACCGCTCTGGCTCTCCGCTCCCGCTGTGTTTAAAGTACTCTGCCACTCTGGCTCTCCGCTCCCGCTCTGTTTAAAGTACTCTGCCACTCTGGCACTGCTCCCGCTCTGTTTAAAGTACTCTATCACTCTGGCTCTCCGCTCCCGCTGTGTTTAAAGTACTCTGCTGCTCTGGCTCTCCGCTCCCACTCTGTTTAAAGTACTCTGCTGCTCTGGCTCTCCGCTCCCGCTCTGTTTAAAGTACTCTGTCGCTCTGGCTCTCCGCTCCCGCTCTGTTTAAAGTACTCTGCTGCTCTGGCTCTCTGCTCCCGCTCTGTTTAAAGTACTCTGCTGCTCTGGCTCTCCGCTCCCGCTCTGTTTAAAGTACTCTGCTGCTCTGGCTCTCTGCTCCCGCTCTGTTTAAAGTACTCTGCTGCTCTGGCTCTCTGCTCCTGCTCTGTTTAAAGTACTCTGTCGCTCGGGCTCTCCGCTCCCGCTGTTTAAAGTACTCTGTCACTCTGGCTCTCTGCTCCCGCTCTATTTAAAGTACTCTGCCGCTCTGGCTCTCCGCTCCCGCTCTGTTTAAAGTACTCTGCTGCTCTGGCTCTCCGCTCCCGCTCTGTTTAAAGTACTCTATCGCTCTGGCTCTCCGCTCCCGCTCTGTTTAAAGTACTCTGTCGCTCTCCCTCTCTGCTCCCGCTCTGTTTAAAGTACTCTGTCACTCTGGCTCTCTGCTCCCTCTCTGTTTAAAGTACTCTGCTGCTCTGGCTCTCCGCTCCCGCTCTGTTTAAAGCACTCTGTCGCTCTGGCTCTCTGCTCCCGCTGTTTAAAGTACTCTGCTGCTCTGGCTCTCCGCTCCCTCTCTGTTTAAAGTACTCTGCCACTCTGGCTCTCCGCTCCCGCTCTGTTTAAAGTACTCTGCCACTCTGGCTCTCTGCTCCCGCTGTTTAAAGTACTCTGCCGCTCTGGCTCTCTGCTCCCGCTCTGTTTAAAGTACTCTGCCGCTCTGGCTCTCTGCTCCCGCTCTGTTTAAAGTACTCTGCTGCTCTGGCTCTCCGCTCCCGCTCTGTTTAAAGTACTCTGCCACTCTGGCTCTCTGCTCCCGCTGTTTAAAGTACTCTGCCGCTCTGGCTCTCTGCTCCCGCTCTGTTTAAAGTACTCTGCCGCTCTGGCTCTCCGCTCCCGCTCTGTTTAAAGTACTCTGCTGCTCTGGCTCTCCGCTCCCGCTCTGTTTAAAGTACTCTGCCACTCTGGCTCTCTGCTCCCGCTGTTTAAAGTACTCTGCCACTCTGGCTCTCTGCTCCCGCTCTGTTTAAAGTACTCTGCCGCTCTGGCTCTCTGCTCCCGCTCTGTTTAAAGTACTCTGCCGCTCTGGCTCTCTGCTCCCGCTGTGTTTAAAGTACTCTGTCACTCTGGCTCTCCGCTCCCGCTCTGTTTAAAGTACTCTGCCGCTCTGGCTCTCCGCTCCCGCTGTTTAAAGTACTCTGCATGTCTTTACACAAGTCTCCATCCAGTCTGGCCTCATTACCTGCCCCACCATTGACAGATCGCTTCTGTCATCACTACTTCACCTGCCATCTATTCCATCAGATTGTGTGCATTTATACTCTCTCACCTTGGTCCTCAAAATCTGACCCTGATCAGCCCCAACACCAGCATCACCAGGCACACCAGCAGCACTAACAACTACACCAACCTTCTCCGCATCACCTGATGCTGCACAGGACACAGGGCATCAGCACCCGACAAAATTGCAGCCCGGGACACCAGATTAACTTCACTTGATGCTGCACAACCTGTCTGCACCAGGTTGGCACCACCCCACACCAACATCATAAAGCTTCCCTAGTGTCAGACATGGCTCCGTTGGTAGCACACTCGCCTCTGAGTCAGAAGGTTGTAGTTTAAGTCCCACTCCAGGAACTTAAACACATAAAGCAAGGCTGACACTCCAGTGCAGTACTGAGGGAGTGCTGTACTGTCGGAGGTGCCGTCTTTTGGATGAGACATTAAACCGAGGCCCCGTATGCTCCATCAGGTGGACGTAAAAGATCCCATGGCACTATTTCAAGGAAGTGCAGGGGTGTTATCCCCGGTGTCCTGGCCAATAATTATCCCTTGACCCAACATAATAAAAACAGATTATCTGCTAATTATCACATTGCTGTTTCCTGAGCGCGAATTGGCTGCCGCGTTTCCCACATTACAACAGTGACTACACTCCAAAAGTACTTCATTGGCTGGAAAGCGCTTTGGGCGTGAAAGGTGCTATATAAATGCAAGTCTTTCTTTCTTTCTTTACAATGCCCAAGCCATTCTTTCACACTCATCACCATTGCGGGGGGTACCGTTATGTCTCACCATTCACTGCAACTCACTAAGCCACTTCCAAAGGTGCACACAAATCTGTCCAAGAACGTAAAGTGCTGAAAATAAAGATTTCAATGTTTGACAGCACATTAACAGAAACTTCACATGAACATTGGCTAAAACACACAAGTGCCTACCCTTGTTTGTTGTTAGTTGTTATGATTGGACAAGGATGTGGGTGAGTGTGAGGGGTGGCTACTGAGAGGGGGAAGTGATAGTGCAGCTAGAGAGGGATGGGTGGAGGTGCAAGTTAAGTTGGTGTGAGTAAGGATATGCAGGAGTAGGGTAGGGAAGGCAGAGTGATGGGGATGTGTTGAGTGGCAAAGCAGGATGAGGTTGAGTGTGGCTTTGCAGTAACGTTTCGTGATCTACTGAGATCATTGAAAGGATTGGGCCACTGCAGCCTGGTCCTCCTGATGACATCCCTGCTTGTGCCCTCCTGTGCAATGTGCAACCAGGCTGCGTTGGTTTCCTAGGGAGGTCTCTTCCGCCCATTGGAAGGGAAGAGGACCTCCCTGCGAGAGCCTGGGTGCTGCCGACGTCGCCCGCCACAAACCGCCGAGGTAGGGAAAATCATAGCCGCTGTATATCAGTGTTAAATGCACATGTTGTATATCAGTGTTAAATGCACATGTTGTATATCAGTGTTAAATGCACATGTTGTATATCAGTGTTAAATGCACTTATTGTATATCTGTGTTAAATACACATGTTGTAGATCTGTACTAAATACACCTGTTGTATATCTGTGCTAAATGCACATGTTGTTTTTTTGTGTTAAATACACTTGTCGTATATCTGTGTTAAATGCAAATTGTTGTATATCTGTGTTCAATATACCTGTTGTATATCTGTGTTAAATATCCATGTTGTATATCTGTGTTAAATGAACATGTTGTATACGTGTGTTAAATACACATGTTGTATATAGAAACATAGAAGATAGGAGCAGGAGTAGGCCATTCGACCATCGAGCCTGCTCCGCCATTTAATGAGATCATGGCTGATCATCCAAATTCAGTACCCTGTCCCTGCTTTCTCCCCATATCCCTTGATCCCTTTATCCTTAAGAAATATATCTAACTCCTTCTTGAATATATTTAATGAATTAGCCTCAACTGCCTTCTATGGTAGAGAATTCCACAGATTCACCACTCTCTGGGTGAAGAAATTCCTCCTCATCTCAGTCCTAAATGGCTTACCCCTTATCCTTAGACTGTGACCCCTGGTTCTGGACTCCCCAGCCATCGGGAACATCCTTCCTGCATCTAGTCTGTCTAGTCCTGTTAGAATTTTATAACTTTCAATGAGATCCCCTCTCATTCTTCTAAACTCCAGCGAGTACAAGCCCAATCGTCCCAATCTCTCTTCATACGTCATTCCTGCCATCCCAGGTATCAGTCTGGTGAATCTTCGCTGCACTCCCTCCATGGCAAGAACATCCTTCCTCAGATAAGGTGACCAAAACTGCACACAATACTCAAGGTGTGGTCTCACTGCAGCAAGACATCCTTGCTCCTGTACTCGAATCCTCTCGCTATGAAGGCCAATATACCATTTGCCTTCTTAACCGCCTGCTGCACCTGCATGCTTACCTTCAATGACTGGTGCACAAGGACTCCCAGGTCTCATTGCACTTCCCCTTTTCATAATCTATTGCCGTTCAGATAATAATCTGCCTTCCTGTTTTTGCCACCAAAGTGGATAACCTCGCATTTCTCCACATTATACTGCATCTGCCATGCATCTGCCCAATCACCCAACCTGTCCAAATCATACTGGAGTTTCTCTGCATCCTCCTCACAACACACACGCCCACCTAGCTTTGTGTCGTCTGCAAACTTGGAGATATTACATCTAGTTCCCTCGTCTAGATCATTAATATATATTGTGAATAACTGGGGTCCTAGGACCGATCCCTGCGGTACCCCACTAGTCACTGCCTGCTACTCGGAAAAAGACCCATTTATTCCAACTCTTTGCTTCCTGTCTGCCAACCAGTTCTCTATCCAAGTCAGTACCTTACCCCCAATCCCATGTGCTTTAACTTTGCATGCTAATCTCTTATGCGGGACCTTATCGAAAGCCTTCTGAAAGTCCAAATACACCACATCTACTGGTTCTCCCTTATCTATTCTACCAGTTACATCCTCAAAAAATTCCAGTAGATTAGTCAAGCATGATTTACCTTTTGTAAATCCATGTTGAATTTGTCCGATCCTGTCACTGTTTTCCAAGTGCTCTGCTATTACATCTTTTATAATGGACTCTAGCATTTTCCCCACTACCGATGT
Organism: Squalus acanthias; assembly: GCA_030390025.1. NCBI lineage: Eukaryota > Metazoa > Chordata > Chondrichthyes > Squaliformes > Squalidae > Squalus > Squalus acanthias. The sequence continues at coordinate 134,255,106 of CM059432.1, forward strand.
CAGGCTTACCGGTCTATAATTCCCCATTTTCTCTCTCCCACCTTTTTTAAATAGTGGGGTTACATTAGCTACCCTCCAATCCATGGGAACTGTTCCACAGTTGATAGAATTTTGGAAGATGACCAGCAATGCATCTACTATTTCTAGGGCCACTTCCTTAAGTACCCTAGGATGTAGATTATCAGGACCTAGGGATTTATCGGCCTTCAATCCCGTCAATTTCCCTAACACCATTTCCCAACAAATACTGATTTCATTCAGTTCCTCCCTCTCATTAGACCCTATGGGGGAAAAATTCAGCTGCTTGCGCCTCCCGTTAGCGCCTTAAGAGGGCGCTAATGGGGCGTAAAGCAGCTAACGCCCGGGCGCAGCGCCGCCCACGCCTCCCGAAAAATTTAGTGGGAGGTTAGCGGCGGCGGCAGCCGGTAGCGCCCTGTGGCGCTGCGCCGCCGGCGATGACGTCATCGCCGTGCGCAGCACCCCGCTCGCGCCCCGGCCATGATCTTCAGTCGCGCCCCCTGATTTACCGCCAGACGCTATGTCCGACGGGTTCAGGGAGGCGTACGTGCGGCCGGGGCGGCGATATTTAAAGCGGAGGTGGCAGGCGGCCATTTTTGTTGCTGGCCGCCTGCCAGCACCTGCCCCCGGCCCCCGTGAAGCCCCCCCACCGTGAAGTGCCGGCTGCGCTCCAAGAGCCCGGCACTTCTCTTGAGTGCCGGGCTCTTTTGCCGGCACTCCCGATCCCTGGGGGCCCAGCTGGGCCCCGGTTCGCGCTGCGCAGGGTCCCTCCCCTTTAAGAAGGGGAGGAAGGCCTGCAATACCGCGGCGCGACGTGCCGCAGCGCATGGCGCTGCGGCACGTAGCGCCAGGATATTCACTCGCAGCGCCCCAAGAGGGATGCGGGCTGCTTCCAGTTGCGCCCCGCTTCCCTCTTGGGGCGCAACCACTGAAGTTCTGGCGCGGGGCCGCTAATTTTTTCGGGGCGCTAAAAGTCGCGCCCCGGCGAGGTTAGCGCCCCAAATGGGGCGCGACTCAATTTTTACCTCTATGTTCCCCGACATCTCTGGGAGGTTATTTGTGTCCTCCTTTGTGAAGACAGAACCAAAGTATGTATTTAATTGGTCTGCCATTTCTTTGTTCCCCATTATAAATTCCCCTGATTCTGACTGCAAGGGACCTATGCTTGACTTCACTAATCTTTTTCTCTTCACATATCTATAGAAGCTTTTACAGTCAGTTTTTATGTTTCCTGCAAGCTTACTCTCATACTCTATTTTCCCCCTCTTAATTAATCCCTTTGTCCTCCTTTGCTGAATCCTAAACTGCTCCCAATCCTCAGGTTTGCTGCTTTTTCTGGTCAATTTATATGTCCTTTCCTTGGATCTTATGCTATCCTAATTTCCCTTGTTAGCCACGATTGAGTCACCTTTTTTGTTTTATTTTTATGCCAAACAGGGATGAACAAATTCTGTAGTTCATCCATGCGATCTTTAAATGTTTGCCATTGCCTATCCACCATCAACCCTTTAAGTAACGTTCCCCAATCCATCCTAGCCAATTCGTGCCTCATACCATCACAGTTTCCTTTATTTAAATTCAGGACCCTAGTCTCTGAGTCAATTACTTCACTCTCCATCTTAATGAAGAATTCTATCATATTATGATCGCTCTTCCCCAAGGGGCCTCGCACAGCAAGATTGCTAATTAATCCTTTCTCATTATATAATACCCAGTCTAAGATGGCCTGATCTCTAGTTGGTTCCTTGACATATTGGTCCAGGAAACCATCCCGTATACACTCTAGGAATTCCTCCTCCACAGTATTGTTACTAATTTGGTTAGCCCAATCTATATGTAGATTAAAGTCACCCATGATAACTGCTGTGCCCTTATTGCACACATCTCTAATTTCCAGTTAATGCCATCCCCAACCTCAGCATTACTGTTTGGAGGTCTGTATACAACTCCCACTAACATTTTCTGCCCCTTGGTATTTCTCAGCTCTACCCATACAGATTCCACATCATCAGAGCTAATATCCTTCCTTACTATTGTGTTAATCTCCTCTTTAACCAGCAATGCTACCCCACCTCCTTTTCCTTTTGCCTGTCTTTCCTGAATATTGAATACCCCTGGATGTTGAATTCCCAGCCTTGGTCACCTTGGAGCCATGTCTCTGTAATCCCAATTATATCATATCCGTTTACATCTATTTGCGCAGCTAATTCATCCACCTTATTACGAATGCTCCTCGCATTAAGACACAAAGCCTTCAGGCTTGTTTTTTTAACATTCTTTGACCTTTTAGAATTATTATTTACTGTGGCCATGTTTGATTTACACCCTTGATTTCTCTGACTGCCACTTTTTCTTTTCTCCTTCCTGTCTTTTGCTTCTATCCTTGCTTCCCTTTCCTCTGTCTCCCTGCACAGGCTCCCAACCCCCTGCCATTTTAGTTTAAACCCTCCCCAACAGCACTAGCAAACACTCCCCCTAGGACATCGGTCCCGGTCCTGCCCAGGTGCAAACCGTCCAGTTTGTACTGGTCCCACCTCCCCCAGAACCGGTTCCAATTTCCCAGGAATTTGAATCCCTCCCCCTTGCACCATTCCTCTTGCCATGTATTCATCTGAAATATCCTTCTATTTCTATGCTGACTAGCACGTGGCACTGGTAGCAATCCTGAGATTACTACCTTTGAGGTCCTATTTTTTAATTTACCTCCTAACTCCCTATATTCAGCTTTTAGGACCTCATCCCAGTTTTTACCTATATCATTGGTACCTATATGCACCACGACAACTGGCTGTTCACCCTTCCTCTCTAGAATGCCCTGCAGCCGCTCCGAGACATCCTTGACCCTTGCACCAGGGAGGCAACATACCATCCTGGAGTCTCGTTTGCAGCCGCAGAAACGCCTATCTATTCCCCTTACAATAGAATCCCCTATCACTATAGCTCTCCCGCTCTTTTTCCTCCCGTCCTGTGCAGCAGAACCACCCATGGTGCCAGGAAGTTGGCTGCTGCTGCCTTTCCTCGATAAGCCATCTCCCTCAACAATATCCAAAGCGGTATATCTGTTTGAGAGGGGGATGGCCACAGGGGACCCCATGAACTACCTGCCTGTTAAATAAACATGTTGTATATCTGTGTTAAATACCCCTGTTGCATATCTGTGTTAAATGCACATGTTGTATGCTTGTGTTAAATACACATGTTGTATATCAGTGTTACGTACCCCTGTTGTATATCTGTGTTAGATGCACCTGTTGTATATCTATGTTAAAAAAACATATTGTATATCTGTGTTAAATACACTTCTTGTATATCTGTGTTAAATACCCCTGTTGTATATCTGTGCAAAATACATCTGTTGTATATCTGTGTTATATAAAAATGTTGCATATCTCTGTTAAATACACTTGTTGTCTATCTGTGTTAAATAAACATGTTATATATCTGTGTAAAATAAACATGTTGTATATCTCTGTTAAATACACTTGTTGTATATCTGTGTTAAGTACACCTGTTGTATATCTGAGTTAAATAAACATGTTGTATATGTGTATTAAGTACAGTTGTTGGATATCTGTGTTAAATACACCTGTTATATATCTGTGTTAAATACACCTGTTGTATAACTGTGTTAAATAAACCTGTTGTTTATCTGTGTTAAATACACATGTTGTATATCTGATAAATACAAATGTTGTATATATGCATTAAATACACATATTGTATATCTGTTAAATACACCTATTTATATCTGTGTAAAATACACATGTTGTATATCTGTTAAATACAACTATTTATATCTGTGTAAAATACACCTGTTGTATATCTGTGTTGAATACACTTGTATATCTGTGTTAAATAAACATGTTGTATATCTGTGTTAAATACACTTCTTGTATATCTGTGTTAAATACACATGTTGTATATCTGTGTTAAATACACCTGTTGTATATCTGTGTTAAATACACATGTTGTATATCTGTGTTAAATACACCTGTTGTATATCTCTGTTAAATGCACTTGTTGTATATCTGTGTTATGTACACTTGTTGGATACCTGTGTAAAATACACCTGTTGCATATCTGTGTTAAATTCACTTGTTGTATATCTGTGTTCAGTACACATGTTGTATATCTGTGTTAAATAAACATGTTGAATATCTGTGTTCAATACACATGTTGTATATCTGTGTTAAATACACCTGTTGTATATCTCTGTTAAATGCACTTGTTGTATATCTGTGTTAAGTACACTTGTTGGATACCTGTGTTAAATACACCTGTTGCATATCTGTGTTAAATTCACTTGTTGTATATCTGTGTTAAGTACATATGTTGTATATCTGTTTTAAATACACCTGTTGCATATCTATGTTAAATTCACCGGTTGTATGTCTGTGTTATATACACTTGTTGTATATCTGTGTTAAATACACCTGTTGTATATCTGTGTTAAATGCACTTGTTACATATCTGTGTTAAATACACATGTTGTATATCTGATAAATGCACATGTTGTATATCTGTGTTAAATACAAATGTTGTATGTAATGGTTAAATGCACGTATTATATATCTGTTAAATACACCTATTTTTACCTATGTAAAATACACCTGTTGTGTATCTGTGTTAAATACACTTCTTGTATATCTGTGTTAAATGCACGTGTTGTATATCTGTGTTAAATACACTTGTTGTATATCTGTGTTAAATACACATGTTGCATATCTGTGTTAAATACACATGTTGTATATATGTGTTAAATGCACGTGTTGTATATCTGTGTTAAATACACATGTTGCATATCTGTGTTAAATACACATGTTGTATATCTGTGTTAAATACAAATGTTGTATATATGTGTTAAATGCACGTGTTGTATATCTGTGTTAAATACACATGTTGCATATCTGTGTTAAATACACTTGTTGTATATCTGTGTTAAATACACATGTTGTATATCTGTGTTAAATACACTTGTTGTATATCTGTGTTAAATACACATGTTGTATATCTGTGTTAAATACTGATGTTGTATATCTGTGTTAAATGCACGTGTTGTATATATTTGTGAAATGCTGGTAACTATTTGATAATATTGGTAAAACTCCTATTTACTGCATTTGCTTTGTGAACTTTTGGGAGGAGAAATTCGGTGGTGCCCCCTTGGGGGCGCAAACGTTAGTGCCCCTGCGTGAAAAATTCAGTGGTAGCGCCCCAAGCAGGAGGTGGGGCGCTACTGTAAGGACCCCACCTCCTTCCTGGGGCGCTTCAAGTGAATATCGCGGCGCTACGTGCAACAGTGTCACGCGCGTCAGCATGTAGCACCACGGTATTGCAGGCTTCCATCCCCTAATTAAAGGGGAGGGGCCTAGTGCCGCGTGGTCCCTGCTGGACCACTGGGGAGCGGGGTGCCATGAAAACAGCCCGGCACTCAAGAGGAGTGCCGTGCTGAGCGATCGCGGGCGGCACCCCGAATAAAAAAGGGGAAGGGGCCAGGCGCTGGCAGGCGGCCAAAATAATGGCCGCCCGACACCTTCCCTTTAACTTGCGCCGCCACGGCTGCAAAAACGCCATCCTGACCCTGTCGGACATATCGTCCGACGATAGGTCAGGGGGCGAAACCCAAGTTTGCAGCCTGGCCGCGAGCGGGGCGCTACCGGCTACCGCCACCGCTAACCTCACGCTGAATTTTACGGGAGGCGTTAGCGGCGCCACGTCCGGGCACTAGGTGTTTTGTGTCCCGTTAGCGCCCCGGGAGGCACAAAGCAACCCAATTTTTTCCCTTTGGTTCCCAGAGTGCCAAGCAGGCATAAAATATTGCTGTTTAAATAGCATCTGAAGACTGCGTTGTGGACAAAAATCTAGGTTATTGCCTTCAAGGGCCAGTTCATTCGAACCTCAATATCGGTTAGTGCTAGTGAAGAGGAAAAGGCTGAAATTTAGTTGCAGACTAATATACTGTACTGCAGGGCAACTAAGGATTACTTACAACCACACTCTTTAACATTTATGTTCTATATCTGTGTACTACAAAACCATTCTGAATTATTGTGGAGAATATTTTTTTTTTTTGCTTTGCTTTTTTATTTCCTTTCCTACACCATCACCATTTAGCCACAAACTTTAAAACAAAAAAACAAAATGGCTCCATTTCTGATTCCCTTTCTAACTGCAGACATGCTCTTGTCCAAAGAAAAAAAAATCTAGAGGCATCTGGAGTCTCTGCTGGATAAACCATCACCATGTGAAAGCAGCAACTCAGTGCTGTCACCCAATCCATTACCACAGCACTCCACCATCTTTGCTATATTAACATAATTATTTTGAATCTGTAAATATATTTGTGTGGTCTTAAGCCATCAACGTTTATTTAATTCTAGACTAGCTTACAGCATAACAGTTGTTCTATGTTAAGCAGACGGTGGACTGTTCGAAATGTTAGAAAATACAAAACTTAGCAAACCACTCGCCTGAAAGAAAACACGACTGCATTGAACTGCTTGCTAGATTTTGTAAAGTCTTAAATATTTCAAAATCATATCTCAGGACTGCCACAAATTTCATGTATCTGTGCGAGGAAAAAGAATAATGAATGTGTCATTGTGTTTAGCATTTGTATGGAATCACATTATTTCATGTAGGTATAACTTTAAAAAAATGTAATTTAAAAAAAAATTTAAATAATAAAGGAATTTGTAAACTCGTATTCATGGCCTTTGATTTTCTTTCATGTTTTTTCTTCTTTTTTGGAGTATTTTAGGGATTATTTTCTTCAAATCATTCTCAGTGATTAATCTTATTCATATTTGTAGTGGTGTTTCTTTGTGCGTGTGAGAGAGACAATGAGGGAGCATGAACATTTCAACAGGGCAAACGGAAAATAGACAAATTAGTACAAAAAGGCAACATTTTAGTGTGGAAATCAGAGAAAGATAAGAATGTAGAATAATTAGATCGACAGGAGCTAGGAATTTAAGAAAGAAGGAGCAGGCGTAAAAGAAATACATGAATCATTTTTTTAAAGGGGGGCAACAATGAGAAAGAGAATCAATTTTTGCAAAAGAAAAAGAAAAAGTCCTAATCGACACAGCTACCGGGAACCTTTTTCAATCAACCCATCTGAAGTTGTTGTTGAAAGTTCTCTGTCTGGATTCATCCATTTGCCAAACTGTTATGCATTTGATGGAGAACCGTGAAGTCTTTTTAAACGTTCACATCATTTACAAGGGCCCAGGTTTTCATTAAAAAAGAGACAAGCATCAAAGCCCCTGATTTAAATGGCGTGTGCCTCGGCGATTTGAGTGAGCGAATGACAAAGCTGAGAGAAAAAATGTTCACTCGAGCAATTATTTCTCCATGGTGAATTTGTATTAGTTTGCTAGAAAGAAGCATATGTTTGGCCTGGGGCAAGACTCCCCCCGGCTGCGGCAGAGTGATCAGGCTGAGAGAGGAGACACAGACCTGGGACTGCAGGCACATAACAATCCCGAGTACAGGACCAGCCCCTGCTTCTGAGTTGTATTTAGAACCTGTCACTGTTGAATTATCAGAATTATATTTCTCGCGTCGAGTAATAAAAGGTAAATCGAAAAAAATAAAAATATTAGTTTGTGTCCCAAGTTGCCAAGTTAAATCTCTTTGTAAGTTAAGTCCTATATCTCTATGGTTCGCCTTGAATTTGTATTGAATTATGTATATCTTTAAATATCAGAGAACAAACGAAATACTGAAAGTCCAATGAAGATTTAATCAAAAATAGACTATAGTTTAAAGTGGCTTCCACTAATCTGCTTCTATTTCAGATAAATACTTTAAAATGAGGGGTTTTAGAAGTAGGACCATTGTTGACTGAATTACTAAAATAACAAATAAAGATATTTAATTATGAAAAATGGGAAGAAGCCATTAATACAAAAAAAACTGTAAAGACAATGGACAGCATGCTTTTTCCCTCCCAACTACATTTCAGGCCAGCACTAAACACAGGAAATGAGTACTACAACATTAACATGTTTGGCAAATTGAGTGTCCGGATCGAGCCCCTATATTCAGCCAGAAGGGCGAGAAAAGAAGAAGCACAAAGCAAGAAAGCGTGTTTACATTTGAAGTGTCATTGAAACAGTTTTTGAAATGACAATATTGCGCCATGTACAGCAGTGTGCATGGGGCCAGTACAGAGAGTAAACTCCACAAGGCACACGTCTATGTCCATTCATGTTTACCAAATAAACCCAGTGTACAGCACTTTAAACCAAAGGTGAAGCAAGACATTAAAAACTTCTCTAAAGATCCCATTGCTTCGGAAATCAGAAATCCTCTTCACTCAAGCAATCAAATTCAGTTCAGATCCAGTAAACAGGAAAGAATTTGATCTCTCTCAGTGTTTACATGCAACCCTGTACCCGAAACAGAATATACGTTAAATTATATCAAATTACCATATGGCACATGTGCTGTGTTGGATGGAAGAGACATAAAATCAGTGGGGATTCATACATGCCTGTTTACGAGAACTTGATCTGAATCATTTGATTCACAGCCAGAGTAAATCTGGTGGCAAAAGATGGACATTTTTGCTCCACAGTAACAATAGAGTGAACCAATCTTCAACATTGATACTGTGAATATCGTTTGGAGCAGTTACAGATACAACATCAAACCAAGCTGGGACCAGCTATTAAAGCAGAGTACACTGGAACCAAATAGGAACTGACCACGTTTAAACACCAGTTTGAATACAGCATCACTTCACCCGTGAAGTAGCCTGAAATGGCTCAGGAACTATATCCATTGGATCAGGTATAGCTATTTGTATATACACTGATTCTGGTCCAAGTCCAAGATAGAATAGGTCCTTAATCAGAAGAAGTAAGGAACAGGAGATTTGGAATCAAAAATAGGATGGCATATAAGCACAGAAGAGAAGAAACACGATTTAGCTAGAACATGATATCTGGACTATGGATTCCAAAGATATGATGTGAAAAATATGGAACTGGGAAGGTAGAGATTAGGATCACATGTTCAAAGAGAGGAAACTGGAACATCTCTGTGAGGAATGGGAAAGTACACACAAGAGACAAGGACAGAAAGCAAGATATTTGCAGCAGGACAAATAAGAATAAGAACATGGAGATAGGGATTGGGAATTTAAGTATTAGGACCAGGCACATGGGAAAGAAACCACTAACGATAGCATAAAAAGCGAGAACAGTATCGGCATCTCAAGGGCATCAGGAATACAGGCAAAAGGAGAAGACATTGTACCCACAACTTCGGGTGAATTTTATCAGCCATTTCTCCCTGGAGTTAACTTGAGTTTATTATAGTCATACATTTATGTTCCAAATTGAAATACAATATATAAAATCTCCCATGATTTCTTTTTTCAAATGTCATTTTCTAGAGGAGTATATTAGATACAAGATATCACTGGCATCCTTGAAGCACGTTTCTAAAGATCATCTGAAAACGCATTTTCAAGGGCAACTAGGGATGGGCAATAAATGGCAGCCTTGCCAGCGATGCCCACATCCCAAGAAAGCATTTTTTTAAAATAAAACTTTGAAAAACTGTCACAAGATTTCTAATTAGCTGGTGCAGTAAAGGGGTTACAATTGTAGGTGTATTGTCTGCTACTCTGGTGCATTGTCTGCTATTCTTTTTCAGGGCCAAAAAACTGTTGAACTGCTTCCCTCTCTCAGTTTGCCCTTTCTCCTACAATCTTCAGGCCTTTGAAACCCAAACGTGTGTCACCCAATTACTACTTTTTGATTTACATTGTGGTCCTTCATTGCGTGAAAGTGCGGGTAAATAAAGCTATAAAAAGGCTAATAGAATTTGAGGGGTTTTAAATTGAGGCATACAGTACAAGAGTAAAGAAGTGATATTGAGTTAGAATACTGTGTTCAGTTTTGGGCACTCTATTAATGTAAAAAAAAGCATTAAAGCTGAAGAGAGCAGACAGCATAGATTCACCAGGATGGTGGCAGGTATAGGAAACTATAGTTAGAAGGAGAGACTTGATAATCTAGGACTATTTCCACTCGAGCAAGGAAGGCTAAGAGGAAATGCAACAGAGGTTTGTAAACTTCTATGGTTCTATCGTGGTTTCCCAATTTAAAAAGGCATTTTGTGGTAAATATTTTGTTGCGTGTTAAACACATTTAAAATATCCATTTAGTAATTTTGTGAAATAAGAAATGATTTAAAACGTGCAAATAATAGTATGTTATTACTGTAAATCAAAAAGTAGCAATTGGGTGACACATGTTTGGGTTTCAAAGGCCTGAAGATTGTAGGAGAAAGGGCAAACTGAGAGAGGGAAGCAGTTCAACAGTTTTTTGGTCCTGAGAAAGAATAGCAGACAATACACCAGAGCAGCAGATAATGCACCAGAGTAACAGACAATGCACCAGAGCAGCAGATAATGCACCAGAGTAACAGACAATGCACCAGAGTAGCAGACAATGCACCAGAGCAGCAGACAATGCACCAGAGTAGCAGACAATGCACCAGAGTAGCAGACAATGCACCAGAGTAGCAGACAATGCACCAGAGTTGCAGACAATGCACCAGAGTTGCAGACAATGCACCAGAGTAGCAGACAATGCACCAGAGTTGCAGACAATGCACCAGAGTTGCAGACAATGCACCAGAGTTGCAGACAATGCACCAGAGTAGCAGACAATGCACCAGAGTTGCAGACAATGCACCAGAGTTGCAGACAATGCACCAGAGTAGCAGACAATGCACCAGAGCAGCAAACAATGCACCAGAGTTGCAGACAATGCACCAGAGTTGCAGACAATGCACCAGAGTAGCAGACAATGCACCAGAGCAGCAAACAATGCACCAGAGTAGCAGACAATGCACCTACAATTGTAACTCCTTTACTGCACCAGCTAATTAGAAATCTTGTGACAGTTTTTCAATGTTTTATTTTTTTCAAATGCTTTCTTGGGATGTGGGCATCGCTGGCACGGCCGCCATTTGTATAAACAGAGTGTATAAACAGAGAATGTGGATACATTGGAGTGTTAATCAGACAGTGATTTCATTGTGAGTTCAGATGACATCATAAAGTTTCAGAATAAAGTTGAGTGATTTATGTTGTATGAACCACAAGATAAGACCTCAGTAATCAAATGATTGCACCTGTGTCTGTTATTTCTATAAGATACACTGTGGAGTTAGTGAGGGAAGTTTTAACTTGTTTTTGCCCTATATTTTTTATTTCTCTGGGACAGATGTCAATGACAGCCACAGCACCCAATGGAACTGATGTGTAGTGACATCTTTACTGGCGGATAAACAATTGTGACCCAATCACAGGAAATCTAGTGAATGATCATTTCTGGGAATCAGATTAATATAGCCAAAATATATTACACAGAGAATGATAAGTAGTGGGAACAATTAGCAAAAAATAATCTCGCGAGGAGTCCAAATGATGTCATAAACCATGAGGCCAAAGCTCAAATGATTTACTATTATCCAACTCCAGATAGGAGATCATTTTCATTGCCATCAATTCCATCCATTCATTATTTTTTATATATTGAATATTGTTAAAATTTGTGATAAGAATGACATTTAAAGTGTTGCCTTGTAGAATGTATGGCCGAGAAATTCATCTCGGGCGATGGCACAAGACGGGCGGTATCGGATCAGCCGCTCGTTATACGCAGTGCCTGGTATTCAGTTCTATTGACTGCAATGGAACTGAATATCAGGTGCTGCGTATAACGGGCGGCTGATCCGAAACCGCCCGCTTTACGTCACCGCCCGAGACAAATTTCTAGGCCTATGCGCCAACATTTGCGATCGGAGGCTTCCCGCAGGCGGACGCCTCCGACCTGCAAAATTTCTACGAAAGAACCTGGTGGCCCGGGAAGAATGGCGGCTTGCGCTCCTGGGCCTCTCCGGGTCCGCGCGGGCAGAGCCCCACGTATTCCAGGGGCGCTTGCGTTTCGTAGGCGCTCCTGGGATCACGTGGACTGGCCCAACCAATAAAAGAAGAGAATCCCCATTCATACTTTTGACAGGTCCATACGTACAGAACTGTCAAAAGTATGAATGGGGATCACTTAAAAAATACACGAACACATTAAATAAATAAAAATGTCAATCACATATTTAAAATTAATTAAAATGCCATTTAATTAAATATTTTAAACAAAAATTAGATTTTTTGGAGAAAAAAATTGTTTTTATGGGGCTAAAAATAAACTTACCTTTTTGAAGAATATTTTTAATTTATAAATGAGTGATAACATTTTATTTTTCTATTTTTGTAAACTCTTATTCTGGCAAAAGCAGGCCTTATGCCAGCTTTTACCAGGCGTAAGAATTTGACAGGCTTTCAGCGGGTGGAGGTTGTACAAATAGTGCAACTCTCCACCCGCCGAGGCCCTTTTCTTGGGCATGCCTAAACCCAACACTTGCGCAGCCCCTACGGGCACGTACACACCTCGTACGCACCCATAGGGGTCGCAAAATCCGGCCCTATGTCTTTTGGTGATAGTATCACAACACACATTGCTAGCTGGGATCTTCCAGTGAGTTGATGCATGATGGTGTCCTGACTGATTGATTAATTCTATTCAAGATTAGCAGGATATAGTCTGTAGTGGATTACTGGGGATTGACATTGGTCTATGTATTATATATGAAGCAGTGTTGTGTACATAAAGAAGTTCAAATGAATAGACCATGCCCTCTCATGCTGACCTCATAGTCCATCACACTACCTTTCTAACAAATATTTCACTAGTATAAAGTACATGTTTGTGAATAGCCTGGTAACACAAGAAGTCAACCCACACAACGAAACCTGGTGACAGTAGCATAAAAATCAAACTCAAACAGTAGCATGAAAGGTTGATGATATAACTTTCTCAAACAATGCAGGATTCAAGAGATTTTATAAATGCTGAGGCTTCACTTTGATGGTTCATAGCATCTTCTGAGTCCCTCCATTGTTGTTAAAACCTTGTACCACACTCCAAGGAATTCCAACTAAATTTTGCATTTTGTCCTACATCAGGACCACTTACTTGAACCAACTCATGAAACTTGATCGCCCTTTTCATGAATTAAGCTGTAACTCCCAGATTTTCTAAATCCCTTTGGTAAATATTGCAAAATGCACAGTATAGCTGAAGCCAAACCTGCACTCTTTCAGATTTAGGCTGAGGCTACAGTTATGCTTCACATATAGTCTCACACCAGCATCTGTAGAACTTCGCCCTTTGCAAGGCAGATCCGAGTTATACTGTACAGGTTCACAGTCACACTCCTGCAGATTGTACTGAAGTCAGACGAGCACTGCATGCCCAAACTGCTGATTCTTAATATTAGGAGACCACAGACAGCAACATCCACTCCAAAAAATTAAAAAGATTGAAAATTAATTTTCAAAAAACCCCAGTCACCACAGTGATGTGATATTTCAGCCAAAGTGAGTTCGAAGCAATGTGAGACTATCTCCTGCAGGTGGTATCACATCTTATGGTGCCAGCCGTGGCTCAGTGGGTAGCTCTCTTGCCTCTGAGTCAGTCAGGGTGTGGGTTCAAATCCCACTCCAGAGACTTGAGCACAAAATCTAAGCTGACACTTCAATGCAGTACTGAGGGAGTGCTTCACTGTTGGTAGGTGCTGTCTTTCAGATGAGACGTGGCACACCACCACCTTCTCAAGGGCAATTAGGAATGGGCAATAAATGCTGGCTTTGCCAGCGATGCCCACATCCCATGAATGAATGAAAGAAAAATGTAAAAGATCCAATGGCACTATTTCCAAGAAGAGTTGGGGAGTTCTCCCTGGTGTCCTGGCCAATGTTTATCCCTCAACCAACACTTCAAAACAGATTATCTGGTCATTATCACATTGCTGTTTGTGGGAGCTTGCTGTGTGCAGATTGGCAGCCGCGTTTCCTACATTACAACAGTGACTCCGCTCCAAAAAAGTAATTAATTGGCTCTACGGCGCTTTGGGACGTACTGAGGTCATGAAAGGCGTTATGTGAATGAATGTCTTTCTTTCTTCAAACTTTACTGCACATGACAATCAATATCAATGTGATTCCCAAGTTATATTCCAACGTTTGCATTGATGGGAAGCTGAAACAGCTTTACATCAGTGAAAAAGTAGCAGTGGAACTGCACCCTGAGACCACTTCCAGGATATAGTCTAACATTGTTTTGGCTGTGCAGTTGCTAGAGCATAACTGCAACTGGTGCAATGTGATCTTTTAAACTCTAATGTTAATGTTTCAAACATTCCCAGGCAGCCTGTTGGAATACTTTTACTTTTTAACTTTGGCAAGTAGACTTTCTTGTCAGTTTTCATTAAAATTTCCAACAAATTTGTAAATGAGAAAGCAGAGCACTGTGCATATATTTAAGTCTGCGTATGTAGGGTTTTGCTTCTTCCCCCTCTCGCCCCCCGCCCCCGCCCCCGCCCCCCCCCCCCACCCCCGCCGCCCCCAGCCCAATATGAGACCAGTGAGAGTAGGCAGTATAGTTGAAATCTGGAAAGCTCAGACCACTCTAAGGGTGCATTTACACTGCAGCTACTGCTTTCAGACTGGTAGCTGTAGTTCAAGTTCCAGCCACTCAGAATCGTGTTTACATTTCTTGGCTCGTGCCTGGGTGAAACTTTAACCATCCGGTTTTCGGAGAGAGCTCTGCATATGCCTGGATATATGCATGAGCAGAGCTGCTTCCCAACAGTTAGAAATTGAAATGCTTAGAGAGTAAGGAGGGGAGAATGCCTACTCTGTAAGCATTTAAATTGTGTTAAGGCATGTTTACAAAGTGCCCAGGGATCCAATAGAACTCGCAAACACTTTGGAAATCAGATTTGAGACCTCACTGGATCTACACTACATGCAATGTTAAACTAAAGCAATGTAAGACTATCCCCTCCCATGAGACTCACTCCAGAATCTGTTTGGGCCCTGATTCCAGATTTATGCTGCAAGTTTCGCGTTGGTGTGAAGCCGTGATCACTTTGTACCAACACTAAATTTGCATTGTAAATGAGGTCTAAAGCTACTTTTATATTGATTCAATTCAGATTCTGGGAGACTGCAATCAGTGAGCCAACTCCTGACTTTTACACCACTACTGTTTTGAGAGCGCTACCATTGAACTATCAGCTTGGTTCAGTGGTAGAACTCCTGCCTCAGAGCCAAAAGGTTGTGGGTTCTAAGCTCCATTCCAGGACGCGAACGCATAATGTGAGCTGGCACTTCAGTGCAATACTGAGGGAGTGCAGCATTGTCAGAGGTGCCATCCTTCAGATGAAATGTTCAATTGAGGCACTATTCAGATGAGCAGAGCATTCTCCTGGTGTCAGGGCCGACATTCCTTCCTTGACCAACACCAAAATAGATTAATTGGTCATTTATCTCATTTGCTGTTTGTGCGATCTTGCCTACATAACAATAGTGACTGCATTTCAAAAGTAATTAATTGGCTGTGAAATGCTTTAGATGTCCTGAAGACACAAAAAGTGCTGTATAAATGAATTTCCAGTAAAATAAGTAAAAAGTTTAAAGTTTATGGTTTTCCATACAGACTGCAGCATTTGACACATCAGACCCCCTGTGACCCCACCTCATTGTCCTAGTTGTATTTTGCTATGTCTTTGATATTATGGCCCGAAAATTAAACCTAATACGCGAGAGTACGCACTGTGTACTCTCGCGTATTAGATCCCGAATTGCCGGTTTCCTGCATGCACTGCGCATGCGCGGGAAACCGGCACTTTGTGAATTGAAAAGGGGGCAGTTCCTAAGTGAACCGCGTGCGCGCTACAGGCTGTGCGCACGCAGTGCACTTAGTTTTTTTTCCAGCTTTGAACGCGCAGGTAAGTGGTGAAGATTTTACACACAAAGAAAGCAGGCGTAGGACCCCCTTTTAACAAGGTAAGTAGTTAATTAAGTGTTATTTTAAATTTTTTTCAACAGGTTTATCTTTTTTAGAGACTTTAAAGAAAGGTAAGTTTATTTTTATAACTTTTAAAAAGATTTTAAATTTTTTCAAAAATTTAATTTTTTGTTTAAAGTGGTTAATTTATTTAACTATACTTATTTTATTAATGTGATGGCTTTTTTTAAATTTAATTGAGGTTTAGCTGTTCTTTTGGGGGGTTGTAGTATTCATAGCTTTGACAGCTCTTGCCGTCAAAACTATGAATGAAAGATGGTGTGCTGCCATTGGCTCTAACTGAATCACGTGATCCCAGAGCTCACATGAACTAATTGCGCCTCTGAGTCACGCAAGCACTGCACGGTTCCAACAGAGAGAGCCTTTGAAACTAAAGTTTGTGTGGGCCCGGAGCAAAAAGGTAGGCGCGGAGTGCGATATCGCGGGGAATCCTTATCCCCGCGGGAACCATCCATGTTTAATTTCTGGGCCAATGTCTTCCTGACTGATCTGATTGTCTCTCTGCCGAGGTGTGATAAAAGGCAGTCAGAAAGATTAACTGTCATCGTCTGACATTGTACGCTACACAGGCATTGTTCTCTGTCTATATATGCTTTGCTGATCTGTATTCCTTCACTTCACCTGACGAAGGAGCAGCAGCTCCGAAAGCTTGTGATTTCAAATAAAACTGTTGGACTATAACCTGATGTTGTGCGACTTCTCACTTTTGTATAAATGAAAGCATTATCTTACTAAGTCTAGCTCCCCTATCCTGGAGGCAGACTTCAAAGCCCATGAAAAAACAAGTCTTTGAGTCTGTCACCAGAGCGAGTTGATCTGGATTCAGTCGTGTAAATGGCAGGAGCAGGCTCACAGAACCAGATCTTTCAGATTGCAAATTAAAACATAACCAGTACAAAAACAGTTCAAAGCAGGCAGAAATGTCAAACTTGGATCAGAAGGTAGCAGAAGGTAAGATAGTGGAGCTTGGGGGTTTTACCTGTCCAGTACTCCAGATACCTGAAACTGAGCAGCTGTGTAGTGACAGTAACTGCACAATCCATCAACTTCACTGAGTCCCAATTCAAGGAGGGCAGCATTGCCAGTTGACGCACTGTGCAATGTCAATGGTCAAATAGCACACCATTAGCACTCAGTGAAGAGCTTGCATTTATATAGCTCCTTTCACAACCTCAGGAGGTTCCAAAGTGCTTCACAGTCAATGAAGCACTTTTGAAGCATAATGACTGTTGTAATGTAGGGGAACGCGGCTGCCAATTTTCGCACAGCAAAGTCCTACAAACAGCGATGATATAAATGATCTATTACCCAGTTTTAGTGATGTTGATGAGAGATAAATGTTGGCTTCCATAACGGGTAAACTCCCCTCCCTCTTTGAATAGTGTCATGGGATTTTTTGATATCCACCTGAGAGGGCAGACAGGGCCTCGATTTAACATTTCATCCAATTGACAGCACTTCTGACGGTGCAGCACTCCCTCAGCACTAGCCTGGAGTATCAGCTGACATGATATGCTCAAGTCCTGCAGTGGGGCTTGACCTTCGACCTGCTGAGTAATTTCATGGTATCCAGTTTGAGTACAGGGGAAAGTCAAAACTCACTTTTAAATCGAAAACATATATGACTTGCTAAAATAATAAAATAAAATCTCTTTGGGCTAAACTGGTTCATACCTGGTTTTCCAATAACAGGGGAAGATCTCTGTGGGTTATTTGCAAACAAAAAAATTGTTAACTCGTGCTCTATGAACGGGATTCTGATTTTGTTGCCCATAACATACAGAAGGAAACTTCACCGTGTTTTCACAATGTTCTCACCAGCAGTGCAAAACCAATACCTTAACATGGGAATTAAAACTTGCAACATTTACACCAATATTATTTTAAGACGGGTACTTCGAACCTGGAAGCAGACACATGGGTATAATGTTCAGGGGATGTTCTTGACAGTGGTTTACAAATTCTACTTCATCCGATAACTCATTTAATTCACGGGGATTTCCAGGTATACCGCAATGGTCTTTTCTGCTCCTGATTTGGGCCAAAGCATGCTTAAATATCTGTGTACTCCCATTATTCGAGATTTCAAAAGAATTCCTACCCATTCAGTGATCACCATTAAAGGGCCATCACAGAGTACACTTTAAAAGAAATGAATCTACCTCGCACTCTGATTTACGGATTTCAAACTGCTTAGAAAATGGGACACGTTTCAAACAAATTCGGGATGGCATTAATACTGACCACATCTCCGTTTGATTTCAGATAAAAGTACTTGATTTTACATACCAAGAAGTCTTTTTTTAGTGTCGGAAATATGTTAGGAAGGATCTGCTGATTTGGTGTTTATAAAATGTATTTTCTCTGGCAAATGCACTGTCTCTATATTAACTTTTGCTATCGAATATAACTAGTTTTTAATTACGATCACAATGCTACCAGCGGATCAAACCTCCCTCCTCCAGACTCAGCATACCCCTCTTGGGTTCTGTCTATCTATTTCAGGGACACAGTCATGCATTGCATAGCCGCCATCTATATCTTCTCTGTTTGTGAGCTCAATGGAAAGGGGGATTCCGAATTTGCAGTAACTATATTTACCTTGTTCTCATTTCAAAAAGAACGAAGTGAGATTAGTTAGCGGTCGGAAGTCCCCGGGTATGCCCAACCCTTGAATCACTCACTGCACACTGATAGGGACCAGGTCAATCAGAGTCGGGTCGGGTGCTTTGAGGTACGATCCATATTGGTACCTCAATGCACCTGGCGTGTAAAACATTAATATATGGCAAGATAATCTTACTCTGCATTTAATAAGCTAGCCTCTGATAGAGCAAAAGATCCACTCCAACTTTACAAGAAGGAATGAGAAGCAAAGTACACACGCATGTCCACGCTATGCTAGGGTGACAGGTTGTAATTTAAAAAATGGACCTGACTTTTTGATGTTACAAATCTACAGCGATCTGAATGGGGTCCGAACTCACAACCAGAGCAAAAAATCACAAGGAAGTCAAACTAAGGTGTAACTAAACGAATGAGAAAGTAGCACCAATAGAGGCGATGGATAAATTTGAACCATAACTACAAAGCACCTGTCAAAAAAAATTGCACCTACCCTGTATCCGGAGCACTGAACCTACAAATAAAGAGAAACAAGTTACACACTGGATACCTCAGACAGTGCACTCCTAAAGAATCATCGCATACATATTACTATGCACCCCTGACAACCTTACAAGAAATCAACTTTCCACAATCCTATCCCTCCGATTACCGCTCACACATGCAGGTGCACAGAAGGAAAAGGCTACATGCACCTTAGGCTAGAGTACAAACATCACTGAATGCTAGTGGGAATGAGTTTGATTGGAAAATAATAATAATAAGAGACATATTTGAAAAACGAAGTGAAGGAGAAAATGCTACTATGCAAGTATAACAAGCAATTGGAATATGGTTTGGCAATCCTGCGCTTTGTGATATCTACATTCTGAGAAGATACTGTCTCATTATAGTAATGCATCCCTATTATTACAGTTTATAAGGGAAATAAGCTGCAAATATTAGAAATTTGAAACAAAAACGCTGGAAATACATAACAAGTCAGTCAGCATCTGTAAAGTGAAGGAACAAGTTACCACTTCGGGTGCATGCCCTTCCTCGGAACACAGTTCATACACCCGAAACCTTAACTCGTTTTCTCACATCATTACAGTACTATATATTGGTTGAATTTTAACACTTATATTCTCAGGATATGGAGAGTTGATTAAGCACAAGGAAAAGACCCTGTTTGACAGATAGACACCACAGCGCCACGCCTCTTGGGCTATAACGATGGCTCCAGGTCCCAGTAATTCGGGATTTTTTGTTACAGATGCTATGGGATTCTGGAAAGGTCAATCGCTCACTCTAGACAGCTGGACACCTGGAAATGTTCCACTTCTTATCGAACAGTGTATTGAATTATCTGCCCTGTCTTTCACTTTAACTCTTGCTAACGAGAGTCTCGTCCCAGGACCCGTTTAAAATCGGGTTACAAAGAATTAGGAACAACTTTTTATCTTTTTAACTTGTTCTTTCCACGTCGCCACACTTTAGTGACGATGTTTTTGTTTAAAAACAAGCGTTAATGGCAATGGGGGAGGGGGGAGGGGGATTGGCTTGAAAGGGTTACTGACCCTGAAAGGGTGAGAGAGCTGAATACAGTTGGTGCCGAAACGCCCTGAGGTTAATGACTATTTCGCTACTGTTACCTCAACTTCCCCTAACTCTCCACAGACGAACTCCTGCTACAAAGCGCTCCTTAAACGCCGTCATCGGCGCTGACTTTTATTGAAACTATTTTTTTTAAGACAAAAATTGACTGAAGAAAACCACAACCAAAAAAAAAGATGTTACTGTTACTTTGTAACTATTTGATTTTTAGATTGGGCCCTGAGGGTGAGATTCCTATTTAATGACTAAGCACCCTTTATTTTATGATTGTGATACAAAAACAATCAGCCTCTTTGGGGAAGGTTGGCTAGCTGTTCAAGTAATAAATGATTTAGCATAAAATATTTAATTGGAACGAAGCAGATGTTGACTGCAGTCTTCTAACTTGATTATACCTTAGACACGTTAGGCAAGCATTAATGATTGATAATGGCGCTAATTAACCCTAACCCTCCCCATAAACACACGCAGTGCTATAAGACAACAGCGGCCAGTAAGTATTTCCATAGCCGTGAAGACAAATTTCTACCAGAGAGGCGCATCTGATCACCCCACCAGGAACACGCATTAGCAAATCGCAGTTCTTATCAAAAGTAATTCGTTGCTTTGAAACTCTAACCAGAAGACCTCGAAAAACAATTGGACCAGCCCATTGGGATAATGCTGGATAAAAGCTGAACTGTTGTGTTTGGTTCAGTGCTGGAGCCGCAGTGCAGCAATTATAATTGATGAAATATTCTAGAAAATTATTAAATGAGCTTTAACATTTTTTTTTAAACATTATCACATCAAGACAAAATGGAATGCTTAGATTTGGGATTATTCCAAGCGTTTATCATTAATATTAATGCCTTGCGATTGAGGCATGACTCATTCAGGACACAAAGCAGCAAGATAAAGACATATTCAACGTGACAAAATCTCCCTGCAAAACCATTGTGTTCCAACTTCTAAAAACTTTTACCGCGTTTTAAAAGATCAAAATGAAGTCCCTGGAAATATCTTTCACTCCTTTAAAATGCCATTGCCGCTGTAATCAACTCAGATCAACATTCAAATGTCACGTTTTGTTAAACCACACATTCGCACCAACACTTGGCGATGCTCATTTTGTCAACTCAGCGTTATTTAACATTAAGATATATTTCACAATGATTTAAACCTCTCCTCTGACGTCGCGTTTGGTATTTAATAAATATGCTTTGATGTTTTAAAAATGGGCTTTGTGTCTATTCCCTGTATAAACAGCAGACTTGAAATACTGTTTATGAATGCCATTGTGCCCGAGGTAAGTACAGTATCCCACACACATTCTGAGATCTAGCCAAGAAAAACAGCCCTGATAGACAACGCTTCACCTCACCTGCTAGCATTGTGCATTTCATTTATGTCAAAAACATACACTGACTGGTTTATCAGGCTTAGAATTTCCGTGTTTATAATTTACAGACAAATTAACTTTCATATGATAAAGAATAATTAAACGTTGCAGTCAACACTATCCAAGCGACCTTATTACGTATATATATATATATTTAAACTTCCCTTATCTCAAAGGCTTATTCCATCTTCTAGCTGAGAAACATTACTGTGTGCATGGCGTGTACATTACTGTATTCACGAATCATCAAGCCTGTAAAAATGCAATATAAAAAGGGTAATGTCGCTTTCAACCTTATTGTTTTAAATCTATTGGCTGCACTGTACTATAACAATAAAAAAACACCACGTACAAAACAGTGGGGGGGGGGGGGGAGATGTCGACTTATTAAAAGAGACAGTAAACAGTATATAATATTTCTCAACATGTTTGCTAGCCTCCCAGGAAAACCGCCAGAAAATATTAATATGCTTAAGATTAGCTGTTATTCCGTAAAGCAATACTGAATAATGCCATTGAGGAAGCAAAGCTGTGAACGAGTTAAACAGCAAATCGACATTTGGTAACCACAGTATCATGAAAATCTGCGAGGTTTATTTAGTGACTTGTCACATCATTAGGTACATTATTTCAGGATACTGAAGACCTTAGCAATACATTTCTCTCTTTTTTGCTCCCCCCCCCCGTTTTATCATTTATTTTGATTATGACTCAATAACCTACCAGAGCGAGCCTGCTCAACTCTAACTTGAAAGTTCAAGTTTTTATTATACTTGAGGGAAACAATGGGTTCAGCTGTTTATTGCAGGGGAGCAATTGTCAAGGGAGAGTTAAACCCAATTACTGCAAACCACACTGAAGGGCTGGAGGAAAATACTGCCAAGTAAAAATACGCCTGGGCAAAGACAGCCGCTGAATAAAAAAAATCGACATAAAGCGTATCAAATATTTATTTATCTGGGTAACAAAGGGCTATGATACATCGACAGGCATGTAAACTATTGCCAACACAACTCTATATAATACAGCTAAAAACTGCTTCCAATTTGGCCAGCGGACATACAAGATATCAGGTCGTCCCAAATGCTGTCAGTTCAACAATAAAATACTAAACCGTTCTATAGACAATATCAGTTTATTGCTCTGGTTTTTTTCAGTAGGGAAGGAGACATGGTGTCAGGTAATTTCTTTGTCACAACACATGGGATATTTTAAAACACAAAAAACATCGCAGATGCTTCTTTTATTTTAGTTATTACTTTTAAATTCAAATTTCTGTGGTATTATAAACTAAATTCGATGCTTATCATATAAAACTCGCCCGCCCCGCCCCCCCGCCCCCCACCTTCTTGGATTTTGTTCAACTGCTTATCGCCACAACATGCTACAGAGGGCTAAAATGTGTATCCCAGAGTTTACCTAATACCTTTCTAAATAAGTACCATAAAATCACAGAAAGAACTACTGTAATTGATGAAGATTAAAACCCACTAACAGGAGGTAAACGATATCACCAGATAAATAAAATAAAGGTTTAAACAGACGCACCATATTTACAATTCCCATTAAATTACACATAAATAAATATATACATACATGAACACTGTTTCCCTTATTATACCGTGAACTGCAAGTTGCAATAAATGTTCAAGTTGACCGTTACCTTAGAGGATTTTTTCTCTACAACGATGATTATGACAGAGGAACTGTTCAAGTTTATTCACAATACTGATAAAATGTGTCCTCGTTACCTTCTTTAAATGATTGTGACTACAATCTTAACAGAGATAAACAACGGGGGTATGTCAATCAGGATGCAGTCCGATGAAGCTTTAACTTGGTAAAAAGTTCACAAACTTTTCGTGTCATTTTTTTTTCTCAAAAAAAAAAGTTCAAAATTCTTCATCGCCTGCTCTGCTCGCTAAGGCTCCGGGTTCCAGGTTGAGGGAGAAACAGTCACACCTATATGACAACTTTTAAATTTTTAATTTTTTTTTGCGAAATTGTACTTTTACTATCCCACTACTTTCTGTGCTTCTCGTCCTTATCTCCGCTTTTACTGGGGTTTTCGCCCGTGTGGTTGTTGGGAGTATTGTTCATGTACATTTTGTCCATGGCTTTGAGTGCTTCGGTGAGATAGTTCTGCAAGGCGGTCATGGCAGCGCATAGAGCCGGGCTCCCGAAGCCGTGTGTGATGAGACTGAAGTGAGTGAGGCAGCTCTGAATGCCAGGCTCCAGGATCGGGGCTGGCCGAGAATTCCCCAAAGGAGATCGGTCCTGAGTCAGCAAGTCTGTAAACTCTTTGCAGATTTGTCTGAAAATTAAGATAACAAGTTGTAATGTTGAAACTACTGCATATCTCGAGGGGAAAAAACTTTTATTCAGCAGTTTTTTGGGGGGAACTGTACTCAAGTTAACTTCCGGAAGCACTCCGCCCTTCCTCGCTGGTAAACATGGCACAGGTACAGAGTTAACAAGGGCTCGATGGAAGATTACCTTTGAAACGGCCCTGGATCATTTACCAATGCTTTATGAAAACATTTTTGTCCTGGATAAGAATGGACAACTCTTTTAAGAATAACTTTATAGAGGTTTTCACTACACTATTATACAAGACACATTTTTGATATTGCCTCTCCCTCTTGACAGGTTATTGTCTTAAATGAATTTAGATTAACATAAAATCCATTCCGACCATTTGTATGAATTCATCATAACTGAATAAGTTTCATTCCAAATTCCTGATATTTACATGTTATTTTGAAACATCCTATCGCGTACATTGAGCAAGAAAGTCAGTGTGCATATTCTGGCAAGGGTTATTAGCATTCTGTGCCCTTTCCCAATCTATAGAAACTACATTTTAGACTTACAATAAAAAACAACGTATGTAACATTATGCCCACGATTTTGTTACACAACACACCCCAATACGTCAAAGTGCATTCTAGTTTAGCATGTTAATAAGTGAATGCAATTGTGCGACAATCTGGTTATTCACTTAGCAATGTCGGTGCAGTCAGAACTAATCTTTGTTCCCATTGTGGGGTTCTGTTATACTCTGTGCACCCCTATGCAAAACAATGTACAAATAGCAATTTGGTACGTTAAATTCAAATTAAGATTTGGAATACAGAGGGGTGGTGACAAAGGTGTTCTTCACTAACACTCCACCCTTAGAAAAATCAGAGTAATGAAGGTGTATAAAATAATCACTATATATATATTACCCAGCTCCTATGAAATATGTCTATGTATGTATGTGGGTATGTGTGTGTATATGTCTGTCTGCATTTGTACATGTGCGTGTCCATATGTGTCTGTATGTATGTGTTTGTGTATGTGTGTGTATATGTCTGCCTGAATGAATGTGTGTGTGTATATGTCTGTCTGCATGTATGTGTGTGTATGTCTGCCTGCATGTATGTGTGTGTGTATGTTTGCCTGCATGTATGTGTGTGTATATATCTGCCTGCCTGTATGTGTGTGTGTATATGTCTGTCTACATGTATGTGTGTGTGTATGTCTGCCTGCATGTATGTGTGTGTATATATCTGCCTGCCTGTATGTGTGTGTGTATATGTCTGTCTACATGTGTGTATATATCTGCCTGCCTGTATGTGTGTGTGTATATGTCTGTCTACATGTCTGTGTGTATATATCTGCCTGCCTATATGTGGGTGTGTGTCTGTCTACATATATGTGTGTATATGTCTGTCTACATGTATATGTGTGTATATATCTGCCTGCCTATATGTGTGTGTGTGTCTGTCTACATGTATGTCTGTGTATATGTCTGCCTGCATATATGTGTATATGTCTGTCTACATGTCTGTGTGTATATATCTGCCTGCCTATATGTGTGTGTGTGTCTGTCTACATGTATGTGTGTATATGTCTGTCTACATGTATATGTGTGTATATATCTGCCTGCCTATATGTGTGTGTATGTCTGTCTACATGTATGTCTGTGTATATGTCTGCCTGCATATATGTGTGTGTATGTCTGCATGTATGTGTGTATATATCTGCCTGCCTGTATGTGTGTGTGTATATGTCTGTCTACATGTATGTGTGTGTATGTATCTGCCTGCCTGTATGTGTGTGTATATGTCTGTCTACATGTATGTCTGTGTATATGTCTGCCTGCATGTATGTGTGTATATGTTTGTCTGCCTGTATGTGTGTGTATATATCTGTCTACATGTATGTGTGTGTATATGTCTGCCTGCATTTATGTGTGTGTATGCCTGCCTGCCTGTGTGTGTGTATATGTCTGTCTACATGTGTGTTTATATCTGCCTGCCTGTATGTGTGTGTATTTATGTCTGTCTACATGTATGTGTGTATATCTACCTGCCTGCCTGTATATGTGTGTGTATATCTGCCTGCCTATATGTGTGTGTGTATATGTCTGTCTACATGTATGTGTGTATATGTCTGTCTACATGTATGTGTGTATATGTCTGCCTGCCTGTATGTGTGTATATGTCTGCCTGCATGTATGTGTGCGTGTATATGTCTGCCTGAATGTATGTGTGTGTATATGTATGTGGACAGTGCTGTGTGTGTTTATAGTTATGTTTGGAATTCTATTACATCTGAAGTATTGAACCAATTTTGAAAGTCTATAGAACTATGTAAAATATATTTCTAGGTGTTTTATATTGCACCTTTTGAAAGAATGCTTATTTCAATGGGAGTGTAACCATCGATACAAATTGCACCACCAACCTCCCAACGCTTATGCACCACAATGCCCTTCGGTGACATTTCAAATTCTTAATTAAAGGCTAGAAAACAACCTGGAAATTTCCTGCAACATTTCATCGCAGATAATTCACTTTTCACACATGTCTTTTCATCCAAGCGGTTCGGCTATATCCACTGCTAAATAATGTTTACTAACTGCTGGCAAAATATTATGGCTTAAATAATTCCCTCTGATGTGTGACCTCCCAACATGACGGTGGTTTGTGTCCTCTGACAGTGAAAGCATTGGACACCAACTGAGGCGGCACTGCTATTGATAGCAGCAGGTCATAAAATTAATACTAATAATGACAATACACGCACACAAGGTGCGAGTGCCCTGTATATGCTGTTATCAACCACTGTTTCACATGTTACAGTTAAACTTTTACCATCTATCTCCGATCTCTAACACTTGTAAGAATCCAAATGGTCAATTTTAGGATATTCACGTTGTCCAATTTGGAATCCAAGAACTCGCTCCATCACAACCCGAGCATTTCCCGCACCCCGTGTGCCCGACTTTTAAATTGCAGAACGGGAGACAGATGGGAAAAGAGCACAATTGAAGTCTCCATTAAAAAGAAAGGACTCACTTTGTCGCGAGTAACATGTTTTTGCGTGTCACTTGTTCATTGGGGTCGGAATGTTGCCGGTTGACGTACTCAGCTATCGCTTTGGCTGGGAATTCTGTTTCGCAAACGTAACCAAAATCTCGGGCAAGATGCACAGCTTCACCTGGACAGCGAAATGAATGGCATGTGTAAAATGTAGATATATATATATATATATGCATGTATGCATAACGCTTTAAATTCAAATTTTAAAACGCAATTGGTTTCCATGATGTTGAATTGATATAACAAGCAAACTAATGCCAGCAACCATTCTCAAAATGTTTAATAGAATTGTTTGACATATTACATTTTAAGTGGCTCAAAACCATTTTATAGCCCTGTAAAAGATGGCTGCCTTTTTACTTGCATTATTGAAATTTGGTTGGAGCTATATATTAAGTCGATTAAATGTAACGACATGACTGAGATAAGGAGGGTTGCAGGTTATATTGCTTGCAGGTTTGTTTAAAATGATCACTTTACTATTGGAACTGCCCAGCAGCAAAAATGGTAGTGTCTCTTTAAATATTTAGATTGTATTGCATGATAACTAACATCCGCATGCTGCACTCCGGGTTTCTTTCAGCATCATAATGTAAGAAATAGTTCAAAAGTACCCTGCTGGAACCCTCACACTACCATTTGTCACAAGCTAAATATTTGAAGCATGCAATAAAAAAAAACTCGGAAAGCTTCAGTGAGTCATTTAACGACATTACGAGGAGCTAAGTAGTGAACTGGATAGAATATCAAATAAATTGACAATATCTCTTTTGTTGTCATGCATTCAGTACCAGTCCAAACCATGTCTATACAACATCCTCTTGCACTTAAGCCTGTGTTCCGTAAACCCCAATGCAACTAAACAACAAAGCGTGTTGTAGTAATACAGTACAGCAATGGCCGTTTTTGCAATCTTTCACATGTTGGCTCATAAACATTATAAGGAAACATTATAGCGGAATGGTTCCCAAGACCCAGACTGGCTTTAGACAGCACTTTGTAAAAGGTTGAGTTGTGTGGATATGTTTGAACTTCTGCTGATTGTAAAAAGAACTGTTTGCAGATCAACCGCAGCAACCAGTTAAAGAATACAGAAGCAGTTCATTGACCAGGCAGAAATAGAGCAACACCCCATAGTTAAAGAAACATGATTCAAACCAAATGCTCCTGCAGTTCAGTACAATGCACCATGAAGAATCAACGATTCACAATTTTTTGTCATCACAATTAACTGGTCGATATAATGTTAAATTAATACACGGTTTCCCAGTGTATAAGTATTGCATAACTAAGCACTTAAAAAAAAACCAATCCTTGCAAACAACAGATATCTGTTCCTCTTGATCGGCTAGAATACATCATTCTCTAGAACCCTGTCTTTTTGTTGATTTCAAAGCCTTTGGTTTTAATTTCCTGAACCAGTTGGGTTTTACTGCAGGGCTTCCTGCCATTAGCCAGCTCCGGAAGGACGCATGCGCCAATTAGTGCTTCAAAGGCACAGTCCAGTAACTCGTTTCCATAAAATGGAACAGATCATAAACAATAACAACAGGACACAGTCCAACAGCCTGCCCCTTAGAAATCCAACTGGTCACACATTTATCAGCAAACCATCTACGCGTGAATCCACTCTTGGCTAATAATAACCCAGAACCATAATCAGATTAATGTAATGATTATCTTTAAGAACCTTTCTCCGCAAGACCCTGACACACTGGTCCGTTCTCAACATAGTTGTGGCGATGCTGCAACCCAGACTCTGCACAAAACGAGCCTCAATTATAAACAGATACAACAACCGATTTCACTCTTCGGACAGTTTTAAGACGTCCATCGAAAAACTGAAATAAGTCAGAGGGGCTGGACTTTATTTCTTATTCTCTAATCACATAACTTAATGCGTTCAATAGCATTAGGATAATCGGTTGATTGTCGCATTCTACAAATTGGGTAAATGAAGATTCCCCTGTACTGAACTTTCTTTCTGTGACGTCTGCGTTGCACTATTTTTTTTCAACCCAACAATCCTGAAAACGATATTTAATTGATGAACAAAACTGTGTCTTTGGGTTTCTCATTAGCACCCCATTCGTTTGAAGATTTTTTCAATCATTAGTAGCCAAATGTACAAATTAATTCATTCACCCCCCCCCCCAAAAAAAACACAACAGCGATGTTCAACCTTCCTACATTCCTCACAACATGCAGCCCATCCTCTGGCGATATCTGGTCATGCCAGGCTCTTTATACTCTTCCAGCGATCTAA
This sequence comes from Squalus acanthias, assembly GCA_030390025.1. NCBI lineage: Eukaryota > Metazoa > Chordata > Chondrichthyes > Squaliformes > Squalidae > Squalus > Squalus acanthias. The sequence continues at coordinate 134,284,320 of CM059432.1, forward strand.
TAACCCTGCCGAATGCTTACTGTATACACTAGGAGCCAGCCATTACAGTGTTCAGGACTAAAGCAGACAGCGCTTTGTTGCTTGTCACCACATTGAAGGGTTAACACGAGGCAACGACTGCTGAATGCTGGTGCGGGTTACATAAGGGCACGTGGCTTCACAAAAAACAAAATTTCCCGCTCTTGTACAGTACTGAAGCATCCCATGCTATTATTGTGCCTTTGTCTACATATGAGGAAAAATGCAATAAAGTTTACTTACCCTCAACAAGTGAGGTTAGCAGCGTAACATTAGCAGCTTTGCGTCTACCTGCTGGTAAATTTAATCCAATTTTGTCTAATTTTTCTCTTAATGACCTGCCTCCATTTTTAGATTTCGCCCTATTGAAAAAAGGGGGGAGCTCATGGTTAAATTGCAAATGCATACACATCCGGTCACACGCGTTTTTCACATATTAAATAATTCTAAAGTGTAGAGACTTTCACAAAAAAAATGAAAAATGCTCATTTTCAGATTACAAATCAATTTTCAAACGGAGTCACGGTTCCGCTATGGAGTAAAAGTTACTCCCTTTTCTAATCCAAACCTTTAATGATCTAAAACGACTTTTTTAATGCATTTGATTTTTGAATGAATTTGATTTAACAGCTCGTACTTGTGCCATTTAAATTGTGAAGGTATTAAAAATGCCATATGGAAGACTGTCTAATAAATATTGTATTTAAAATTGTTACGAATATACGTAATAAGTAGTTCTTATGAAAATATATATTGCCCTTCATTTATTACAGTATTCAGTGTGTGTTTTTCAATCTATTAGCAGAGACTGTTGGTCAATCCAACGGAACAGTCATGTGTGTATAGAACTAAAAAAAATGGCAAATCTGCATTGCAAGTGTTAACAACTCCACCTAAAATGTGATAATTGCCTTTTAAGGGTTATGGGAAACAAAAACAATTAGCAAATGGCGGAAATAAATAATGGTAACATTACTAAAATAATTTAATAGTGAGATGTGTTGTAAAAAGGGAGTTTCACTAATGTGTGTGCTGTCCTACTATGAAGCGGAGCTGAGTAGGAGGGTACCCAACGTACTAGTAGCCCTCACCTCCTGAGCACTCCTCCCAGCAACGAGGCGTTGAGACACTCGGGCGGAGACAGGCGTCTCTGCACTTCCGCCACCGTCACCTTGTACTTTGATGTTGAACTGAGGAGGGAGAGGCGACCCGGAACTGAACAGAACACCTCGTTCGGGTTCGCAACCCCGCCAAAGAGCCCGTCCTTATTGAGTGAGATCGAGGTGACAGCCCCACTGTGAGACTTAGATAGGGACATGGGACCTGAAACAGAACCATCAGACAAATCAATAATCATCCCCTGAAGAGCACACCTCTGCCATTTCCATAATCTAACATAAAAGGTCACTTTATAACTCTCTGCAGTTGTGGTCCCCACTAACCCAGCAACGCCAACCTCTGTACAATATAAAAAAAATTCAATTGGACCGATTCGGATTAGATTTTATGAAAGAGTCGATAATAAAGCAAGGCCTTTGTCACATTATTGGGATGTATTGTCATCATAAGCAGCATTCGCTGTGCACACTAATGCACTCTGTCCTCTACACCGAATTGGACTTTAGATTGTGCATTTTAAAACTGAAATAAAATGCAGTCCGATCATTTGAGCAAAATGCAGCACATTCAGATCAAATTGCAGCGTACCACGTCTTTATTAATAATATTGTCTTTGCAAAGTTATGTTGCTAACTGTGCATTTTGCTGCCAAGACCAATTTTGAAACGTTATGTCGGTCAATATCACAGTAAAGTCATTTGTGTAATAGAAAATGCCCCTGTGATTCAATGCAACACAAATAGACGCCTTGCATTACAAGTCAAGAGTAAACACATATTCTTATCTATTCCCGTTACCCTTTTAAACCCCTCGCATTGCTTTGCTTTGTGCTTCATTCATTTTTGTATTTAAACTTATTTGTTCAGACTAAATTGATTTCAATGGATTTATTTTGCAATAGCATATGCATTACAATAACTAGATGTGCTGGTTGATAATATTTTGTTTTATTCTCTTCTAATTCGGTTGCGTTACATTCTGCATCTGTACTTGCATCCTACAGCACTCAGCACGGGAGTAAAATAGTCATATTGCTTCTGCCTACAAAACGGACGCACACATACCGGAACATCAACACGTCAACTCCTTGCCTCAATTTATCAGTGCATAGCAACAACAAAAAACCCGATGTGATTTACAGGAAATTAAAGCAGGCGTTTTCGCCAAGTAACCTCCATTTAGTCAATGGGTCGCTCTAACTGTTCAGATAAAAAGAGCGCACTTCGGCTAAAAGTGAGCCATTGTGTAACTCTGATCATCGGTGGAGAATTAGACCCTTTAAACAATGCAACAAAGCCACTGAATGGCTAAATTTCCTCTTAACTCCAGAGAATCATCCAGTGCAGCTATGTGTATTTATCAAACCGTTCATTTTTATTATTGACTGACCGTCTAAAATGTAGGTTAGAGATTTTGTCTCTGCTTTGTTTCTATAAATATTACCATTTACATGTTTCCCCACAAAAAAAAGCACCTTTGCAGTGTAATCAAGTGCACTGCTTTGGGTTTCTCTTTATGCCACTGGAAATCTACTCTGGATCTTTGAAGACGTCGAGCTTCTAGTTCCGGATAGATCACTTGTGACATTAATAGCTCTGGGGAGGCTAATAGAGACAATAGGAGTTAAACGAACTCTTGAGATTACTAATAAAAGAGCCAATTATCATGTCGACGTGGAAAGAGCATCTCTTAAGATTTATCCCTTGCACATGTAATTTGACGTGACAAAACCTGGAGAAGCAGAAAGATGAAACTTAAGCCATTTAATCGTATGCTGCAGTTTTACGAATTAGTGTGTTTACACGCACTATATATAACATATATATAATAGATATTATATATAGTATGTATACACTTTAATTCGATATATATATAATCAGAATCAAAACAATCCTGCAGCAACTTCACAATAAGCAACTTAGCAATGAAAGCAGGCAGATCTTTAGGGTGGCTAAGCTAAGAATGCATATTTCCCAACCAAAGCTCCATAGAAATAAATACACGTCTAAATGCACATGACTAACCAGACCCTCAAAAGCATGTAACGCCAATCGACAGTATAATTGCTTCTGCAAGTTCAGGCATTTGGTTTGATTTATATGCTCCCTAATTCCTTTGCTCATTAAAGGAGCACAACTGTAAGGAATTCCTTAAATCCACACCAACGTTCAGAGTCTGAGATGTACAGACAGGATATTTTGTGTGAGTCCCCTCACGGAACCCAAAAAAGAAAGCAGCTAAGGACTATCCTGCAAGCCATCATGGCTGTTTCTTAATTGTCTTCAGTCCCTAGTTTGTCATTAGATGTTGCACACAATAAACTGGAGTAAAGCAGCCAAGATTTGCTGGGCTGTGTACCGCCTGTACAAACATGTTGGATGAGAAGCAAAATAAAAACTTGCCTTTCTTAATGACGGTATGGTCCTGGATGTTAATACCTTGGTCATCAACATGCTGAAATGGAATTAAAAAAAAATAGTACCGTAAACTTGTGGAAATAAAGCCTGCAGACAATCATTAGCATGGCAGGAACTGCGTGAAACTGAGCCACGTTAGAAGTTGCAACAATCCACCCAGAGCCTGGGCCATTCTTCTGAACAAAAATGATAATACAGTGCTATAACAACAGAATGATAATGCCCGTTCTTTGTTCAACATTTGCATAAGGCAGAAAACGATTTTTATTTTCGTTATAGTAAATGGTTTTTGTGTTTAATGGAACAACTGAAGTTGTAAGATTTGTGTATTTGATAATTTCTCTATGTAAGATTGAATGTGTGTGTGTGTGTGTGTGTGTGTTAGGGGGTGTAAATCGTTCTGACGACCATCCCCTAGCAGGTTCCTTTCGGAAATGCATTTTGTCCTCAGCTTTTACTTGTTACTGGAATCATTAAGTGAGAGCAAGTCTGTTCATTTCAACACCGACATGCAATACAGCGTCGGAATATGTTCGCCAATTCGACACGAATTCTACTGAGACTGAACGATTGGCAATCAGTGCAGAACAGCCAGTTCATTTACAAATAACACTCACTTCCAAAACGCCGCTGCAATGTCAGCGACAGATCCAACATCATCCATTCAGCTTTGATTTTTTTTCTTTATTATTATTTATTACTATTATACTCTCCATCTATAATCAACACTAGTTTCCCAGTACATTATTGGTAGATTCTCCATTATATTTTCCTCTCAAAATGTGGTTCAACCATTCACGCGCAACTTGCCCCAAGTGATTTTTGATTTTAAGTCGGGTTAGTTGTTAAAATGAATGCTGGCACTCCGTCCACATCAGCCATGCATTTAAAACGATCAAGAACGTGACTGAATCTATCGAGGTTTTGATTTGTGTTTTTTTTTACTAAGAGCCGTTTTGTTTAAAAGGTTTATAATCTGGGAGACTATATACTTTAAAAGTGATGTAAAAGAATATTTCCCCCACGATAATCGTGGCTAAAGGCGCTAAACACCCGTTTTACTCCCAACACCACAAAGATGTACACAATTGGCACCACTTTGACAATTTGAACAATTGACACCAGAGTGTTAAAGAGGCTTCATAATAATAATTACATTCCAAAGCCAGATCGGCAGGCTCTCCCACATTACTGAAATACAAACATTGAACAAATAATTCACGAAGGTAGGGGCTTTTTAATTCCGGTATCACACAAGCACAGTCGCACAAAAATAAGCTGAACCGTTTAGACTTATTTTTTTCTCTTCTTCTCTCAATAACACCTTTTTGTCAGCAGATTATGCCTTTGTTGTTAAATATTCTCCCGGAGTACTGGAGACGCATATCATACAGTTGAGGCTGTATTTGTAAGCTTGTTTACAGCAGATTTTTTTTTGTGTGTTAAAGAGCCAGTCACATTTAAGTAAAGTATAGCCGCAGGTATTAAGTGGAATGTTGAACAGCTTTCAATCGCTCTAAGCATTCATAATGAGTATTTGTTTGGAAATGAATGCATGACGGTTCCTTGCTTATGAATATTTTACGAGAGCTTTAAAATCGGCATTTTCTTTTACGAAATTAAAAGTAGTGTTTCGAAAAAGCATAGCCTCAAACTCAGCCGGCCAACAGGGCGGCTGTTTTTCATTCTGGGTTAATATGCATCTTTTGTTTGCAAGCTAAGCAATATCGTTCTAATAATTATTTCAGATTGTTGTTGAAGGAAGGAGTTCGTATTATGATATAATATAAAAACACAATTCTCTTCTACACTGAAAAAAAATGACAATTTAACACAATGCAAGCACATGTCTTTTGTATTGTTACAACCTCGGAACTGTAACTCCACAATGACCACGAGCATTGAAACCAGCTTTAGTAACTCGGTACAGCTAATAAAACATCCCTTATTTTCTCGGGGGTGGGTGGGGGGGGGGAATTAAAGTATCCACAGAATTATTTTTTTTAAAACAATTCCCCTCTTTGAAGCACTCAAGAAAGTACAGATTGAAATAAATCTGCTCTGCAAAGTTGAAATATTGAATAAAACACACCGAGTAATTCAATGTACTCTGGTGGGACCTAATTATTTAGTAAAATGCAAAAAAAAAAATTAAAAACACGAATGTTAAATGTAATTAATTGAAGACCATAAAATATCTATTTCTAGCCATGTAAAAGAGGAATCTGTTCGCATTTAACATGTAGCACTAAAACATGTGGTCAGCTTTTTTAAAACGAATACATTTTTTTGACTTGTGCTGCTTTATTGCCAATAAACAGATACAAAACGGCTCTCACATATGTGCTTGCTTGTCAATTTTATGATTAAAATCTTCTTAAGTAGATCAAGGGTTCACTAAAGCAGATTTTTGTACAGATTTTTAAAAATCCCCTCTGATTCGAAAACAGTTCCTTAAACTGCAAAAAGCAATAAAATAAAAAAAATTCCAAAGGGTTGCAATGAGCTACCTGTACATCCTCGATGGCGTGTGCGATGCTGTGGATGGGCAATGAGTCCCCCAGCCCGGAGTCGAGTCCGTGGGTGCTGTGGAGCAGGACCTCGGGCCGCCGGTACTCCCTGCGCGGGTCCAGGCCGGCTAGCTGGGGCAGCCCGCGGTGCTGGTGCAGGATCCCCGCTTCCTGGTTCTGTCTCTGCGGCCAGGTCGGGTGCTGCGGCTGCGGCTGCGGGTGCAGCGAGTTCAGCGAGTAGGGGTCGTTCACATGGGAATAGGGGTCCTGCGATTGCGGGTAGATGGGCTGGTACGGAGGAGGGAAGTAAGGTGGCTGGAAGTCCGTGTTAGGGGTGTGAGATAACGGCGGGGCGGTCGGATATGGAGACTGGCTGACCGTCCCTAACTGGGGCAACCGTGGAGTCCCATTACTGGTCCCATCGTGCCGATCCTGCAATGAAATCAGACATTAAAGTTGCATTTAAATTTAAAAAAAATCATTGCATTTTTGTTGCGGTGGCGTGATTGCATTCATAAGTTTTTAAAGGCAATAAATGTAAAGCATCACGAGGGGAGAATTCAGCAAAATATTATTCTCATAGGAGGTATGCTAAGGTTTCAACATCGAAAGTGCTACCAGTTTGGGGGTTGATTTAAATCTAGTGCCATCTCACTGTAACTCACCATCGCCGAGAAACTGTGCACTAACATCTGCGGACAGTCTGATCTGAGCTCGTCAGGGGGAAAAAAGAGAGAGACCTAGAGTGGAAAATTGGAAAAAAACAGTCCAGTACTATACAACTACAACACGATCACAACGCCGGGGAGTCACATGCAGGAGCAAGGCAGCAGAATCCATCAGAACTTGAAAAATGTCTTCATTGGGAACACACCAAAAAAAATATCAGAATTGTGTCTAGTTTCAGGGCGTCACGTCGATAGATTTCTCAAACTTTTTTTTTCTCTCTCTCCCTCCTTTCTCCTCCTCTAACGGCGAGCCGCGGCTTCAATTCCGCACATAATAGCAGATATTCATGACTATTAATATTACACGAATACTTAATAAGGGAAGAATGGTCGGAAATCGAGCGTGAAGCGAGGAAGCAACTAGAGGTGGTGTCTGTTATAAATGACGTCCATTGAATAAAGAATCAGTGTATCTAATCACAGAGAGAGAGAGAGAGAAAAGAGGGGGACACACTGCCGGGTCTGGCGAATCACAGGGAAGAGGAGAACATTTTAAAGTGATCGGGGGCATGCGAAAGTGAGAGAGCGAGGGAGAGAGAGAGAGGGGGGAGGAAAAGAAAGGATGGAGAGAGACACACAGAGAGAGAAAGAAAGGAACGGGAGAAAAGAAAGAGAGAGTGACACGGGAAGGAATTTGCACCTCGTTATCGTGTGAAAATCCAGAAAATGCCAAAGGCATGTCGGCGGCCACTCGTTTCCTGGCTGGGGAGAGACTACCTGAGCTCTCAGCTCGCTTCCTTTTCAGATCTTTTCCCGGAGCCGTGCGCTGCCCTGATCCCGGGTCACTAGCAGCCTGATCCATCGTGCAATGGGTTAAAAGTTAAGAGACGGAGGGAGCGACAGAGACACTATGGAGTCTCCAAAGCCCTCATTCGTTTTCACGCACTTTTACGCAAGCTGCTCCCTACTGAGATCCTAAAAACAGCACTTTTGTCTAAACTCAGCTCGAAGCCAGTTCCAAATAAACGGATTTCAGCTTTGATCGTTAACGTGCTTCGCCGGAAGATCGCGCCGATTCTTCATACTTTTCTCTGCTTTCTTTCTTTTTAAAAAAAACTAAGTTCCAGGAAAAAGTGAAACTAAAGGTCTGCTTGGTTTAACCCGCGGTGCGAGCTGTCTTCTTGCCTGCTGTACAAACCCGTTTGACTGGCTGTACAACTCCAAAACAACTCCCCAAATATTACCTAGCAAAGTCTGCAGATCAACTTTCTCAATCCGGGCACAGCCGCGGCCTTTAGCCGTAACCATCAAATGTCTGCTGCCATTTCCACACAAATTACACAAATCCTTTAATCAGAACGGCAACACAATTTGGCGCAGATTTCAATGTTTCAATGGGCGGTTGTGGGGGGAGGGAGGGAACGAACGTTTATTAACAAATGCAGACAGATACAAATTTTAGTTGATGGCAATTCATTCGAGTTTACTACATTAAAAAAATGCACTTCCTTCAGTTGCGGATCAAAGTTTTACTTTGCCACAGTGCTTTATGACAATAACGCAGGAAACTTAACATTTTACAGCATTTTTTTTTGCCTTCACAAACGTCGCCAGCGTACGGCCCTTTTAAAGATTTTTTTTTTTAAATCTATAAATGAAAGTTTGTAGCCAAATTTCTTAAATAGATCACATCTCAGATTTTTTTTTAACCTAATGGACATATGTCTTAAATCTCGTTTCCAGTATTGTTTACAAACGTGAGCTACTGACACACAATAGAGACTTGGTATACATACTGCAATCGGGGTTTGTATTATTTTGCAATATTATTAAGCCGAATAGCTGATTACTTCAAATTTTTTATCGTATTGCATTTTGTATAGAATAGATATTTGTGGAAGCATGCTTAATGCTTAAAAAAAACTTTGCAATATTCGATTTAAATGGGAGGTGATGCATAGATGTTCTTTCACTCGACGGTGCATTGAAAACTGCATTTTGGTTTTTTTTAAAGCTAATATAAAATTGCTTACCTCACACTCCTCATATTTGATATTGTCCGCTAATTTCCACAGCATTCTCATGGATTGGTGTAAAAGTGGTTGACTGGATGTCTCAGTGAGCGGACAGTCCTGTACAGAGAGTGTGTGTTGGTTTAGAGCTCTGTATGTGCTCTGAGATCTCCCTCTAATGGTCGATCGAGTTCCCCTCTCAGCTCTTTAGTAACTCGCTAATAACAGCCCAATTAGCATATGAACGCCAGCCAAACACTCATTCAACCACATTACTGCTCCAATGGACACAGGTACAGAGCTTGCCCTGCCGGCTGGCAATGGACGTCAACATAAATACATTGGAGGTGGACAGCGGCTTATAAATGCACATGGAGCCATTTATTGTATTGAATTGGAGCCCCAAATAGTTAAATTCTTCCATACCTGCCTATGCACAGAATACAAGTATATTATTTTATTTCCTGACTTAACTCTTTTCCCAACAGATATAATGATGATGCTACACTGTTTAGTTTTTACTTGATTATGCTTTCCCAAGAGGCTAATAATCCTATTGAAACATGAAGCTCAATTGTTTAAAGTACTGTGTAGTGTTTCACTTTTTAATAAGAGCAATTGCCCCTGATGAAGTGCACTCTAAATTTTCACCATGTTAAGTGGTGTCTCCACAATAGTAATAAATATATATTTACATATATTTTCAAACAGCTATTAATTTCATATTCCTTTGTGCATCAAGCACCCAACCTCCTTTCATGTGGTCCTCTAATAAGTAGTGGGTTTAACATTAACCCATTTGACAATGGATGTAGTTGATAGATTCCAAACTGATAGCGATTTCATTGCTTTTGCTAACGTTTTTCTAAAAGCATCTCACCAGGAAAATTCAGATAGAGAGGGTAAAGAAAGGGCAGCTTTATCATTATTTATGCAATTTATTTCTAGGAGACTTTTAAGCTTATTAGAATGGCAAAATCCAGTGGTGCTAAAATGCATTATTAATCAGATTCTTTCGGTGGCTATGTCTTCTATCGCATCCCTGGGAAAGAGTAGGTCTACTAGGGAGAACTTCTTTCGGAATTCCCCTCTCTTTGATATTTCGAGGCTTTAAATAACAAGCGAGTAAAGTGTTGGTTTGCTGCCATTGAGGTGGAAATCATGTTTGTCATGTAGCTATTCAATGCCATGCATAAACAGTGACTTAAAAGCAAACTACTTCGACCTAGCGCCGTCTTCCAAACCGTTTCACTATGCTTTACATAAAAGTTATTATCATAATAAATAGCTAATTGACTTTCAATTATGAATTGAGACAGAAGGTTATACGTGGTCTTTCATTCAAGGTGACAACGTGTGTAAGGGTGACTCTCAGCACAGGTAATCTGTGTGACCAGATCTAGGCGTCGTCCTTAGCTAATCTTCATTACCATTTTTGGTGGAGCTCTAGGACAAAGATGTCATCAGAACCTATTGTCTTTAATTAGAAGACCCGAGATATCAACCGGTTCAGAACACCTCGCTCCGAAAGGCCAAATCCTTTGAAACTTGATGAAAAATAATTTCGATCTTCATCATGCGCGAGTCACAGTGAGCATTGCGGCTAAAATGAGGTGAAAGTCTTTTGCTTATACCCGGATTTTTTTTTATGTAACTACCTGTCTATGTAGCTATATAACAAACACACACACACTTTAGTGTATGTCTTTTCTAATAGTTTTTGTTCTCCTGAGGCAAACAGTACAGCAGCATTTTTGGCTTTTAAAAATGATTGATTTTTTTCACTTGCTCACTTTCAACTGTTAAGTGTTTATTCATAACAAGCCGTTTGCATGAAGTGTGATTTGTCATTTTCAGGTTAACAGTTGAAGAGGAAACAGCCCCTTAAAATGTAATGCTATGAATTAAAACAGATAACGACTTTATATGATTATTGATTTAAAGCAATGGCACGAGTGAAGTTATAGCTTTTCTATTTTGTCTGCGTGCGAACGTCTATTCATTTAATGAATAGGTATTTGCTAGACTTAGGTTATTTTTCTCAAATAATATTATAGTGACCTTCTGTAAATTACTGTAATGTGTTAGTTTCTTGTAAAAGTCATTTAAATTTTAATGCATTCCTTCCTTTACTGGCAGACTCGTTGTGGAGTGCATGCAAGTAGTTGGTTTGTTTCAGAATGATTTATAAAATTAATCTTTAATTGACTGGCATATCAAAATGCAATGAATAATTAAAATGTGTGTTACTGTGGAGTGGAAACTATTTTTGACAGAACAGTCTGAAATAATGTTTTCAAATCTCGTTTTTGCAATCTGTGAGGAGCCTAAACCTGTGCAATTTATTCGAACCCTTCCCCCCTCCCCAATTTGCACTTTAAAAAAAATTAAATGTCATTCTATACACATGTAGCCATACCGAGGCTCACGTCGTTTAAAAAAAAATACCAGCGATTTTCTGTGGGGAGGGAAATATTCGCACCTGATTATTCGGTTAAAAAAACTTTTTATTGTACTGGGTTAAAATAAATGTAGCAATCCCTTTAAATTGTGCAAAGGTGGTGAAACAGATTACACGCAAGTTTTCTCTTTATTAATTTTTTTTAAATACTCACCAGATCTGCCTTTTCAGAATAGGGAAGAGAATAACTCCCCAGAGCACCTGTTGCAGTTTACATTGACTATTAAATCAAAGTGTAAATGCGTGGAAATACAGATTAAAAATGTAAACATTTGCCACATATTTTAACTTGGTGCACAGATGAAATGAACTTTTATTCTCCAATTACCCTATGACATTTTACCCATTATTCGCACCTGGCCTATACCGCGCATGTGCTTTGGACATTCTGACAATTTTTCGTTCCGCGGTGGAAATAATAAAGAAAATATAGATAGATATCTTACAATACGGCAAATACGTTTATTTTAATACTGCTGTCAATGTGTTTACTTTCGGGAAAAGTGGATTTCAATAAATTCTAATGTTGCAAATACCTATGTTGATCATCAGTATCTAACAAGCATTTTCTTAGGTACAGGTCTTTTCGTTTCAGCTGAGACAGAATTACCCCTTATCACTTCATAAGAACTTATACAACTGCACGTCAGTGTCTCCTCCTCTTTTCCCCAATAGAAATTACTAATTACTGTAAAGTTAGAAACTTATACCTAACTCCAACTTTCAAAAAACAATCACATATTTGGGAAATTAGAGATAACATAACTCTTCAATGCAAAACTGGAAGCATTACCACACTGTTTCAAATCTCAGTTTAAGAAAATCTAGGGAAACATGAAGCAGTACAATTAGGGTAAAAGGTTTGTATGGAGTAAACAGTACATAGGTTTTACAGACATATATATATATATATATGTATCTATACACGATTGGTTTCTCACTCAAAGTTATATGCTTCAAATGTTTGACAGAGATATGAAATATATTTAAAAGTTGATGCTGCTTTAATACCCATATAAATGTAATTGGTTGTCAAGTAGGCTTTCCAATAAACTTGAATCAAATCGTGTACTTTTTTTTGAAAAGGTAGTCTGCAGACACATATCCGATTATCAACATGTACAGCATTTAAAAGATAAATCTGAGAAAGGAAAATTGAAATTCAATTTTATTTGAACTTTCCTAGCAAACGCGTTATATTTGTTCCAAGTCTAGCAATATTGTTCTGTGTAACTACTAGACAAATGAAACAGTCGCATAGTCGCAATGTTAATGTAGACGTTAATCTTTCTTGTTTTTATTCTCATTGTGATTGGCCCCAAGTTAAGAGAAGTTGTAACATGGCGATGATCACAGTGGGCTGCTTTCGACATATATCTGGAGTACTGCGCCTATAGTAAGCTGACTACAAATTCAATTCAAAACACCGAATTAATCACAGAATTTTAAAAAAGGCAAGAAGGTTTGAGGCCTAGATATAAAGTGAGCTTTTCTACAGCCCACTGAAACAAAGCAACTGATGATGCATTTTAAACCACGACGAGTTTTACCTGCACTAGCGCTGTTCGGGATGTTTAAACTTCCCTTTTATTCAATTGCAAACTACATATAGTTTGTATCACTTACGTCATTCAGGTAAATACGATTGCAAGTACTACTAGAAAGTTTGGGCTCAAGGACTTTACTGCAATTCGTAATTCTTTGTCCCAATTCCTGGGATTTATCAATTATACGCGTACACATAATAAAACATTAGGCGCCAGTTAAAGAGCAACTTTCAGCAGCTAGTGGAACAAAGGTAATAATGCTGAAGGAGTGTAGTTACTAGAAAAGTCCACCTACCTGCCAGTCCCCCATTTTGCCCAGTATTGACATATCGCCTGGAGTTGCCCGTAGTGTCGTCAAATGATCTGCGAGCTGTTGAGTAATTTCTCCTTTTACCTCTACAGGATCATCTCACCTGGTCATAAAGTGCTGGGTGCCACCTGCCCGCGCCTGCGTACTCGTCAGGAATGTCAGTACCTAGCAGCTTCAAAAAATAGCCTGTCTCAGCACTGATGGATTTACAGCAGCCATGTACCTCTGCAGTCCAGATCCTCCATCAGCAACCAGATCTCATCCTGACCAACAACACACACAAAAAAGGGCTATTCATGACAAAAGAAGCTTCGCTGTGGTGAATTTGGGGGAGCTTATTGTATCCAGTCACCTACAATAGACAGAGGCCTCTGCAATTACTGGGGATGTTGTGAAGCAGGGTTCAGGTGATGGAGGCAGGGAAAGAATCACCAGCAAGGAAACACAGATAGAGCGCTTTGCAAAGTTTATCTAAAAGGTGGCGAGGCTGCCATTGATAGAGAGAAAAGAAGGGAGAGGGGAAGGAATCGACTTCAACAAGTGGTTGGAAAGTTTTTTTTTCCTTTGCTCCTTTTTTCGCTGGTGTATTGTGTTACCTGTGTACAAACAAAAAGGACCTGTTTGCGACATAAAGGACAAATGCGACCTGCTGTGTCCTTCATACAATCGAGCTAGTGTGTGTTTTATTTTGCTTCTTTTCCTAGTAATACGGTGGCGTCGGGATGTGTTGGTGCTGTTTACTTTAAGTGAATTATTATTGCACAGCATTTCTGCGATTGGATTGGCTGATGTCAAAATAAAATCGACGCAACAAATTAACCAGTATTTATAATACATCGTGAGGCGCAAAGGTCAGAAATTACATGCACAAGTCTAGTGGCGACGTTTGGAGCGAAAGGATAATCGATCGAATCAAGAAATTAAAAGAACCACGTTTAATAATAACGGCTACATGATATGTAACATATATATATATATATTCATAGAGAAAACTTTTCGTGGATATAATTCCAAAACGTGTAAATTAATGTTGCACCATGTTGCTGATTTTTAACTTAACTATTTTGTACATTTTGTGAGTGACAGGTGTTTTATATTAACTTTACAACTGTTCTGCGCCAGTCGCATGGTGCTGTGGTACTAATTGCTTTTTATTTAGAGGATAAAATAAATCTAGTTGTTGCTACACTAGTGCCCGCCTTACACAAAATGTTCACTTTTTGGCCAGGTGTCACATTTCGATTCCCTGGCTATTAAGCAGAAGCCATCCCCTTAATCACTTAATCTAATTAGGACGAGTGGACGCATTTGTGACTTTAGGCAATTAGAGTTTTTGTTATTTTCGAACTTTTTGAGGAAATTCCTTGAGATATCCTCATAATATACACGCACTTATTCTAAAGCCTGCTTATTCTAAGTAGATTGCTTGTTAAAACTTTGAAATTCTATTAGCTCGCCAAAGAGTTCCCTCCAGTATCAATTACATTTCATCGCACTGTAACAGACCGACACTTGTTGCACAAATGCAAAAGGTCGACTCAATGATGTTTGGTGCATCACATCTTTGTATATATCTTCAGTGTATATTCTGTTGTGTACGTGTTAGGTGTAACCTCTTCCGTGCATAGACAAAGCAGCCGCACACCACTTTAAAGTATTTGCAGTATTTGTATGGCTCCTTGAACAGCTATATGTTGCATGTGCACTACCTTCTAGTGTATATGTTACTCTTTTCGTGCGAATTACATATGTGTCATCTTTAAGTGTATATATTCATATTAACGTTATATTTTATTTTAGATGTATATAATTTCCAGAGTATACATATCAGAGGTATATTGACTGCAAGTGCACTTAGATTACTTGCATAGGTCAGCGGAAAATCCCTCTATATCGGTTTGGACTTTGACTTCTTAGTGAATGCATTTCAGGACTTTATCTCTTACATGTTTTAGGTCTATTTCGCTTTGTATGTGTCTGTTAAGCGTATAGAACTACTAAATGCATATGAGTTAGTATACGTCCTTTATATCTTTCGGTCTATACCGTGTTTACCGTGTATACCTGGTGGAAGCCTTGTAAAATGTCAAGCCATGCCCGCCCGTACACTTTTACACTATTAGGTGATTAACATTGAGGATCATCATTCTCTTTAAAACTATTTTGTAGAGTACATAAACACACGTGCGCACATCATTTGCACCTGTGGATTAGATTAATGTATCTTTTATTTTTCTCCTTATAGTGCTTAACATAACTGACCAGCCAATGACTGGCCAGACCCTAATCCTCACGAGCGAAGATTGCTGTAATTCTGTCTGTGCGCTGCAGTTACGACGTATGTGTATAAACATAGCTGTTTAATTACACACTTTCAGAGGTGCACACCAGCAATACTTCCGTTCGTTGAATTGTTTTATAAATTCAATGCAACGTTGAAATTAAGTATTAAGAATTCCCGGCTGCTGGAAATCAGACTTAAATCGGATTTGATTTCTGAAGATCTGGAGGGGGGGGGGGGGGGATGGTGAAAAAAAGTTTGTAGAAAATAATTATATTGTGATTTTTCTTTTTCACTTTTAATTTCAAAGAGCAACGTGCATTCAGGTTATACTGAGAGGAGGTGCTTGACTTGAGTAATGAAGCATGAAATGTGTGAATCCCACCGGAGCTGCCTGCACTTAGACAGATTATACAGGCCGGTTCAAATTACCAGAATTAGTACAGCTCACAAATTAATTACAATGCTGGCATCAACTTATTCTGTTATCGTTTAGAGTGGGAGAAAAAGAACCAGGGAAGCGAATCGCTGTTTACATTTTATTACCAGGGCCTTTTCCAGGCCCTCGTTAGGTACTGATCAGCCTGCTCAAAGTTTGTCATTAAAGTTTAAACTTTCAGTTATAGTGCAGGACATTCGCAGCCACCTGAGCTGGAACTGTCTGCTGCAGTCACCCCTTGCCGAGCATGCTTTATTTCCATCGAGTTATATTAGTGGATAAAAGTATACCTCCGATATTAATTATACACGGGGCGTAATGTCTGCTCTCTGGTTCGATTTCAAATATCACAGCGGCATCACTGTGCATTTTTCTATATTAACTGATCTATTCACCTATCCGAGTAAGCAATCAGGGTCAGAAAGAGTGGAAGAGAGAGAGAGAGATAGGAAATGTTGCATTGCTGGACAGGAGCACTCTTGAGCCTTCTAGTATTTGTTTCCATTTGTTTTTTTGATATCCGTCGCGAAATCTGGCAATTGTTATAACGTTCAAATTTACAACGATGCTAATTATTAATTAGAAAACTTCCGCACTCCGAAAACCAAAGTGTTACAGTGCCGTTTTTTCGTGGCGATTTTGTTGTGTCGCCTTTTATGCTCATGTTTTACTATCGGGGGTAGGTCCTGGGTCATTCTTCGGTTAACACCGAGCACAGTGGACTTTTTAAACCAAACTAAAAGTTGCTACACTCTCCCACTTCTGTATTAAACTTTAAGTCCTGCAATTATAGAATGTGAATCCGGACTTGGAAAACAAATGCATTCTTTCCATTTGATCATACCTGTGCCGAATTTAATCCCAAATAAAGCACCTCGGAGTTCATTTGATTTCTTACCGCGAAACTTCTCACTGCACAGGAGGTAGCAACCGCCCTGCACTGATATGTCACATTTTGGGTTGCATAATTTATACAATAATACAAGTTTTATTTCGGATAAGAATACTGTTCAGCTTGAACATCAAATTGGCAGTTTGATTCCGGATCCGAATAAAGAACAGTCCTTCCAGCAAGCGGCCTCAGAAGAATGCAACCAGTTAGTTAATTAAGGATTGCATTTTGATGAGGTATTTTTTTTTCTGCCGCCACCCTGTTTCATAATTATTCCACGCGGATTTGAAGAGATGCAAGGTGATTTTCTCTGCACGATATCATCCCATGGAACGCAAGGTCTCATTCTGCAATTTGTCTGCAAAGCAACTCATTCGTTTACGCAGCGAGTTCTTGCACCTTGAAAATTATCCCTGCCGAGCTGCTTCCACATTAGAGACTGTTAATATGCCCCGAAGACACATTTAAATGAGTGCATTAATACCGAGAAATGTGACCGAGGCGATGCGATTAGAAGTTGGATAGTTCGATGCTTTAGTAAGAAAGTTGCGCTGTCAAGAACCTCTGCTTTAAAATGCCCTTTGGGTTCCTCGCGAGTTGTTATTTGTAAATATTGCTACACAAAGTAGTAAAAGACTCTGGGGTCTTAAAACGGCCAATGAGCGCAGCAAACGTAAAATATGTGTGCAAATCAAAAAAGTTCCGAAATAGAGAGAGAGCGATTCCAGTAGCCCGTTTGCAGAATACAAATAGGGAACATCGAATACACTTGTCAATACAGCAGCGAATATCTTGCACTCTGCATTCGTAGTTCCAACGTCTCATTGCATTCTTGGAGTATGTCATTACAGTACTATTCTTTCACGGTGCATGAAGTAAATTATTAAAATATAACCACACGGTAAACCACGTCCAAATATTGGTAACTGTTTATATTCGTTAGAGGGACTCTATCTTGGAACGCAGACTAACACCTACGCTCTAGGGTAACACCTTTCTTCAGGAAAGTTTTGGAACAGAAGGGTGGAACACTTATCGTTTTAAGTGCACGTGTACTTTACAAAGTAAAACATACGTAGATTATTTCTAATAGTTGGTTAAGTAATTCACACTGTCGTTTATCTGCAAAGTTTGTCCCATTATAACGTTCTGTGTTGGTGCAGGTTCGACTGTCTTGAAAAAAAAATAGAATTATGTATTTTCACATCAATCTACCGTTCATTCATTATCGAAAACTATTTAACATAGCGCAGCTCGAGTCGATACATGCATTCTGAACACTTTCCGGTAAAAATTAAATAGCGAAAACCCCGGGCGTGTAATTGGGTTTGAGCCACAGAACGCAGTGAACGTTTCCTAATGAAGTATAGGGAGAGTGTCGGAGCATCCATTTCTGCAGCAACGTCTTAACCTTGCAAAAACATTTTATGTGGCACTAGTCTGATTCACCATTTATCTATATATGACTACAAAAATAAGCATAAATATGGATGGTATAGCAATAGACATACCTAAATATGTCTATGTGTGTAGACATGTATTTCGATCTTTGTACATGTACACACTCTTACTTGCCCATACGTGTCAGTACAGACCCATCTATTTATTCATTATGCAGGTATGTATCCCTGTTTGTATGTATGTATACACCATCTATCTAATGATAGAGAGACAGAGTCTATATGTATACTGCTGTCTATACCCTTCTGTATATCTATAGCCAACTACGTTTATACCCACAGATATACACATGCATACAGCTACACATGCATGTATACTTTTCTATATAGTATAAATAATTGTAGAGTGTAAAGGTGCAATACGAATGGGAGCGTGTTGAGAAATAACCTGTTTGCATTAAGTCTCCTATAAAAGCATTCCGGGGAGATTGTTGTGGTTTGGAGTTGTGTGTGGGGGTTCAGGTTTTCCCAAACACTGATGACCCATCCGCCCCATTTTGCTGCACATCTGTCCCAGTGAAAAGCACTTGCAGCTGCTGTCATTTGTAAAGATGTACACGAGACGGCTGGAAACAGGCAAGATTCGTAAGACGACATTTCCAGGGGGCTCCTTTCTGCAAAAAAAAGATAGGGTTTCATCAATAACGACACTGGGACTGACAGATAATAAAGGACGTGTCAATTTTATTTTGAGTTTTGTTACTTTTTCGGGAATGGGATGGCACGGTCGAGTGAAAGCCATTCCAAATGGTAAAAATATGTATTTCCATTTGCTTGCGCTCTCGGACACACAAATAGTAAGGTCTAGTGACTGGTGGAAAACACTAGCTGGATGCATGTGGAGCGCATTCTACCCAAGCACCGTGTGCCCTCTAGTGTGTGGGGACAGTAGCTATTTCAAAAATGGGCACACCGAGCAATCATTTCAATACATCAAAAATAAATGCATAAACTGGTTGAAAACACCAGCCAACAACAATAAAATTGCTGAAAATCAGAGTTCCATATCTGAGTACATTTCAGCAAATGTTTAATACAATTAAATCTACAATACTGCAGCTGGCAGCGGCGTGAAAGCTCAGACCATCTCCTCGTCTCTGTCAATCGATCCCTCGTGCTCTCCTCGTATTTCTTGTCGCCTAATCCCGTGTAATAATGCCCAACTTTTTTTTCAGTTTCGTTTCATTAGGCGAGGTTAGTGAAATCTGCCCCCTTTTGACACAGCATTATAGAACGAAACAGGCTAAAAAAAAAGCAAACACCTAACTCAAGAGTCCCGCTAATCCCTAAAACAGGCGAGCAGACACCGTCGGTGCATTTAGAAATATCTTAGCCGTACCTTATGGGGAAAGTAGTTTCGTTAGAAAAAAATCCAAAATCTCCCCCAGTTTAAATCGCAGGTCTGCAAAGTGAAAGCTAACGGTGTAAAATGCAATGCATGCATTGATGTTAGATATATCCAATAAGAGATAAGACTGTTGGTTGTTCCCCCAGCATAATGAACCCTCATTGCATTGCGGTGTTAAGAGTTTCCTTTGCATTCCGGTGAAATCTGTACGGGCTAATTGCAACATCTTTGCAAAAGGGATAAGGCGGGAAGAGGTACATATAGAATAAGGGATAAGTCAGAGTGATATAGAGAAAAAATGATAGAGAGGTAAATAGAATAAGGGATTGGGAGGGATACGTATAGAATAAAGGATGAAACAGAGGGAGAGATAAGTACAATAAGGGTTAGTGCAAAGAGCACCAGTGATACACGTACAATAGAGAAGGGCAGAGGGATACATATCAAATTAGGGATAAGCCGAAGAGAGATACATATAGAACCAGGGTTAGGACAGAGAGAGAGATACAGAATCAGGGATGGGGCAGTGAGAGACAGAGTGAGAGATTTAGAATTAAGGATAGAGCAGAGAGAGAGAGAGAGATTCTTATAGAACCAGGGATAATGCAGGAAGATAGGTAGACGATTCGGATAGGACACATAGAGCTACATATAGAATTGGGGTTTGAGCAGAGAAAGATAAATATGGAATTAAGAATAATGCAGGAAGATACATATAGAATAAGGAATAGGGCAGAGGGAGTTATATACACAATAAGGGGCGGAGCTGAACAAATGCAAATAGAATAAGAAATGTTAAGGAGCAAATTACAAACATGCTGCCGACCCCTCGGGGTTTGGAGTAAATTCTGTGCAGCACACATACCAGCACCAAACCTAAGACCCCTACCCCATGTACAAGGCTAGACTACTGCCATGTAATGAACTTCACCATTTCTGCCACTCAAGTCTTGAAAGAAGAAAGACTTGCATTTATATAGTGCGTTTCACAACCTTAGGACGTCCCAAAGCGCTTTACAGCCAATTAAGTACTTTTGAAGTGTAGTCACTGTTGTAATGTAAGAAATGCAGCAGCCAATCTGCTCACAGCAAGCTCCCACAAACAGCAATGTGATAATGACCAGATAGTATTCTTTTTTAGTGATGCTGATTGAGGGATTAAATATTGGCCAGATCCCTAGGGATAACTCCCCTGCTCTTCTTCGAAATACTGCCATGGGATCTTTTACGTCCACCTGAGAGGGCAGATGGGGCCTCGATTTAATGTCTCATCTGAAAGACGGCACCTCCAACAGTGCAGCACTCCCTCAGCACTGCACTGGGGTGTCAGCCTGGATTTTTGTGCTCAAGTCTCTGTAGTGGGACTGGAACCTACAACCTTCCTTGCTTGAACAGCCTTCAATGTCCAACGCACAGTAGCTTCAGATTTTCTAGCAGGTTGTTACTTCAACAGATCCATTTGGGCTGGATTATTTTTATTCTTGCTGGAGAGGGTACAACCCAGTATTCACTAGATGCATCCCAGTCACCGGTTTGTTTAAATGCATGTCTATAATTGACCACCAACAAATATGCAAGTTTCCTCCCCCAACCACCCCACTCCACCCCCCATCATCTTCCCATTTTCTTTGTGAAAAATGTAAATCATCCTGTCAGATAATAACTAAGAGTGGGTGTGTAGTGTCATAGGTGCAAGGGGATGATAGGTATCTGATGTCAGAGCAGGAACATTTACGGAAACATAATTTATATGTTCTGACCAATGACTGCACAGGTTACAGGGATATAATTTTCAGAAAATGCAAAGAGATAAAGTAACTTGTATATATTAAAAGGCTGTAATTCAATCAAGAGGACCTGGTGATGTCATAAACCCTAAGGCTGCCCTTATACAGTAGCTACTGATCTCAGCAGCTACAGTATCAATTCGCAGCCAGCAGCCTTTTATTTATAATGCCTGGCTATGAATCCAACTCTCACAGCCAGGAAAGAGCTCTGTTTTCATGCAGTACATTTGAAATGTATTAAGTACGGGTAAGAGGGTCTGCTTTCCCCAAAACATTTCTATAAACTCTGCTTTAAGTTCGCAAGTAGCCAGGAGATCCAATGAACTCCCCAAGCATTTCTTAAACTCGTCCTGACACAGTGCTGGAGTTATACTCCTTTTGTGTCATCAAGCCCGGGGGGGAAGGGACTGCTGCACTCTGGAGTCAGATCAACACCCCCCCAAGTCCAGAGTTACACTGTTACTGTTGGGAACTGCTTCTCAGTGACATAAACGTGGCAGTGTAACTGTACTCCTGGAGTCGTCTGCGCGGCACCAGAACTTGCTCAATGGCTTCCAACTCTTTCTACGGTTTCCTTTCTTTTCTTTTACATTGACTATTATTTCGAGGGGAAAATAATTGAATCCGTCGTGTAAATCATCGAGTTTGCTAGTATGACAAGAACAGTGATGGCAGTTGGAAGTAGTTCCACAATGACACGCAATAGCCCAGCGGCTGATCTGATTGCTAGATCCACAGAGCAGAGGGACAGCCTGTAATAATTCATAGATGGGTCCAACAAGTTTTTATTTTTTTAAGCAGCGAGTTGTTATTTGATTATGGTATATTATAATAGAGTTAACAAGTCTTTAGTAAAAAGAATTGGACACACATACCAGTGCACTAACATAGCCATCTCATATGTTTTAGGTAATATTATAGAGCACCCTGGGCCAGATTTTTAAAAGGTTATTACTCCTAACTATGGAGTCAGTAACCAGCAATGTTCAAATTCAACATGTACAGGGAGTTTCATCAGCTTGCTAATGAGATTCAATAGCTTACTATTGCTGCCAAGACAGTAACTAGTTTCAACCAGTGATAATCACACACACAGGCCGCGATTTCGCCTACTGAGGCGGGCTCAGTGTGGGCAGAGGTATGTGGCGGGATGCAACCCCGCTCCCGGCTTCATCCCTCTCTGTGACAAGAATTTTCAGTTGATTAGGCTTGTTAAACCAGCACAGCGAGGTTCCCGGCCAATTAATAGGAAGCGGGTCTGATGATGTCATTTGATGACGCATCATCAGCCGGTTTCCTTAAAGGGACCATGTCCACGTTAATTTTGACATTTGTGCTGTCAGTGTTCTACAGCATTAAGGTGCTGCAAACACTGACAAGCACTGCACAGAGGTGCACGGCTGCACCCAGGTGACTCCCTCCATAAGCATATGGAGGAAGTCACAGCACACAGGGAGATTCTCTTCCCTTCCAATGGGTGGAAGAGGCCTCCCCAGGAGACCAACGCAGCCTGGTTGCACATTGCACAGGAGGGCACAAGCAGGGATGTTGTCAGGAGGACCAGGCTGCAGTGATGCAAACCTTTCAATGATCTGAGCAGATCACAAAACATTACTGCAAAGCCACACTCAACCTCATCCTGCTGTGCCACTCATCACATCCCCATCACTCTGCCTTCCCTACCCTGCTCCTGCATATCCTTACTCACACCAATGGTGAGAGAGGTTGTTCCAAGGAGGTGACAGTGGATAGAGAGTTTACTCCAAACACTTCCAAACTGCATAAAACTGAAAAGTGTATTCCAAATCCTGAAGGCTCCAGCTTCTAATATTGGAAAGTGAACAGCTGTGAAATTGTAGCTTTTATACCTCTTTGGCAGCTGTCACCTATTCAGAGGAATGGAGAGTCAATGACAGCCCCACCTACTTACCTGACGTGATCCCCGAGCACCGGGAACCTCTTGAAAAAGCTGGTAAAATGGTAAGTGCATGGTAAAATGGTGTTTATGCACCTTTTAACAAGCTCTTAAGTATCTGAATTGGCTCACCCGTTGCTTGGTGTCGGGTCTGTAAAGCACAGACAGACCCGACACTTGGGAAACTGACATGGAGGCGGGTTGACAGCGGGATCCCAATCCACTGTCAATCTTTTTGATTTTGACAGTGGACCTACCTCCGAACCCGCCCTCTGAGCTCCGGCAAAATTCCGGCCACAGTGTGGACTAGACCCAGATTAATGGGATGGGGGAGGATTGCAAACAGCAAGTCCTATTCATGATATCACTGGACTGGAAATTTTTATTTCAAATCAACTGATAAAACAGACCCAGAAATTAAAATTCTTTAGTACTTTCATGAGTACTTGCTTCTTCGCAAATATATAATAAAAGTAAAATCTTCCCAGTAATTTGGGTGGATGTTTAACTTCTGATCCGTCAGGAGGTGTTCCACAGCTGACAATTTCATTTTCAACAGAAACATTACAAACTTAATGAAGGGAGCAATGGGCCAATTATTGCACAAAATAAAGTGATATAAAATACAATATAATTTATCATTGTGTCACTAGCAGATGACATAATCGCAACAAAATCACCCAAGATTCTTCTTGTTCTTCTTTCTCCCCATATAAGAAAATAAGGTATGCCAAGTATTTAGTCCTTAAGACAGCCCTGATTAATCAAACATGAAAATCAGTTTAGTTTCCTGTTAGCCGTGACCTCTGTAAATTCAACAGTCCTGTTGCAACTCAGACAATTAATGAGAAATCTCCTGTTCTTTGAATTATGCTGTAGCAATCTAAGCAGGCGTTTCTCTTTTTTGGAAAAGAAAATGCACAATTCCAACAATATAAATTCTAATTTTCCAGTGCACAAAAAGTAAAATGGCCATTTAAAGGCCTCTTTGAGCGAGCTTTTGACCATCCTTTCTAATGTCTCTTTTCTTGGCTCAGCATCCAATTTTTGACTACATCTCTGTGAAGCACTTTGGGAGATTTTTGCAAAGAAAGAACTTGCATTTATATACCACCTTTCACCATCCTAAGGACATCCCAAATCATTTCACAGCCAACAAAGTACTTTATTGAAGTGCAGGCATCGTTGTAATGTAAGCAAGTGTGGCTGCCAATTTGCACACAGCGAAGTGGAAAATGACTTTTTGCCCGGGCGCGGCGCCGCTAACGACGTCCGCTAAATTCAGCGGGAGTTTAGCGGTGGCGGTAACCTGGTAGCACTTCACCATACAGGCGGTGATCACCGTGCGCAGTGCCCCGTTTTCACCCCGCCTGCAAAATTGGCCCGCTCCCCCTGAATCTGCGCCAGGCGATGACAGCGACCAATTCAGGGGGGCGGGAACGGAGCGGCAGGAGGCTCGCGGGGTGCTAACTAAAGGGGATGTGGCGGGCGGGGGGAAAAAAAATGGGCCGACTTACTTGTCGCGACCTGTTGCGTCTTTGAACGCGGGGTCCGTGCCGCGATCTGGCAGCCTGGCACTCCTCTTGAGTGCCGGGCTGCTGGCACAGCACCCTGCTCCCCGGTGGTCCAGGTAGTGTCCTGCAGAGTTGTGGGCTTGGGCCCTCCCCTTTAATGAGGGGAAGAGCCCTTCCATGCGGCAGCGCTAGGTGGCCCAGTGCGTAGTGCTGCAGAACGCACCACCCTAATATTCGGGGTTAGCGCTCTAAGAAGGAAGGAACGCTTGAATTAGTGCTCCACCTCCCTCTTGGGGTGCTAAAACTGAAGTTAGCGATCGCCGGCGCTATTTTTCGCCGGGCGCTAAATTTAGCACCCAGGCGATGTTTGCGACCCAAAATAGTCGCTAACAAATTTTTCCACCAGGGTCTCCTTTACCTTTCTGGGGGTTGGCATCTAATCCAATCCATGATGTGGAGATGCCGGCGTTGGACTGGGGTGGACAAAAATGAGAAGTCGCACAACACCAGGTTATAGTCCAACAGATTTATTTAATTTTACAAGCTTTCGAAGCAGTTCGCTCCTTGCTAACTTACCTGACGAAGGAGCGAACTGCTTCGAAAGCTTGTAAAATTAAATAAATCTGTTGGACTATAACCTGGTGTTGTGCGACTTCTCATTTTAATCCAATCCAGACAGGTGGGATTAAATTCTCCTCCTTTTGCTGGTTAGAAGGTTCTTATTACATGAAATGAGTTTGAACAGTTTTAATCCAGTTCCCACTTGGTGTGGACCCAAATTTGGCACTTTTACATTAAGATCAGGTAAGTTTACAATGTGTCCAGGGCGTCCAACAAAGGTCTGAACACTTTGCAAAGCAGATTTGACATCACACTGGATCTACGCTTCATGCAGTGTCAAACTGAAGCAGTGAGACTTCCCCTCCAGGGACTCTCACTCCACTTCACTCCAGATTTATATACTGCTGTTTCAGTGTACTGCAAAGCTGAAACTGCTTTGCATCAATGTGACACTTGCCGTGCGAATGGACCCTAAATTGGCACACTCACTCAGAAGGGCCACATGCCATTTGTTAAGGGAAATGGAAATATCACACTGATGTGAGTGGAGGCACTCTTAAACTGGCATTAAATCTCCTTGAAGGAGAGTTTTCTCTATACACCAGCTGGAGCAAAATTGTGAACCTCAGTGTCACTGAAAAAAACATGCCCCAGTTCTGAGGCAAAGCAGAAAGAGTTACCCTACATCTAAACTATGGTATACCTGACCCTGGTCAGGATGCTGAAAAATGCTCCATTCCTCACTGACACCCCTTACCTTGATGAGCACATAAGTTCACTGAAAGACAATAGAAAGTACTGCTGTAAATACAGTGAGTAAAGGGAATCAGACAAATCTTTTAAAAGTCAGCAGAACTGCAAAAAGTGCTTCAATGCAGAGGCTTAGCTGTTTCAAAAAGTGCATCACAAACAACCCCACAAAAGCTAGCTGACCTGGAAATTCAGCCCCAGGACTGTTTTCTTCACCTTTCTATAGAACGACACACTGTACCTAATACAAATATTTGCATTTCTAAAGACCTGCTCAATAATTTCTGTTCTAAGGTCTAAATGGCCAGAATAGGCATAACAGAGGGATTGGGGGAGGGAGGTGAGCCACTTGTGATCCCTTATCAGTGCCTGTGTGATAGTAAACACCAATACAATTTCAAACAGTGGAATGCTAGACATTTGCCGATGTAAATGATTGCTTTCAGTCAATTGTTCTTGCAAGGTGCTTTTATTTTTGGTGGGCTTGAGGAAAGTGTTATGCTGCCGAAGCACATGATGTTAGAGTTAAAATTTTCACGGATCTGATTTTAAGAGAAGTGGAAAGATTGCTTCCCTACAAGCTACATAACATGTATAAGCTAGCAGATTTTCTCATTTCAAATACATAACTTAGTATTGTAAAAATGGTGTACAGGTCGCAATAAAAGTTGCTTCCATCACTTCAGCATTGGGCAGCCAAGTGGCTAGTATTCATCCACACCGGTGTGTAAATCACACTCTTAGGTTGAAGGAGTGTGAAAGTGAAGTGTATACGCCTGGTTTTATGATCAGTACTGCAGATGTAAATTCAATACTTTCTGGTACTACATCATCAAATTAATATGATCCTTTGGTCTATGTCACTCAGTAGTATTAATAGCCTGAATTGTGGCTCATTCTTTGCCGTTCATCCTGAAAACTTTTTCAAAACAAATAGCTTCTTCATGTTGTCTGTAATACTGTACTGGAAATTCAAACACATATGGACACAGGATCACATTGCTAGAATAACATGGGATGTTCAGTTAAGCTTCATTATGTAAAACTCCATTATGATATAATATTATATTATTTAGAATGTGGAGGTGGAGGAAGTGAACTAATTGCGAATAGATTAAAGGTTTCATAGTACGTCGTATATTTAGTATTGTTATGTTGTATTTGGTTCCAATTTAATGGAATAAATGCACCTTATAAGGAAATAATTAAACAGACCTCTCCTGTATAAGTGTTTCCTTATGATTCTTTACTGCCTTTTCTTGGTAAATAGCACCATCTCTTGTGTTTTTTGCACATTGCATGTTACTATTGGAACTATTATGGTGAAAATAAAAAGAAACAGAATCACTAAGTACCTAGTGACCTTGTTAAACCCCAGCATAGGGAAACTCCAGACCTTCCTCTTTAACCCAATTTGAAGCTCATCCTGTTGAAATGGAGGCAGATTGAACACCCTACAATCACCACCACCAATCAATGTGGATTGATACATTGCAAAAGATAAGTCAACCCAAAAAATAAAATTGTGAATTAACCGAGGCTGAATTGGAGAAATTTCTCAAGATTTCATCTTCATTCCTGACCTACTGACAGCAACAGATACCATAGCACAAGAATGTGAAGGAAACCAGTATGTATAAAGCAACCCATTGCAGAGAAATCAACAAGGCTTGACAGAAAGGACTAAAAGAAAGACTTGCATTTATATAGCACCTTTCATGACCTCAAGATGTCACAAGGCACTTTACCTTGGCACTAACTCTAACCCTGATGCAATTTATATTTTGGAGCAGGCCTTCATCTTGTTACTGATGAATCTAATTTAAAAAAATATTCCCTCCCTATTTTCGTCAGTTTTCCCCTGTTTAGTGTCCTGCACTATTCCCCAACTGAGACATGGATAGATAGATGGCCACCATCGGCATTTCTGCCCCTTTTGATGCGGCTGGTAGGAGGTGAGTAAGAGGGGTATGAATTGATTGCCCTTCCCTTGGGGAAGCACTTCACCTCCAAATAACTCCTTTCCCAATAAAAGCTGTTGAAACAGGCTCTATCTGATGACAGTTTCCAGTTTCTGACAAAGGGTTCACAACCAAAGGCTGTCCTATCATTTCTCTTTACAGGTGCTGACTCACTTGCCAAGCAGTTCTAGAATTTTGTGTTTTCACACTTATCAGTTGTGATTAATATTCAGCATCTTCGTGTTAAGTATAGCTAACAGTTGCCTTCAAACATTTGTGTGAATAATTATGAAGAAAAAAGGGAGAATAGTAGACAATTTACATACACAAGAAACCTCCACAACTCGTTCTCATTTGTTGGATGTGTCGTTTCTTGGTACACAGCGCCATCTAATGTTTTTACTAAACATTTCATCAAAAATATTCCTAAATTCAAGTTTATCAAAAATGAGAAGTCGCACAACACCAGGTTATAGTCCAACAGTTTTATTTGAAATTACGAGCTTTCGGAGCTCTGCTCCTTCTTCAGGTACAGGTACAGTGAGGGAATACAGTTTATCAACACAGATTTGGACTGAAATTCTGAACATTCATACATGGAAGATGCCCAAGAGTCATTGATACAAAAAAATTGCACAGAATGAGGGAGAGATTCCTAAAAGGAACAAGATTTTGCTTTTTGTCAGCAGGATTCTTGGCAAAAAAATCCACGGGGGGGAAATGAGAATTTCTTTTATGCAGCGAGTTGTTATGATCTGGAATGCACTGCCTGAAAGGGTGGTGGAAGCAGATTCAATAGTAACTTTCAAAGGGGAATTGGATATATATTTGAAAAGGAGGAATTTGCTGGGCTATGGGGAAAGAACAGGGGAGTGGGACTAATTGGACTGCTCTTTCAAAGAGGCACGATGGGCCGAATGGCCTCCTCTTGTGTTGTATGATTCTATGATTCTGTGGGGGGAAATAAAGGAAGAGTATAATACTGATAAATAATGTCGATGAAAAATGTGAGATACAAAGGTTTAAGAGAAATACAGGTGCCAAATTGGGTGAGATTTATCTACGGATAAAAGGACAAAAACTAAACTGAGAAGACAAGGCCAAAAGAATGCTGAAATATTGAAGAGAGATGCCAAAAGTAGGGAGTCAAATGAAAATTACAATGACAGCCAATGGTGCATAGATGTTTTTCCTATGTAATTAACCCCCAAATTGTCTCTTGACCCCATTCCCAACTGCTGACCGCTGAAAGGTTATCATGGATTAGCTGATTTTTAGAATACTTGTTTTAATATCTTATAATCATTAATATCTTATAATCATCAGTAATGGATTTATAATTGTGTGTAAGAATTAAATGTAGAAGTCTGTAATCACCAATTGTATGCAATGATAACCAAAATTATTTATGACATGTAGCCCTTTTGCTTATAATTAAAAGTCTGTGAGTAAGCTGTAACCAGACCGCCTGGGGTGAGGAAAAGGATTGCTATGGTCAAATAGGGAGGCTGTGGGTGAAAGTTGGATATTAGCCAACAGTAAGGATGAGACAGAGAGTGCAGCTAGCCTGGGAAACAAGGTCAGGTGTAGCTACCATTGTGTTGGAATGTTATGATGTCTGCTGTGAATTAAAAACATGGCCTTTAACAGTGAACAGCAAGGGCATGTGTCTCTCCACTATGGAGACATGTTGCTTTTGTGTTGCTATAACTACCCCAGATATGACTCTTGATGGTCAAAAACAGATGATTTAAGGATGTCATAAGACTAGATCCAGTGTAAGCCAAGGTGCTGCGGACGTGACATCTTTATGATTGATTTTTGAGTTTTGGGTGTAAGCCAGTGATTGGTTCAGGAGGACTCTATAGATTTTCAATGAGAGTAAGGGTATAAGAAGGGGCTCGCAACAGCCACAAAGTGTAGAAGGTTTCAGAAAGAGTAGAAGACTTCAGGAACAAACCGTGAGAGAAAGAGAGATGAAAGACAAGAGACACAGGATGCAGCTTACTCATGGTTGCGACTTCTACCCAGAGGAGAATGGATAAGCCTCAATTATTCTCTGTAAACTGCTGCTCAAATATTGTAATGTATTAAGTCTTGCTTGTGTTGAATAAAGTTAAATCACTGTCCCTAATACGGGTCAACCTTGAATCAGTTGGAACCAGGGTCCCTCTGGGATCTTATACCACCTATCGTCCCTTCATGGCCCCCATGTTAGCTCTCATTGTAAATGGTCCCCTCTCCTCAGGTACTGCCCCCTCCCTTTCAAAACTGCCGTCAACACACCCCTCCTCAAAAAAACCACCGTCGATCTCTTTGTCCTTGGAAACTACCGTCCATCTCCAACCTCCCTTTCCTCTCCAAAGTTCTTGAACCTCCCAAATTCGTGTCCATTTTTCCCGCAAATCCATGTTTGACTCTCTCGAATCAGGTTTCCGCCCCTGCCACAGCACTGAAATTGCCCTACTCAAAGTCATGAATGCCATTCTCTGTGACTGGGAATAATGCACCAGTCCTCCTCATTCTTCTCGATCTTTCTGTTGCCTTTTATATGATCGACCACGCCTTCCTATTTCAACGCCTCTCCTGCGGTGTCCAGCTTCTTGCGCCTGCCTTCACTTGGTTCCACTCTTACCTATCCAATCGTAGCAAGGGCATCTCCAGCTATGGCTTCTATTCCCACCCCTACACCATTACCTTTGGAGTCCCCAAAGGTTCTATCCTTGGCCCCTTTCTCTTCCTCATCTACATGCCGCCACATGGCGACATCATCTGAAGACATGGGGTCAGGTGCTTCATGGACGCTGATGACATCCAGCTCTACCTCATCACCACCTATATTGACCCTTTCACTGCCTCTGTGTTGTCAGACTGCTTGTGCAACATCCAGTCCTGCAGTTCTTCCAGTTAAATATTAGGAAGACCAAAGTCACTGGCGCGATTTTGCGGTCAGCGGCGAAGGAACAGTGTTCGCCGTTCATTACGTTGACAACAGAGCTTTTCTGGCCTTTTGAGCAGAAACTTACTGTCATCAGGCATCTGATCCAGCGCAGTACTCTCTACAGGGCATCTGTGGTGTCTGTGAGCAAGCAACGGCAAGGCTCTTCAACCAATCAGATTGAAGAATCCTCACTGAGACATGCAGAGCCTAAACCAGGAAGTAAGCCATGAATTATAAATTAGATTTAAATCATGTACAGAAACCGAAATAAAGATTGTGAAATAAAGATGGGATTAAGAGAGAGAGAGAGAGATAAAAGAGACAGCTAGAAAAAGTTTTTTAAATTAATTAATCGCATAGGGAAAAAAATTAATTATTTTTTAAAAATCTCCAACACTCATTACTTTCTGAAGGAATGAGACTCCATACTTGTAAAATTACATTTTCAGGGCCAGAGAAGTTGTTTGGCAGTAATTATGATTGATCTCACCGTTAAAAATTCAACTTACACCTGAATGCACCAGCCCTAACTTTCTCTGCCGTGTTGTTGAGATTAATTTATCTCTGGTCTTTCAAATAATCAGGATCGAGTGCAAACCAATATGGTGGGTATGTTGTGTTTAATCGGAGTTACAGACGGATATAACACACTAGTTATACAGCAAAAACATACGACCATGACAAGTAGCAGCAGGTACCGGTCTAGATCGGACAGACGGCTGGCGTGCGCGAACAGCTCTTCTTCTCTGTCTTTCTCTCTTCTAGAACCGCCAAGAGTGATTAGACTAGGGTCAGCATGGGTCCACTCTCGGAAGAGTGTTAGACTATCGATCCACTCTCAGAAGTTCTTCGCTCCACTGTCTGTGCTAGGGACTTTTCAGGTCCTTCTTTTATACTATTTTTAGGGGTGGACCTGAGGTAGAATATTGACAAGACCATTTAACCTACAGAGGTTCCCCTTAAAACAAGGTGCCCAATGGCATGTCGAGTTCCTTGTCTAAACGTACAGATGAAAACCCTCCCTTAAGGGGTCTTATGCTTTTCCTCACATGTTTTTCTTGTTTATACATTTTGAAGGCCAATCCATCTGAATTCCACGTATCTCGTCCATCCTTGTCCTCCCTGGTGCAGCCAGTGCATACCAGTCACAGCCTTGGGCCTTTTAATCAGAGGCCCATGCTAGAGCTATCTGCTCAGCCAGCCGCTATTCAAATACATTTTCCCCATATCTAACAAACAATTCTAGCCTGAGATGATACATTAACTCCCGTAAATGCCTTCTATTCTATGTTCTTATACTAATTAACTTCTACATATCTTCGCAAGCAGTTCTGTTAAACGAGCTCCCAATTCCTAACTTAGCATTATAATATGGTTATTAGCGGTAATGGGAGAAACATATGGCCAAATTAAAGATACAGTCAGCGGCCTTCCTAGCATACAAACAGCAGACAGCTAGCCTGGGAAGCAAGGCCATATGTGAATGCCACTGTTGGAATGCTATAACATCCGCAGGGGACTGAAAACATGGGCAAATTTTAAGCATCTATCCATCTAATCTAATACTAGTCTGAAGCTCTAATACAAGTTTCCCAGAAAACAAAACTTAAGCAGTTCCAGTAAAACACAACTTACTTGTCTCGAGCTCCAATACAATCATTTAAACACAGTATTATTCGCGTCACACTTTAATTCGCATAACCATATACAGTTCTAACAGTGTTTAGTGGGTAACTAGTGGGTAAGTACAGCAACTTCACGCCATTGCATGTATTTCAATGCTGAGTCTATCAGTGAGGTACTGTTACAGCGCAGCTTGTGGAGGAGCAGGGTAACTTCCGTATTTCCGCTTTTAATTGCCCATGTGCAGACACCGGAAGTTGCTGTCCAATTTACTCCATAATAACGACGAGCGCTGTTAGCCTCGCCGTTATTCTCAATACAAAATCCAGGCCATCACTTCAACTCTGCCACAAACTCCGTTCCCTCGTCACTATTTGCATTCCCCTCTCCGGCCGCTGTCTTAGGTTGAACAAACTGTTTGCAATCTGACCAGAGCTTCAAACCCATATCCTCTCTATCACAAAGACTGCCTACTTCCACTTCTGTAACATCACCTGTCTGCACCCTTGCCTCAAACCATATGCTGCCAAAACCCTTATCCATGCCTTTCTCACTTCCAGACTTGACTGCTCCAATGCCCTCCTGGCCAGTCTCCCATCCGCTACCCTCCATAAACTTCAGCTCATCCCAAACTGTGCTTCCCATATCCTATCCTACACTAATTCCCGCTTACCTGTCATCCCTGTCCCTGCTGACTTACACTGGCTCCCAGTCCCCCAATGCCTCCAATTAAAAATATCATCCTTGTGTTCAAATTGCCCCTCCTTATCTCTGTAAACGCCTTCAGCACTACAGTCCACCCAGAACTCTGCATTCCAACAAATTCGGCCTCTTCTGCATTCTCCCTTCCCTTTGCCACAACATTGGTGGCCGTGCTTTCAGACACCTAGGGGGTGATTTTATCAATGGGGACGTGATGGAGGCGGGACTGCTGCTTGTCGGGTTTTAGTCCCGCCTCCATCGATGTCCGGCCAACCCACGCTATTT
This sequence comes from Squalus acanthias, assembly GCA_030390025.1. Taxonomy (NCBI): domain Eukaryota; kingdom Metazoa; phylum Chordata; class Chondrichthyes; order Squaliformes; family Squalidae; genus Squalus; species Squalus acanthias. The sequence continues at coordinate 134,317,841 of CM059432.1, forward strand.
TCCCTTGATTGACTTTGTTAAGCCCATCCAGCGGGTTTAGCAGGCCAATTAAGGGAAAGCTGGTGACAGAGAACGTCAGCGTATGACGTTTCATCTGTCAAGATTTTTTGACAGATGAATTGTCATCGTTTGACAGCCATGTGAAGCTGTCAAACACTGACAATCTGTCTTCTAAGTTGAGTCCTTTACTCAAGACTCACTTAGAAAGCTTTCCTGAGCAGAAAGCTGCTGCATTTAAGAATGCAGCGGCCATTCTGCTTTCTCTGCCGGTGAGATGAGGCAGCTCTGCAGCCTAAAGGGATGAAGCCTGGAGGAAGAAGCAAAGGTAAGTAATCTTATTAAAACACTTTATCACAGAATCCCCACAGTGCAGATAGAGGCCATTTCGGCCCATCGAGCCTGCACCGACACATATCCCACCCTATCCCCGTAACCCCACGTATTTAATCCCCCCTAACACTAAGGGTCAATTTATCATAGCCAAATCAACCTAACCCGCACATCTTTGGACTGTGGGAGGAAACCGGAGCACCCGGAGGAAACCCACGCAGACACGGGGAGAATGTGCAAACTCCACACAGACAGTCATCCCGAGGCCGGATTTGAACCCGGGGTCCCTGGCACTGTGAGGTAACAGTGCTAACCACTATGCCACCGTGTTGCCCATGAGGTGACTTTAGAGTCACCTCACACACTTACCTCTCCACACTTGCACTCATCACTCACCTGCACAACGCACTTTTCGGCCCCTTCGACCCCCGCAGATCCACGGCTCGCCTCGCTGACCCTGGCGAGGTTCGGAGCCGTCGGGAAGCCCACGCTTTAGGGCTCAAAATAGAAATTAGCCAAAAAACTGTCTGTTAACTACCTGATAACAGGCAGTTAATTGGCACTAATCCCCTTTCCACCTCGAGGAGACGGGACCCGCCGCGGGTCGGGTACCCGCCTCCTGGGAAGATGGCACGGAGGCGGGATGGGTACCCACTCCCAGATTCTGCCATTTTCCCGGCAGTCCCACCTCCATACCTGCCTCCCCAGGGCTGGCAAAATCGCCCCCCTAAGCTCTGGAACTCCCTTCCTAAACCCCTTTGCATCTCCATTTACCTCTCCTCCTTTAAGACCCTTCTTAAAACCCACCTCTTTGACCAAGTTCACCCCTCCTAATATCTCCATAAAGGCATTATATAAATGCAAATTGTTGCTGTCAGTAGCATGCAATCAGGACCAAGTGACTTGCCCATTTTGACTTCTGCTAATTTTTTCATAACCAATTAGTTTTTTAGTTATTTCTTACACTTTTCCACATCTTCCTCCAGTACACCTACATTCTCATTTCCACCATAATTTGTCAACTGAAAACAAAATAGCTGCAGCAGAATTGTATTCCATCACAATCTGTAACCTCATGGCCCAGCATATCCCTCACTCTACCATTACCATCAAGCCAGGGGACCAACCCTGGTTCAATAAGGAGTGCAGAAGAACATGCCAGGAGCAGCACCAGGAGTACCTAAAAATGAGGTGCCAACCTGGGGAAGCTGCAACACAGGACTACATGCATACTAAACAGCGGAAGCAGCATGTTATAGACAGAGCTAAGCAATCCCACAATCAACGGATCAGATCAAAGCTCTGCAGTCCTGCAACATCCAGTCATGAATGGTGGTGGACCATTAAACAACTTATGGGAGGAGGAGGCTCCATGAATATCCCCATCCTCAATGATGGCAGAGCCCAGCATGCGAGTGCAAAAGACAAGGCTGAAGCATTTGCAACCATCTTCAGCCAGAAGTGCCGAGTGGATGATTCATATCAGCAAAGGCTGTGGGCCCCGACAACATCCCAGCTGTCGTGCTGAAGACTTGTGCTCCAGAACTAGCCATGCTTCTAGCCAAGCTGTTCCAGTACAGTTACAACACTGGCATCTACCCGACAATGTGGAAAACTGCCCAGGTATGTCCTGTCCACAAAAAGCAGGACAAATCCAATCCATCCAATTACCGCCCCATCAGCCTACTCTCAATCATCAGCAAAGTGATGGAAGGTGTCGTCGACAGTGGTATCAAGTGGCACTTACTCACCAATAACCTGCTCACCGATGCTCAGTTTGGGTTCTGCCAGGACCACTTGGCTCCAGGCCTCATTACAGCCTTGGTCCAAACATGGACAAAAGAGCTGAATTCCAGAGGTGAGGTGAGAGTGACTGCCCTTGACATCAAGGCAGCATTTGACTGAGTGTGGCATCAAAGAGCCCTAGTAAAATTGAAGTCAATGGGAAACAGGGGGAAAACGCTCCACTGGCTGGAGTCATACCTAACACAAAGGAAGATGGTTGTGGTTGTTGGAGGTCAATCATTTCAGCCCCAGGACATCACTGCAGGAGTTCCTCAGGGCAGTGTCCTAGGCCCAACCATCTTCAGCTGCTTCATCAATCACCTTTCCTCCATCATAAGGTCAGAAGTGGGGATGTTTGCTGATGATTTCACAGTGTTCAGTTCCATTCGCAACTCCTCAGATAATGAAGCAGTCCATGCCCACATGCAGCAAGACCTGGACAACATTCAGGCTTGGCCTGATAAGTGGCAGGTAACAATCGCGCCACACAAGTGCCAGGCAATGAATGTCTCCAACAAGTGAGAGTCTAACCACCTTCCCATGACATTCAACGGCATTACCATCGCCAGATCCCCCACCATCAACATCCTGGGGGTCACCATTGACCAGAAACTTAACTGGACCAGCCACATAAATACTGTGGCAACAAGAGCAGGTCAGAGGCTAGGTATTCTGCGGCGAGTGTCTCACCTCCTGACTCCCCAAAGCCTTTCCACCATCTACAAGGCACAAGTCAGGAGTGTGATGGAATACTCTCCACTTGCCTGGATGAGTGTAGCTCCAACAACACTCAAAAAGCTGGACACCATCCAGGACAAAACAGCCCGCTTAATTGGCACCCCATACACCACTGTAAACATTCACTTTCTCCACCACCGTGGCTGCAGTGTGTACCATCTACAAGATGCACTGCAGCAACTCGCCAAGGCTTCTTCGGCAGCACCTCCCAAACCCGCAACCTCTTCCACCTAGAAGGACAAGGGCAGCAGGCACACGGGAACACCATCACCTCTAAGTTCCCCTCCAAGTTACACACCATCCTGACTTGGAAATATATCACCGTTCCTTCATCGTCGCTGGGTCAAAATCCTGGAACTCCCTCCCTAACAGCACTGTGGGAGTACCTTCAACACAAGGACTGCAGCGGTTCAAGAAGGCGGCTCACCACCACCTTCTCAAGGGCAATTAGGGATGGGCAATAAATGCTGGCCTTGCCAGTGACGCCCACATCCTAGGAACTAAAAACAAAATAGAGAAACTATTTCCTCTGGTGAAGGAGCCCAGGACAAGGGGGCATAACTTTAAAATTAGAGCTAGGCCATTCAAGGGTGATGTCAGGAAGCACATATTCACACAAGTAGTCGTGGAATTCTGGAACTCTCTCCCCAAAATGGGTCAATCGAAAATTTCAAAACTGAGATTGATAGATTTTTTTTAGGCACGGGTATTAAGGGTCACGGAACCAAGGCGGGTAAATGTAGTTGAGATACAGGTTAGCCATGATCTAATTGAATGGTGGAACAGGCTTCAGCGGCTGAATGGCCTGCTCCTGATCCTATGTTCCTTATAGAATCAAGAGGAAAAAAATCATAACCACAACAAATCAGTGCCATACATTAGCAGTCTGAACACTAACAAAATGAAGCAGATGTAATTACTAGTTTTTGCTTGTGCATTTTTTTCTCTGAACTTGGGGCATTGTAGGTGGACAATTTTAAAATGTAACACAATTGTTCCTGCTTTGTTCTGTACAATTTGTCTTTGCATAGCAAACATAGCAATCTGTATGAAATTGCAGACTCTAATTTCTTGCTCTGGATGGACCGTATCGTCAAGTTGAAAAGATAATTGCTGTGAGTCTCGAAGTAAAATAAGATTCAATCTATACAATCTCCCAACAGTGCCTGCAAATTTGAATTGAAGTTTGATGTTTTGAAATGGAACTAATTCAACTGCATCTTCTTGCTGGGACATGACTTGGAATGAGGTAGAATGCATATCAACAACGTATTAATATCAGCTGGGCCAGTCTCCCAGCCAGAAAGTATCGAAAGTTAGAATTAAAGTCATGGAATGACTGAGTAAATTCCACTCAGAGGAATTCTGACTTTCAAAAGAACTCGGGAAAGAATTCTAGTTGCAATTTAATGAATTTATTTCCTCACAGGACATAGCTGATTTCAGTGATTAATACAATACTTTTCACAAAAGTGGCTAAAAGGTGTGGCATCAAGATGTGTAAGTGAAAATAATAAAATGTAGGATAATACTGTAGTATTTTAACCAGTCATTGGTGATCGCTTAGCATAAAAACCTACTTCAGACCAACTTCCACCAAGGCAAGCAGAGATTGATTTTAAATGGAATCCAAATCCATTATGTAAGTGATACAAGCACCACCCTAACATTAATATTCATGTAATTCTGACCTAAAGGGAGGAATTTTAACCTCAAAAAACAGGGTGTGGGGGCGGGGGGGCGGGGGGGGGGGGGGGGGAGGGTGGCGGTGTTGGGTCGGGTGGGAGGTTAAAGAGTTAAAAATCTGAAACCCAACCGCAACCTGCCTCCAACCTGCCCACTTCCAGTTTTAAAGGAGGCGGGATGGGGGCGGGCAGCCAACCCGCTCGCAGAAGGCTGCTTGGCACTTTAAATATTATAATGAGGCTCCGTGCCTCATGGTGACCCGCCATTTTAAATTTAACTGTGGGCAGGCGGGTTTCCCAGGCTTCAGGAAACCCACCAGCTAAAGAGAGGTGAGGACTGCTGGATCTAGGAGGTAATTGCCTTTCCACTTACTTGCTGGATCCAGCGTCCCTGCTTCGCCAAAGCCCACGATCAGACACCCCCCGACCCTTCCGATCTCCACCTGACCTCTCCCTGCCTGGTCTCCAACCCCTCCCCCCCACCCTCCACAAGGCCTCCGACCTCAGGCCTTCGATCCTTGGCCCCCGGCCTCCGACCTACCCTCCCGCCCCCGATCACCCTCCAGCCTTCCAACCTCCCCCCTCCAGCCCCCAAGCACCCCCTGGCCTTCCGACCTCCCCCCTCCAACGCCCAATCACCCCCTGGCCTTCCAACCTCCCCCCTCCAACCCCCAATCACCCCCTGGCCTTCCAACCTCCCCCCTCCAACCCCCAATCACCCCCTGGCCTTCCGACCTCCCCCCTCCAGCCCCCAATTACCCCCTGGCTTTCCGACCTCCCCCCTCCAGCCCCCAATCACCCTCTGGCCTTCCGACCTCCCCCCTTCAGCCCCCAATTACCCCCTGGCTTTCCGACCTCCCCCTCCAGCTCCCAATCACCCCCTGACTTTCCGACCTCCCCCCTCCAGCCCCCAATCACCCCCTGGCCTTCCGACCTCCCCCCTCCAGCTCCCAATCACCCCCTGACTTTCCGACCTCCCCCCTCCAGCCCCCAATCACCCCCTGGCCTTCCGACCTCCCCCCTCCAGCCCCCAATGACCCTCCGACCTTCTGGCCTCCCCCATCCAGCCCCCGATACCCCTCCGGCCTCCGATTCTCCACCCCACCCCCCCCCCCCACCTGATCCCTCACTCCCCCCTCTCTGCGGTCTGGTGCCGCAGGCCTACCTGCCCGACAGGCAGTCAGTCTCTCCATCTGGCTGGCTGCTGGCAGAAAACAGTGATTCCAAATGCTAATCAGGTTCAGCAGGGCCTGCGGGAAAACGGTTCTCCCAGGTTTCCCGACCCCCTGCATCCTACCCACCCCCAAATTAAAATTCCGACCAAAGTTTTAGCCTAAATGATATGGACTGTGCCTCTAAATATAATTTCGGTTCAGGCTTCAAGTATGAGCAAAGCAGCAACATGACCATTGGAGTAAGCTTGCTGTGTGCAACTTGGCTTCCGCGCTACAACAATAACTACACTTCAAAAGTACTTCATTGGCTGTAAAGTGCTTTGGGATGTCCTGAGTTCATAAAAGGTGCTATAGAAATGCAAGTCTTTCTTTCTTTGTAAGAAGACACTGCTCTACATTTCTGCTATCGGGCAACTGTACCAACGGAACACCGTGATTATCTCTGTCCCAGGAGCTAGGACAACTTCTTTCTTCTGTGGAGGATTTGTTGTAGTTCCCCCATAACTGTAGACTCTCTCCCTTTACACCCTTTCTTATCACTGCTATGTGACAGCTCTGCTGCAACTCCCTTTTGTTTCTTAGCTTTCCCATAAATTTTATTAAACTTTATGCTTTCATTTGATTGCTGGATTTATGTTAATTTTAACTTATAAATTTCATGTAAACATTAATGAATGAACAACAGCTGCATTATTTATAAATATAGTCAATTATCCATTTAATTTTTGATTTGTTAACACACAAGTTCACATATGTTTAAAATGACCCATTAGGAATTAAGAACAAAAATGTTAAACTTACAGAAAAAGCTACACTTAAGTAGCTAACTTTTAAAATGTATCTCCATATTTACATAGAATTTACAACACAGAAACAGGCCATTCAGCCCAACAGGTCCATGCCGGTGCTTGTGCTCCACATGAGCCTCCTCCCACCCTACATCATCTCGCCCTATCAACAAATCCTTCTATTCCTTTCTCCCTCATGTGTTTATTTAGCTTTCCCTCAAATGCATCTATGCTATTCAGCTCAACTATTTGGCCCTTATTTCCGATGTTAAAATTGAAGAGTTATTTGTCAGTTGTGGAAATTCATTCATCCGTCCATCAGTCTCCATGACCCTATCTCCGAGGATCTCTATGGTCAGTAATGTGGGCTTTTCCAAAACACTTGACTTTTGCACATCACAACCATTGATTAATAATGACTTCAGTTAAGCGGCTTGCTGACTGCTTAAAAAGTGTGAAAGCAGTATTTCAGGTGCAATGTAATTTGTTTTTTTTCTCTGCAATTCCACTAACAAAACTAGTTTCCTCGAAATTATCTGCGGAAAAATATGAGCTTACCACAGCATTTAATATTTCTTACCACAAGAGGAAAATACGCCCCTTACCCTTTTCCAGATATTGATTTAAACAAAAATAGTGCTGATTTTTCCACCGTAAACCCGGTTTTATAGCTTTTTTTTTTACAGACATGATTATCAGTTCAGTAACTGATCGGGGGATAGTTTTTCCCCACGTAGTTTCTAAATATAAAAATGCTGAAAATCATTCTTGTATTATAATGGAAGGGGTGTTTTGTTTTGGTCTTTATAAAATAAAGTTAGGAAAAGTAAACTGGGGGGAATTTATTGTGGATAACGTCACTTTTGATACATCGACAATTGTACTGAATTTTATTTGTCAGTCTGCAATTATTTCTTCAGCCCTCCCTAAGTTCTTAGTTAAATGTTGACTGCTGTTGCAACATATCTATTAATGTTACCTGCAGTGAAGATGTATTACTGTGTGACTGCCCACACATACTTAGATCTCACTAAATGTAATTACAGACAATGAAACAGGATCTTTCTAGTCAGTCTATATGGGAACATAGTAACAGGAGTAGACCATTCAGCCCCTCGAGCCTGTTCCGCCATTCAATGAGATCATGGCTGATCTGTATAGTCCCTTTGCAGAAATAATCTGTTCATAATTGTATTATGGAGACAAAAAAAGCAATTATTAATAGTATTTTCCACATTAGGGATACACTTTCTTATAGATATTACCTACAGAAATAGGAAACGGCACAGCAATACTAATGAGGCTTTGCCAGCAGCTCCATTCACCCACTTCAATATTAAGGCAAATTCTTATTTTTACCTATAGTTCCAGATACAAGATCAAGTAATTGGGAATTGGATACATACTTGAAAAGGAGAAATTTGCAGGGCTGTGGGGAAAGAGCAGGGGAGTGGAACTAATTGGATAGCTCTTTTAAAGAGCTGGCATAGCACAATGGACCGAATGGCCTGCTTTTGAGCTGTATGATTCATTTGTGATATCCAAGGAATGGGCGGTGTCAGTAGAAAAGTTGGAGAATTAGCGCAAAATTCATGCTCACTGCTCAATAAACTGATTGGAGTTCAAAATCAAGTCTTAGGGTTAGAAATTCAGTAGGTTAGCGCCCCCAGTTAGTGCCTGGTGGGGGCGCTAACGGGGCGCTCAGGCAGTAGCACTGCGGCGGGATGAATCCCGTGCCGCACGGCAAATTCACTGGCCCCGTAGCACCGACGATAACAGTTAGCGCCTCGGTCGCTTTCGCCATGCAGATCGTGATGTCAGCGAGCGCAGTGCTACTGCCTGAACGCTCGCTGGGCGCCCGATCTGCAAACTTCAGTAGCGCCCCCCCGCCTTACCGTCTCGCACCGACAGCACCAGGGAGCGGAGGCGTGGACCAGCCGGCTGGTGGCTGGCGGGGCGCTACTTAAAAGGATGCGCCCCAGCTGTCAAGGAACTTCCATTCCAAAGGTCAGTTATGAGTGGCAGAGAGCGCAGGATGTATCTGCAGCTAAATAAAGGCTGCTTAATCCCCGGAGTGCTGCAGTCCATCAAAGGACTTTGCATTTCATCCCACAGCATATCGCCGTTCTGCACTCCCCGAACCATTTGGGTCTGGTGTGCAGACTCCAATGACCCTCCCCTTTAATGGCTGGAAGGCGCCTTCACCAATGCTCACTCCCGATTACACAGCACCTCATATTCGTTATCACTTGGAGCCTAACGCCACTCACCTACGCCATTAGCGCCTGATTTAGCGCTCCGCTGCATTCTTTGAGCGCTGGGACTGAATTTAGCTGGCAGCAAGATTGATTAAACTTCTCAAAAGTTTGTGCCCCTTTGCTCCCCCTTAATACCCAAGCTCATTGGCGTTAGACTTAAAGGGTGGACCAATATCAGGTGTAGTCTAATCGTCCGTGACACGCGGCATGAGGTCTGGGTCCCCACAGTCTCTCAGGGAGTCCACCATCCTTCGCAGACTGCCAAGGATGGGTTCCATGGTGTGCGCAGAGCTCTGTGCAATGTTGGAGGTAGACTCCTCCACGCTTCTTACCATTGCTGACAGGCTCTCAGGCACCCTTGCCATTGCACCTATCATCTCGGTGTGCATGCCCATCACCCTTCTTGTGAACGCCTCCCCATCAAGGTCCTCATCTGAGTCCTGCACAGCAGAACTCGCGCACGAACTCAGCTTCCGGGGAGCTGGCTCTAGAGCTACCCTTTCCCCCTGGCCTTGCTGCAGCCTGCTCGTCCTCGGTGCATCACCATGTGCAGACCCTTGCCTCTAAAGATCGCGTAGTGCCAGTATCTGAGGTGGCGTCTGCGGGTGAGAGACGCAGTGGCGTGATGCTTTGCTCCTCCTCCTCTTCTCCTTCCTCACTCTCAGTGGGAGGCTGAGGGACAGGCTGGTCATCTGGTTGCTGATTCTCTGAAAGCATAAAGGCACAAGACTCGCTGTAAGGTGAGGGCAGGGGGGCAGGAAGGGAGCAAGGAATGCAGACAGTATCAGGAGCTGGAAAGTGGGAAAGGCTGGTGGTGTGAGGGGGAAGTGGGATGAGAGAAGAAGAGGGGATGAACACACTTGTTATGCAGTTCTGTACTCCATATTACAAAAAGGATTTTGCAGCACTGGAGGAAGTACAGAAAAGATTCATAAGGATTTTACCAGAATTGAGAGGATGCAGCTATCAGGAAAGTTTGAGCAGGTTGGGGCTCTTTTCTCTGGAAAAGAGAAGACTAAGAGGGGACCTGACAGAGCTCTTGAAAATTAGGAAATGGTTCAATAGGGTGGATGTGGAGAAACGGTTTCCTCTTAGGGGTGAGTCTATAACAATGGGATATAAATGTAAGATAGCCACTAACAGATCAAGTAAAGAATTTAGGAGCAATTTCTTTACAGAGAGTGGTGAGGATGTGGACCTCACGGCTACATGGAGTGGCTGAAGCAGAGAGCATTGACATATTTAAGGGGAGACTTGATGCATACATGAGAGGGAGGGAGGTGAGAAGAAGTCATTCGAGTGGAAGGAGGCTTGTGTGGAGTGTTTCTGTGCTGTACATTCTATGTAATTTTATATAAATACAACAACAACTTGTATTTATATAGCACCTTTAACTTAGTAAAATGTTCCGAGGTGCTTCACAGGAGCGGCTATCAAACGAAATTTAACACTGAGCCACAGCAGGAGATATTAGGACAGGTGAAAAAAAGCTTGGTCAAAGAGGTAGGTATTAAGGAGCGCCTAAAAAGAGGAGAGCAGTAATGCCAACTCGCGCAAATTAATTGCAAGATTCGCGATTTTAATGAATATTTAGCCCAACTCACAATCTCACGATTCAACTCTGAAGAGTCAGGACTTTTTTCTACAGTATTAATCTTCGTCACACCTCCTGTGATTGGCTGCTGCTGAGATATGTGGGTTAGGTCAGGGGTTCGCAACCGGGGGGGGGTCCGCAAAAAGATTTCGGGGGGTCCGCGAGTTGGTTTGTCCCATTAGTAGTCTGTTTTTCCCATCAGTAGTCTCCCCTGCTCCTCTGTGTATTGAGACGATTGGAATAGTCTCAGATACAAAGACTGTGCATGCGTAGTTCTCACTGTTGGACACCATTTATGATTTGCAACTTGGTTGGGCGAGTTCACTGCGTACACTAGCTTGTACGGATTTATCTCGGTACGTTTTTTTTCATTGCTTCTACGTTCATAGACATAGCCCACTCACTGCTTTTAACTATTAAATAAAATAGAGGGAGTTAGAACTTCTTGAAACCTGAGTTGAGGGCATGAAAATCAGTGATGTTAGTCCAGCGTTGCGTGGGCCGAGGTAGCGAGCCTCCCTTTCAACCTTTCTTTCCCCTCGTGCGGAGCCGCCCTGTGTTGGTTGGATGCCGGTCACGCCTACACTGCTACAAAGAGACCGTTTTTTCCCCCATTAACTGGTGGTTGAGATGGAGAGGGGAGGGCGCCATCATTGGAGAGTGCGCGCACCACGTGGCCTTGGAAGCGGGGAAGGGGATGTGGAAATAAAGAGACTTGACGGTCTCTGGGGCTGCAGCAAGGCCATAGCCCGTGTTGGGGTTTGGTATTGAGATAAGAGGAAACAAGGGCTTCGAGACCAATTGTAGCATCGCTACTGCCACCCTAGCCCAGATCTGGTAACTCAGCATAGGCCAGGGATCAAGCCCATTTTCAGATGCAGTAATATAAGAACATAAGAACATAAGAAATAGGAGCAGGAGTAGGCCAATCGGCCCTTCGAGCCTGCTCCGCCATTCAATAAGATCATGGCTGATCTGATCCTCACCTCAAATCTAAAGAACACAAGAAGTAGGAGCAGGACCCGGCCACTCAGCCCCTGGGCCCGCTCCGCCACCCACAGGGCCTTGACCGATCCGAACTCAGCCTCATGTCCAATTTCCTGCCCGCTCACCGTAACCCCTAATTCCCTTTACTTCTAGGAAACTGTCTATTTCTGTTTTAAATTTATTTAATGATGTAGCTTCCACAGCTTCCTGGGGCAGCAAATTCCACAGACCTACTACCCTCTGAGTGAAGAAGTTTCTCCTCATCTCAGTCTTGAAAGAGCAGCCCCTTATTCTAAGATTATGCCCCCTAGTTCTAGTTTCACCCATCCTTGGGAACATCCTTACCGCATCCATCCGATCAAGCCCCTTCACAATCTTATATGTTTCAATAAGATCGCCTCTCACTCTTCTGAACTCCAATGAGTAGAGTCCCAATCTACTCAACCTCTCCTCATATGTCCACTCCCTCATCCCCAGGATTAACCGAGTGAACCTTCTTTGTACTGCCTCGAGAGCAAGTATGTCTTTTCTTAAGTATGGACACCAAAACTGTATGCAGTATTCCAGGTGCGGTCTCACCAATACCTTATATAACTGCAGCAATACCTCCCTGTTTTTATAATCTATCCCCCTAGCAATAAAAGCCAACATTCCGTTGGCCTTCTTGATCACCTGCTGCACCTACATACTAACTTTTTGATTTTCTTGCACTAGGACCCCCAGATCCCTTTGTACTGCAGTACTTTCCAGTTTCTCGCCATTAAGATAATAACTTGCTCTCTGATTTTTCTTGCCAAAGTGCATAACCTCACATTTTCCAATATTGTATTGCATCTGCCAAATCTCCGCCCACTCACCCAGCCTGTCTATATCCCCTTGTAGGTTTTTTATGTCCTCCTCACTTTCTACTTTCCCTCCCATCTTTGTATCATCTGCAAACTTTGATATGTTCCACTCGGTCCCCTCCTCCAAATCGTTAATATAGATTGTAAAGAGTTGGGGACCCAGCACCGACCCCTGCGGAACACCACTGGCTACTGGTTGCCAGTCCGAGAATGAACCATTTATCCCAACTCTCTGCTTCCTGTTAGATAACCAATCCTCCACCCATGCCAGAATATTACCCCCAATCCAGTGATTTTTTATCTTGAGCAATAATCTTTTATGTGGCACCTTGTCGAATGCCTTCTGGAAGTCTAAATACACTACGTCCACTGGTTCCCCTTTATCCACCCTGTACGTTATGTCCTCAAAGAACTCAAGCAAATTTGTCAAATATAGTTCTTGAAAAGAGCTGTGACCTGTTAGAGATTAAATAAGTCATTAATGAGGTTTATAAATGAACTCTCAATCTATAATGGTGTATGCTTGAAAAAAAGCAACTCATGATTTCTCATGTTCTCTGCAGTCGCGACCGGGAGTTCCGAAGGTTGTGCTGCCTGCCCGGTGCCAGAGTTAAGGATATCTCCTCGCAGCTGGAGAAGAATTTGGAGTGGGAGGGAAAGGATCCAATTGTTGTGGTCCACGTAGGAACCAACGACATAGGTAGAACTAGGAATGAGGTTCTGCTGAGAGTTTGAGGAGCTAGGGTCCAAATTAAAATGCAGAACCTCAAAGGTAATTATCTCTGGACTGTTACCTGAGCCACGCGCAAATTGGCATAGGGGCAAGCAGAACAGAGAGTTAAATGCATGGCTCAAAGAGTGGTGCAGAATGAAGTGGTTTCGATTCATGGGGCACTGGCACTAGTACTGGGAAGGAGGGAGCTGTTCCGTTGGGACGGGCTCCACTTAAAACCAGGCTGGGACCAGTGTCCTAGCAAATCGAATAACTAGGGCTGCAGATAGGGTTTTAAACTAAAAGGGGGCTGGGAGCAGGGGGCAGGGGACAAGGGGAGGGGAAATTTACAAATCTAAAGAGAAAAGTCAAGACAATGAAGCAGTGTAACGACTTGGGAAAAGATAAGCAGAGTGTAACAGGAAGGGACATGAGTTTAAGGTGAAAGCAGGGAATAATGGTAAAAAATTAAATTAAAGGCTCTTTATCTGAATGCGCGAAGCATTCGTAACAAGATAGATGAATTAGTGGAACAAATAGAGATAAATGGGTTTGATCTAATAGCCATTACAGAGACGTGGTTGCATGGTGACCAAGGTTGGAACTAAATATTTCAGGGTACCTGATGTTTTGAAAAGACAGGCAGAATGGAGAAGGAGGTGGGGTAGCCTTGATAATAAAGGACGACATAAGGAAAGTAGTGAGAAAGGATCCTGGCTTGGAAGATCAGGAAGTAGAATCAGTATGGGTGGAGATAACAAGGGTAGAAAACACTGGTGGGAGTAATTTATAGGCCCCCTAACAGTACCTATACCGTTGGACAGAGTATTAATCAAGAAATAAAAGGAGCTTGTAACAAAGGTAATGCAATAATCGTGGGGCACTTTAATCTTCATATTGGCAAAGGTAGTCTGGAGGATGAGTTCATGGAATGCAATCTAGACTGTTTCCTAGAACAATACGTCGTGGAACAGGCTATTTTAGATCTTGTATTGTGTTATGAAACAGGGTTAATTAGTAATCTCATAATAAAGTATCCTCTGGGGAAGAGTGATCATATTATGATAGAATTTCACGTTGAGTTTGAGAGTGAAATACTTAACTCCAAAACTAGAGTCTTAAACTTATATAAAGCCAATTACATAGGTATGAGGGGTGAGTTGGCTAAGATAGATTGGGAAATTAGATTAAAAGGTATGGCGGTTGATAAGAAGTGGCAAACATTTAAAGAAATATTCCAAAATCCTCAATGGATATACATTCCATTGAGAAATTAAAAACTCGACAGGAAAAGTGATCCATCCGTGCCTATCTAAAGAAGTTAAGGATAGTATTAGATTAAAAGAAGAGGCATATAATGTTGTGAAGAATAGTAGTAAGCCTGAGGATTGGGAGAGTTTTAGAAACCAGCTAAGGATGACTAAAAAAATGATTAAAAGGGAGAAAATAGAATCATAGAATCATAGAATGGTTACAGCACAGAAGAAGGCCATTCAGCCTGTCGAGCCCATGCCAGCTCTCTGCAAGAGCACTTCAGCTAGTCCCACTCCCTCGCCCTTTCCCCGTAGCCCTGCAAATTATTTTCCTTCAGATACTTATCCAACTCCCTTTTGAAAGCCGTGACTGAGTCTGCTTCCACCACCCTTTCAGGCAGTGCATTCCAGATCATAACCACTCGCTGAGTAAAAAGGTTTCTCCTCATGTCACCTTTGGTTCTTCTGCCAATCACCTTAAATCTGTGTCCTTTGGTTCTCGACCATTCTGCCAATGGGAACAGTTTCTCTCTATCTACCCTGTCCAGACCCTTCATGATTTTGAACACCTCTATCAAATCTCCTCTCAATCTTCTCTGCTCTAAGGAGAACAACCCCAATCTATCCACATAACTGAAGTGTCTCAACCCTGGAATCATTCTCGTAAATCTTTTCTGCACCCTCTCTAAGGCCTTCACATCCTTCCTAAAGTGCAGTGCCCAGAATTGGACACAATACTCCAGTTGAGGCCGAACCACTGTTTTATACAGGTTCATCATAATTTCCACGCTTTTATACTATATACCTCTATTCATGAAGCCCAGGATCCCGTAAGCTTTTTTAACTGCTTTCTCAACCTGCACCTTCAACGATTTGTGCACATATACCCCCAGGACTCTCTGTTTGTGCACCCCCTTTAGGATTGTACCCTTTAGTTTATATTACCTATCTTCATTCAATATGTATCACTTTGCAATTTTCTGCGTTAAATTTCATCTGCCACGTGTCTGCCCATTTCACCAGCCTGTCTATGTCCTCTTGAAGTCTAGCACTATCCTCCTCACTGTTCACTATACTTCTAAGTATTGTGTCATCTGCAAATTTTGAAATTGTGCCCTGTACACCCACATCCAAGTCATTAATATATATCAAGACAAGCAGTGGTCCTAGAACCGACCCCTGGGGAATACCACTGTATATCTTCCTTCAGTACGAAAAACAACATTTCGCCACTACTCTCTGTTTCCTGTCACTTAGCCAATTTGGTATCCATACTGCCACTGTCCCTTTTATTCCATGGGCTTTAACTTTGCTGGCAAGTCTATTATGTGGCACTTTATCAAACGACTTTTGGAAATCCATGTACACCACAGCAACCGCATTGCCCTCATCAACCCTCTCTGTTACCTCAGCAAAAAACTCGATCAAGTTGGTTAAACATGATTTGCCTTTAACAAATCCGTGCTAGCTTTCCTTAATTAATCCACACTTGTCCAAGTGACTTAATTTTGACCCTGATTATTGTTTCTAAAAGCTTCCCCACTACTGAGGTTAAACTGGCTGGCCTGTAGTTGCTGGGTTTATCTTTACACCCTTTTTTGAACAAGGGTGTAACATTTGCAATTATCCAGTCCTTTGGCACCACCCCCGTTTCTCAGGAGGATTGGAAGATTATGGCCAGTACCTCCGCAATTTCTTCCTTCACTTTCCTCAGCATGCATCCCATCTGGTCCTGGTGACTTATTTACTTTAAGTACAGCCAGTCTTTCTAGTACGTCCTCTTTATCAATTTTTATCCCATCCAGTATCTCCTCTACCTCCTCCTTCACTATGTCTATGGCAGCATCTTCTTCCTTGGTGAAAACAGATGCAAAGTACTCATTTAGCACCTCGGCCATACCCTCTGCCTCCATGCGTAGGTCTCCTTTTTGGTCCCTAATCGGCCCCACCCCTCCTCTTACTACCCGTTTACTATTTATATGCCTATAGAAGACTTTTGGATTACCGTTTATGTTAGCTGCCATTCTATTCTCATACCCTCTTTGCCCCTCTTATTTTCTTTTTCACTTCTCCTCTGAACTTTCCATATTTAGCCTGATTCTCAGATGTATTCTCGACCTGACATCTGTCAATCGCACTCTTTTTCTGCTTCATCTTACTCTCTATGGGCTAGAAATTGGGTTGCTTTGCGCCTCTCGTTTGCACCCCGCGGGGGCCGCTAATGGGGCGCAAATGCCCTTGAGCCCGGGCGCCACTCACGCCTCCCGCGAAATTCAGCAGCGGCGGTAGCCGCTAGTGCCCCACACCGCTGTGCCGGTGATGATGATGTCATCGCTGTGCGCAACGCCCCATTTGCGCCCTGGCCACAAACTTCCCTTGCACCCCCTGACCTATCACCGGGCGATATGTGCGACAGGATCAGGAGGCGGCGCAATTTAAAGGGCAGGTGTTGGCCGGCCATTTTTATTTTGGCCGACTGCCAGCACCTGCCCCCCTTTCACATTTGTATGCGTGGTGCTGGCCGCGATCACTTAGCCCGGCACTCCTCTTGAGTGCCGGGCTGTTTACACGGCACCCCGCTCCCTGGTGGTCCAGCAGGGCCCCAGTGCGCGCAGCGCTAGGCCCCTCCCCTTTAATCAGGGGTGGAGGCCTGCAATGATGCAGCGCTACATGCCGCCACGCGTGGCGCTGCTGTACGTAGCGCCGCGACATTTAGTAGCGCCCCAAGAAGGAGGTGGAGCACTTCCAGTAGCGCTCCATCTCCTTTGTGGGGTGCGACTACTGAATTTATGGGGTAGGGGAGCTAACTTTTTCGGGGCGCTAATATAGGCGCTACTCAATTTTTCCCCCAGTCTCTTTCGTCATCCAGGGAGCTCTGACTTTAGTTGCCCTACCTTCCCTCTAATGGGAATGTACCTCGACTGTACAAAAACAATTTCCTCTTTAAAGACAGCACATTGTTCAATTACAGTTTTGCCTGCAAATCTTTGATTCGAATTTACCCAGGCCAGATCCGTTCTCATCCCACTGAAATTGACCTTCCTCCAATTAAGTATATTTATGAGAGTAAACTAGCAAGAAATATAAAAACAGATTGTTAGAGCTTCTACAAGTACGTAAAAAGGAAGAGAGTAGCAAAAGTAAGCGTTGGTCCGTTAGGGACTGAGACAGGATAAATTATAATGGGGAATAAGGAAATGGTAGAGAATTTAAACAAATATATGTATCTGTCTTCACAGTAGAAGACACAAAAAGCATACCAAAAATAGTGGGGAACCAAGGGACTAATGAGAGTGAGGAACTTAAAGTAATTAAGATCAGTAGAGAAAATGTACTTGAAAAACTAATGGGACTAAAAGCAGACAAATTCCCTGGTAGCAAATGTAATCTCGCTATTCAAGAGAGGAGAGAGAAAACAGGGAACTACAGTCCAGTTAGCCTAACATCAGTCACCAGGAAAATGCTGGAATCCATTATTAAGGAAGTGGTAACAGGGCACTTAGAAAATTAGGCAGAGTCAACATGGTTTAATGAAAGGGAAATCGTGTTTGACAAATTTATTAGAGCTCTTTGAGGATGTAACTAGCAGGGTAGATAAAGGGGAACCAGTGGATGTAGTATATTTGGATTTCCAAAAGGCATTCGATAAGATGCCACATAAAAGAATGCTATGCAACATAAGGGCTCATGGAACTGGAGGTAATATATTAGCATGGATTGAGGATTGGCTAACGGACAGAAAACAGGGATAAACGGGTCATTTTCAAGTTGGCAGGCTGTAACAAGTGGGGTGCTGCAAGGATCAGTGTTTGGGCATCAGCTATTTACAATCTACATTAATGACTTAGATGAGGTTATTCACTTTGGTAGGAAGAATAGAAAAACAGAATATTTTTTAAATGGTGAGAAACTATTAAATGTTGGTGTTCAGAGAAATTTAGGTGTCCTTGTACAGGAAACACAGAGTTAGCATGCAGGTACAACAAGCAATTAGGAAGGCAAATGGCATGTTGGCCTTTATTGCAAGGGGGTTGAAGTACAAGAGTAAGGAAGTCTTGCTATAATTGTACAGGGCTTTGGTGAGACCACACCTGGAGTACTGTGTACAGTTTTGGTCTCCTTATCTGAGGAAGGACATACTTGCCTTAGAGGCAGTGCAACGAAGGTTCACTAGATCGATTCCTGGGATGACAGGGTTGTTCTATGAGGAGAGACTGAGTAGATTGGGCCTATACTCCCTGGAGTTTAGAAGAATGAGAGGTGATCTTATTGAAACATATAAGATTCTGAAGGGTATTGACAGGATAGATGCTGAGAGGTTGTTTCCCCTGACTGAAGAGTCCAGAACTAGGGAGCATAGTCTCAGGATAAGGAGTCGGCCATTTAAGACTGAGATGAAGAGGAATTTCTTCACTCAGAGGGTTGTGAATCTCTGGAATTTTCTACCCCAAAGGGCTGTGGATGCTGAATCATTGCGTATATACAAGGCTGCGATAGATAGATTTTTGGACTCTAGGAGAATCAAGGGACATGGACATCGAGCAGGAAAGTGGAGTTGAGGTCAAAGATCAGCCATGTTCTTATTGAAAGGCGGAGCCGGCTCGAAGGGCCGTGTGGCCTACTCCTGCTCCAGACCCACAGCAATGTGGTTGACTCTTAACTGCCCTCTGAAATGGCCTAGCAAGTCACTCAGTTGGAACTAACCGCTATGAAACATAATAAGAATGAAACCGGACGGACCACCCAGCATCGACCTCGGCACCGGCTACAGACAAGGCAATGGCACACCCAGCCCAGTCGACCCTGCAAAGTCCTTCTCACCAACATCTGGGGACTTGTGCCAAAATTGGGAGAGCTGTCCCACAGACTAGTCAAGCAACAGCTTGACATAGTCATACTCACAGAATCATACCTTTCAGCCAATGTCCCAAACTCGTCCATCACCATCCCTTGGTATGTCCTGTCTCACCGGCAGGACAGGCCCACCAGGGTTGGTGGCAAAGTGGTATACAGTCGAGAAGGAGTGGCCCTGGGAGTTCTCAACATTGACTCCAGACCCCATGAAGTCTCATGGCTTCAGGTCAAGCATGGGCAAGGAAACCTCCTGCTGATTATCACCTACTGCCCTCCCTCAGCTGACGAATCAGTACTCCTCCATGTTGAACACCACTTGAAAGAAGCACTGAGAGTAGCAAGGGCACAGAATGTACTCTGGGTGGGGGACTTCAATGTCCATCACCAAGAGTGGCTCGGTAGCACAACTACTGACCGAGCTGGCTGAGTCCTGAAGGACATAACTGCCAGTCTGGGCCTGCGACAGGTGGTGAGAGAACCAACACGAGGGAAAAACCTACTTGACCTCGTCCTCACCAATCTACCTGTCGCAGATGCATCTGTCCATGACAGCATTGGCAGCAGTGACCACCGCACAGTCATTGTAGAGACAAAGTCCCATCTTCACACTGAGGACACCCTCCATCGTGTTGTGAGGCACTACCACCGTGCTAAATGGGATAGATTCAGAACAGATCCATCAGCTCAAAACTGGGCATCTATGAGGCGCTGTGAGCTATCAGCTGCAGCAGAATTGTACTTCACCACAATCTGTAACCTCATGGCCCAGCATATCCCTCACTCTACCATTACCACCAAGCCAGGGGACCAACCCTGGTTCAATAAGGAGTGCAGAAGAGCATGCCAGGAACAGCACCAGGCGTACCTAAAAATGAGGTGCCAACCTGAGGAAGCTGCAACACAGGACTACATGCATACTAAAAAGCGGAAGCAACATGCTATAGACAAGGCTAAGCGATCCCACAATTAACGGATCAGATCAAAGCTCTGCATCCTGCCACATCCAGTCGTGAATGGTGGTGAACCATTAAACAACTAACTGGAGGAGGAAGCTCCATGAATATCGCCATCCTCAATGATGGTGGAGCCCAGCACGAGTGCAAAAGACAAGGCTGAAGCATTGGCAACCATCTTCAGCCAGAAGTGCCGAGTGGATGATCCATATCGGCCTACTCCTGAGGTCCACACCATCACAGAAGCCAGTCTTCAGTCAATTCGATTCACTCCACGTGATATCAAGAAACGGCTGAGCGTCCTGGATACAGCAAAAGCTGTGGGTCCCGACAACATCCCGGCTATCGTGCTGAAGACTTGTGCTCCAGAACTAGCCGCGCCTCTAGCCAAGCTGTTGCAGTACAGCTACAACACTGGCATCTATCCAACAATGTGGAAAACTGCCCAGGTATGCCCTGTCCACAAAAAGCAGGACAAATCCAAACCGGCTAATTACCGCCTCATCAGTCTACTCTCAATCATCAGCAAAGTGATGGAAGGTGTCATCGACAGTGCTATCAAGTGGCACTAACTCACCAAAAACCTGCTCACTGATGCCCAGTTTGGGTTCCGCCAAGACCACTCGGCTCCAGACCTCATTACAGCCTTGGTCCAAACATGGACAAAGGTGCTGAATTCCAGAGGTGAGGTGAGAGTGACTACCCTTGACATCAAGGCAGCATTTGACCGAGTGTGGTATCAAGGAGCCCTAGTAAAACTGAAGTCAATGGGAATCAGGGAGAAAACTCTCCACTGGCTGGAGTCATACCTAGCACAAAGGAAGATGGTTGTGGTAATTGAAGGTCAATCATCACAGCCCCAGGACATCGCTGCAGGAGTTCCTCAGGGCAGTGTTCTAGGCCCAACCATCTTCAGCTGCTTCATCAATGACATTCCCTTCAACATAAGGTCAGAAATGGGGATGTTCGCTGATGAATGCACAGTGATCAGCGCCATTCAAAACTCCTCAGATAATGAAGCAGTCCATGCCTACATGCAACAAGACCTGGACGACATTTAGGCTTGGGCTGATAAGTGGCAGGTAACATTCGCGCCACAGAAGTGCCAGGCAATGACTATCTCCAACAAGCGAGAGTCTAACCACCTCCCCTTGACATTCAACGCATGACCATCGCCGAATCCCCCACCATCAACATCCTGGGGGTCACCATGGAACAGAAACTTAACTGGACCAGCTACATAAATACTGTGGCAACAAGAGCAGGTCAGAGGCTAGGTATTCTGCAGCGAGTGTCTCACCTCCTGACTCCCCAAAGCCTTTCCACCATCTACAAGGCACAAGTAAGGAGTGTGATGGAATACTCTCCACTTGCCTGGATGAGTGCAGCTCCAACAACACTCAAGAAGCTCGACACCATCCAAGACAAAACAGCCCGCTTGATTGGCACCCCATTCACCACCTTAAACATTTGCCTTTTTTGCGGCCTAGAGGAGTCCGTGTTCCATGTCTATAGTGAATGTGTGAGGTTGCAGCCCCTGTTCCATTACTTGAAGGGGCTGCTCCTTGATTTTTGGTTGCACTTCAGTCCCACGCTCCTGATCTTCGGTCACCCGGTGCAGAGGGGAGTGGGCGGGTCGGAGGACCTCCTCGTAGGACTGCTCCTGGGCCTGGCCAAAGTGGCCATTAACAGGTCCAGGCAGCGGGCGGTCGAGGGGGTCGTTCCGCGGCTATGTTCGCGCCCGGGTGGCCCTGGAGATGGAGCACGTGGTGTCCGCCAGCACACTTGAGGCCTTCCGAGACCGGTGGGCGCCACGGGGACTGGAGTGCATTGTCTCCCCGGACAATGTAATTTTGATTTAATTTGATAAGTTTTATTTAAAGTTATATTAACTTACAGAGAATTGGTTCAACAAAAAGAGGACCACCTTAAACATTCACTCCCTCCACCACTGACGTACCATGGCTGCAGTGTGTACCATCTACAAGATGCACTGCAGCAACTCACCAAGGCTTCTTCGGCAGCACCTCCCAAACCCGCGACCTCTTCCACCTAGAAGGACAAGGGCAGCAAGCGCATGGGAACACCACCACCTCCAAGTTCCCCTCCAAGTCACACACCATCCTGACTTGGAAGTATATCGCCGATCCTTCATCGTCGCTGGGTCAAAATCCTGGAACTCCCTACTTAACAGCACCGTGGAAGTATCTTCACCACACGGACTGCAGCGGTTCAAGAAGGCGGTTCATCACCACCTTCTCAAGGGCAATTAGGGATGGGTAATAAATGCTGGCCTTGCCGGCGACGCCCATAAAGCGAATTAAAAAAAAGTTCTTATGTTCTTATTTCTATACCAAATCTCATGATTTTTAAGTGTTAATCTCTTGATTTATGAGATGGTGGTGTTGGCATTCCTGGGCGAGAGAAGCAGAGAGGTTCAAGTTGTGTTGGAGTAGTACCTAAAAATAAAATAGAAGGGGTTCTTTGGTGTACATTTATTCTTCTCCTTTTAAATATTCTCAATCCATTTATTTGCATTTTCTGCGGTTCACCTGACTCCATTTCCAGAAGTTTCTCGCTGTTTCCAGAACCTCCAGATTGTCAGCCCTGGCTCAGTTGGTATCACTCTCGCCTCTAAGTCAGAAGGTCGTGGGTTCATGTTCCACTCCAGAAACTTGAGCACAAAATCTAGGCTGACACTCCCAGTGCAGTACTGAGGGAGCGCTGCAGGGCCGGAGGTGCCACCTTTCGGATGAGACGTTAAACTGAGGCCCCTTCTGCTCTCTCAGGTGGATGTAAAAGATCCCATTGCACTATTTCGAAGAGGAGCCGGGGTGTTCTCCCCGGTGTTGTGGACAATATTTATCCCTCAATCAACATAACAAAAACAGATGATCTGTGTCATTATCACATTGCTGTTTGTGGGAGCTTGCTGTGCGCAAATTGACTGCTGCGTTTCCTACATTACAACAGTGACTACACTTCAAAAGTACTTCATTGGCTGTAAAGCACTTTGAGGTGTGCTGAGGTGGGGAAAGGTGCTAGAGGAATGCAAGTCTTTCACTTGAACAGACCAAAAGGTCTCATTCAGACATCGCGAGATTTCCCCCGCCCCCCTTTTTTTTTCCGGATCCCGCGCGTGCGCCCGGCCGCCCGCCCGCCATTTTAGTAACAGGGACCGAGGGAGGGAGAGAATTAAACCGCAGCGTGTCTTTAACAAGGAATCTCAGGCGGCTGGCAGCAACCAACAAATCTTGCGCATCTCGACAGCTGGAGGGGCGGGCGGGGTGCCCGTGTCCCAGAGCCTTAGCCGGGGCGGGAGGTGAGCGCCGCCATGCCATGCCATGCCGGGGCGGCCCCGGGCCGTTAATCTCCAGGGAAACAGTGCCCGGTATTCGGGCTGCTTCCCTTCGCGAATCAGTTGCATCGTTTGTCGGCTTTTTTTTTGAGAGGGGCGGGTAATTTTTTCTCTTTTCCTGATTTTTGGGGCGGCCTGGGGGCTCGACTCGGTTTTCTGCAATCATGTTGTGGCGGCAGGTTCCGGCGGGGCAGTGAATGGTTTAATCCCCCCCGGGGGCAGTGAATGGTTTAATCCCCCCCCCCCCCGGTAGCCGGCGGTGAATGGTTTAACCCTTCCCCATTGGTCGGACCCTGGAGCCGCGCGCTCTGCCCTGCTGCGCACCCACTCCAGAGGGACAGACAGCGAGAGACTGCGGGTTCAACAACCAGCTCCTCCTAGTTCCACAGATGCTGCCTGACATGCTGAGCACTTCCAGCATTTTCTCTTTATTGTGATGCGAGTTCGGCCTTTGCAGCGTGGTTGCTTCTCTCTTGCACCGACTATTCCCCGCCGTGTAATTTGAATCAGGTTGCTAATAGTAATAAACATTTTCAGAGCAGCAATTTTTTTTGTTGCTTAAATTCGTTTTTTTTTACAGAGTTTCCTCTTTATCTGCTCTGTCTGTCACTGAAATGGCTCGTGTGCATATTTTGAATCCAAAAGTGCAGAGGCTATTTATTCCTAACAAATCGTGTACACTGGAACACTGGTTTCTGTTGATCTCAGGACAACCCAGATCTTGAACAACAAGTGTCAGCCGGTGGCACTCAGTCAGTACCCCTAGCTAAGCTGTTCCAGTACAGCTACAATACTGGCATCTGTCTGACAATGTGGAAAAAATCTTACTTGTGACTTGTCCACAAAAGGCAGGACAAATCCAATCCATCACCTATTCTCAATCATTAGCAAAGTGATGGAAAGAGTCGTCATGAGTGCTGTCAAGCGACACTTACTCACCAGTAACCTCCTCAATGCTCAGTTTGGGTTCAGCTCCAGGCCTCATAGTGACAAATGATTTTGAGGTTGAAATGAAGTATGAGAAAATGTGAAAAGTAACTGCATAGGGAGCGCATAAACCTTGCACATGGACATCTTTTTAAAACTTTTTGCCTCTGCATGATAATCATGCCCCAAGACTGCCCTCAAATAATGCCATAAGGGATTTTAAAAAATGAACACTTAAATAGTTTTTTATTTAATTAGAATATATTGTGCTTTCATTCATC
The DNA here is from genome assembly GCA_030390025.1 of Squalus acanthias. NCBI lineage: Eukaryota > Metazoa > Chordata > Chondrichthyes > Squaliformes > Squalidae > Squalus > Squalus acanthias. The sequence goes on from CM059432.1 coordinate 134,342,364, forward strand.
CCTTCAGTGAATGAAGTTTTGTTTAAAAATTGCTGCGGTACAATTCTAACCAAATTGGCTAACATTAGAGTGGAACAATAAGGGGAGCAAATGAGGGGAACATTCTATACGGTATTTTCAATTGGTAGAATTGCAGTGTTAATTACTTGGCTACCAGCAATAGCAGCTGTGATTCTGCTCTTTAAATGCTTTTACATGCAGTAGTGTCCCTGCTACTATTTATTTAAATCAGTCCGCCCGTGTCTTTAGAATTAATTTCTTTAGTCCCTCTCATAGCTCTATCGGCACAGAGCCTTTAGTCATAAGGTGCACTTTTTTTTCTTTCTAGTTCAGAAGTAATTGTACTCCTACCTTTGTAGTAATAATAGGAAGATATACTGACCCAGTCTTATTTTTGTATTAGAAGTTATACAACTCTGTCAGGATGTCGTACATGTTACCACATCTCCACAATGGCTGGCAAGTGGACCAGGCCATTCTGTCGGAGGAGGATCGTGTCGTCGTCATTCGCTTTGGTCATGACTGGGATCCAACTTGTATGAAGATGGATGAGGTGTTGTACAGTATTGCTGAGAAGGTAAGCCTTTGAAAACATCAAATAATATAGCAAGGTTTAATAAAGTTATACTGAGTTAAAGTAGAGTGCCAGAAATATGTAAATAGTTCAATCCATAGGTTCTTTGTCATGAGCACAGTTTGGTAGTACTTTACTTTTTAATTTTTTTCAAGATAAGTAAATTATCCAACTCTTCACTTTGCTTGGATTCACTAGAGGGGAGGCAAGCCGCCTACATCCAGACCTCTATCAGTGCTCCCCTTTGACCAGCCGAAGGCTAGTGTACATTTAGTAGCACTTTACAACTCTCTCTCATTTTTCTCATTGCATCAGGAAAATGCTGTAGTCTCCACTTAGTATTTTCCACTTGTTCTAGCTCATATCAGGTACTGAGTGGAGTGGCCCTGAGCATTAGTGCTCCAATTCTTATCATGCCATCACCGTGTACTCTCATTGAGGACTAGTTTTGTTAAAACCAGTATCAAGTATCTTTTGCAATTGCAATATTGCATGACTTTCAAAGTTAACATGCAAAACTTAAATAATTATTAGATAATGTAAAATAAAAGTCTGTATATAAATACATAGTTCTGATATACCATAGTTTCCAATATACGTGTTGTTTATGGCTCCTTTATAAACACAGGGCATGTATAAAGTGCTTCATTAAATGACCTCTTAAGTAGCCCAATTTTTAGTTCCTCTATACAATTATCAAAGTTTATTCATATATAAAATCGATAATCAAAGGTATTTTTTTTAGGTGAAAAACTTTGCTGTTATTTATCTTGTGGATATCACAGAGGTACCAGACTTCAACAAGATGTACGAGTTATATGATCCATGCACAGTTATGTTTTTCTTCAGGTATGCATAATCACAGTTCTAGAACTAATGTGACAAGAATAAATAACAACCCTTACAAAACCTTGTTAAGATTTTGTATTGTTAGTAATTGAATAGATGGGGACTAGTTAGGTTCTGCAATATGCAAAGGATGGTAGTCTTGCCTGCATCAGAAATGGTGTTCTGAATAAGCTAATATGCAATTAAAATGATACATTATCAATAGTGAAACTCCCCATCTGTCTTTGGTGTATAGCAGTGCAATGTGCTTTAGATGGGGATGTGGAAGACCCCCCCCCCCCCTTCCTTCCCCAAGAAAGCAGTTTCCCATCACTTCAGCTTGACACTGCATGTAATATAACTCCAGTATGGTGTCAAGCTGAGTTTAAAACGTGTTCATGGGGTACTTCACCTCCTGGACACTATAAATTTACACACAGGTTATTCAAATGTTTTGAGAGTGTGGACGTTCCTGCCCATACTCATCAGTTTGACAGGCTTGATAGTTGGATTCATAGTCGGACAGTATAAATAAATTGCAGCCAACTGCAAATCAGCATTGTAGGAACTGATCTGAGATTGGTAGTTATGGTATGACTGCAGTCTTTGCACTGGGCAGCTTTGCTCTCCTCAGCACTGAAGGTCTGTTGTCATCCTTGGCTAGTGTGTACCTCCTGCTGCATCAGTGTAATATTTCCATTTCCTTCACTATTTCTGTGGGATCTGAAAGTTTCTACCTTTTTGCAACAATTGGTCTTGCAGTGGGCACCTGCATTGTTTACAATTGGTCTGAATAGTGATTATTGACCTCAGTGCTTGCTGACTGTATTACCAGACTCAATGCACATACTTTTTTCAGATCCAGCTGCTTACTGGTTGATAGATTTCAGACATGTGCCTAGTAAGAGATTCGCGATCTTTCACCTCCGCTGATGTTTCCTCGGGTAGGAGTTATTTGCTTCTGAATATGTTCCTCCAGTCTATCAACACACAACTTGTACTGCTGCATTGCTAACTCGTGTTGGTCTGTGACAGCGTGGATGCTAGATAACTTCAGGGACATCTTGATCACTATTTTCATCAATTTGAGTGCTGAATCGTAAAAGGAACCTCATGGCAGCTTTGAAGAGTTCTTGCCATTCAGGGGATTATCCCAGAGGGAAAAAAGCATCTTTATTCCATAAGACCAGTAGGTCACTGACAATCTTACAGTCAGCAGGTTCAGGTTAGTGCTTTATTCAGACTAATTGTAAACAATTCAGGTGTTTACTGTAAGACCAATTGTTGCAAAAGGTGGAAATGTCCTTTACCGTTAAGTGGGCTTAACAGAATTCCAGCATTTTAGAGCATGCTGATTTAAGATTAAAGTGCTATTGAGGGAAGAAACTGACTGGGAAACTGCAGTGTAAGGTGAAGATGCTATGATTTGTCACAGGATGTGGTACCGTAATAAATTACTTGCCCTATTCAAATCTGGTTTGAATAGTGAAGGAGGTTGGCTGGGCGCAGGTCACGTTCTTACCCTTGGACAAAGGATGTGGGAAGGTGGGTCACTCTCCAGGACCAGTGATAACACCGGGAGACTTATTAGTGTCTTCATTAACAAACTATCTGGTCTGTGTAGCCTCACTAAGTTTCTTCTAACAGTCCAAAGCGCACACTTATTTTCTTAATATTTTCTCACCTATTTTGAGGTTTTTCTTTTGCTTTTTTTTAGATGATTAACAAAATTACTTTTACTAGTGATTTTTGACTAGTACGGTTGAAATTACATGCTGTAGTGCCCAATTTTTGCTACTGGGTGGCGTTGTACTAAAGCCACATTGCAGCATGTTTAAAAGTTTGTTGCAGCTCTTGGTTTCTGGACCACACTGCTCAGTGTTACAAATGGGCTCTTCAAGACCAAAACAAATTAGAGAATTTTTACTAGATCAGTCATCTAACAAGTGGAAATTGTGACCCTTAAAAGGGCACTTCAGTGTGTTATAACCGAAAATATTGTAAGTCATGAGCAACCCTTTTAAAAATAAAATAATTATAATGTTACTCCAATGTTGCATCACATGATGTAAAGTCTCGTTCCTCCCCCCACCACCACCAAATCCATTAGTATCTAATTTGTATGGTAAATGCACAGTATGTACTGATCTACTTCAGAACAAATACATATTTTTGATTATTTTCCACTTTATTTTTGTCTTCATGCACTAATGCCAGTAGAGGGCAGACCTGAGATAACTCCCGGGCTCCTGCTAGTGCTGCTTTGCAGCCAGCCACTAAGAGTAGGTGCAAGCAGTCTGGGATCACTGGTTTTCCTTTTCATTCTCTTCATGGCCTTAGTACAGTACTTATGGCCAAGATGGTCAGTTTACTGTATAATTGTGGCATGTACTTGTGTCTGATTCTCTGCCATGGTACCATGTTCACTTCAGAGATATTCTGTGAACTAAATATGGATTTCTTTCTCCATTTCATAGTACTGTCCTGTTCCAAGCTAGTTGTTTATTTACAGTCAAGTTGTGTGTGTTGTCTTACTGCATTGCACTTGTTACCTAAAGTGGTCTTTCACGCTCATCGATTTGCTCTCGTTCTATTAATTAGCAATAGATCGAATTTTAAAACTGGAGCTAAATCTGTATATTTAAGCACTGACTTGTTGAACAATTTAAAATAAATTACCCCCTCTTTACCCATTTTTGAACAGATTAGTTACTGTGAAAAGATATTAAAATAAGTTTATAGTTTTTGTTTTACTCTTTTTGCCTCCCCTCACCAAGATTTAAATCGTTGGGGTATTCCACAAATACTGGGCACTTTTCAGTACTTCACCCAAGTGACCATTACTCACGTGTGAGCCTTGGAGGGCAGGGAGGGGCTATCACAGCCAAGCCCAATCCTGTTCTCTCATCGTACATACATACATGCATGCATTTCCAGTAACCTAGTTGGACAATGATCAGGAGTGGCAACGTTAGTTAATTTTACAAATATAGTGCTTTGAACATCAGTTGGACTGAGATCAGCAGGCTCGTCGCAGTTTGTGATTCAAACCGGGATTGTCTTGGTCTGTGTACCTCACCTGCTCACTGGATAAACTAACTAATGGATTGTCAGAGCTCTTATAGCAAGTTTTAATAATTGGAGAATTCAAAGAAATTGCAAAAGATTACATTCTCAAAGCAGTGTTTGTTTGTCAAACTTTGAACAGCAGGAAGCTTTTGTGTGCGTTAATTTTTCCTTACAAAGTTTTTGCTCTTTCTTTCTAGAAACAAGCACATCATGATTGATTTGGGCACCGGTAACAACAATAAAATAAATTGGCCTATGGAAGACAAACAAGAAATGATTGACATTGTCGAGACAGTTTACAGAGGAGCCCGCAAGGGAAGGGGTCTTGTGGTATCTCCAAAAGACTACTCCACTAAATATAGATATTGAGGTGTCGTGTATGCTCAGTTGAACAATTTGCCATATGCATCATCCTGGAATATCACCGTTGTACATGGAGTATCCACCTTCAGATTTCATCTGTGTTTAGACATTTGCATTGGATGCCCTCACTATTTTATATTGTCTACTGCAAGATTTATAAACTATATATGAATGGAAAGTTGTGTTTTTTTTTACCATATTTTCTGTTGTGCTAAATAGAAACTTGATTTATTTACCATTCATTCTTTTTAAAAAGGACTTTTGTGTTACATAACTGTCCTGAACCTGGTAACAAATTATATTTTTGGTACAGTACTTTGAATATTTGAATTGCTATAGTTTATTCTTTCTCGACATCCAAATAAAAATTGAAGAATGACACGTGATTGGACTCGGGTTTCCGATCATAACGCTGACGGGAACCCGTTTAAAATGAGTTTCTGTTGGCATTCTGATTGGAAAGACGTAAGACATAGTCTCCATTCTTGGCAGTAGTTAGGTACTGTATTGTGTTTTTTTTTTGAACCAACTATATAATGGGCTAAATTTTCAGCCAGCATTGGGAAGAAAATATAAAATGTAATTATTTTAAATGTTGACAGGCAACACTATTATATCAATGTTTACAGCCTTTATTCTTGGGCATATGCCAAGTAGTCAGTATTTAATGTTGGTTCCCCCCCCCCCCCCCCCCCCCCCAAAAAAAATAGTGTGCCTGATTGCCTTTTATGGTTATGGGCCTAGGTCCATAGTCTTCAAATTCTTATGAAATGCATAATAACAAACCAGTCAGATTATATTGACATATTCATTGTGTACTGTCTTTTTAAAAAAAAAAGACAGTGTGGCATGAGAATAGTTACGATTTATCCTCATACAACCTGAGCTCCCTATAAGCTACTGGCTTGGGCTGTCAACCAATTAATTTGGCAAACAACTGTTTAGATTTGATCAAAGTAATAATTGTCTTTGAAATGTTGTAAACATGGTAGAATTTCTTGGTTAAGTGCATTGTTTCTTGCGTTTGTGAATCTCAACTCCTGTTTACAATTTTTTTTTTAGCTGCCATAATGGAAATTGCCTTTCCAAAGGCCAAAACTTTAAAGTGTCTTAGTATAAAAGTAATGTCATCTAGTGTCACTTACTCCATACATCTATTGTATATATCACCAAGAAGTAATCTTGCCTAATCTCATGGACACCACTTAGAAAACAATGGCATTGAATTTTCCTCTGAAGTGAATTGTGTGAATCTTTGTGTTAATCACATTGAGTCGTATTAATAGATAATCTATGTCTATCTAGACAAAGAAATTCTTTGTTTCTTCATAGGAAGTGGAAGTAATACCAATAACTCTTGGGACTGTTGGACCAAAGTATAATTTTGCAGTCAAATGTGAGACTGCTAATTGTAATAATGCACTGCACAGCTCCAGGAATGCCCATTATAGTAATCAATCCTATTGCATAATACTTCTGATCTATGTTGAGTGTTACTCAATTGTCAAATACTTCGACCTGTGCTACTGTGTGGCAGCGTTTTGTAATAGTTCAGGAAAACTTAGTTCTCAGATTAGCCGCTGTCTGAGGTCTTCATATAAATAGTGTCACTAATCTACAGAACAAGCTCCTAGTAACTGAAATGTGCACATTAGTGACCAGCAAGTGTAGCAATTTGCCAGGCTTCCAGGAGACATGAAGGTTAAAATGGTATAGAACAGCAACAAATTGCATTAATATAGCACCTTTAACGTAGTAAAATGCCCCAGAGTGCTTCAGAGGAGCACGGTTGGGGGAAGAGTTTAAAGATGGAAACTGCTGGAGGGGAAATAATGAGTCAGTGCCTCTTTCTAGTACATTTCCCAATTCAATTTCAGGGTTCAAACATTGTCTCCTTTTACTGTACCATCTAGGTATTGTATTTTCCTTGGGCTTCAAGTCGACCTATATTGAAATTCAAAAAGAATTTTTTTTGATTGAACTGTGCAGGATTCCTTGTTGAAATGGTGGGCAAATGCACCGACTAATGTAATACTAAACCGTACAGACCAGAAGATGCCAGGTTCACTTAGTCTATGCTGAGTTCAATGATCTCTGCCAGGGTAGCAGTTGGGGTGCTACAATTAATTGCCTTGGTAACCATGGACTAGGGAGGGTAAAAACAGTCATGGTTTTTGCTCTGATAAGTGTGGATGACTAGTGTTCACAGGATCAGGCTTGAATAGCCTACCAACTTGTATTGGACTCGCACATGAATGATGACTTGAGAGACACCTAGGCCCTGAATTTGCAGTCGGTATGATGGCGAACTGTCAGAGTACGCCTTTGAAACTGACCGCAAGTTCGGGATTTCCGCTTGCACATGTGCTAAATCCTGAACTTTCAATCTGTCAAGTTGCAACTACACAGAGGTTTCGCTGCATCTTTCACCACCTGATAGAAATTAACGTGCTGGCGAAAAGTTGGGCTAATTGCCCACCTACTCTGAAGTAATTACGCTTTCAATTTTTAAGTCTTGTGTAAGGGGGCCGGATGAGAAAATTGTAATAACAAAAGTTCTCATCAATGATTTATAACAGCAGAGTACACAGTGCTGCTGAGGCTTGTAATAACAAGGGAAGATTTGTCCTATACAGCAAGTGCATTTATGATTTTGCTACATGTAGTGAACAGAACAAATTTTCCTACAAAATTAGTTGTAGCTTTTAGTAACAGTCATAATTTTTTGGCAGAATATGTTCCTTTTAATTTGTAAAATGGCAAGGGTATTGCATATTGGCTCACCTACATTTTCACTTTTTCATCAGTAATAGACTTCGATTAAAAAGACACGCAAAACTTAATTTAAATGTGGAATACAATTGTTAATGTCTTTCCAATGCATTGTCTCAGTTTCATTGATCTTTAGTGGAGACTAAATGACATTCGAGCTCCTCTTGAGGTGGTAAATAATTGTAATACAGCCAAATTCCTGTTAAGAGTTAAACATGAAAAGCTTAAACATGTCATAAGCCATGATATTTAAGTTCTTGAGATTGGTTATATTTCTCTTCCAGCAATTGCACCTTGAAGTGGCTCTAACTTTTTCTTCTCCGCATTTATTTTCATTTACCCTAATGTTCCATTTTTTCACTAGATCGACAACTTTGTTGATACTTGTTTCTCATTGCTGACCCTGTTCTACTGTCATAAATGTGCACAAACGTTTCACGGACATGTCCATGTAATTTATGACATCTTCATGCTCTCTAAATTGGACAACATAATCTCTATTGACTCCAGCATTAGTTGCTGAAAAGGGATCAACTTATTTCACAGTGATTATATTTGTGAAGGTTTCATTTCCATTCTTAACCTAATATGAGTGAATCCCTCCTCTTGTCATTTTGCACTTTAAGGGCTCAGCTGTAGTTTATAGGCTAAAAATCAGTAAGTAAAAGAGCCACCACCCCACGTGATCCCAGGTTTGCGTATGCACAACGGTGGACTCCTTGTTGGAGTATGCTGCACGGAACTCTGCAGCGTTTTAAAGGAAGTTCTAGCGGGGGGATCGCACGAGGTAGGTGCAGATTTACTTGCGATGTCAGCACGGCGTACTCTTTAGCTTCGCCGCCAACTGCAAATTCAGGCCCCTAGTGTTTAGAACTACTAAAACAAGAATCACTGCTTTCAGGAGAGGAGTGGAGAAAATCCGGGAAGAGGAAGATGATGTAAGAAGAGGTAATTGTTTATAAGGAAAATTGCAAAATAAGTTATTTCTGAAAATTGTTTTGTAGAATTATCTCATTTGAAAAATTACAAACTTTTTTCCAAGAAAAAGCAACAAATGAACCATAGCTACTGCAGCATCCATGTGTCAATTTGGATGCCACTTTATCCCATGAATATGATGTCTTTGTCTTCTGTAACACAGCAGGTTTTGTGCATTAGACTCTTGCAGTTCAATATGATTTGTTCTACTTTTAGTGCAGAAGGTACATGCCCTTTGCTGTTGTGCAACAATTTGCCTTGTAATGCTGAAAGAAATAAGGAAAAGTATTAGTATTAAATATATGATTGTCATTTTTAAGTTATGTATAGATATTTGGGGGGAGGGGGTTGTGCTCATGAAGGTGAGGGATGTTGGTGCTGGGGGACAGAACACTTTTTCACAATGTATTGAGGTCAGGTACAGATTGGGCCAGATACAACAGAAACCTGTTCTGCCTCAACAACATGTCTTAAATCCAAACTCAAAAGCGCACCCTGCTGCACAAGTATGACATTTTCACACCAGTCCTCCTTTGTGACCTCTCCAAGTTAGTTGCTGATTCAGTGTCACATTATGGGCAGCTATTTTACTGTGAACCCACACCTATTGTGATCTTGGTTCAAATTAATTTCACCCAGCCAGCAAAGAGGAGACTTTAATTCCACCAGTCTGAGCTGGACCTCAACCAGAGACTTGAACAGGTAAAAGAATGTGTGATGTTACCCAGCCTCTCTTTGTTTTCTTTCTTTAAAACAAAGTACCAATGCAATAACGAAAGTATGCAACTGCTATTTAAATATTTATATAGTAAGGTTTATGCAGAATATATGTATACATGTACATCATAAATCCTTTATACAAATTATGTTGGATTTTATAATTCCACTCAATCATGTTACCTGTACTATAATTTCCAGCAATTGACTAGATACTGCTTGATAGTTTTTTTTGTTGAGATAATCTCAGTCCTGCTTTAACAAGAAACTTGACATTAGTGTACTGGGAGCTATTTTTAAGTAACTACTGTGAACAGTTTTGGTCTTACCTAAGGAAGTATATACTTGCCTTTTAGAGGGGGTGCAATGAAGGTTCACTAGATTGATTCCTGGGATGAGAGCATTGTCCTATGAGGAGAGATTGAGTAGAATGGACCTATATTCTCTGGAGTTTAGAAGACTGAGCGGTGATCTCATGGAAAAGTCTAAAATTCTTAGAGAACTTGACAGGGTAGATGCTGAGAGGCTGTTTCCCCTGACTGGAGAGTCTAGAACTAGGGGGCATAGTCTCAGAATAAGGGGTCAATTTCTTCACTCAGAGGATTGTGAATCTTTGGAATTCTCTGCCTCAGAGGGCTGTGGATGTTCAGTTGTTAAGTATATTCAAGACAGATCGATTAGATTTTTGGGCACTTGAGAGAACCAAGGGATGGGGGTAGAGCAGGAAAGTGGAGTTGATGTAGAAGATCAGCCATGATCTTAGTGAATGGCGGAGCAGGCTTGAAAGGCGTATGGCCTACTTCTGCTCCTATTTCTTATGTAAATAAAGAACAAAGAAAATACAAGTAACAATTCAACTCCACGCTATCACCCCGAGTTTGTTAATTTGTGAGTATTTCTAAGTAATTCATATCTATTAGAACCCCAGTAATTTGTCTTGCACATTGATTAGCATCTGTGCATGCAGTCTTGGAGCATTTATATGCCAGTGTATAAAAGATGTGGAAACCTCTAAAGCCTAGTTACATCATCATATGTAAATAAGGAAAAAGGAGGACCAAGAAATTGATAAGGAAAGAGAAAAAAGAAAGTAAATTAGCAAGAGACCTAAAACATTGTAAACATTTCGAAGGTATGTAACAAGGATAATACAGTAATCATGGGGGACTTTAATCTACATGTAGACTGGGCAAACCAAATTTGCAGTAATAGTGTGGAGGATGAATTCATGGACTGTATACAAGATAGTTTTCTGCATCAACTAGGGAACTGGCTATTTTAGATCTAGTATTGTGCAATGAGAAAGGGTTAATTAATAACCTTGTAGTAAAGAGGCCTTTAGGGAAGAGTAACCATAATATGATAGAATTTTATATTGAGTTTGAAAGTGATTTAGTTAAATCCAAAACTAGGGTCTTCAATCTAAGCAAAGCAAACTATGTAAGTTTGAGGGGCGAGTTGGCTAAGGTAGATTGGGAAACTACATTAGAAAGTATGATGGTAGACAAGCAATGGCTAGCATTTAAAGAATGAATACATAATTTGCAACAAATATACATTCCTTTAAGGCACAAAAACCCCACAGGAAAAGTGGTCCAACCGTGGCTACCAAGAGAAGTTAAAGATAGTAGTAGATCAAAGGAAGCGGTTTATAATGTTAAGAGTAGTAAGCCTGAGTATTTTAGAATTCAGCAAAGGAGGACCAAGAAATTGATAAGGAAAGAGAAAAAAGAATGAGAGTAAATCAGCAAGACATAAAAACAGATTGTAAACGTTTCTATAGGTATGTAATTAGGAAGAGATTAGTGAATGTAAACATGGGCCCATTAGAGGCAGAGCCAGGAGAAATTATAATGGGCAATAAGGAAATGGCAGACATTAAAGAAATACTTTGTATCTGTCTTCGGTAGAAGACACAAAAAACATTCCAGAAGTAATGGGGAACCAAGGGTCTAGAGAGAATGAGGAACTTAAAGAAATCAGTTTAAGTAAAGACATAGTACTGGAGAATTAATGGGACTAAGTGGCGACAAATCCCCTGGACCTAATGACCTGCATCCTAGGGTTTTAAAAGAGGTAGCTGCAGAGATAGTGAATGCACTGGTATTAATCTGCCAGAATTCCCTACATTCTAGAACAGTCCCCAAGGATTGAAAGGTAGTAAACACAACCCCGCTATTTAAGAAAGGAGGAAGAGGGGGAAAATGGGAAACTATAGGCCAATTAGCCTGACATCAGTAGTAGGCAAAATGCTAGAATATATTATGTAGTGGTGGTAGGGGTCAGCCTTACCCCTGACTCAGTGAGCGGTTCGAATCGCTGCCACGCCCCAGGTTCAGACCTTGGACTTATTTAGGGGTTGTGAATAAAGATGCAGTAGACAACAGGTTCCGATGAAAGAATTTTGACTTTTTTATTAAAAGTAAAAGGTAACAAACTTAAATCACACTTAAACAGGTTGGAGAACACAAGGTACAGGCGAGGGAGAATGACAATATACAAAACCCTTATCCCTCCCAAGAATCCCACTATCTAGCTAGGTTTCGGTTTCAGGAGATCAGGGATAATGCGCACCAAACGGGTTTTAACAGTGCGAAATCCAGCCAGGTAAGTTGATGGTGGTCTGGTCATCGAGTGTCTTCCTGGAACATGCTGCTTCTGGACAGAGCCGAGAGGGAGAGTCCGGAGAGAGAGAGCCTCTTGGGGAATTCCTTGGGGTATTATACATGTTCAGCTCCTTTGTTCTTTTCTTCGCTCCCAGAACCCCTTACTAAAAATGGTTTCGTGCTGAAGTGATTGGTTTCAGTTGAGGCCTGTTCATTCCATTGTCTTGGTTCCTTGCAGGCTTGTTAAGTTTTGATGGGTTTAACTTGGGGTTAAAAATGTTCTGAACTCTCTTACTGAACTGTTGTAACTGCTTGATGGGCCTTCAATTATGCTAAACCAAATCAAATCCTGGTCATTGAAAGACCTCGTTACCAGTAACGGCTTTTTACTGAGTGTCAAATGGTTTGCGTCCGGTCGATCTGTTGTTTTATTGGAGTTTGCATTGTCCTCATGTTTTGGATTTCTTGCTGGGCCTAGCATTCCTATCTTTATGCGTCTCTTTAATGGGTTCTGTGTTTTGGGTGGGGCTGCCTTCTCCCAGGGCCTATTGTCCAAATGTTAATACGATAGCAAAATACTGCGGATGCTGGAAATCTGAAATAACAACAGAAAACGCTGGAAAAACTCAGCAGGCCAGGCAGCATCCGTGGAGAGAGAAAGAGAGTTAACGTTTCAGGTCGATGACCTTTCGTCAGAACTGTGAAGAGCCGGAAATCAAATAGATTTAAGGCCAGAGTAAAGCTGGGAAAAGGGGGAGGGGATAAAAGAACAAAGGGGGAGATGAAGAGACATTAAGAGATATGCAAGGCTAGAGATGGTGTTAATGTGACAGATTAAGGCTGAATGAAGTGTGAAATCCACTGGCAGAATGAAGGACAGCTGCCAGCTTCTAGGAGGAAAAAAAAGGTGGGGGGGGGACAAATAAAAGGGTGGAAAAAATAAAATATAAATGTGATTGGAGCTGAGGTTATGATCTAAAATTGTTGAACTCGATGTTGAGTCCAGAGGGCTGTAGCGTGCCTAAACGAAAGATGAGGTGCTGTTCCTCGAGCTTACGCTGAGCTTCCGTGGAACAGTGTAATAGGCCGAGGACGGTGAGGTCAGAGTGGGAGTGAAGCGGTGAATTAAAGTGACAGGCCACCGGGAGCTCGGGGTCCCCCTTACGGACTGAACGGAGGTGTTCCGCAAAGCGGTCACCCAATCTGCGTTTGGTCTCCCCAATGTAGAGGAGTCCACATCGTGAGCAGCGAATACAGTATACTAAATTGCAGGAAGTACAAGTAAATCGCTGTTTCACCTGGAAGGGGTGTTTGGGGCCCTGGACAGTGGGAAGAGGGGAGGTATAAGGGCATGTGTTGCATCTCCTGCGCGTGCACGGGAAGGTGCCGGGCGAAGGGGAAGGGGTGCTGGGGGTGGTAGAGGAGTGGACTAGGGTGTCGCGGAGGGAGCGGTCCCTGCGGAATGCTGAAAGGGGAGGTGAGGGGAAGATGTGTTTGGTGGTGGGATCACGCTGGAGGTGGCGGAAATGGCGGAGGATGATCCGTTGAATGTGGAGGCTGGTGGGGTGAAAGGTGAGGACAAGGGGAACCCTATCGTGGTTCCGGGAGGGAGGGGCAGGGGTGAGGGCAGAAGTGCGGGAGATAGAACGGACACGGTCGAGGGCCGTGTCGACCACGGTAGAGGGGAATCCTCGGTTGAGGAAAAAGGAAGACATGTCGGAAGCACTGGTATGGAAGGTGGCATCATCAGAGCAGATGCAGCGGAGACGGAGAAACTGGGAGAATGGAATAGAGTCCTTACAGGAGGCGGGGTGGGAGGAAGTGTAGTCTTTACTCTGGCCTTAAATCTATTTGATTTCCGGCTCTTCACAGTTCTGACGAAAGGTCATCGACCTGAAACGTCAACTCTCTTTCTCTCTCCACGGATGCTGCCTGGCCTGCTGAGTTTTTCCAGCGTTTTCTGTTGTTAGTCCAAATGTTAATGTTTGCTGGGGCTTGAATTCCAGCCTTTTAAAATTGAGATTCCTTATGTTAGGCCCAAATGCATTTTTATCACTCTGGGGTAGTTCCAAAGTCCTTTTTTTTCCTTAGATTTTTGGGGATCTGCAAATTTTGGAAACTTTACAATTATTAGGGACGTGGTAACAGGGCACTTAGAAAATCATAATATGATTAGGCAGAGTGAACATGGTTTTATGAAAGGAAAATAGTGTTTGACAAATCCGTTAGGGTTTTTTGAAGATGTAACTAGTAGGATGGATAAGGGGGAGCCAGTGGATGTAGTGTATTTCGATTTTCGATTGGTGCCACACAAGAGGTTATTATACAAAATTAGGACTCATGGTATTGGGGGTAATATATTAGCATGGATTGATGATTGGTTAATGGACAGAAAACAGAGAGTAGGAATAAATGGGACTTTTTCAGGTTGGCAGGCTGTAACTAGTGGGGTACCGCAAGGATCAGTGCTTGGGCCTCAGCTATTTACAATCTATATTAATGACTTGAATACATTACACACAGTCCCTTCATCTAAGTTTGCTGACGATACAAAGTTAGGTGGGAAAGTAAGCTGTGAGGAGGACGCAAAGAGGCCGCAGAGAGATACAGACAGGTTGAGTGGGCAAGAACATGCCAAATGGAATACAATGTGGGTAAGTGTGAAGTTATCCACTTTGGTAGGAAAAACAAAAAAGCAGAATATTTTTGAATGGTGAGAGACTGGAAAAAGTTTGCATTCAGAGGGACCTGGGTGTCCTTGTACATGAATCACAGAAAGTTAACTTGCAGGTACAGCAAGCAATTAGGAAAGCAAATGGTATGTTAGTTTTTGTTACAAAGGGATTGGAGTACAGGAGTAAAGAAGTCTTACTACAATTATACAGGGCATTGGTGAGGCCACACCTGGAGTACTGTGTACAGTTCTGGTCTCCTTACCTAAGGAAAGACTTATTTGCCTTGGATGGAGTGCAGTGAAGGTTTACTAGAATGGTTCCTGGGATGAGGGGATTGCCCTGTGAGGAGAGATTGAGTAGACTAGGCCTATATTCCTTAGAATTTAGAAGAATGAGAGGTGATCTAATTGAAACATAGAAAATTCTTAAGGGGCTTGACAGGGTTAATGCTGGGAAAATGTTTCCCCTGGCTGGGGAATCTAGAACACAAGGTCACAGTCACAGAATAAGGGGTAGACCATTTAGGACTGAGATGATGAGAAATTTATTCACTCAAATGGTTGTGAATCTTTGGAATTCTCTACCCCAGAGAGCTGTGGATGCTCAGTCATTGAGTATATTCAAGACAGAGGTCGATAAATTTTTGGGAACAAAGGGAATTAAGGGATATGGGGATAGTGTAGGAAGGTAGAGTTGAGGTAGAAGATCAGCCATGATCTTGTTGAATGGCAGAACAGGCTCAAAGGGCCAAATGGCCTACTGCAGCTCCTAGTTCTTATGTTGCAAATTTGTTTCATTGGCCCTGAATTTCCGATCCTGCATGCAGATGCCTCCGATCGGGAAAAATCTATGCAATTACCTGCTGGTTCCGTAGGTCCCGAGACTTCCAATCCTGGGCCTCTCCTGGTCCGCGCGGGCAGAGGCCCAGGTATCCCAGGGGCGCAGGTGGTTCGCAAGAGTCCCTGGGATCACGTGGGCCACGGGGAACCAATCAAAGAAGGGAATCCCCCTGCAGACTTTTGACCGGTCTCTACGCACAGATTTGTCAAAAGTATGAATGGGGCTCACTTAAAAAACACAGTTAAACATTAAATATTTTTTTATCACGTATTTAAAATTAGTTAAAATTACATTAAATTAAATAATTTAAACAAAAATTTTAATGTTTGAAAAAAATAATTAAAGTTTTTTATGGGGCTAAAAATAAACTTTTTTTTAAAAAGTATTTAAAAAATTTTCCCCCTCATTTATCATTTAAATTTTTTAATTTTTTTTTAAAACTCTCATGCTGGTAAAAGAGGATTCTTGACAGATCGGAAGTGCCGGGTTTCAGTGCATGCGCTTCGTATGCCTGAAACCGGCACTTGCGAGGCTCCTACGGGTGCATACGCACCCGTGGGGGTTGGAATAAATAACCCAGTTTATCTCCCTTGTTTGAGTTGCTTACTGGACTATCACATTCTTTAACTGCAGCTTCACATTCTTCAACCCTAGCTTGTGTGATCAGATCACTTGTGTTCTTCTCTAGATCATCAAGTAAGAAGTTAAAGAAAAACAGGATTTTTAAAACCTGTGATATTTGTAGCACCATGATAGTAACTTTTTAAAATATATTTTGTGAATTTTTTTATGATCAAGGTAAAGGATATCCGTGCTAAGGAATAGATCAACTGGCACAACAAAGGATTATAATGAAAAATAAATAAAGCAAAACCATCCTTGGGTTGTTAATTTGGTTCAGGCTTACAAAGTGTAAGTGTTTTCCTGGGACCAGCCAAATGGACTTCAATGTGTTTCTCTGGGTCCTATACATTTCTATCTTTGTATGAAGTAGGCTTACAAAGTGTAAGGGCTGGATTTTGATACTGGGGCGGGTTGGGGGTCGTGTCATCCGCATTTCGTGTTATCCACCCGACTGCAATTGGATGTGGGAGATTGATGCAATTTTCACCTAATTGGGCAATTGAGTTCCAGCATGTGGGAACCCATGAACCAATTAGTGGTTTCAGTCTGAAAGTCGCCTCTGATGATGTCATCATTGCTGCTGCATTGAAGGTCTTCAGAGACTGCCTAGCCTTTGCTGTGAGTGGACCTGGATGCAAAATGAGGAGAGAGAGAGAGAGAGAGAATTTTTTTTGCATCCAGTTCCTCTCTCAGCAAAGGCCAGGCAGTCTCTGAAGACCTTCAATGCAGCAGCTACGTTGTAATAGTGGACCTGCAGCTGATAGTCAGCTATCCACTTGTGCTCCCGCCAGGTTTCACTGGCGTTTTTCACATCAGGCGTGCTTCACGTCGGAAAAGGGTTAAACTAGCTAAAATGTTTCAAAATGGCATTACAGAGCCAATTTAGGGTTTGTTAAGGGCTTTAATGGCCTCTCTCGCCTCTTGGAAGCGGGACGGAGTCGGGAACACCGCACACGATTTTATCAAAATTGCATGGAGGCGGGATCAGGTCTGCCCGCCACTTTTCGCAATTTTAACCCCCCACACACCTCCAAATCCGCCTCCACGGCCCTATGAAAATCCAGCCCTAAGTGTTTTCCTGGGACCAGCCAAATGGACTTCAATGTGTTTCTCTGGGTCCTATACATTTCTATCTTTGTATGAAGTAGAGCACTTTTCCCACTCATGGTACTGAGCATTTTGAGGTCATATTAACAGTCAGTGCAGAGTGTAGCTTTCTAAGCATTCCTCAATGCTGTAATGTGTTTGAACACCAACCACAGAAGGACACTCCCTACGATGCTAGTGTAGATTTTTCAAACCAGCCCTCCTTTATAGCCTTTTTGAGGGCTAGTGTCAATTTGTAGGAAAAAAACAGGCTAGATCACTATTCCACCCAGACCCCTGCACCCCCCATAATGTTCAACTTCAATTCTAAGCTGTATCAGCATTTTTGATTAATTAGGACAATTTCTTGGTACAAGAAGCAGGTATCAAATGGGAGAGACATTCACTAAGACAACAATCTCAGTAAAAGGAGGTTGCTGTTTCTGTGATAACCCTTCCATATTCTGTTCTATAGGGGGGTAACTAGTTTTTTTTTAAGTCACAGGGAAAATGATTTATTAAAATGTTATGGGCAGCAGTTTGATGCACACAATTGGATACAGTGTCTTTGGGGCAAGGAAGGGGAAAATTCAGCAAGAGTTCCTGCTCCCGCTTGCTGTTTGAGCCCTGGAAAGATGGAAAATGTGCATGTGCGGATACTGGATGAAGACCGGACTGGACTCGGCTGTGATACCCCCTACAGTTGCATACTCAATAGTTCAGGGTTAAATTTTCATCTTTAGCGCTCACAGCTCAAGAGATTTGCACCCGGAGTAATGATAATGAAAATCTACCCTCTAATATACAGACCCTCACATAGCAAAAGGCTTCAAGGGCAAGGTACCTGAAGGCGGCTGTTGCCTGTGGAACTATATCTCAGCATGAGTCACCACCTTCAAGAGAAGAGGGTGGGGGAAGTTTACACCTTTTCAGGATTGGCGCTGAATTTGTGGTCGGCATAGTTAAAAAGTACACGGCTGACATCCAAACGAAATCCACACTTACCTCATGCAAACCCCCTTTGTGAAGTTGTTTTCAAACGCTGCAGAGTTGTGCACGGTGTAGCGGTCCACGGATCCCAGGGGCGTATCGTTGTGCGTATGCGAACCTGGGATCACGCGGGACGGTGCTCCTTTCACTTCCGGACACTTAGCCAATCAGGAAACAGAGGAGATTGCTAAAACAGGATTGTAAATATATGTCAATAGAAGACAGAAGCCACTCTTAATTGGAAATGTTGGTTGAAGGGATTTAAAAAGGTAGGTGTATATATATTTTAGTTATGCCGGATTCGATCAAACATCTTTCAGAACTATGTGTAAATAATAATACTGCATTTGTTAGATGTACGGTTCTTACTTACTCAGTATTAAATCAGATGCTCCATTATTTGAATTGTGCTCATAAAGTAGCAAACCCCAGTACAAAATGTTTCTATAAAGCAGAAAGAAAGACTTGCATTTATATAGCGCCTTTCACGACCACCGGACGTCTCAAAGCGCTTTACAGTCAATGAAGTACTATTTTGAAGTGGAGTCACTGTTGTAATGTGGGAAACGCAGCAGCCAATTTGCGCACAGCAAGCTCCCACAAGCAGCAATGTGATAATGACCAGATAATCTGTTTTTGTTATGTTGATTGAGAGATAAATATTGGCCAGGACACCAGTGATAACACCCCGGCTCTTCTTCAAAATAGTGCCTTTGGAACTTTAACAGTCCACCTGAGAGAGCAGACAGGGCCTCGGTTTAACGTCTCATCCAAAAGCCGGCACCTCTGACAGTACAGCACTCCACTGTACTGGAGTGTCAGCCTAGCTTTTTGTGCTGGAATGGGACTTGAACCCACAACCTTCTGACTCAGAGGCGAGTGTACTACCCACTGAGCCACAGCTGACACAGCATTGTAATACGTTGAGAAATAATTGGCACACAAAAACTTTGCCCTTAAACCAATATATTCAGTTTATAGAGTGCCTATTGCTGGTGTTTACTGTGCTTAATTTCTGGGTTCAAAAATTCATCGGGAAAGATTGTGACACATAGAAGAGCTGTCTGCCCAGTAAATTTTTAATCAGAAAATGCTGGAAACACTCAATGGGTCAGTAAGCAGCCGCCAACGAATACAATTTTCTCATCCTCCCTCCCCTTATGCTGTGCAACAGGCTCCTGTGCCTGCTTGCATCAGACGTAAAAAATTTCAGGGTAATTAATGCACAGTAGGTGGGCAATTAGCCCAACTTTTCGCCAGCACGTTGATTTGAATGGGTAGGTGAAACTTACAGCGAATCCGATGTGCTGTCGCAACTTGACAGATCGCAAGTTCGGGATTCAGCGTATGCGGAAATCCTGAACTTGCAGTCAATTTAGAAGGCGGTACACCGTCATACCGACCACGTATTCAGGGCCAATATTAAATCTAGGCTCTCTTGATCATACTATAGAATTGTTTGGTTAATGTCTCACAGTCCTGTAAATATGTAGAGGAGCCTGCAAATAAAACTGACAAAAGTGAGGGGAAGTCCCACCAACATGTATTACAAACAGAAAATGCTGGAAATACTCAGCAGGTCAGGCAGCATCTGTGGAGAGAGAAACAGAGTTAACGTTTCAGATCGATGACCCTTCGTCAGAACTGGAAAAAGTTGGAGATGGAACAGGTTTTTAAGCAAGTGTAGAGGCGGGGGAAGGGGAGGAAAGAACAAAAGGGAAGGTCTGTGATAGGATGGAAGGCAGGAGAGATTAAGAGACAAAAGGGATGATGGTGCAAGGCAAAAGGATTATAAACACGTTACCGGCAGGGACCAGATGGGCCAAATGGCCTGTTTCTGTGCTGTACATTCTATGTAATAAACATAGAAGTAAGAACTGCATATCGATAATGCTGCTTTTTAATAATACTTCAGTGGGATGTTAGTTGTTCACTAAAATTTGTTTGTGCCCTTTACTAGTAAGTAGCACAGGAAAGTAACCAGGTGTCAGGTGGGAGTATTTATTGTGCTTTCCATGTTGTGCACTAATGACCTGGATCAATGGCCACTGAACTTCCGCCTCAGGTTCACAGACGTGGTTCCCGAGCTGTGTGATTCCCGTAGTTATCCAGGGAAATTTGAAAGGTAGGGTTAAAAAGATGCTTAAGTGTCTGACAAGTACCTAATAATCATCTGAATTAGGTCGGCCGCCTCTGCCGTTTGGATCGCTGGCAAACGCGCCCGAGAAAAAGGCGCGTGGGGGCGGGATAACAGCGGGCTCCCGACCTGCTCCTGCCTCTATTCCCGTCGCACAGACGTCAGAAAATTCCGGCCAATGTGTTTAAAAATTGTCCTTTATGTAAATTAACCATTTTACTAATATTTCATGAACTGAAAGCGTGTTTGCTTTTTTGCTACTTGCTAATCAGAAAATAGATGAAAGTAAAGAGCAAGATGTAAAATCCAGGCAGTTGGATTTCTGATTTGCCTCGTCTTTACCGTCACCCCCGCCGCCCCCCCCCACCCACCCCCTCCATGTCTTACCAATTTATTCCACACCCTCTCCTCATATACGTGGAGATTTAAGACAAATAGTAAACCCTTTTTCGAAAACAAAAAGGATATATCAAGACATGATCTCGTCATTTATTGCTGCCAACTTGCTCTGCAAGTGTGTTAATAGAGTTTTTGAACCTGTTGAGATATAAAACAGCACAGGCTAATTTTTAAAACCACTTGTAAAAGAAGCAGAAACGAATGGTTATTCTAGTAAAGCGCTATACAATATAATAAAGAACATTGCCGCTCCAGTGCCAATGTAGGTGTTTTTTATCTCACCAAAATAAACTCCCTCATATGTGCTTCGTGTGTCCTTTATTTTTATCCTGCCTGTATCTTGTATCAGTAGAGATTACCTGGATAATCTGGATAATAAGATGACCAGTGTCAGCTGTGGCTCAGTGGGTAGCACACTCACCTCTGAGGCAGAAGGTTGTGGGTTCAAGTCTCACTCCAGGGACACTGAGCACATAAATCTAGGCCGACACTCCAGTGCAGTGCTGAGGGAGTGCTGCACTGTCGAAGGTGCCGTCTTTCAGATGAGATGTTAAACCGAGGTCCCGTCTGCTCTCTCAGGTGGACGTAAAAGATCCCAAGGCACTATTTCTAAGAAGGGCAGGGGAGTTATCCCTGGTGTGCTGGCTAATATTTATTCCCTCAATCAACATAACAAAAACAGATTATCTGGTTGTTACCACATTGCTGTTTGTGGGAGCTTGCTGTGCGCACGTTGGCTGCCGCGTTTCCCACATTACAACAGTGACTACACTTCAAAAAGTACATCATTGGCTGTAAAGTGCTTTGAGAAATGCAAGTCTGTCTTTCTTAATCTAAATCCTGCATTGCTACTTCACAGAAAGGTAAACTGTTTCTTTTTTAAGAGAGTGACATTCCGAGCACACTCTGATCAACTGGCTGATGCTATTTTATCATCTAAACTGTATATTCTAAGTTACAATATCGTCTTCTCCATGCAACGCTTGAATAAGACCGTGGGGTGGTCCCCCTGTAAGATTAACCAAGCCTCAAAGAGATGTAGCTGTGAACGATTTTGTATGGTTTGGTACGCTGTAAAGTTGCACCCTGAGAAGCACAATAGCACCGTTGCATAAAGCAGGCTTATGCACGCAAATGCAGTTCAGAAAGGAAGGAAAAGGCTTACTAATTCTGACAAATGCTGAACGGTGTGGGGGGTTCCTGTCAGTCATCCTTGCTGTCTGAGGAGGTAGGGTCTGGAGGATGTAAGTGTCGTTCTGTCTGGCTGTCAGCAAACTCCAAACGGACTATCAACTGCGTCCAGACCAGCTGCTTGGCAACAAGATCATTACAGAACGTAACGTTTGGCAAACGTTCAAAATCAGCAATGTGTTCATCAGCTACATAGGCCTCGACTGTCAAGTATCTATTCAGTTATACTACAACATTACAGCAACAATGGGAATATAAATGACGATTGTACAATGACTGTGGCGCACAGACGCCTGTAGAGGGGCTGAATGGCCTACTCCTATTCCTATGTTCCTAGTGTCTGTTCGATGGTTTATATTTCCTGCAAATGCCCACATGAACTTTTTGGATCCATTGGTTTCATGAGATAAGCTCATGCACACTAAATGTCAGAAAGGCAAGTGCAAATATTAGTTGAGGTGAAATGTGATGGATATCCCTAGTAACATCTGGGTAAAAAATATAGTCAGTGTATGTGTCTTTCACCCAATTTCTGCCCTCCTCTCCTGAAGGCACTGGCATGTTGGGTACAGGTGCCTCAGGGGCTGCCAATCCTCATGGTAACTGATCAAGTAACCGTTCCTCATTATTAGTCCAGACAGTGAGTGCCAACACATTATTTCACTGCTGGCAGCATCATAGTAAAAATCCTGCCATGTTCTTCATCCAACACACAGGCAATTGCACTTTCCAGCAATGAGCACTGCACAGTAATCAGGAGTGTCAATCCTGGCTAACATTCCCCTAACTAGCCTGAGAGCCATTGTACCATTTGCATTGCTGTCCTGCTGAAACCAGCTAACTCAGTTTGTAACCCAGTTTGTAAGGATCAGTACAAATTAGACTTTTATTTGCATATATATTTCTCTGGGACTAGCGTAGAACACCGGGCACAAAAGCCTGCGTGAGGCTAATGTTGACAGGACAAAAAAATTAAAATTAAGAAAAGGGAGAGAAATGGCCTCAAACCATTTATCTGTGCATCACTGCCCTTTACATGAACTGCCGCCAATATCCCTCTCAAAGTTTAATAGAGGTGTTCAAAATCATGAAGGGGTTTTGATAGAATAAATAAGGAGAAACTGTTTCCAGTAGTAGAAAGCACGGTAACCTGAGGACACAGTTTTAAGGTAATTGGCATAAGAACCAGAGGCAACATGAGGAGACATTTTTTACACAGCGAGTTGTTATGATCTGGAATGCGCTGCCTGAAAGGGTGGTGGAGGCAGATTCAATAATAACTTTCAAAAGGGAATCGGATAAACACTTGAAGAGGAAACATTTGCAGGACTATGGAAAAAGGCAGGGGAGTGGGACTAATTGGGTAGATCTTTCAAAGAGCCGGCACAGGCACGATGGGCCGAATGGCCTCCTTCCGTGCTGTATCATTCTATGATTCTATGAAGGTTATCCTGGCCGCTGATTTCTTGGATCTGGTTAGCACTTTACATCCTGCACGCCCCCATGTTGGGAATGTAAAGTGCAGATTTCCCCACCTCCTTTTGCATAGATTAATGAGGCTTCTGCCTGTTTTGGACAGGAGCTTCCGATGCCCATCCCATCCCCCAACGCGAGATTTGAACTAGCTCATTTGTAGGTGGAAATCAGTCTCTATAGGCGGAGATCAATGCGTTACACCCCGTCTGCACCCATTTTCAAAATGTAACAGAGACCCAAATCAGTCAATACCACTGGGGAGAGACCAATCCCATAAAATTAGTCCATTTGAGAATAAATCAGTTTCACAACGTATGTGTTTAGGCTCCACAATTTAGAATTCTCTCCCTAAATCCTTCCACCACTCCAACTCCCCCTCCTCCTTCAAGGGCCTCCTTAAAACCCATCTCTTTGATGCACCTTTTACGGCCACCCCTTTTAATATCCCCTTCTTTGTCTTGGCATCTATTATTGTCTGATTATGCCTCTGTGAAGCGTAGGGTTGCCAACTCTGGTTGGCCATATTCCTAGAGGTGTCATCACATGACCTCCTGCCTCCAACCGCCCCGCCCCCACACTCCTGCCATTGGTCGCCCAACATGTCCATCCTCACGGTGCCCCGCCTTCCTACACCAATTGGAAAGCGAATACTCTTCGTTACCTGATTGGATGATTCTTGACTGCCAGTCATACAGCCTTTTCCCCCCCATGTCCAATATTTTTATAAGTAGTAAACAAAAGTGTTCAAAGAAAATGAAAAAAACCACACAATTTTTTGAGTGCCCCTCTGATTTTACCGCAGGGTTGCTTACATCAGTGTCCTGGGGATTCCTGGAGCCTCCAGGCCAATCCTGGAGGGTTGGCAACCCTGGAGAAGCACTTTGGGACGTTTTTCTACTTTAAAGGCACTATATAAATGTAAGTTGTTTAATGATCTTGAAGGACTAGACTTTGAAAAGGTGGTGTGTGGTTTCTCCCACTCATGAGGAAGGAGAAGGGGGCATTGGTTTTTTAAGGCAAAACCCAGAAGGGTTTATGGAAAGACACAGATAGACAGAAACATAGACAGAAGACTCTCTCTCAAATGCTGTTCCACTATCTGACTTGTACCATTGTTACTGGTTTTTATTTAGCACACTCTGTTCTATATGCATAACCATGTTTGGAGCTTTGTGTGGAAGCAGCTGAAAACCCTGTTATCTGGTGCTTAATGGCTTTTCACAATTGATGCCTGATCAAGAATAACTTTAGTCAGTGGGGAAGAGATTGAGAGCTCAGGGAGTTGGGCAAGTTAGGTCAGGCAAAGCGACCTCTTGACTCACAGAGAAGGAGCATGTGGGACCTGGGGTTGGGGGTGGGGGGCGGAATTGTCTTCTAATTGCAATTCAGAAGTCAAGGAAGGCTAAATAGATTTTATCTTTGGTCATGTAAAGCCTGCTTTCTTAGGTTTATCTCTGTATGTTTCAATTGTTAATTCCCTTCAGCGTGAAGGTTTTGCATGTTTATTACAAAGCACAAAGTTCTGTTGAATTTGTGAAAACCTTGTTTCATAAAACAAAAGATTTGTGTTTAGTGAAAATATTAAGCAATTCGAAACTGAAAAATGACAGTTGCTTAATCAGACATTGTAACCTTTAAGGTATAAGCTTTGATACATCTAGTACAAACTATTTAGAGTGGGGTGGGTGGGTGGAGCGGAGGGGAAAACTACACCTCATTGATAGATTGGCCCGTATTTTCCGATCAGAGGCTTCCCACGTGCGGAGGCCTCCGACCTGGAAAAAATCTACGGACTTACCTGAGGGCTCCCGAGGTGCATATACTTCCGTTCCTGAGCCTCTCCAACTCGAAATGCGCAGGGCCCACGTATCCCAGAGGCGCATGCGGTTCGCAAGCATCCCTGGGATCACGTGGGCCATGGGGAGCCAATAGGAGAAGGGAATCTCCCTTCATACACTTGACAGATAGACCTGTCAAATATATGAATGGAGATCAGCCCAAAAACACTGTAAAACATTAAATATTTTTTTTTTTAAATCACATTTTTAAAATGAGTTGAAATTACAATAAATTAAATATATATTTTTTTAATTTTTTGAAAAAAATAATTAAAGTTTTTCACAGGGCTAAAAATAAACTTACCCTTTTTTAAAGTATTTTTAAATGATAAATGAGTGAAAAAATTATTACTTTTTTCAACTCTTATGCTGGTAAAAGCAGGCCTTACGCCTGCTTTTACCAGGTGTAAGATTTCTAAGGGTTTTCTGCGGGCGGAGGTTCTCCAGAAAGCGGAACTCTCTGCCCGCAGAGGCCCTTCTCTAGGGCAGGCGTCCGATCTGTCAAGAACATTCCTGAAACCGGCATTTCCGATGTCCCTACAGGTGTGTACACAGCCCGTACACACCCGTAGGCATCGGAAAATACGGCCCATTGTTTAGATTTAAATTTCAATTGCTGAGTGGGAGTGCTGCACTGAAACTCGATGTTTGTGCAAAATGAATCCTGGTATGCCACTGTGAAGTGTCCAGGGATATTTTTTCTACATTAAAGGCACTATATAAATGCAAGTTGTGGTAGAGATACTTGATCACTGTTCATTTTGCTCTAAACCTGGTAATTGATATGGTAGGAAGAGGATCTAAATTGTACGGAGGAATAGCTGGCAGGTGTTTGGAATGTAACCATACATTCAAGACAGAGTATGTAAACTTGTGGCATCAGGATTTGGCAACTCTAGAAGGGGAAATTAAATCAATGACAGGAGTTAGTGGGTAGCCTGTGATGAGCCCCCCAACAAAAGTCCTGCCAGTCGACAAACCAAGTGTGATATGAGGAACCAGACACACTTGCCGATATCAATCCCTGACAGAACCCAGTTATGAGAAACAACTGCCACTGTAGTCACTGTTCTGTTTTATATAATAAGCCCACTATGTTTAACAATGGAGCACAGAAAATTACCTACAACAACTACAAAAGCAAAATACAGCGGATGCTGGAAATCTGAAATAAAAACAGAAAATGCTGGAAATATTCAACAGGACCTGTTCTGTTTTTATTACAGAAAATGACCTATCTTACAGAAAATCATAGCTAGGAAACAATGGCCTGAGGACTCTGCCCACATTTGTGTACTTCGTGGGAGCTCTGTTCAGAAGCTTGGCAAATACCCCAACAAACTCAAATCAAATCTCATTCATTCTGAGAAGGCTTATCATGAAATACCAAATTGCATTGCGGTCTGTAGATTTGACAACCGTACCTGAGCTAGTATTACAAACATACAGGCCGCGATTTTGCCGGCGCTCAGAGTGTGGGTTCGGAGGGGGGTCCACTGTCAAAATCGAAATGATTGACAGCGGGTTGGGAACCTGCTCCGAACCCACCTCCATGTAAGTTTCCAAAGTGTTGGGTCTGCGATTTCAGAACAGACCCGATACCAAGCAGCGGGGGAGGCATTTAAGATAGTTAAATGCTTGTTAACTACTATTCTGCCAACCTATTTCTATTTTTCACTTTTTTAACGGGTTTCACGTCGTTCGGAGATCATGTCAGGTAAGTAGGTCGGGTTCTCTGTGTCTCCCCATTGTTGTAAATAGGTGACAGCTGCAAAAGTGGTATGAAAGCTACCATTTCACAGCTGTTCACTTGCCAATGTCAGAAGCTTGAGCCTTCAGGACTTGGAAGACACCTTTGAGCTTTATGCAGTTTGGAAGTGTTTGGAGTAAACTCTCTATCCACTGTCACCTCCTTGGAGCAAGCTCTCTCACCATTGACAGATTGCTTCTGTCATCTCAACTTTAGCTGCCATCTATTCCAGCCCTTGAAAAAATCTCACCTTGGTCCTCTGAATCCCTCCACGATCAGCCCCAACACCAACATCACCAGGCACACCAACATCACCAACAGCAATACCAACCTTCTCCGCAATCACCTGATGCTGCACAGGATACAGGGCATCAGCACCCAACAACATTGCTGCCCGGGAGGCCAGTGATGGCATCACCATGGCCAGATTTACTTCACTTGATGCTGTACACCCTGGCTGCCACATGATGCGCCAGGTTGACACCACCCCGCACCAGCACTATAAAGCATCCCTACAATGTCCAAGCCATTCCTTTCACACTCATCAATATTGTGGTGGAGGGGGAAGTTATGTCTCAACATTCACTGGAACTCACTAAGACACTTCCAAAGGTGAGCACAGATCTGTCCAATAAGGTAAAGTGTTGAAAATAAAGATTTCAATGTTTGACAACACATTAACAGAAACTTCACATGAACATTGGCTAAACCACCCAGGTGCCTACCCTTGTTATTAGTTCGTATGCTTGCAGTTGGATGAGGGTGAGTGTGAGGGGTGGCTAGTGAGATGGGGAAGTGATAATGTAGATAGAGAGGGATGGGTGGAAGTGCAAGGTAAGTTGGTATGAGTAAAGATGTGCAGGAGTAGGGAAGGAAAGGCAGAGTGATGTGGATGTGATGAGTGGCACAGCAGGATGAGGTTGAGTGTGGCTTGGCAGTAATGTTTTGTGATCTGCTCAGATCATTGAAAGGTTTGTGCCACTGCAGCCTGGTCCTCCTGATGACATCCCTGCTTCTGCCCTCCTGTGCAATGTGCAACCAGGCTGCGTTGGTCTCCTGGGGATGTCTCTTCCGCCTATGGGAAGGGAAGAGAACCTCCCTGCGTGCTGTGACTCCCTCCATAAGCATATGGAGGGAGTCATGGGAGACCCTGGGTGCAGCCGTGCACCTTTGTGCAGTGCTTGTCAGTGTTTGCAGCACCTCAATGCTGTAGAACTGTCAAGATCAATTTGGACATGGCCCCTTTAAGGAAACCGTCATCAGACCCACTTCCTATTAATTGGCCGGGAACCTCGCAGGGCGGGCTTAAGGAGCCCAATCAACGAAAAATCGCTTGGTGAGTGCGGGCTGCAGCAGGCTGGGACTGCGAAACCGCCCCCGGCCGCCCCGGACCCACCTTGGGGTGCAGCCACAATGTGTACAGCAGATTTGGGGCATTGGACATGGACACACTATCTCTGGCAAGGGATCAACAGCTGAAGTATTTTGGCTGTGGTGTATCCAACTTCACAATCTGTACCTGCCCACGCTGCAATACAACGCATCATTTGAGATATTTTCCCAAAGGGAAAGAGATAACTACAGGGAAGTTACCAACAGGGAAAATCTGTTAATCTCAGTCTTGAAAATTTCAATTGACGCAGCATCCATAGCCTTTAGGGGGAGAGAATTCCAGATTTCTACTACCTTTTGTGTGAAAAGCACTTCCTGATTTCACTCCTGAATGACCTAGCTCTAATTTTAATATTCTGCCTCCTTCTTCTGAATTCCCCCATCAGAGGACATAATTTTCCTGTATCTACCCTTTTGACATTTTAAAGACCTCAGTTATATCAATCGTTGAAACTCAAGGGAGTACAAGCCAAGTTTATGCAACTTGTCCTCATAATTTAACCTTTAGGCCCTGGAATCATTCTGGTGAATATGCGCTGTATCATCTCCAAGGCCACGTTATCTTTCCTGAGGTGCGGTGCCCAAAACTATACGCAGTACTCCAGGTGGGGTCTGACCGAGGCTCTGTACAACTGAAGCATCACTTCCTGACCTTTGTATTCCAATGCCCTTGAGATAAAGGCCAACATTGCATTAGCCTTTTTGAGTACTTTTTGTGCATGCACACTAACTTTTAGTGATTTGTGTACCTGGACACCCAAATCACTGTTCCTCCACAGCTCCTCAACTTTCGCCGCTCCGATTTGCCTTTCGTGGATGCAAAGTGAATAACCTCACACTTACCCACATTGAACTCCATCTGCCACAGTTTTGCCCACTCACTTAATCTGTCTTAAGCATCTTGGGACATTTTACTACATTAAAGGTGCTATATAAATGTAAGATGTTGTTGCTGTTGTCTATGTCTCTTTGTAATTTCTGCTCCCATCTACACAACTTGCTGTGCCTCCGAATTCTGTAAGGCACTTCCCCACCTTGCCAAAAAGCTTGCTAAACATATACATCGAGGGATCAGTAATCCTTCCTCAATTCCAAGTGTAGGAAATACGGTAATACGTAGAAGTTTCCTGTTTGGATTCATGTTGGGCTATAAGCAAAGGAACATTTGCAGCAGTTGAAGGGGATGTGAAGGGTCTTGTGATACCCCATGCACATGGGAAGTAGCACATGGTGTTCAAGGCAGGGATGGTAAGGTGGGTGGAATGTGAAACATGCTTCTAACATTGCACTGGTTCAAATTGTGACTGCCTCTCTTTAACTTGGCTAACCTGGTGAGCTCGTTGAACTTCTTCCGGCATTGATTAGCCGTGTGGGAGTCACTTGAGATGGTAGTCACTGCCAAAGGCACGTCCTTCAACTGGGAAGAGCAAAACTAGAGGCCATTAATATAAGATAGTCACTAAGAAATCCAATAGGGAATTCAGAAGAAACTTCTTTACCCAAAGGGTGGTGAGAATGTGGAACTTGCTACCACAGGGAGTGGTCGAGGCGAATAGTATAGATGCATTTAAGGGGAAGCTAGATAAGCATATGAGGGAGAAGGGAATAGAGGGTTATGCTGATAGAGTTAGATGAGGAAGGATGGGAGGAGGCTCGAGTAGAGCATGGACTGGTTAGGCCGAATGACCTGTTTCTGTGCTGTATATTCTGTGTAATTCTATTTAACTGGGCTTCCTTCCCTCAGTGCCAAAAAGCTATGTTCTCCTTTGCCAATTTCAGCCAATAACACCTCAATCAAAGTATGTGAACTTGGGGCTAAATGCCCTGAAGAACCAGGAGCCTCAGTCAATATCGTGACACAAACTGTTTCATACTCAGAATGGCTGCGATACCCATTTAAGCTGTTGGTACCAGTTTAGCACTGCGACAGCACCAAATTTCCCTCCCAAGAGGCAAGCGCTCGATAGAGGGTGCAACTAGCGCTCGGAGCCTGCCAACAATGATAAAATGACATTGACCCAGGTAAATAGGATGCAGTCACACTGGGGTTGCCAACTCTGGTTGGATGTATTCGGGAGGGTTCATCACCTCCTGCCTTCAACCACCCCACGCCCACACTCCCGCCTTGGTCACTCAACATTTCCATCTTCGCAGTGCACCGCCTTCACATGCCAATTGGAAAGCAAACAGACACTTCATTACCCAATTGGATGATTCTTGACTGTCAGTCAAACAGCCTTTTTATCCTGTCTCCAATATTTTTATAACTAATAAATGAAAGTCTTCAAAGAAAATGAAAAAAACTCACACAATTTTTTAAAAATGTCCTTATGATTTTTGTCCTGGGTTGCTCGTAACAATGTCCTGGAGATTAATCTTTAATTCCTGGAGACTACAGGACAATCCTGGAGGGTTGGCAACCCTAGTTCACATCGATGGGCGGATGTGCAGATTTGGCTCACATCCGGCAGTACACCTCGCACAGAGGAAGATCTATCCCCCTATGTCCTTGGAAATAACAAACAGCTACTGTCTTACTAAATCACACCCTCCCCAACACCTTTGATTCCCTTGTCCCCACTAAAATCATTACACTCTCTCACCCTAGTCGTTCCCCCTGGTATACCCCTCATCACCGCTCCCTTAAGTCCAAAGGAGGCAGACTTGAACGTCTTTGGCAGACAACTGGTCTAATCATCCATCACCAGATTTAGCTAGATGATATAAAGCACTACCGGTCCTGCTCTCCATCGCTAAAACTGCCCATTATTCTAAGATCATCAGGATAACCAAAATAACACCAGTCTTCTCTTCTCCACCACTAACCATCTTCTCAAACCACCCTCCCCTACCTCCTCCTCCCTCACCTCCAACAATAAATGTGAGGAGCTCATGGACTTCTTTGTTAAAAAGATTTGACAACATCCGTTCAACTGCTTCAGCTTTCAATTTCCTCCCTTCCCCTAGCCCACCAGACCTTACTTCCTCTCCCTTTCCCCCCTGCCCCAACCCTAAATTTGCATATTTCTCTAATTTCTCTCCTATCTCCCCTCTTGCCCTTTCAAAGCTCATCTTGTCAATGAGACTGACCTCCTGCTCTCTCGACCCTATTCTTACTAAATTGCTGATCACCAAACTTCCCTTCCTGTCTCCTATGTTAGCGGATATTGTTAACAGTTCTCTCTCTTCAGGTATTGTCCCCCTTTCCTTCAAATCTGCCGTCATCACCCCTCTCCTCAAAAAGCCAACCCTTGACCCCCTCCGTCCTTGCAAACTATCACCCCCATCTCCAACCTCCCTTTCCTCTCCAACATCCTTGAACACGTTGTCGCCTCCCAAATCCGTGCCCATCTTTCCCAGAACTCCTTGTTTGAATCCCTCCAATCAGGCTTCCATCCCGCCACAGTATTGAAACTGCTCTTACTAAGGTCAAAAATTACATCCTAATTGACTGCGACAAAGGTAATCTAACCCTTCTCGTCCTTCTGGACCTGTCTGCAGCTTTTGACACAGTTGACCACAAAATTCTGCTCCAAAGCCTCTCCACCATCGTCCAGGCTGGATGGGACTGCACTCGCCTGGTTTTAATCCTATCTTTCCATCCGTAACCATAGAATCACCTGCAATGGCTTCTCTTCCCGATCCCACACTGCCACCTCTAGTGTCCCCCAAGGAGCTATCCTTGGCCCCGTCCTATTTCTCATCTACATGCTGCCTCTCGGTGACATCATCCGGCAACACAACGTGAGCTTTCACATATACGCTGATGATACCCAGCTCTACCTCTCCTCCACCTCTCGCGACCCCTCCACTGTCTCTATACTAACAGGCTGCTTGTCCGACATCCAGCACTGGATGAGTAGAAATTTCCTCCAATTAAATATCGGGAAGATCGAAGCCATTGTCTTCGGTTCACACCACAAACTCCATTCCCTTGCCACTGATTCAATCTCTCTCCCCGGCAACTGTCTAAGGCTGACCAACTCTGTTTGCAACCTTGGTGTCATATTTGATCATGAATTGAGCTTCCTACCTCATATCCATTCTATCACTAAGACTGCCCATTTCCATCTTTGTAATATCGCCCATCTCTGCCTTTACCTCAACTTAGCTGCTGCCGAAATCCTCATCCATGCCTTTATCACCCCTAGACTTGACAATTCCAACGTACTCCTGGCCGGCCTCCCTAGTTCTACCCTCCATAAACTTGAGGTCATCCAAAACTCTGCCGCCCATGCACTAACTCGCACCAAGCCCCGCTCATCCATCTTCCCTGTGCTTGCTGACCTACATTGGCTCCCAGTTAAGCAACGCCTCAATTTTAAAATTCTCATCCTTGTTTTGAAATCTCTCCATGGCCTCACCCTCCTTATCTCTGTAAGCTCCTCCTGCCCTATAATCCCCCTAGATCTCTGCACTATGCCTATTCTGGCCTTTTGAACATCCCCAATTTTGAATGCTCCACCATTGGTGGTCGTGCCTTCAGCTGCCTAGGTCCTAAGCTCTGGAATTCCCTCCATAAATCTCTCCGCCTCTTCACTTCTCTTTCCTCCTTTAAGACGCTCCTTAAAACCTATCTCTTCTACCAAGCTTTTGGTCATCTGCCCTAACATCTCCTTATATGGCTCGGTGTCAATTTTTTTTATAACACTCCTGTGAAGCACCTTGGGATGTTTTATTATGTTAAAGGCACTATTTCAATATAAGTTGTTATCGTTGAAATAACAAATGAAGAATTCCTAAATTTGCTCTTAAAAAAAACAGTAAATGACTATATTGTTTTGTAGGTATGTAATGGCCCGGATTTTGCGTAGATAAGAAAATCTGACAACAACTTCTGGCGTCCGCACATGTGCAGTTAAATGCGGAAATCCGAAAGTTGCTGTTAGAGATACCCTGCTCCTCCACAAGGTGCGATACCACGCGGATAGACTCAGCACTGAAATCACTGTAATGACGTGAACCTGGGATACTTGCCCACTTGTTCCCCACGAAAGACGCCAGAAAAAGTTAGGGCTGGTGCATTCAGGACGAAGTGAATTTTTAATGGAGTGATAGTGATAATTACTGCCAAACAACCTCTCTGGCCTGAAAATTTAATTTTACAAGTGCGGAATCTCATTCCTTCAGAAGTTAATTAGTGTTGGAGATTTTTTTATTAAAATAATTTTAAAAAACTTTTCCTGTCTGTCTCTTTTATCTCTCTTTCTTAATCCCATCTGTCTTTCTAATCTTTATTTGGCTTTCTGTACATGAATTCAATGTAATTAATACTTCCTGGTTTGGACTCTGCGTAGCTCAGTGAGGATTCTTCGATCTGATTGGTTGAAGAGCCTCGCTGTTTCTTTTTCTGCTCACAGATGCCCTGTAGGGGGCACCGTGCTGAATCAGTGCAAGTCACCGCTCAAAAGCCTGAGAAAACTTTGTGGACAGCTGTCATAGGAGCGAACGGTGAGCACCATTCCTTTGCCACTGACCCCACAATCCGAGTGATTGTATGCTACTGCAGCGTGTTCAAATATGGATCTGCTGTCGTCTAGCTTCTGAGCTGGCTGCTAAAAGTTTCGAGAAGGAATTATATCAGCTAAGTTATTTGAGGGAAAGGAGAAAAGTCTGTTATAAAACTTCTTTTCGTTTGCTTTAGGCCTGTTTTATATCAATGTAATAGGCAGAATCATAATAGAGATACATTTAAGTATAATTTGCATCTCTCTCTATCTGGCGCCCGCCCCCTCCGCAGCGTGAGTTTTCTGAGGGCGTTAGGACCCAGCGGTGTCCGTACCGGTTGTGATGGCGCATGCGCAGTAGGCGGGCCGGCCCGGTGTCGGTTGAACGCAGCCGAGAGGAGAGGAGATGGGCTCGGGTGAGTGAGTGAGAGAGAGGAGGGCCCAATCCTGAGCAGTGGGGCCGGGCGAGAGCTCGGTCAGAATCAGTATCACTGCCCGCCCCTGACAGGAGCTACACTGAGGGCTGGGGGTCCTGGGAGGGACTGGGACAGAAGGAGGGACTGGGACGGAAAGAAGGAGGGAGGGACGGAAAGAAGGAGGGAGGGACTGGGACGGAAAGAAGGAGGGAGGGACGGAAAGAAGGAGGGAGGGACTGGGACGGAAGGAAGGAGGGAGGGACTGGGACGGAAAGAAGGAGGGAGGGACTGGGACGGAAAGAAGGAGGGAGGGACTGGGACGGAAAGAAGGAGGGAGGGACTGGGACGGAAGGAAGGAGGGAGGGACTGGGAAGGAAGGAGGGAGGGACTGGGAAGGAAGGAGGGAGGGACTGGGACGGAAGGAAGGAGGGAGGGTGGGACGGAGGGAGGGACTGGGACAGACAGAAGGAGGGAGGGACAGAAGGAGGGAGGGAGGAAATGGGACAGAAGGAGTGAAGGACTGGGACAGGAGGGAGGGACTGGGACGATGGAGGGAGGGACAGGGGAGGCTGGGATGGGAGGTGGGACTAGGAAACGGGGACAGAGGAGGGAGGGACGGACTGGGACAGAGGAGGGAGTGGGACAGAGGGAGGGAGTGGGACAGAGGGAGGGAGTGGGACAGAGGGAGGGAGTGGGACAGAGGAGGGAGTGATGGTGGGAGGGAGTGATGGTGGGAGGGACTGGGACAGAGGAGGGAGAGATGGTGGGAGGGACTGGGAGGGAGTGATGGTGGGAGGGACTGGGAGGGAGTGATGGTGGGAGGGACTGGGACAGAGGAGGGAGAGATGGTGGAGGGACTGGGAGGGAGTGATGGTGGGAGGGACTGGGACAGAGGAGGGAGACTGGGACTGGAGAGGGACTGGGACGGAGGGAGTGATGGTGGGAGGGACTGGGACGGAGGAGGGAGAGAGCGATGGTGGGAGGGACTGGGACGGAGGAGGGAGAGAGCGATGGTGGGAGGGACTGGGACGGAGGAGAGAGAGAGAGAGAGAGATGGTGGGAGGGACTGGGATGGAGGAGGGAGTGATGGTGGGAGGGACTGGGACGGAGGGGAGAGAGATGGTGGGAGGGACTGGGACGGAGGAGAGAGAGAGATGGTGGGAGGGACTGGGACGGAGGAGGGAGTGATGGTGGGAGGGACTGGGACGGAGGAGGGAGTGATGGTGGGAGGGACTGGGACGGAGGAGGGAGTGATGGTGGGAGGGACTGGGACGGAGGAGGGAGTGATGGTGGGAGGGACTGGGACGGAGGAGGGAGTGATGGTGGGAGGGACTGGGACGGAGGGAGAGATGGTGGGAGGGACTGGGACAGAGGAGGGAGAGAGATGGTGGGAGGGACTGGGACGGAGGGAGAGAGATGGTGGGAGGGACTGGGACGGAGGAGGGAGAGAGATGGTGGGAGGGACTGGGACGGAGGGAGAGAGATGGTGGGAGGGACTGGGACGGAGGGAGAGATGGTGGGAGGGACTGGGACAGAGGAGGGAGCGATGGTGGGAGGGACTGGGACAGAGGAGGGAGCGATGGTGGGAGGGACTGGGACGGAGGGAGAGATGGTGGGAGGGACTGGGACGGAGGGAGAGATGGTGGGAGGGACTGGGACGGAGGGAGCGATGGTGGGAGGGACTGGGACGGAGGGAGCGATGGTGGGAGGGACTGGGACGGAGGAGAGAGAGAGATGGTGGGAGGGACTGGGACGGAGGAGAGAGAGAGATGGTGGGAGGGACTGGGACGGAGGAGGGAGAGATGGTGCGAACGATGGTGGAAGCGAGAGGTGGTGGGTGGTGAAACGATGGAGGATAGAGTGGGTCCTGGGTGTGGGTGGAGCGGATGGATGGATGAGAGAGAGAGAGAGAGAGAGAGGGGGGTTCCTGTTACATAGGATAACATAGAATATACAGCATAGAATCAGGCCATTTGGCCCAACCAGTCCATGCCGGTATTTATGCACCACTTGAGCCTCCTCCTATCTTGCCTCATCTAACTCTATCAGCATATCCCTCTATTCCTTTCTTCCTCATGTGCTTGTCCAGCCTCCCCTTAAATGCATCTATACTATTCGCTTCAACCGCTCCCTGTGGTAGCGAGTTCCACATTCTCACCACTCTCTGGGTAAAGAAGTTTCTTCTGAATTCCCTATTTGATTTCTTGGTGACTGTCTTATGTTGATGGCCCCTAGTTATGCTCTTCCTCACAGTGGAAACATTCTCTCTGTATCCACTCTTATCAAAACCTTTCGTAATTTTAAAGACCTCTATTAGGTCACCACACGGCCTTCTCTTTTCAAGAGGAAAAAACCCAGCCTGTTCATCCTTTCCTGATATACCCTCGCATTTCTTAAATCATCCTTGTAAATCTTTTTTGCACCCTCTCCTGTGCCCCTATATCCTTTTTATAATATGGCATCCAGAATTGTACGCAGTACTCCACAAGTGTGGTCTGACCAAGGTTCGATACAAGTTTAGCATAACATCTCTACTTTTTAACTCAATCCCTCTAGAAATAAACCCTAGTGCTTGGTTTATTTTTTTTAGGGCCTTGTTAACCTGTGTCGCTACTTTCAGTGATTTGTGTATTTGTACTCCGAGATCCCTTTGCTCTTCTACACCACTTAGATTCGTATTTTTCAAGTAATATGTGACCTCCCTAATTTTCTTACCAAAATGTAATACCTTACATTTATCTGTGGACATATAATTGGCAAATGAAATTCAACATTCTTCAAGTTTATTAATCTGTTCTTGTAATTTGATGCATTCCTCCTCAGTATTGACTATCTCCCCCCCCCCCCCCCCCCCCTCTCACACACACACACACACACACACACACACACACACACACAATTTGGTGTCATCTGCAAATTTAGAAATTGTGTTTTTGATTCCAAAGTCTAAATCGTTAATATAAATTGTGAACAACAGTGGTCCCAACACTGAGCTTGTGGAACACCACTTCCCACCTTCTGCCAGTTATCCATTCTGCTACTTGTCCCCTGACTCTGCATGCTCTGACCTTATTTGTTAATCTGTTATGTGGTACCTTATCGAAGGCCTTTTGAAAATCTAGATAAATTACATCTACTACATTACCCTTGTCTACTCTCTCTGTTACCTCTTCAAGAAATTCAATGGGGTTGGTCAAGCAAGACTTTGAAATCCATGCTGACTATTCATTATTATTTTTGGTTTCTAGATGTTCTTCTATTTTCTCCTTTAGTAGGGATTCCATTATTTTTCCTACCACCGATGTTAAGCTGACTGGTCTGTAGTTTCCTGGACATGTTCTATCTCCCTTCTTAAATATCGGTATTACGTTAGCCATCCGCCAGTCCTCTGGCACTACACCCTGTTCTAACGAATTATTAAATATGTGCAGTAATGCTATTTCTTCCCTAGATTCTTTTAACATGCGCAGATGTAATCTGTCCAGAGCAGGGCTTTTATCCTCTGAGCTTGATTAGTTTATTTAATATTTCTCCTTTTTATTTTAAGTGCAGTTATCTTATTTCTAATCTCATCATCCGATGTCATATCCACCTGTTCTATCTCCCTGGTAAATACTGAAGCAAAGTAATTATTTAATATTTCTGCCATCTCTCCAGCACTGCTTGTGATATTATCTTGTCCATCCCTTAGTGGCCCTCTTCCCATCCCGACTTTCATTTTTTTTTTATGTGCCTGTAAAATATTTTATAATTTTGTTTTATGTTCCTTGATAATTTAATTTCATAGTTCCTTTCTAATTTTTTTTAACTTTTCTCCTAATCTCTCCGTATGCTCTCTTGTCATGCTCTCCCCTGCTGTCCATGTACTTAGTGTATGCCTCTTTCCTTACCCTCAATTTTTCACATGTCTTTATTCATCCATGGTGTCTCATTAGTGTTTAGCTTGTTCTTGTTTTTTAGCAGAATATATTTTTTCTGGACTCTGTTGAACACCGTTTTAAATATTTCCCACTGCTATTCTGCATCATTGTTTGCCAATATTGTTGTCCATTTTATTTTCCCAAGTTCTATTCTCAGCCCCGCAATATCGGCTTTTCTCCAATCTATTACCCTGGTCTTCGTCATACTTATTTCCTTCTCAGTTATTATCTTAAAGTGTATTATATGATAGTCACTATTGCCTGATGTTCCCCTACTTTTACTTCTCTTATCTGCTCTGGTTCATTCCCCATTACTAGATCCAATAGCGAATCCTCCCTTGGGCTTCTTACATATTGGATTAGAAAGGAGTCCTGTACACATTGTAGGAACTCATTCCCTTTTCCCCTTTACCTACCTCTTCTGGCCAATTAATATTGGGGTAGTTGAAATCTGCCATGATTATTATTCTATGTTTTTTACTCATTTCCCCAATTTGTTTGCATATTTCTTCCTCCACCTACCTCCACTATTAGGTGGTCTGTAGACTACTGCTATTAGTGTGAGTGATCTTTTATTGGCCTAGAAATTCCGTTCCCTACGGGTGTGTACGCGCTGTGTACTCACCCGTAGGGCCAACGGAAGTGCCGGTTTTACGCATGCACTGCGCATGCGCTGGAAACCGGCACTTCTGTTCTCTGCAGAAAGGGCTTCCCGGGTCAAACGCCTGCGCCGGATAGGCAGCGCGTACGGCAGAAACTTCCGTTTTTTTCACACTGGCTTGAGTCCAGGTAAGTCGGGAACAGCTGTACCTAGAAAAGCAGGTGCAAGGCCTGCTTTTAGCAGGCTAATAATTTTTTTTTTTACTTTCTTAAACTTTTTCCACTGATTTATCATTTTAAAATACTTTAAAGAAAGGTAAGTTTATTTTTAGCCCCGTTAAAAACTTTAATTATTTTTTTCAAAAATTTAAATTTTTGTTTAAAATAGTTAATTTATGTAATTTATAGTCATTTTAAAAATGTGATTTAAAAAAAAAAAATTATTTGAAGTTTTACTTATGTTTTGGGGCTGATCTCTATTCATAGATTTGATAGGTCTTCCTGTCAAATCTATGAATGGAGATTCCCTGCTCTGATTGGCTCCCCATGGCCCACGTGATCCCAGGGCGCTGCGAACTAGCTGCGTCCCTGGGATATGCGTGCCCTGCACACCGGCAGATTGAAGAGGCACAGTAACGGAATTCTGCGCCTCCCGGGAGCCCTCCGGTCCAGGCGCAGATTTTTCCGTATTGCAGCCCTCCGCCCGCGGGAGGGCTGCGAACGGAATTTCTGGGCCAATATCTTTTATCTCTATCCACATGGATTCTATTTTTGTCTTGCTCATAGCTGTGTCACTTTTTTCTACTGCCATTATGTTATCCCTAATAAGTACAGCTACTCCACCTCCCCTTTTTCCCCCTCTATCTTTTCTAAATATGTTATACCTTGCAATGTTTAATTCCCAGTCCTGATTTCTCTGTAGCCATGTCTCAGTAATCCCTACTATGTCTGGTTCCTCGCAACGTATTATTGCCTCCAGTTCCCCTGTTTTATTACAGACCCTGTGTGCTTTGCTGTACAGACAGTTTAACTTATTTTTAATAGCAGTTCCTCTCACTTTATTGTTAACCATCTTCTTACACTTCTGTTCTATAACTCTATTTACTCTCTGGCCATCAATGTCCTCCCTTACTTTATTCTTTCCTATGCTCTCCTTTCCTATTTTGTTTATATTTAGACTGATTTCATTTCTTGTAGATCCCTTCCACCCCTTCCATCTTGCTAGTTTAAAGCCTTTGCCACCTTCCTATTTACCCTTTCCGCAAGGACATGGGTCCCATTCCGGTTCAAGTGGAGCCCGTCCCATCGGTACAGCTCCTTCCTGTCCCAGTACTGGTGCCAGTGTCCCATGAAAAGGAACCCCTCTTTCCCACACCAGCCCTTTAGCCACGTGTTAATTCTCCTGATCTCCTTGACTGTTTCTATACCAATTTGCACGTGACTCCGGCAATAATCCAGAGATTATTACCCTTGAGTTCCTGCTGCTTAATTTCGCTCCTAACTCCTGATACTCCCTCAGTAGGACCTCCTCCTTGTTCCTACTTATGTTGTTTGTTCCGACATGGGAGGGATGGACGAGAGAGAGGGGATCCTGGGCGATAGGGGAGGCAGGGACGCGAGAGAAAGGAATCCTGGGAGATTGGGGAGGGAGGGACGAGAGAGAGAGAGGGGGATCCTGGGAGATAGGGGATGGAGGTAGGGATGAGAGAGCGAGGGATCCTGGAAGATGTGGGCGGGATGGGCGAGAGAGAGGGATCCTGGGAGATGAGGGTGGGAGGGACGGATGAGCGAGAGAGAGGGGATCCTGGGAGATAGGGGAAGGATGGATGAGAGAGAGGGCATCCTGGGTGGGGGTGGAGGGGAGGGACAGATGAGACAGAGAGGGGATCCTGGGTGGGGGTGGAGGGACGGATGAGAGAGAGGGCGGGGATCCTGGGAGATAAGGGAGGGACGGACGAGAGAGCGGGGATCCTGGGAGATAGGGGAGGGGCGGACAAGAGAACGGGGATCCTGGGAGATAGGGGAGGGGCGGACAAGAGAACGGGGATCCTGGGAGATAGGGGAGGGGCGGACAAGAGAGTGGGGATCCTGGGAGATAGGGGAGGGGCAGACAAGAGAGCGGGATCCTGGGAGATAGAGGGACGGATGAGAGTGGGGATCATGGGAGATAGGGAAGGGACGGATGAGATGGAGAGGATCATGGGAGATAGGGAAGGGACGGATGAGATAGAGAGGATCATGGGAGATAGGGAAGGGACAGACGAGAGTGCGGGTGTTTGGAGGGGAAGGATGGAGAAGAGGGAGTGGAGGGGGGATGTGGGATGGAGGAGAGAAGAGGCTAGGGTTCAGGAGGGAGGGGAGAGTGGAAAAGGGAGGAGAAGGGAGAGAGAAACTTTTTTGCCAGTAGAAAATACCTTCTAATTGATTTCAGGAATCACTTAAAAAAAAATGCTAGTCTGGGTCGGGGTGGACGAGAGAGAGCGGATCCTGGGAGATAGGGGAGGGAGGGACGAGAGAGAGAGGGATCCTGGGAGATAGGGGATGGAGGTAGGGATGAGAGAGTGAGGGGATCCTGGGAGATATGGGCGGGACAGGCGAGAGAGAGGGATCCTGGGAGATGAGGGTGGGAGGGACCGCTAACTGATTTGCGACTCTGCCGAAGAGCAATTGGCCTCCAGCTGACCCGGGAAGGCACAGCGGTTGCATCTCATGGCCTTGAAGTGATAGACTAAGTTTTACACACACACACACACACACAGCTGCATTTTAGCAGCAGAAGAGTACTACAACAACTTGTATAGCGCCATTAACGTAGTAAAACATTCAAAGCATCTCACAGGAGCGATTGATACTGAGTTTTCAAAGTTCTATGACAGTAAATTACATTTCAACTGTGGCTCAGTGGGTAGCACACTCGCCTCTGAGTCAGAAGGTTGTGGGTTCATAGTCCCACTCCAGGGACTTGAGCACATAAAGCTAGGCTGACACTCCAGTG
Source organism: Squalus acanthias (assembly GCA_030390025.1). NCBI lineage: Eukaryota > Metazoa > Chordata > Chondrichthyes > Squaliformes > Squalidae > Squalus > Squalus acanthias. The sequence goes on from CM059432.1 coordinate 134,384,047, forward strand.
CAGTACTGAGGGAGTGCTGCACTGTCGGAGGTGCCGTCTTTCGGATGAGACGTTAAACCGAGGGAGGTAGGAGAGGGACAGATGAGAGTGGGGATCATGGCACTATTTTGAAGAAGAGCAGGGGAGTTCTCCCCGGTGTCCTGGCCAATATTTATCCCTCAACCAACATAACAAAAACAGATTATCTGGTCATTATCACATTGCTGTTTGTGGGAGCTTGCTGTGCGCAATTGGCTGCCGCGTTTCCCACGTTACAACAGTGACTGCACTTCAAAAAGTACTTCATTGGCTGTAAAGCGCTTTGCGACGTCCAGTGGTCGTGAAAGGCTCTGTATAAATGCAAGTCTGTCTTTCTATTAGTATCTTTGTTTATATTGTTATGGTCTGGGTCATATGAAGGAGTATTTTCTTCAGTGTGTAAAGAGAAAAGATTTTTTACTAAACTGTCATTATAAATAAGGGAAAAATATAATCCCAACTTATTTTTATATAGCGCCTTTAACGTAGTAAAACATCCCAAGGCACTTCACAGGAGCGCAATCAGACAACAAATGACACCGAGCCACATGAAATGTTAGGACAGGTCAAAGAGGTCGGTTTTAGGAGCGTCTTAAAGGAGGGGAGAGGTTTAGGGAGGGAATTCCAGAGCTTAGGGCCGAGGCAGTTGAAGGCATGGCTGCCAATGGTGGAGCGATAAAAATTGTGGATGTGCAAGTGGCCAGAATTGGAGGAGCGCAGAGATCTTGTGGGGTTACAGAGATAGGGAGAGGCTAAGCCATGGAGTGATTTGAACACAAGGATGAGAATTTTAAATTAGCTGCGTTGCTGGACTGGGAGCCAATGTAGGTCAGCGAGCACAGGGGTGATGGATAAATGGGACTTGGTGCGAGTTAGGATATGGGCAGCAGCGTTTTGGGTGAACTGAAGTACATTGTGCCTTACTTTGTATAAGGCTCCTCTGAGTTACTGTTTGATGTTCCACGGGACATCCGATAGTATTTTTAAAACATGGTTGATGGAGGTGATGTGGAACATCCAGTGACAAAGTGCAGTGGTGCACAAAGCAAAGTACACACCTCTACTAAACGTGTAGCACTTGAGATCTGGGTGGCACTGATCTCATGAAGACGGGCGATCACAGTTGAACTCTAAGGATTCTGACAATATATACAGTCCCTTATTGAATAAGTACAAATGCAGTACAATTAATCATGACTTTTGGATTGCATATTGTAGAAAGTGGGCTGACGATTCTGCACTGGCATAAGAGAGCTGGATTTAATAGTGCAAACTTGGGTACTTGGCTCATCGACGCCCATCTTCAAGAATCCAAATTAAACAAGTGCCAGTATAAAAATGAGAAGTCGCACAACACCAGGTTATAGTCCAACAGTTTTATTTAAAATTACGAGCTTTCGGAGCTGCTGCCCCTTCGTCAGGTAAAGGTACAGTATAAAAATGGATTAAGAGCACTCCACTCATTCGATGCCTCAAGCTGGCTTACTTTGTTTGGTCACCTTTTTATTCTCGGCGCTCTCCTGGCCAGTATTTGTACTGCACTTAGAAACATACAGCACATTGGCACTCTTCACCCCTTTTACAGAATGCTCTTTAGGTATGGATTACAGATGTCAGTCACTTCAAGCCAATGACAGCCATGGCTTTGATTGTGAGAATAATTAATAATTAAATAAGAACCTTGTGCCATTAAGTGCTATTAGTTCTCTGGAGTAAACTGGTATGATTGATCTGTTCTGCATGCCTGTAGCCAAAGCAGATGACTTTGCAAACTCATTGTTTGCCTTAAAGCGGGATTGGACACATGAGAAAATATGCACAAAGAGCACTGAGGTGACAAATATTTTTTAATATAAAACGACACAACCAAAATATTGTGTTGGAAATAAGAAAACATGCAGTCCTCTAAATTCTTTTCCTCTAAGATTTGTATCTAGGGTTGCCATATTTTTCTCCCACTAGATCTCCCTCTCCTCCCGGCATTAATTCCCTCACTGGAGCACAGTTCCGATGAGTGTCAGTGGACTATCCAGCTGTAAAGGACATTGTTGCAGAGCCCAATCCTATCCTCACCCAAGGTCCACACACACACTTTCAGTAGGAGTTGCTGAATAGCAATCTGAAACCCTGCACCATTTTCCATTTGCTATTCCAGGGTGGTGGTATTGGAAATGAGAAATTTCTTCACTCAGGGTTGTGAATCTTTAGAATTCTCTACCCTAGAGGGCTGCGGATGCTCAGTCATTGAGTATATTCAAGATGCGGAGATGCCGGTGTTGGACTGGGGTGGACAAAAGTGAGAAGTCGCACAACACCAGGTTATAGTCCAACAGCTTTATTTGAAATCACAAGCTTTCGGAGCGCTGCTCCTTTGTCAGGTGAAGTGAAGTATTTCTTCACTTCACCTGACGAAGGAGCAACGCTCCGAAAGCTTGTGATTTCAAATAAAGCTGTTGGACTATAACCTGGTGTTGTGAGTATATTCAAGACAGAGATCGATAGATTTTTGGATACTCGGTATCAAGGGATATGGGGATAGTGCGGGAAGGTGAAGTTGAGGTAGAAGATCTGCCATGATCTTATTGAATGGCAGAGCAGACTCGAAGGGCCGAATGGCCTACACCTGCTCCTATTTCATACGTCCTTGTGCATTGCCCCTACTGCTGCCCCAGTTAAGATCGGTTCGCTTGGAAAAGTCTGGGAATTGAACCTGCAAGTTCCCTGGTTCCTATGGTTCAGAAACATTACCTTTGGGCTGTGGAGATGCCATGGCTGCCAAATCCAAAACCAGGGGTAGCGATCGTGCTTTGAATTCTGAGGTTGGCCTTGCTGAAGCTGGAAATTCATTAAAACTTGAATAATTTAAAGTCTCCACATCACCGGGTGTGGGGGAAAAAAATCACATTTGAAAACTCATGTTTTGTTTACATATTAGAATTTCCCAGTCACTTCACTCAAAAATCTGAGTGCCCAGTCCAAAATCTTCAGTTGTCTCGGCACCAGTCTGGGATATTTGCAGGGGCGGGCGGGACCAGATTCAGGAGAATGTATCGTGTGTGAGGACGACCTGCTGATCTTACTGGATCAGTATTTGCTGGAAAGTTACAATGTTTTCATCGTGTATCAGTGAAAGATAAGGACAGGCATTGCACAGCAGGGGGAAAGACAAGTATCAGCACTTTATGGTTTCCTATAATGCTCTTATCTTGCAGTCTATATATTTTTATGGCGAGCGCGAATCTTTAAAGATTTCGCCGGGGAGGAATGATAAGTCAACTTCCTTGTCAAATCATTTCTCTCTGGCTCAGACGTTCGAAATACAATTTAAGGTTTTTAACCACAAAACTTAAGGAGAAATGCTTCGTCAGCTTGGAGCTTCTGTTCGTGGAGACATCACGTGGATCGCTTGCAATCAGTAAAAAAAATGGAAACAGTTTCTTTTAACTTGTCCTTTCCTTCGCTGCAGGAATAAAATGGGCCAGTTTTTTTTCCTGTAAAAAAAAATAATTTCGCTCTGTTTTATTTTTTGTTGCTTTTTTCCTTCCCCCCCCACAGTTGTCGGCGTGGCATTGAGGAAATCCGGACGTTTTAGTGACATCACGAGAACGTTTAAGGACGTGTCGATCTCTGCACGGCCCACATCTCAACCCTACAATCTACCCAGCAATTTCAAGCCGGCTCCAGGACCTTTTGCAAAGTGGCGAACGCAATGCACCAGACGGCTGAAGATTGCAGATTTGGTGACTGAAGAGGCCAAATAATTTCTCTCGGGCAGCCTTGCCTGGATTTATTTTTAAGTGAAAATGGAAGAGAGTCTGAGCTCCCTTAAGCAGTTGGCCCTACCTGTCAGCAAGCTGGCTTCTTGGATAGCAGCGGGGGCGATGGTGTTTGGTGGAGTGGTGCCCTACATTCCTCAATATAGGGACATTAAACGCACGCAGAATGCAGAGGGCTTCTCCATCTACGTTTGCTTAGTGTTGCTTGTGGCCAATATATTAAGAATATTCTTTTGGTAAGTCCACATCTACTTTACAAAACTTTCTTGCATGCCCTCATCGACCAGATGAATTGTTTTACTTTTGCAATGTACTTTCGAACTGTCGTCTTGTTTTGTATGGAAGCAGCAAAAAAACCAAATTAAATATCAATATCTAATTCAGATATCCAGGCCAAAGCTTCTGGTGTAACGGCATGGATATCTTGTAGACTGCTTGCGAATTTCCACTGAGGGCAGTGCTCAAATGATGTGCTCCAGGATGCATGATTTTGAACTGCGTAAGATTAATTTGGTGACTAGTGGTATTTCAGCACAAAAGCCAAAAAGTAGATTGTATTACTGCGATTTAATCCAAGTATTCTATGAATTGTGAGGTGGTTGTCTTTTTAATTAAAAAAATATTTGGCCAATCTTTGGGAAGTGAGAAGATCCATATTTAGTAATGATGCCTTGTGCAAGTGGTGTGATTATGACTAGTCCTGATTTATCTTCACATTGTGTGTTTGGCAAACTTTAGTGAACACTGTCTTAGTGACTTTGTGCTGGAATATAGTTCCATGGATGTGGGTACACTCCTCTTATCTGAAGTGGCCACTTTATACATGGGCATGGACAGTGAGTGCCAAATTTTGTTCATGGGGGCATCACAACTGAGTTTAATCCATGTGTGCATTCTCTCAACTTGGAGTCACCGGATAGCAAACAGCTTAGTACCACTGACAACATAAGTTATAGAGGAAGATGTCTTTTTACCTGAATATAAATTGAGCAGTTATAAAAAAAACAATGGCCCAAAATTTGCTACAATGGCGATATTGGTGATGAACGGCATAAGCTAGACCATTGGTGCTCCTTAATCCTCCAGTGGTGAATTCACGTCACAGTTTGCTGGAAAAATAATGCCCCAGAATTTGCTGGAGTGGGACATCTCACAGTGAGTTGGATTTTGTTCCTCACCCTTCAGCTCCAATTAATGTTGCGTCACAAATTGCTGGAAGTGAGAATTGATAAAGGAGCGGCGAGGGCAACAGGGCATCTGGGACCTGGTGAGCGACGGGACCAATAGTCTTCTGTCCTTAACCAATAAAATTTAAGCCATGATGTGGAGATGCCGGTGTTGGACTGGGGTGGACAAATGTGAGAAGTCGCACAACACCTGACTTCACATGACGAAGGAGCAGCGCTTCGAAAGCTTGTGATTTCAAATAAAACTGTTGGACTATAACCTGGTGTTGTGCGACTTCTCAAATAAAATTTAAGGATTTGAATGGTTAGCGAAACTCTGAAGTGGCAACTTGGACATCTGATTATTTAAAGGAATCTCCCCCAATTAAATGCCTAATAGAACATGACACACAAACAGATGAATAAGATCGTCTCCTGCTCAGAGTTCAGATTGTTTTGCAGTTCATGAAATCAGGAGCTGAAGGCAGCTTGCTGCCTACACGCGAAAGCTATATATTTCACAGCAATTCAAAACATATGTTACTTGAGGAATCAGCATGGTGATTGTTGGTTTCTTAGAAATTAGTGGACCCACATACTTTGAGGAGGGGGGGGGGGGGGCACGTGATTCTAAATTCTGACGAGCTGAAATTAATTTAGCATCGACTTTACTCCCAGCCAGAATCCACAACAAATCAATTTAATCAGTTAATCCTGGTTGTGTGCTTTATGTGACATGTGCAGAACAATTATCATTTAATTGCTAACTGGTTTCAAAGTGGAAGGCCCTTGGAAACATAAAGGACCCCATTAGCTCCATTAAATACCAGCCCTAACTTTCCGCAGCAAGTTTAATTCGTTTTTCCAACACATGCAGCAATTTCTAGATGGTCACGGGTGTTGACAGCGAGCTGCTGTTTTTTGCCAGGGTAACGGCGGAGCAGAGCAAATCGTCCAGCAATTTGTGGTGAGCATGGCCGTATCTCTTCCTCACCACAAATTGTTTTTTTTTTTAACACACTTCTAACGGTGCGTGCCTTTAACTCACCGTTATTTTGCTAGCAAATTCTAGGCCAGATAGAATTACTGTACTCTGCAGTGAGCATAGTGCCGGATCGGGAGTAGCGTGGCCAATGTTGGACACATCAAGATACTGGGGCCTGGTACAGAATGGAAAAATAGGTTATTTAACATGGATGCGTTGAGGAGCAATGGCTCCAATCAGATAATGTGGGAATGGGTCGCAGTATGTACGGACAGTGTCCAGGTCAGGTTTAATTTGATTGAGTTTTTACTGAAACGGTATAAATATGTAAATTGGTGTTAAGGGACCCGTATGCAAAGTGTTGTCTCTCGGACTGCGTGCGATTTCCTAGCCATATTTAATTACTGCCTGCAATCCATGCATAGCGTGAAAGCTTAATAAATCATCATCTAAAAATATCAGTCAGCAGAAAATCAGAATATGCCTGGCTGTAAAAAAAAAAGCTTATTGTATTACTTACTTGAGGTTTAAGATGTCAGTGGCCTGCATTGATGAGGCCTAATGTAGCACCTTCACTGATGCCCTGCCTAAAATTAACCAGATCAAGAATGAACCAAGGATCTTCCTGGCTGCTGCAATTGACCATCACTTCACATAATGCTTTTATCCACTGAGTTATTGGGAGAACCTTGTAACTACGCTTTTTATGAACAAGACATGGGGCCGGATATTCCGATCCCTACGGGTGTGTACGTGCTGTGTACCCACTCGTAGGGACATTGGAAATGCTGGTTTCAGGCATGCGCTGGAAACCGGCATTTCCGATCTGTCAAGAAAGCTCTTGACAGATCCTCCGGCTGCCCGAGAGAAGGGCCTCTGCGGGCGGATAGTTCCGCTTTTTGGAGACCCTCCGCCCGCAGAAAACACTTACAATTCTTGCGCCTGGTAAAAGCAGGCGTAAGGCTTGCTTTTACCAGGATAAGAGTTGAAAAAAGTAAAAAAAAAAAGAATTTTTCCACTGATTTATCATTTAAAAATACTTTAAAGAAAGGTAAGTTTATTTTTAGCCCCATTAAAAACTTTATTTTTTTTCAAAAATTTAAATTTTTGTTTAAAATAGTTAATTTATGTAATTTCAAGTCATTTTAAAAATGTTATGTTTTAAAAAAAATTATTTGAAGTTTTACTATGTTTTGGGGGTGATCGCCATTCATATATTTGACAGGTCTTCCTGTCAAATGTATGAAGGGAGATTCCCTTCTCTGATTGGCTCCCCATGGCCCACGTGAACCCAGGGACGCTGCGAACTATATGCGCCCCTGGGATACGTGGGCCCTGCGCACTTGGAGTTTGGTGAGGCCCAGGAGCGGAACTGTGCGCCTCCCGAGAGCCCTCCGGTAAGGGCGCAGATTTTTCCAGATCGCAGCCATCCGCCCGCGGGAGGCCTGCGATCAGAATATCTGGGCCAATATAGAGGTCTTTAAGGTTATGAAAGGGTTTGATGGGGTAGACGTAGAGAAGATGTTTCCACTTGCGGGCGAGACCAGAACTTGGAGGCCATAAATATAAGACAGTCACCAATAAATCCAATAGGGAATTCAGGAGAAACCTCTTTACCTGGAGAGTGGTGAGAATGTGGAACTCGCTACCACAGGAGTAGGTGAGGTGAGTAGCCTAGATGCATTTAAGGGAAGCTAGATAAACACGAGGGAGAATAGAATAGAAGGTTATGGTGCTGGGGTTAGATGAAGAATGGTGGGAGGAGGCTCGTGTGGAGCATAAACACTGGCAGAGACCATTTGGGCTGGATGGCCTGTTTCTGTGCTGTTAATGCTACGTATGTTCTCAAATCGCTGTGGTTAAAATGGAATTTGTTGAAACATACTCTTGCCTTTGTAACCTTTGATTCTGTCCCACATTCTTTAAACCTGCTTTGTAACCTTTAGGATATTTAACTATATTCTTAAGTAAACTTAAATGCTGCAAATATTTTCATGGGAAGGGAACTCTCAGTGGCAGTGGAGTGACCCTGGGGAACCATGAGTATGTGTTCAGGGAGGTTGTGTATCCTGGCCAACTCCTCGGGTGGGAGTGGGAGTAGGACTAGAACATAAAATGCCTTGTATCTAATTGACAGGCATTTTTAAAAATTAAATGCTTTTATCTTGTTCAACTTAAATTTAGGTCAAACTACATGGTCTTCCTTTATAACTTTGTGTAAAATAAATTGCTATAAGTAGCAACACAAGTTAATAAGGGCATAAAGAGAGCAAACAAAGTACGAGGGTTCATTTCTAGAGGAATAGAATAGAAAAGCAGTGAGGTAATGTTAAATTTATATAAAACTATGGTTAACCGCACGGAGTACTGTGCGCAGTTCTCGTCTCCATACTACAGAAAGGATATTGAAGCAATGGAGAAAGTGCAGAAAAGATTTATAAGGATGTTACCAGAATTGATAGAATCATACAGCACAGAAGGAGGCCATTCGGCCCATCGTGTCTGTGCCGGCTGTTTGAAAGAGCTATCCAATGAGTCTCATTCCCCTGCTCTTTCCCCCATAGCCTTTAAATTTTTCCCCTTCATGTACTTATCCAATTCCCTTTTCAACGTTATTATTTAATCTGCTTCCAGATTCCATTCAGGCAGTGCATTCCCGATCATCATAACGCGCTGCATAATTTTTTTTCCTCACGTTGCTTCTGGTTCTTTTGCCAATTACCTTAAATCTGTATCCACTTGTTACCGACCCTTCTACCACTGGGAACAGTTTCCTCCTTATTTACTCTCTCAAAACCCTTCATGATTTTGAACATCTCTATCAAATCTCCCCTTAACCTTGTCTGCTCCAGGGACAATAACACCAGCATCTCTAGTCTCTCAACGTAACTGAAGTTAGGATGCAACTATCGGCAAACACTGAACAGGTTGGGGCTCTTTTCTCTGGAAAAGAGAAGATTTAGAGGGGACCTACCTGAACAACGTTCCCGCTAAGCCGTGCAGCGGTCTGGAGATCCCGCACAAGCCGCTCACTGGCTTTTACAGGGAAGAAAACCACACATGCACGAAAATTTGAATGGGCTGCGCACCAAGTTAAATGGGCCACGCACAAAAAGAAAAAATTAGAGGGAACATTGGACCTGATAGAGGTCTTTAAAATTATGAAGGGGTTCAATAGGGTGGTTATGAAGAAACTGTTTCCACTAAATATAAGATAGCCACAAACAGACCAAATAAAGAATTTAGGAGGCATTTTTTTTTACACAGAGAATGGTAAATGTGGGACTCGCTGCCACATGGAGTGGTTAAAGCAGGTAGCATTGATGCATTTAAGGGAAGGCTTGATGCATACATGAGGGAGAAGGGAATAGAGGGGTACAAGGAGCAGGGTGGGAAGAAGTAACTAGAGTGGGAGGAGTATAAATGCCGGCGTTAGGCCAAATTACCTCTTTCTCTGCTCTAGATTCTGTGTAATTCTATATACATATGTATTTCTAGTATAGTGATGAAAACTTCAATTAAAAAAAATTAGAATTAATTAACAAACCATTTAAAAGAACTTGTACAGCTTGAAGTGCGAATCTAATATGTGTTCTCTTTTCTTAAGGTTTGGAAGGTACTTTGAGCCACCCCTCTTGTTGCAAAGCATAATCATGATCATGACCATGTTAGTGATGTTGAAGTTATGTACTGCTGTCCGTATGGCCAACGAACTCTCGACACGACGGCGTGCCTTTTCAGGTTAGTAGCAATGCAATAAAGGTAGCCAAAATGGCAGCATATTGTTTTATCGCACAAAAGATTTTGTATTGCAACTGTGTAAACAATCAAGTAAGCCATTTAAAAAAAAAGACACACCGGTTTAAACAGACATTATGACTAGAAGGGATTTTGTTAAAAAATCTTATGGTTTTAGAAAATACTGTAACTTTGAAATTATTTTCCAGAGCTGCTAATTCTATAATGATTCAGTCGCACTTTGCTACAGTCGTATTCACAATTGCAGGGTGGGAGTGGAAAGACTTTTGAAAGGAATGCAACGACCTTATCCTCATGTAAAATACACCCCTACATGTTAATGTAAAAAATGAACAAACTTACCACGTGGTCACTGACCTTTCAATTAGAGAAACTATTTTTTACTGAACTGTCAAGGCCAGGGCATGAAAGTAACAGGCTATGTTGTTGAACTTTGTCTTCCAGCACATCCCACTGCTCATTGAAACCATTCACGCCCCCCCCCCCTACTCCAACCCATTATCACTTATCCCCAACTGTGTGTAATTGTATTGCTGACCATATGCCCTACATTTTTTTTGGAAGAAATCATAGGAAGAAATTCAGCCTGAGCTTGGCTCATGTGTCAAATATGTTGCCAGCTTTTCAGCATTTCCAAAGCTAAGTATCCCTGTGAGCTGTTGGTAGTTGAGCGGGGTGGGGGGTGGTGTGGTGCGGGGGGGGAGGAGGAGGAAATTGCTGACAATTGAGGCTAAACAAAGGACATGTTTGTGTTTTGCTTTAAATACTACAAAGCTGGCAATCCTGACTGGTGGGCATGTCGCCTTCGGGTGAGTTTTAAATTAAAAATAAACGTAATTTATACTATATATTAACTCCAAGGTAGTGTCCAGAGAGCATTGTACAAAATATACATCCTGTAATTTAAAAGGATTCTATTGAACATTATTATAATCATCACTTGCCTTGGTGTATGCCCTGCGCCCTTGTCATTCCCTATTTCAGAGGTGTGCAACATTAAATGGTGGGTGGCAGTAAAAATGACCTGTAACAGTGATTCTGGATAAAGATAAATCCATTCTTTGGACCAGTGTTCATAGTGCTGTGCCGAACTGAATATTAAATGTTGCCCAGGCATGTTTTGATTCAAGACCCTGGCACAGTTTTGTTCAGAATGTTAGACTGTAAATGTACTGTTTAACAGCATCAAATTATCACTTGCTCAAATTGAATTCTATCTATTGCAGATAAACATCTGGAAAACTCACTTATTTAGCTTGTATAAGGCACAAATTTAAAGAAATGTGGGAGTGGGGGGAGAAAGCTGAATGTTGAACAGTGCAGTTATGTACTTCAATCTCAGTTCAGAGTAAGTAGTCAAGTAAATTTGCCCTGTAAACAAGAGACTTGTATTCGATTTGTTTTGATTTAGAATGCGGCATGTTTATTGGGTGAGATCGATCTCCACACAGGTGTTTGCCTATTAAAGGGAATGGTGCAAAATCAATAGGGGAGGGTAAAGAGATTTAAATTAAATAATGACATTTTACACCCAATATTCTGTCTTCTGATGACTCATTGACTTGAACTTCAGTGTGCTTCCCTGTATATTGGGAGTCCTCTGGTACTTCACCCAAGGGTGTTCTTGTTTGCAGCTAGATGATGAGCATCTTTATGCATTTTCACCTTTGGGAATATCACAACCAAGTCTGATCTTGTTCTTACCGGATACAAATGTGCGCACTTTCCAACAGGGGTTGCTGAATGGTAATCAGGAGCAAGAGCCCCTTCTGAATTCTTCTCTTTCCACCTCAAGGGTGCTAAGGCCATCTGTGGCGCCCTGCAGCTTAGCAGCCTGAGATCAGCTAGCTCCGTACAGGCTGCCTTGGTCTGTATGGCTTAGTATCACATCATGGTCATTGGCCTATTGGGGCACCCTAATAAAATTAATATATGGAGTGCAATGGAGGGGTTGGGAGGTGTCTCAGAGTACATTCTGCAGTACCCACTGGCCATGAAAGACTGGTGGATGCTACATACCCGTTGAATTGGGCAAGTGATGCTCGTTGGATATTTTCTGTGAGGTGAGAAAACTTGGCATATTCTTAACCCTAGCTAGGACATAACATTAAAAAAAAAACACCAATCTGAACGTACTCAACCTGGCAATGGTCTGAAGTCAGGCTGCTGATATCACAAATCTACACTTTCAGTTTAATGTTCAGTGCTATTTCATTCTCTTGCTAAAGTATTTTTTTTTAAAGAAGAATTTGTAGTGTAATTTCCTCAGCAAAATGTATTAATTTTATCCTGACTACTATAAAGCTGTTGTGTGCTTATTTTAAGCTGTTCTATTCTCAATTTTCAGATAATGAGTTGATTTAGGAACCATATTATGAAGGATTGGATTATTAAAGGCTATTACAGATTTAAAGAGGAAAATAATGAATCTTGGTCTTGGATGTGTACAGAAAAAGCATGGGTTAAAAATGATTAACTTGCAAGAATTCTTTACTTTACTAACATCCCTGCTACCCCAGCAAAAGTATCCGTATGCAATAGTTGCTGAAAAATACTGGGCTGAATCAAAATCAACTTGCTTCTTGTTGTCTTTTCTTTTTGGCTATTGGTCTGTGTTAACAGACAGTAAAGATGAAGAAATCAAAACTCCTAGGAAGTTCTTTCTGGGTATGTATACACCCATGTAGCATGCACATATCCCAAGATTTATCCCATCGCCTTTCTCTGACCCTGCATTTTTTTCCAATTGAATTTTTTTGTTGTTGTTGAATGCATGATCGTTCTTGTGTAGCAAAAAGACTTGGTGTGCGCAGTGTCTTTTCATTAGAGGGGAGTGTTTGCACATGTTGAAATAAAATGGGAGCATTTAGGTCATTCTGAACATTTCAGGGCTGTGAATATGTTTGTCATCTTGATGAGGAAATATTGAGCACGCAGATACACAATTTAATTCTCTCTCCCTCTATTCTATGTGAAAGGTTTGCGCATTCCAAGGTCTTAATTCATAGAGAGCCTTTGTAAAAAAAAAAAAAATTCTAATTTTCGATACCTATACAGTCTCAGCCAAAACTGATAAGTGTTGAAGATATTATGCTAAATTTAATTGTATCACGTCTTGAGTATTAGTAGCAATTTAGAATGTCTTTTAAGCCATAGTTATGTGATAATGTAGGACATGTAGACCTAACTTTGCTATTTACTTTGCGAGCTTTAACTAAACTTTTCCAGCTCTAGCTACAAAGAATAGCAACTTGTTCAGCAAGCTCTCTCTATTGTAAATGATTGGCAGAGTTTTCTATTTAAGAAGGGCTCGAAAGACTTTTGTTCCTTCCCTGTGGACAGCATATGACTTCCCTGTTAAAGTCTGCAAATTGGTGTAGAATAACTTTTAAAAGGGACTTGAGCCTAGAAATTAGTGTATGAATGCTTAATACAGTAGCATGAAATTACCATGCAATTTTAATGGAAGTGTTAACCAGTTTTAAAATAAATAGATTGAGGCAGCAATGTAATTCCATGTGCATGTTAAGTGTTGATATCACACAGCATAATCTGTAGGCTTTCTTCAAAAACAACTTAATCACTTAATTTTAAAGAGTAGTAAAATTTCAATACCTTAACCTTAATGTTTATGAAAGACCTCAGGAAATTTGTGAAGACTTAACCAAACTCAGTAAGTTGAGAGATGCCTAATTAGGGCAAGCTAATGTACACAATGCTAGTATATTCTTGGTGCTGCAGATTGCTCAGCAAAGGACTATTATTTAGATAAGATATTTTGGAAAAAGTGCTGACATTTATTAGTATTGGCTGACACTGTTGCCACCCTACATCCTATACTTTAGCCTTGTTAATTCAATAATTCTTGGACCTTTTTGTGTTACATCTTCTGACTTTTTAAGTATGTCCTTTAACTAAAATATATGTGTGTCACTTCCACTTGTCACCTACAGGAGCTCATTTGCTATTGAGAATGTGACAAATTGGCAGCAGGCTAGTAGCAATGCTAGTTATTTTGTGATGACTCAATCTGTCAACCCTTCCATGGGAACATAGAAACAGGAGTAGGCTATTTAACCCCTCGAGCCTGTTTCACCATTCAATGAGATCATGGCTGATCTGTGACCTAACTCCATATTCCTGCCTTAGTCCCATATCCCTTAATCTCAGATTTAAAATTAACAATTGACCTAGCATGAATTGCCGTTTGCGGAAGAGTTCCAAACTTTTGCGTGTAGAAGTTTTTCCTAACTTCACTCCTGAAAGGTCTGGCTCTAATTTTTAGACTATGCCCCCTAGTCCTAGACTCCCCAACCAGTGGAAATAGTTTCTCTATCTGGGTTTTCGCAGAGCATGGTTGCCGTGGGTGGCAGGCTTCATTGACCCTGCTGCATGGGTGGGTGTCACTGTAATACATGAATAAGTTTTACATTTGCGGAGTTTTTCATTGTTATTGAAATAGATCATATTTTTGGAATGTTGGAATGGGAAAGCCATTTAATTCCAGTAATCTAGTTCTAATGACGTGAGTCAATGGAAATTTATACTTTGGTAACTTATTCAGAGGTACAGGTTGAATAGAGTTGTGCAGTACAGTATGAAAGACTGGTCTTTGAAACCATGCACCAAAGTTTATAAATCTGACCATATTCAATAAATGGTATCAGGAGCACTAGACTAATAGGCTACATCAAGTCTGACTTACTGAAAATAATTTTAAGACTTTTTAATTTTCTACATTGATGAAGTTCTAGAATGAAACCGATATTCTTCTCATAAAAATGGCATTGCAGGAGATTAGATGATTTTGTTCTTAAACCACATTTAACATTGCATTTCTGAATTATCTTTTAGTGGCTTAATGTTGAGCCATTAACATCAAACCTGCTTTCTCTGATGTAAGTAGCTTTTAAAACCAGCAGTTTTCAAACCTTGCAAATATTGACACAATTTCATAGGCCCTCTTAATCTCCCAAAGGGAAACAGTGCTATTGTTGTGCAATGTTTTTCATTAGTGTACAGCAACCTAAATAATATGCTAGTCAGCCAGCAAATACAAAACAATACCGAAAGCTAATGACCTTGGGAACCCCTAGGATTTTCTTATAGCTCCAGTAGAGTCTGGGGACCCCAATTTGAAAATCTATGCTTTAAACAAAAAGGTATGAAATAGTTACCCAGAGGTATTCCAGCTAATCGGCCTAATTCTTTTACTGTTTGTGTGCAGGGGTGGGGTGGAGAATACTTTGTTTGTATTAGAATGCTAGGATAAATTTACTGTTCGTACTAATGAGTACCACAGAAGCTTATTTTATATTTTTCTATTCTAATTAGTTTTTCTTTAGTATTCTATTCTGGTGGTAGCTGTAAAATGATTACGTGATTTTTTTTAAACCCCTGTTTACTGCTAGAATTTAGAAATGAGGCCTAGCGAAACTACGGATCCACGCAGTGATTTAACATGCGTTTCTTTGTTGTTTAGTGTTTGGAACTAGTCCGAAGCTGTCCCTTTCAATGTCATGAAAACTGTAGGCGGGTTTTATTCTCGACATGAAATGTTTCACAGAAAAGGACTTCCACCTTGTGGTCTCATGGCAAATAGT
Source organism: Squalus acanthias (assembly GCA_030390025.1). Taxonomy (NCBI): domain Eukaryota; kingdom Metazoa; phylum Chordata; class Chondrichthyes; order Squaliformes; family Squalidae; genus Squalus; species Squalus acanthias. The sequence goes on from CM059432.1 coordinate 134,399,354, forward strand.
GGGTCCTTCAAAAAAGTTGTCGTCTTTTTTGGATTGTGCGGTTTGGAGAAAATTAACGATTTATGTTGCTGAAGCAGACTTTGATTGTCTCTACCCAACCCATTTAATCTCCTGAGGAAAGGTGCTTGAAAGCTTTTGGGTTATTTTGCCTTCCCATATGCAAATTGGACACAATTCTCGGATATCGGTCAGATATTACATCTTTCATCATTCATCCTTGACCAGTTGCCTTCCTTGCCTGGAATTTCTATGTTTCCAGCAGCTCAGACACCGTCGCATCCAACATGCTGCTGTGGGCTGATATCTGGTCTCTGCTGTTTCTCCACGAGGAGAAAATAAACAGGTTCCTCCAGCAGGGACCATTCTCATGCTCTTGATAGTGACCGGTTATAGAAGATGGGGCCTGCTCACCCTTTCAGCTGGGATATAGTGCATGGCCTGGGGAAGCATGCTTCACATGCACTGTACGTGGGGGCGGGAAGAGATGTATTTTTTCAATAGGAAAAAAAATGAGGTTTTTCCTAAATAAAAACAGAAAATGCTGGAAATACTCAGCAGGTCAGGCAGCATCTGTAGAGAGAGAAACAGTTAACGTTTCAGGTCGATGACCCTTCGTCAGAACTGGAAAAAGTTGGAGATGTGACAGGTTTTTAAGCAAGTGTAGGGGCAGGGGGAGGAGAGGAAAGAACAAAAGGGAAGGAAGGTCTGTGATAGGATGGAAGGCAGGAGAGATTAAGAGACAAAAGGGATGATGGTGCAAGGCAAGAGGAGATAGTAATGGGACAAGTTAAGAAACAAAAGATGACTCTAGATGAAGTATAAATGGCAATGGCAGAATGATCATCAGCTGCCATGTGAGAGAGAGAGAGAAAAAAAATGATTGGGGCCGAGGTTATGGTCTAAAATTGTTGAACTCGATGTTGAGTCCAGAAGGCTGTAAAGTGCCTAATCGAAAGATGAGGTGCTGTTCCTCGAGCTTACGTTGAGCTTCGTTGGAACAGTGTAAGAGGCCGAGGAAAAAGAGGTCAGAGTGGGAGTGGAGCGGAGAATTAAAGTGACAGGCGAACGGACTGAACGGAGGTGTTCCGCAAAGCGGTCACCCAATCTATGTTTGGTCTCCCCAATGTAGAGGAGACCGCATCGTGAGCAGCGAATACAGTATACTAAATTTCAAGAAGTACAAGTAGGTTTCTCCTACCTGTTTAAAAGAGACTTGCATTTATTTAGCACCTTTCACAACCTTGGGACATCTCAAAGCGCTTTACAGCCAATGAAGTACTTTTGAAGTGTAGTCACTGTTGTAATGCAGGAAACGCGGCAGCCAATTTGTGCATAGCAAGCTCCCATAAACAGCACTGTGATAATGACCAGATCATTTGTTTCAGTGATGTTGGTTGAGGGATAAATATTGGCCAGAACACCAAGGATAACTCTCTTGTTCTTCTTCGAAATAGTGTCATGGATTCTTTTATGTTCTCCTAAGAAGGGAGATGGGACCTCAGTTTAACGTCTCATCCGAAGGATGGCACCTCCAAGAGTGCAGCACTCACTCAGTACAGCACTGGAGTGTCGGCCTAGATTTTGTGCTCAGGTCTATGGATTGGGATTAAATGAGGGTTTAAATAATCCTTTGTTAAACAAGGCTCCTTCTGTGGGGTTTACAAAACATTGAAACTCGTAGACAATTCAGCAAAGGTAGGCAATTAACATGACGAGCTCAAAAGTGTTTGACATTTGGGTACTTTTCATGGGTATGGAGAGTTATGTAATTTCTTCATCCTATGTCTGATCCATACCATTAAATATCACAAGATTATTTTTTCTTAAATCATGGCTTACTGCACAGCATATGTGTATACACAAATTGGCATGGCAACAGTGACTTGTAGGAAGAATTAATATTGCACTATCAGATCTACTTGTCTTTCAAATATGCGGGTTTTGTGTTTTATGGCACAAAAGTTTATTTAGCAGAAATACACATCTCTGTCTTATCTAAATTAATTAAAATTATAACCGTGAAATTGAGTCGCATGATCTTTAGTCTGTAATAAATACTGGAACATTTTCTTTTGGCTAGGGTACAGTACAATTTGTAAAATAAGAAGTAATACAGTCTTGGTCCTGTAGGAGTCAGCATTTGATAGTGATTGCTATAAATCTAAATAGCTACATAATTTTTAGCCAAGCAGATGATGTGGACATAAATGCATTTTCACTGTAGATATTTAAGAGTATTGAGGATCTGATTGATTCATGATTTGGGCTAATTTTTCAAAAGAGGGGTGCAATATTGCTTAAAACAATACTTAACCATTGTAGTTCTATTTCAAGTTTTGATTTAAAAGTATACTTAAAAACAAAATGCCTTTTTAGTGCCAATGCTTACTGTGCCTACATACAGTAATTTAAAACTGTTCAGCCCTGGGCCTTTTGCAGTTCTGTATATTAGCCCCGCTTGCACCTAAACCATAGCCCAGTATGAGTAGCTTCCGTTCACTTCTTCTTAGGCAGTCCCTCAGAACTGAGGATGACTTGCTTCCGCACTAAAAATGAGTTCTCAGGTGACTGATGAGTCCAATGCGGGACCTACAGTCTCTGTCACGGGTGGGGCAGACGGTGGTTGAAGGGGCGGGTGGGTGGGGTGCTTGGATTGACGTGCGCTCCTTCCGCTGTTTGCGCTTGGCTTCCGCTTGCTCCCGGCGAAGAGACTCGGTGTTCCCGAATGCTTCTCTTCCACTTTGTGCGGTCTTGGGCCAGGGATTCCCAGGTGTCGGTGGGGATGTTGCACTTTTTCAAGGAGGCTTTGAGGGTGTCCTTGAAGCATTTCCTCTGCCCACCTGGGGCTCTCTTGCCCTGTCATAGCTCCGAGTAGAGCGCTTGTTTTGGGAGTCTCGTATCGGGCATGCGGACGATGTGACCCGTCCATCGGAGCTGATCGCGCATGGTCAAAGCTTCGATGCTGGGGATGTTGGCCTGAGCGAGAACACTGACGTTGGTGCGCCTATCCTGCTAATGGATTTGCAGGATCTTGCAGAGGCAGCGTTAGTGGTACCTCTCCAGTGCTTTGAGGTGCCTGCTGTACATGGTCCATGTCTCTGAAGCATACAGGAGGGCGGGTATCACTACTGCTCTGTAGACCATGAGCTTAGTGCCGGGTTTGAGGTCCTGGCCTTCAAACACTCTCTTCCTCAGGCGACCGAAGGCTGCACTGGCTTTCACTTACTGCAGTGTCTGGGGAGAAAGTTGGAGGAAACTAAACTGGGCAGAACATACTTCCAAGTTAAAATACTTTTTTCATTCTAATATCTATTTGGAGAAATTACAGTTATTGCCAGCTACTGGAGATTTGCCATGTAACGTCTCAGAACTGAATTGTTGGTAGGTTGGCAAATGGACTTCACTGTGGAAGTGCAATCACCACTCTTCCTAGTTCTGACAGAACTGTAAAGTGTTTTAAAAAAAATAGTAGTACCCAGCTGGATTCTACTGAATTTTTTTAAAGTTCCAGTGATTGAGTAAAGACTATCGGAGTTAAATTGGGCCGGGTAGCACCAGAGTTTTCAGGCACTATGCGGCCTCCTTCCTGCAGGAAGCACGCAGCTCGCCATATTGAGTAAGGACGAACAAGAGGTGTTGTTTACCCATGCCTGAAGCGGGCGTTAGGCCCCTTATTTGCATATGCACAGAGCTAACGCCTGCTTGAGGTCTCCACTGCAACATTGGTTTGTCTTGAGGTAAAAGAGCTCCGAAAGCTTGTGATTTCAAATAAAACTGTTGGACTATAACCTGGTGTTGTGCGACTTCTCACTTTTGTCCACCCCAGTCCAACACCGGCATCTCCGCATCATGTCTTGAGGTAGCCAGCACTGGGAAAACCAACCCTAAACATTGCATACACAAAAAAAAGTTAAGTACTTCAGTATAGTTGGATGACACTTTTGGATCTATTAATCGAACCTTCAGTTCTTTCCAACACTTTAGATGGCAGCTGCTTCGTCTTGTAAACAAACCTGAAGCTGCACCATCTCTAATCATGGGCTTGCATATTTGAACGTATTGGATCAAAACAGAATCCAGCAATGTCTACGCATACATATCAAACATACATCATAAATTTTAATAGCCCTCCAGAGAACTAGGAGCAGCTGTATCTTTTTCCACCTCTAGCTTCAAAAGCAGCCTGTAAAGCAACAGTATAAAACTTAATGACATGTTAACTGTACAATTGAAAGATATTATCTTGCCCAAATTACCATTCTTTGTCAACATTTTTTTATATTCGTTCATGGGATCTGGGCGTCGCTGACATGGCCAGCATTTATTGCCCATCCCTAATTGCTCTCGCGAAGGTGGAGGTGAGCTGCCTCCTTGAATCGCTGCAGTCTGTGTGGTGAAGGTACTCCCACAGTGCTATTAGGGAGGGAGTTCCAGGACTTTGACCCAGCGACGATGAAGGAACGGCGATATACTTCCAAGTCAGGATGGTGTGTGACTTGGAGGGGAACTTGGAGGCGGTGGTGTTCCCATGCACCTGCTGCCCTTGTCCTTCTAGGTGGTAGAGGTCGCAGGCATCTCAACAGTCAGTAGCCTGTTTGACCAGGGGTATCCCACTCCATTGTGTGCTGCCCAACATTTACAGATGCACAATTCTAAATAGTCATAAGGAGCATGAAGCCTGGCTTATGATTAACCCTCCACCTCCAACAAGAAAATATTGGGGGCAGTTTTAACTGTAGCTTACATCGGCTAACTCAGCATAAAGAAAGACTTGCATTTACATAGCGATTTTTACGATTCAGGGTGTCCCAAAGCGCTTTACAGCCAATGAAGTACTTTTGCAGTGTTGTCACTGTTCTAATGTAGGAAACACAGCAGCCAACTTGCTCATAGGAAGCTCCCACAAACAGCAATGTGATAATAACCTGATAATCTGTTTTTTGTTATGTTGGTTGAGGGATAAATATTGGCCAGGACACCTTCTTCGAAATAGTGCCATGGGATCTTTTATGTCCAACTGAGAGAGCAGACGGGGCCTCGGTTTAATGTCTCATCCGAAAGACGGCCCCTCCGACAGTGTAGCATTCCCTCATTCCCTCAGCACTGCACTGGAGTGTCGGCCTGGATATTTGTGCTCAAGTCTCTGGAGTGGGACCTGAACCCACAACCTTCTGACTCCGGGTCAAGTGCTACCCACTGAGCCATGGCTGGAATCAAATCTGAGAGCTTCTTGGGTCTATACGACTCAGTCTTGAGACATCGGGGCTCATTCTGCTTTAAGCAATAAACTGTACAGAGTTCGAACTGCAGAATAGTGAATGATTTAGAAGAGTGATGAGCACTTGTGTAGAGAAGTCCTCATTTACTATGGTTGCCTTTTTTTTTAACCAGCGGATCACTGCACGAAACTGGGTGGCTGGTGGTTCAGCCTGGCCCCCACTGAAAACGCACCAGGCTGCAATTTCTTCTCGGCTGTACCCTTGTATAATTTACTCCCAGTTGTTTTTATTGCCAGCCTAATTAAACATACGCTTAGTATGGCAAGGAGAGCCTAGTTGCTTTTGCTGCTGTTTGAGCATAAATCCCTCTTAATGGAACTTCACCGACAAAAGCCAGGCATTAAAGGGAAGCTGTTTAAAATTCCAATTTAAATGGACAGAGGAAACATTTTATTTAGCTAATGCTTAGTGTAATTTTCTCATTTGCAAATGTTTAGTGTATGCTTAAATTTATTTTGCAGCTAAGTGTATGAATGTAATTTTTTTCATCTAATCCTGAATTGTTTTTTATGACTCAGACCACAATGGATCTTTTTAAAATAATCAGTGTTAACTAATATCACAGAAACTGACTACAGAAAGTCATTCTAAGATAGGATCTGTATAGTATCTCCCACAATACAAACTTTTATATAATCTCAGGCTGTGCCACAGCATCTAACTGGAAGCTACACCAAATGCAGTTCCATTTGACAATCCACTGTTGACTTTTTGTCAGTGGCTTTGAGCCCAAAATCAGCCATGATCTTATTGAATGGCGGAGCAGGCTCGAGGGGCCAAGTGGCCTATTCCTGCTCCTATTTCTTATGTTCTAATTGTTAGGAGTGCAATAGAAGCACCCCATCACACTATTTCATTCTTTAAGCAATGCAAGATGAAAGAAGACGTGGCTAGGAGATCAGGAGCCTCCAAGGCTGGATGAGCAACACCTGCCATGAAGTCACCAACCAAATCTGCGGGCCCTGGAACACCTATCTGGCAATTAGCATAAGTAACCGACTCCACAGACTGTAGGTCAGCAGGGTGACCATTGCAAAGCTGTGCCATCTGCAGCAAGGATACCTGCAGTCAATCTGCACTATAAGATTGGCATTCTCGGTGGCAGTCAAGGTCACTAGTGCATTGAGCTTTTGTGCCTCTTCCTCTTTCCAGGTTAGCAAAGAGATCACTTGCAGTATCAGCCAAAGTCACTGCTCACATGTATCACAAGGATGACTGATGCATCAGTCATCGTAGGCAGCTCCTCTCACACCACCACGTGCTCCTCCTTGCTTGTCCCTTGTGCCTTACCCAATGTTACCTCCTTTAGCTCGCTAACTGCATCTTCCAGCACATGTGCGGGTGCTTGTAATGTTAGTGAGAGACACGCAGAGTGCTGTCTTGCCCTGGCGTGCGTCAGGCAGCAATTCTATGCCTACGATTACAGAAAAGTGACTAATGTTACATTGCTGTCTTCAAGAGGGACATCTTCCAATAGAGCTCACATTATAAGATGCTAACTGCATGTGGTGGTTGTGTGCATACTTGTGAGAAAGTGAGTGAGAGTGCATAATCGATAACAACTGCTTGATACTGACCCATATCTTGGATGAGGTGTACAATTTCACCTACTCTTACTCCCTCATTGCTCTTTGTCAAGAGCTTGTAATTTTGGGGCCGTACACCATTTTGGTCTATTTCCTCGTCTTGCAAGGTGTCATCTTGTGCAAACCGAGAAATAGTCTTGACATATAAATTGACAGCATATGACATTGTAGCTGTCATGCTGAGTATGCATCATGCACCTAGGTTGTGTTACAGAGCTTTTATGTGTGAAGATCTTTAACGATGTATGCCAAGGCTTTCAAATTTAAGTTACTGCTGGAATGTATTACGTAGTATTTATAGCTCAGAAACGGGCCATTCGGCCCATCTGGTCCCTGTCTGTTTATGTTCCACATGAGCCTCCTCCCACCCTTCTTCATCTAACCCCATCAACATATCCTTCTGTGTGTGCATGAAAGAGTTATACGAGGGCTTGGCATGGCCCAACAAATGCAACAGCTTGCCTGTCAATACATAGTGGCATACTTGCGTGGACGATGTACCTAGTCAGTGGTACTGTTGGGCAGGCTTACTTTGGCAGCTACTGTCGGGTGTTGCCATTTTCTTCCATGTCAGTTCTCAACTCTTGTGGGTAGTACACACACTGTTGAGCCTGGCTGCCACCTCCTGCCAGGCATGCTGTGCTCTGGAGAGGTTGCTCTGGAGTGGCAAGCCGGGAAACCTCCTTCGTACCCACCTCATGCAACAGCACCTCCATTTTGCCAACCATCTATTGCTCCATCACTTGCCCACAGATTCTGTTTCCTATTTCTGCATTTCTCCCATATACTTTATGCTTCTGTCTTGTAAATCTCTGTGTTAGGAGTGCTAATTCATACAATATACCTCATGGTGTGAATTAGACTGAAAAGCTGAAGGTGAGAATATCCCAGAAAATTGATGTAAATAAGCTGAATTCTTTATATCCATCAGTGTTTGGAATGGAACCTAATGGTTCTTGGATAAGAGTCTCAAGTACAGGAAATGTATATAAGACCTAGGCTAAATTGGGTGGTCAGTTTGGGGTGGTGAGTGGGTGACAATGCAGGGATCTGTACTCTTCAAATGACTACCTATTTGAATGGAGTGTTGTCACCATAACTCTTAGAGTAGACCCATTTGAGATGAGGTCCAGTTCAGTCCAATCAGCTGTTACTAAAATCCTTAATTATGGTGTTCTACAGTGTGGGCATTAAATGTATTATACATTTCATTGTATGAAAAATGTTATTACGGACACCTTGGCAGAGAGCAGAATTCACTTGTATATAACTAGAGTCTTGTTCATCAGTCTCCTTTGTGCAGCAGAAACCCTGACAGATTGGATCACTGGCTCACAGAAAGTCCTCCGTGACACGTTTCCAGCTCATTGATGATTCTTCACTGCCTTTTCTTTCCAGCTATGAAGTGAGTGTAGTTAATGTGCCTTTCGTATTTCTAAATCAAAATTCAGAATTGTGCCCACTGTTTCCTGATGGCACACATTTCCTGACTATTAAGCTCTCAGCAGCCTGCTTCAATTTCCTCTAACCCTTTCAGTGCAAAATGTACCTTTTTTATATGGGCAGTTACAGCACACTTCCAGGGCTAAAAGAAGTTACAAGTCAAAATATATGTTTGAAATAAATTAAATATTTATTTTATGGGGGGGGGGGAAGTGACATTGCAATCAGTAAAACGATTATTCCAGTTACATTCCTGAATGTGCCTTGCAGAAGTAGACAATGGCATATCATTGCAAATGAGAATAACCGTGTCCTGTGTAGGTGCGAGGAGGTAAGCTGTTCCACCTGAACAACCTCAAAATCTTTTCTTTTAAAAGCATCTGGCATAGCCACTTTTCTAATGGCAATTGATCGCTCTGTTATGGACCCCGCTTCCACCAGGATGATATTCTAGCAACACAAGTACACCTGCATCGTGTAGGCGTAGTTTGCTGAGGGGCAGAGGAGGTGCAAATGGTGGGACTTCTAGTGAGTGGTATCATCCTGACCGTACTACTCCGATGTCAGCATGGTGGTGGGGGTTGTGGACACGAGAAGCATTCGCACCTTCGGAACTTTTCCGTGGCTTAAAAAAAAAAGACGGAGAATTGGTCGAACCAAGTTCCTTCTCAAATTCCGCCCCTCTTCCTGCTCCCTCCGGCCCAATAATATCATACCCATTATTTTCAAATGTAATTTTGGCCTATGTAAACAGTAATCATTGTTAAAATTTCAAAAGGCATTAACTTTGATCACAGAAGTCACTTAAAGGTTTTCAAGTTGCTTCCAAAGTGCTTTTCCTGGTGTCTGCTGAATCTAGTATTTTTGGATTTCCAAAAAACCTTTGATGAAGGTACGGCATAGTAGACTCATACCCAAGGTCAGAACATGTGGAGTCAGGAGACACGTAGCAGAATGGATAGCAAACTGGCTACAAAACAGAAAATAGAGTGTAGGGGTTAAAGGTATTTACTCAGATTGGGAAGTGGTGTTCCATAAGGATCGGTGCTGGGACCACTATTGTTCACCGTTTACATAAATGATTTGGACTCTGGAATCAGAAGCACAATTTCAAAATTTGTGGATGACACCAAATTTGGGGAGGGTGTAGTTAATGCAGAGGAGGACTGTAGAAAAATACAGGAAGACATTAATAAACTTGAAGAATGGGCATGTAATTGACAAATGAACTTCAATATAGATAAGTGCAAGGTAATACATTTTGGTAGGAAGAATAAGGAGGTCACATATTCCTTGGAAAGTAAGTGTCTAATTCATAGATTAGTACAGCACAGAAGACGACCATTTGGCCCATCGAGTCTGCGCCGGCTCTTTAAGAGCAATCCAGTTAGTCCCACAGCCCTGCAATTTTTTTCTCCTTCAAGTATTTATCCAATTCCCTTTTGAAAGCTACTATTGAATCTGTATCCACCACCCTATCAGACAGTGCATTCCAAATCCTAACCACTTGTTGCATTAAAAAAAGCTTTTCCTCATGTCATAGAATCATGGAATAGTACAGCACAGAAGGAGACCATTCGGCCCATCGAGTCTGTCACCTCTGGTTCTTTGGCCAATCACCTTAAATCTGTGCCCTCTTGTTATTAACCCTTCAGCCATTGGAAACAGTTTCTCTTTATTTACTCCATTTAAACTGGCCATGATTTTAAACATCCCTATCAAATCTCCTCTTAGCCTTCTCTGCTCTAAGGGAAGCAACCCCAGCTTCTCCAGTTTATCCATGTAACTGTATTTCCCCCATCCCTTGATCCATTCTAGTAAATCTCTTCTGCACCCTCTCCAAAGCATTCACGTCCTTCCTAAAATGTGGTGCCCAGAATTGGACACAATACTCCAGCTGGGGCTGAAGTAATGTTTTATATAGGTTTAGCATAACGTCCTGGCTTTTGTACTATATGCCTCTATTTATAAAGTCCAGGATCCCATATGCTTTATTAACTGTGTTGTTAACCTGTCCTGCCACTTTCAAAGATTTTGTGCACAAATATCCCCAGGTGTCTGTTCTTGCACCCCCTTTAAAATTGTACCATATAGCATGTATTGTCTCCTCATTCTTCCTACCAAATGTATCACCTCAAATGTATAAGAAATGCGGTAGAGGAACAAAGGATATGGAAGCACTGGAGAAGGTGTAGAAACGGTTTACTAGAATGATACCAGAACTGAGACTTTATACCTATCGGGAAAGATTGAACAGGCTGTGGCTCTTTTCTCTAGAAAAGAAAAGACTGAGGGGTGACCTGATAGAGGTCTTCAAGATTATGAAACGGTTTGATAGGATAGACGTAAAGAAGATGTTTCCACTTGGGGGCAAGACCAGAACTAGGGGCCATAAATATAAGATAGTCACTGATTAATCCAATAGGGAATTCAGGAGAAACTTCTTTACCCGAGAGTGGTTCGAATGTGGAACTCGCTACCACAGGGAGTTGAGGTGAATAGCAGAGATGCATTCAAGGAGAAGCTAGATAAACACGAGGGAGAAAAGAATAGAGGGATATGCTGATGGGGTTAGATGAAAAGGGGTGAGAGGAGGCTCGTGTGGAGCATAAACACCAGCATGGACCTGTTGGGCCGAATGGCCTGTTTCTGTGCTGTTAATACTTTGTAACTTTGGAGTGTAGACTCCTTTGTATCTATATTTTTATTTTTACATATACATTTGCTGCTTCTGCATGTTTGTCCAATCTTTTCATCTTAGTTAAATGGACTATTGTCATTTCACAGCTCAAAAGTTCAGTTTCAGTACAGCACAGAGGTCATCTATCAGTTCCTTTCTTCTCTTCTCTCTTCCCCACCCCCCTTCTGGTCTGTCCCCAAGCAAAAATGGGTTCTGCACCATTATATCTAGCTGCTATTTGACTCTTTAGCCAGAATTCTGGTGACTCGAGATGCTGCAAACGTAACATGAGGATGTTAGTTTGCATACTGTATATTACTGTAAGTACTTTTAATTGCTGTTTATCATATCACTAAGTACCTTGCACTAAAATTTTAAGTTTTCATAGTTCTATGACAGTAAATTACATTATTAGTATTTTTGTTTGTATTGTTAGTCAAATCAAGGTGTATATTTTCCTCTGTGGATAAACAAAGATTTTTTTAAATAAACTGTCATTATAAATAAGGGAAAAATATATGGCACTGCAAGGCAAGAGCAACCTTTAACTAAGCACAGTTTGGATGCTGGCGTTCCTCCAGCGGATACTACCAAGAATAATTGGCACACCTGAGACTGAGGTACTCAAATAGTTTTCAGCTATCAAGTTGCTCATGACAACCTTTGACAGGGTGTTGCTGAGTACATTTTAAACTATCTATGAAAGACCCAGAGAGTAACAGAAAGAAAAAGCCTGAAGCACCGTTGATAAATTTCTTTAGGTTCTGTTTGCCGTTTAAGCTGGAACAATACAAGCCTGGGCAGAAGCTATCATTGTCACTTTACGGGTTTTATCTGACTTTAATATTTCAGTTAAGTTTTTTTTGGCAGTTTTCTCTTTCCCTGCGGGTAAGTATCCAGCCTCCTTCCTGCTAAGATGACGATTCATTGTGGAGATCATGAGTGTAAAGCCATATCCCATCATTTTATAACGCAGCATATTAAAACATCAGGGTACTGAGTCACCACTACACTTTGCTGATGATGACCGCCTACCACTGTCCAACTTGTGCTATGTAAAAATCAACATTCTTCTTGATTAGTGAGAAGTTTTCAAAACTTTATGCATGTTTAATTTGGCTCTTGCTTATATTCACTTTTATGGCAAAAGAATGACCATATCATTCTTTCGCCATAATTTTCTGTACTTTTGCTCATCAAAGCAAGGGATGTCAATAGTGGGGAATGGAATGTTTACTGCTCTCAGGCATAGGTGTTAACATGAAGCATTTCTATATTGGGTATAGTACAGCCAGCTGCATTCTCTGGGTAAAGAAGTTTCTTCTGAATTCCCTATTGGATTTCTTGGTGACTATCTTATATTGATGGCCTCTAGTTTTGCTCTTCCCCACAATTGGAAACACTCTCTGTATCTACTCTATCAAAGCCTTTTTAAAGACCTCTATTAGGCCACCCATCAGCCTGTACTAGTTTGCATCTTTTCATCTCCCACACTGAATTTTACGGCGTGTAACCCAACTGTCCCCTTATACCCTTGCCCTTGCCACCCTCACCTCCAACAACAAGTGTGAGGAGGTCATGGACTTTGTCACCGAGACCATCTGTTCAGCTGCCTCTGCCCCATTCCCTCCTTCCACTTGCCCACCGAACCAAACCACTCCCTCCTTAACTGTGAACCTGCATCTTTCTCTAGAGTTTTTCCTATCCTCACTCATGCCCTTTTTGAGCTCATCTTGTCCAAGAGACCCACCTCCTGCTCCCTTGACCGCCATTCCCACTAAACTGCTGACTACCCAACTTTCCTCCTAGCCCTCATGCTAGCTGACATTATGAATGGTTCCTTCTCCTCGGGTACTGTCCCCTTCCCTTTCAAAACCACCATCATCACACCACCTCCCCTCAAAAACCCCCCTCTCAATGCCTTTGCCCTTGCAAACTACTGCCCCATCTCCAAACTCCCTTCTCCAAACTTCTTGAATGTATTTTTGTGCTTTGTAGTGGTACAAGGGAACTAAAAATGAAGTGGAGGAACATAGTAGATTTAATATAAGTAAAATATGCGGGTGGAGAAAATAATGGCACTTAAGATAGACAAATCTCCACGAACTGCTGCTTTCCACACCTAGGCATTAAAAGTGAGGAAATGGCAAATGTGCTAGTCTTAATGTTCCCCTTGACATTCAGGAATTGTGCCTATGGATTGGAAAATTGCAAATATCACTTATTTAAGAATGAAAGAAGGAGGAAGAAACCAGGTAACTACAGACTTGTCAGTTTAACATTAGTTGTGGGAAGTTACTGGAATAATCATCAGGGACAGAATGACTGAGCACTTGGACAAGTATGAGCTGGTCAGAGGGTAGGTCGTGTCTGACGAATTCAGTTGAATATTTTGAGGAGATCGCTGGCATGGTGAATAGGGGAGTGCCTATGGATGTTATCTATATGGACTTCCAGAAGGCATTTGATATGGTTTTGCACAAGAGATTATTAGGAATAATGAAAGCGCATGTAATTAGAGGTAACCATGTGACATGGGTTGGTAATTGATTGGGAGGTAGGAAACAGAGTACGGATAAAGGGAACCTCTGATTGGAAGGATGTGACAAGTGGTGTTCCTCAGGGATCTGTACTGGGTCTTCGGCTTTTCACCACATATATTCAGGACTTGGTTGAAGGAATAGAGAGGTGTATATCCAAGTTTTGAGATGACAGTAAGTTAGGCGACATAATAAGTTGTGTGGATGGAAACAGGAGGTTAGAAAAGGGACATAGATTACATGAGTGGGCAAAACTATGGCATTCATAGTTCGATGTGGCAGCTTTGGATCCGAGAAAGATACATTTTCTTAATAGACTAGGAGTGTGGAGGATCAAAGGGATTTAGGTGTCCATGCACACACATCACTAAAAGCTAGTGCACAAGTATAAAAACTGATCAAAAAGGCTAATGGAATCTTGGCCTTTATCTCAAGGGGGTTGGAATACAAAAGTGAGAAAGTGTTGCTTCAGTTGTACAGCGCCTTGGTCAGATCCCATCTGGAGCATTGCATTCAGTTTTGGGCATCACAGCTCAGGAAAGCTGTATTGGCTTTGGAGGGAATGCAATGCAGCATCACTAGAATGATACTAGGACTAATGGGATTAAATTGACCAAACTTGATTTGTATTCCCTTGTGTTTAGAAGGTTGAAGGGTGATCCAATCAAGGTGTTGAAAATGATAAAGGGATTCGATAGGGTAGATACAGTGAAACTATTTCCTCTGATGGGGAATCCAGAACAAGGGGATATGATCGAATAGAATGGTGGAACAAATCTGGCTTCTTGTGCATCCCCAATCTTCGCCCCACTATCGGCGGCTTTGCCTTCAGCTGTTTAGACCCTATTCTCTGAATTTCTCTCCCTGAACCTCTCTGCCTCTCCCACCCCACTCTCCTCCTTTTTAAAAGCCGCCTCTTTGATCAAGCTTTGTCAAACATTTTAATATCTCCTCCTTTGGCTTGGCGTTAATTATTGCCAGATTGCGCTTAGGCCAGTCAGTTTAACCTCTGTAGTGGGGAAGCTTTTAGAAATAATAATCAGGGTCAAAATTAACAGTCACTTGGACATGTGTGGATTAATTAAGGAAAGCCAGCACGGATTTGTTAAAGGCAAATCGTGTTTAACCAACTTGATCGAGATTTTTGATGAGCTAACAGAGAGGGTTGATGAGGGCAATGGGGTTGATGTGGTGTACATGGATTTCGAAAAGGTGTTCGACAAAGTACCACATAATAGGCTTGCCAGCAAAGTTGAAGCCCATGGAATAAAAGGGACAGTGGCAGCATGGATACAAAATTGGCTAAGTGACAGGAAACCGAGAGTAATGGTGAACGGTTGTTTTTCGGACTGGAGGAAGGTATACAGTGGTGTTCCCCAGGGGCCGGTTCTTGATATATATTAATGACTTGGATGTGGGTGTACAGGGCACAATTTCAAAATCTGCAGATGGCACAAAACTTGGAAGTATAGTGAACAGTGAGGAGGATAGTGATGGACTTCAAGAGGACATAGACAGGCTGGTGGAATGGGCGGACACGTGGCAGATGAAATTTAATGCAGAAAAGTGTGAAGTGATGCATTTTGGTAGAAAGAATGAAGAGATGAAATATATACTAAAGGGTACAATCCTAAAGGGGGTGCATGAACAGAGAGACCTGGGGGTATATGTGCACAAATCGTTGAAGGTGGCAGGGCAGGTTGAGAAAGCAGTTAAAAAAGCTTACGGGATCCTAGGCTTCATGAATAGAGGTATAGAGTACGAAAGCGTGGAAATTGTGATGAACCTGTATAAAACACTGGTTCGTCCTCAACTGGAGTATTGTGTCCAATTCCGGGCACTGCACTTCAGGAAGGATGTGAAGGCCTTAGAGAGGGTGCAGAAAAGATTTACGAGAATGATTCCAGGGATGAGGGACTTCAGTTACGTGGATTGACTGGAGAAGCTGGGGTTGTTCTCTTTAGAGCAGAGAAGATTGAGAAGAGATTTGTTAGAGATGTTCAAAATCATGAGGGGTCTGGACAGAGTAGAGAGAAACTGCTCCCATTGGCGGAAGGGTTGAGAACCAGAGGACACAGATTAAGGTGATTGGCAGAAGAACCAAAGACGACATGAGGAGAAACTTTTTTAGGATCTGAAATACACTGCCTGAAACTGTGGTGGAGGCAGACTCGATCACGGTTTTCAAAAGGGAATTGGATAAGTACCTGAAGGAAAATAATTTGCAGAGCCATGGGGAAAGCACGGGGGAGTGGAACTAGCTGAAGTGCTTTTGCAGAGAGCCGGCACGGACTTGACGGGGCCGAATGGCTGCCTTCCGTGCTGTAATGATTCTATGATAGGTGCGAAATAACTGCAAGTTGTTGTCGAGAGTGCAAATTCAGTGCCGAGTCAAGACTTCATATTTTGTAGAAGTCGGGTGGTACCAGGATCTGTGACTGATCTCCCTTTAGAGAATTTAACAAAATTGATACTACTTTCAATGTCCTGTATACTAATCGGTAAAAGGGGAGGAGGAAAAATAGGGAGCAAGAGAACACTTCCAGTAGCCGAGATAATGCCATTCCAGTAAGCAGGAAAAATAACAAAGTGAGATACACACTTGCGTGCCTATTTAACAATTGGCTGTGACAAATGTGTTATAATTTTTAATTTATGATCCTGTAATCTAGGACTAATAAAATTCTAAAAATTTGCCTAGGTATTTTGCTTAATAATTTGTTTCTGTTTTTAGACTTTGATCTGCAGTACTTCTGGCTATGGAGCAGATTTATTGATTACATACAGTGTGTATTGGCTTTCACTGTTGTTGCTGCATACATAACCTACCTCCTTATTGACTCTTCACTCTTTGTGGAAACACTTGGCTTCTTCGCTGTGTTCACCGAGGCCATGCTGGGCACACCACAGCTATATCGCAACTACGAGAACAAATCAACGGAAGGAATGAGGTAAGAGGGCTCATGTAATAAGATCTTTATGGAAAGAAAGAACTTCTATTTATCATGTCCGCAACCAGTTCATTACTTTTTGAAGTGCAGGCTAAAGCAGCAGCCAATTTCTGCATAGCATGGCCCAACAAACAGTGATGAATGATGATTTAAACTGCTTTTGATAATATTGGTTGAGGGGTGAATGTTGGTCAGGACTAATGTTCCCCCTAATTTTTTTTGGGTGCGCGGTCCTTTAACGGGCTGCACGGCCCATTCAAAATTTTGCACATGCACAAAATCTCCCATTGAAAAGCCGGTAAGTGGTCTGCGCGGGGCGCAGCTTAACGGGAATGTTGGTCAGGATACCAGAAGAATTCCCTGCTCCTCTTACTTCCACCTAAGCTGGTAGACAGGGCCTCAATTTAACATCTCATTTGGAAGATGGCACCTCGAACAATGTGGCACTCCATCAGTACTGCACTGAAGTGTCAGCCTAGATTATGAAGCTCAAGTCCGAGAGTGGGGTTTGAAAACACACTATTCAGAAGTCAAAGGTGTGAGTGTTACCAATAGAGTGAAGCAACTTTATAAAGTTTTAACTAATAACAATTTAAAGCAATATATACTGCCTTATGATTAAGGCTGCTAATAGTTCAAGTGGTGGACAGATCCTGTTGGATCCCAATATCCAACATCTTTCCTTTTTGAAAAATATCTCTCTCACTTCTACATTTTCAAACCAATCTAATCAAGATTTTTTTTTTAGTGCACAAGACAAAGTCAGGAATGAGAAAAGATGATTTAGCCCATCAAAACTTAACCCTCTATTATCTCAGTGCTCTTCTCTTAGCATTCAATTATATTGGGCCGTATATTCCGATGCCTGCGGGCTGTGTACACACCCGTAGGGACATCGGAAATGCCGGTTTCAGGCATGCGCTGAAAACCGGCATTTCCGATCTGTCAAGAATGTTCTTGACAGATCGTACGCCTGCCCTGGAGAAGGGCCTCTGCGGGGGGAGAGTTCCGCTTTCTGGAGAACCTCCGCCCGCAGAAAACCCTTAGAAATCTTACGCCTGGTAAAAGCAGGCGTAAGGCCTGCTTTTACCAGCACAAGAGTTGAAAAATTTTTTTTTTTTAATTTTTTTCACTCATTTATAATTTAAAAATACTTTTAAAAAAGGTAAGTTTATTTTTAGCCCCGTAAAAAAACTTTAATTTTTTTCGAAAAATTAAATTTTTGTTTAAAATATTTAATTTATTGTAATTTTAACTCATTTTAAAAACGTGATGGTTTTTTAAAATTTATTCAATGTTTTACTGTGTTTTGGGGGTGATCTCCATTCAGACACTTGACAGTTAGACCTATCAAATATATGAAGGGAGATTCCTTTCTCCTATTGGCTCCCCATGGCCCACGTGATCCTAGGGACGCTTGCGCACTGCCTGCGCCTCTGGGATACCTGGGCCCTGCACACTTGGAGTTTGGTGAGGCCCAGGATTGGAAGTGTAGGCTCCTTGGGAGCCCTCAGGTAAGTTTGTAGATTTTTTTTCCAGATTGGAGGCCTCCGATCGGAAAATACAGGCCATTTTGTACCTTCCCCAGTGTTTTTTCTCTCTACTATCGTGCTTTGCAGATTATTCCAAATATTTATCGTCATTTGATTTCTTCCCGATAGAATTTAAAGGTACTTTCTACTCAGTTCCATTTATATCCTCTTGTTCTAGTTTACTGGCTTTACTCAAAGTACTGTTATCTTGCCTATACCATTTTAATAACTTATGTACTTCAATAAGGTAACCTCTTAAATGTTTTCTTTCCAAATTGTAAAGCTTGAACTCCTTTTTAATATTTTTTCATAACCTATCCCTATTACTTTTGGGATCAGTCTTCTTGCTAATCTCTCTGCTCTTTTCTGATGCGTGTATATGTTTCCTGAGGCACTGTGACCAGAACTGAACACAGTACTCCAAGGAAATGGCAGAGCAATTAAACAAATACTTTGGTTCTATCTTCACGGAAGAGGACACAAATAACTTCCCAGAAATGCTAGGGAACCAAGGGTCTAGTGAGAAGGAGGAATTAAAGGAAATTAGTATTAGTAAAAAAATAGCGCTGGAGAAATTAATGGGACTGAAAGCTGATAAATCCCCAGGGCCTGATAATATACATCCCAGAGTACTAAAAGAGGTAGCCATGGAAATAGTGGATGCATTGGTTGTCATCTTCCAAAATTCTATAGATTATGGAACAGTTCCTGCAGATTGGAGGGTGGCAAATGTAACCCCACTATTTAAAAAAGGAGGGAGAGAGAAAACAGGGAACTACAGACCGGTTAGCCTAACATCAATAGTAGGGAAAATGCTAGAGTCTATTATAAAGGATGTGATTACAGGACACTTGGAAAATATCAACGGGATTAGACAAAGTCAACATGGATTTATGAAAGGGAAATCGTGTTTGACAAACCTACTGGAGTTTTTTGAGGATGTAACTGGTAGAATAGATAAGGGAGAACCAGTGGATGTGTGGTGTATTTGGATCTTCAGAAGGCCTTTGATAAAGTCGCACATAAGAGGTTAGTGTGCAAAATTAAAGCACATGGGATTGGGGGTAATATACTGGCATGGATTGAAAATTGGTTAACAGACAGGAAACAGAGAGTAGGAATAAACGAATTGAGACTACAGTTATATTTTTGGGGTTTTACATTAGATATACTACTTGGGTTCAGTGCCAATGACTAACTCCATAAACAGACCTCATTGCCCCTGTGAATCGAGGTGTATCTTTTATCTGCCCAATATCCAAGTAAATTAGCAAGACCTTGAGATCAAACCAGGAATTTTTGCCACTGTATTCTGGTTTATTGGATTATTTGCTGCCACTGCCATTGTCTGTGGTAGGTGGATGGATATACCGTCTATCAGGCTGCAGCTCGGACTCTGGGTGGCAGGCGGTGACTAGCGGGGTACCGCAGGGATCAGTGCTTGGGCCCCAGCTATTCACAATATATGTCAATGATTTGGATGAGGGAACCAAATATAATATTTCCAAGTTTGCTGACGACACGAAATGAGGAGGGATTGTAAGTTGTGAGGAGGATGCAAAGAGGCTTCAAGGCAATTTAGGCAAGTTGAGTGAGTGGGCAAATACATGGCAGATGCAGTATAAAGTGGATAAATGTGAAATTATCCACTTCGGTAGGAAAAACAGAGACAGTATTATTTAAATGGTGATAGATTGGGTAATGTTGATGTACAAAGGGACCTGGGTGTCCTTGTACACCAGTCACTGAAAGCAAACATGCAGGTGCAGCAAGCAGTTAGGAAGGCAAATGGTATGTTGGCCTTCATTGCAAGAGGATTTGAGTACAGGAGCAAGGATATCTTACTACAGTTTTACAGGGCCTTGGTGAGACCACACCTGGAGTACTGTGTGCAGTTTTGGTCTCCTTACCTAAGAAAGGATATACTTGCCATAGAGGGAGTGCAGCGAAGGTTCACCAGACTGATTCCTGGGATGGCAGGACTGTCGTATGAGGAGAGATTGGGTCGACTAGGCCTGTATTCACTAGAGTTTAGAAGAATGAGAGGGGATCTCATTGAAACGTATAAAATTCTGACAGGGCTGGACAGACTGGATGCAGGGAGGATGTTTCCCCTGGCTGGGGGGGTCTAGAACGAGGGGTCACAATATCAGGATACGGGGTAGGACATTTAGGACTGAGATGAGGAGAAATTTCTTCACTCAGAGGGTGGTGAGCCTGTGGAGTTCTCTACCACAGAAGGCTGTGGAGGCCAAGTCACTGAATATATTTAAGAAGGAGATAGATAGATTTCTAGACACAAAAGGCATCAAGGGGTGTGGGGAGAGCGTGGGAATATGGTATTGAGATAGAGGATCAGCCATGATATTGAATGGCGGAGCAGGCTCGAAGGGCCGAATGGCCTACTCCTGCTCCTATTTTTCGATGTTTCTATGCTTCTAGTGCATTCATGGATCAAATTTGGCATCTGTTGAAGCTGTTTCAGCTTTCAGCAATGAGAAACTTGTGGCGTGTAACTCGTGTGTTAATGCCTGAACTGACTCCAAAGCGAATCGAGACTATGGTTATATTTTTGGGGTTTTACATTAGATATACTACTTGGGTTCAGTGCCAATGACTAACTCCATAAACAGACCTCATTGCCCCTGTGAATCGAGGTGTATCTTTTATCTGCCCAATATCCAAGTAAATTAGCAAGACCTTGAGATCAAACCAGGCATTTTTGCCACTGTATTCTGGTTTATTGGATTATTTGCTACCACTGCCATTGTCTGTGGTAGGTGGATGGATATACCGTCTATCAGGCTGCAGCTCGGACTATAAACCAACAGACACATATATTTAACATTAAGCCAGCAAATGAACAGTACTCTGTACAAACAGCATATTTACAGTAATTTATACATTTTACTAATCTTGAAATGCCAAACGGAGACTCTTCTCCTGAGCTACCCGACAACGTATATTGGTGCTTGAAACAAGGTTGCTCACTACTTACATGGCAAAGTACTACCATGGAGACACTGATGTAGCTCAGTCTCTCTGACGACCTCAGAATGACTGCTGACTGGCATTGAGTCAGACATTGATGTATCATTCAGAATCATTTGAAGATGCACTGAAACAAGAGAGCGTTTTTTTAACAATCTGTATTTCTCATAACTACTTTACATCAACTGTTATTTGCAGCATTCAAATGCAAGCAACACTTTTGGACCAAGCCTAGACCATCTGTGGGTCCCTCTTTCTTGATCTTTCTCTTTCTTTGTCTGTATTTATGTTTCTCTCCTGTTTCTCTCTCTCTCTCTCTCTTTCTCTGTGTTATTCACTCTCTGTGTGTGTCTCTGCATGCACAGCCCCGGGCTTGCGCTCTCTCGCGGGCGCGCTCTTTCTCGTCCACGCGCGCGCTCTCTCGCAGGCACGGCTGGGCATGCGCGCGCCCGGACTCTCTCGCACAGCCGATGCGCTCTCGCTCGCGCGCAGCCGGGCGCATTTTCTCTCTCTCGCGGGCGTGGTCAGGCACGCGCTCGCTCTCTCTCGCTTATGCAGCAGGATGCTCGCGCTCTCGTGCACGGGCGGGCGCACACTCTTGTGCGGGCTGCCGGGTGTGAGCTCGCTCTCTTTCGCTTGCGCAGCCGGGCGCGAGCTCTTTCTCGCTTGCGCAGCAGGATGCTCACTCTCGCGCGGGAGGGTGCACTGTCTTTCTCGCGGGCGTGGCCGCGGGCCCCCTCGCCCTCCCTCCCTCTCTCGCGTGCGTGGCTAGGCTCTCTCTCTGTCTCTCTCTCGTGCGGCCGGGCACTCCCTCGGGCGTGCGCTCTCTCTCGATTGCGCGATTGCTGTCTCTCTCAATCGCGCGCGCTGCCTCTCTCTCTTTCTCTCTCTTGCGGGCGCACTCTCTCTTGCGATTGCTGTCTCTCGATCGCGCGCGCTGCCTCTCTCTTCCGCGGGTGCGCTCTCGCGATTGCTGTCTCTCTCGATCGCGCGCACTGCCTCTCTCGGGCGCGCTCTCTCTCTCGCGATTGCTGTCTCTCTCAGTCGCGCGCGCTGCCGCTCTTTTGCGGGCACGCTCTCTCGCGATTGCTGTCTCTCTCGATCGCGCCCGCTGCGCCCCTCTCGCGATTGCTCTCTCTCTCTCACGGGCACGCTCTCTCTCTCTCTCTCTCTCGCGATTGCTGTCTCTCTCGATCACGCGCGTACTGCCTCTCTGTCTCTCTCTCTCTCTCTCTCTCTCTCTCTCTCTCACTCACACACACGCTGTGTAACACGAGTTATGGAATGCACTGCCTGACGAGGTAGTGGAAGCAGATTCACCAGTAAGTTTCAAAAGGGAATTGGATATATACTTGAAAAGTAAAAATTTGCAGGGCTATAGGGAGTGGGATTAATTGAATAGCTCTAGGCAATAAACCTGTACTCTGAAGCCACCAAATACCCACTGTTCCCCCCTAAGGTGCGCGGCCTCGCACCAATCAGGAGGTCCCGCACAGGCTACTCACAAGATAACGCGCATGCGCGGCCGTGCGCAGCAAATTTAAAGGACCAAGCACGAAAAAAGAATTAGAGGGAACATTGCAAATACCTGTTTCATTTTTGAGCTCTGTGAGTGAATAACAGTATTGCATGTTTGAAGTCCTTGTCATGACTACCTGAGTGTGTCACACCAAGCCATTCTACATTGCTGACATGAAGATGATCTCCAGCAGTAGGAATTTTTCTGCATGTCATGTGTTGGTCAATGCAGTACAGTTTGAAGATGGATATACTCTCCATTGATTCATATTTATTATATGGTTCATGTTACTGGTAACCGACAGTAACTTACTTTAAGGACTTCAACCACATTTACACCAAATTTGTTTTGCAAAGTAGCAGTTGAGAATAGGCTGAAGGTTCTGCACTGCTGTAATGTGTGGGGTAATATAGACCTCCTGTAAAATGTTTTGGGTATGTTTAACAAGTTTATTGGCTAGCTATTTAGGGCTTGTAACCTTTTGTGTAAGCATGGGTCAACCATCTCTTTATGGCATGCCCCCATTTTCTCTCCATCTTTCTCAAACTTAAAACTGTTTGGGGACTGGGTGAGGACAAATGATCTGTTCCCAAACATCTGCTGATGCTGCTCTGGACTAGTCTAAGAAATCATGAACGTGGTCTGTAGATAATTGTATTTTTTTTGTCCCCTCTTTCTCCCAATTTGAAAGCACCTAGGAGTCCCCATGATTATTAACTTTGATTATGTTAACACTACTAAGAATTTGCTTAATATTTGCTCTAGCCCAAAAACTTTGGGAATTGAAACAGTCGTTCATAAGTCCAGTAAGTTGTTAAGAATGAAGATGTAGAATTTATAACTACTGTGGAAAAATATAAAATTACTGGAGCTGAAAGTTCCTGTTGAGCTTGCAGTAAAGTGCAATAGTTTTGTTTGCTGAGTACCAATTCAAAATGGAGGGCCCCAGATGATAGTTACAGATAGTACGATATATTCTTTTGCCCCCTTGTTCTGGATTCCCCACAAGAGGAAATAGTTCGTCTGTAACTACCCTATCAAATTCCTTTAACATTTTCAACACCTCAATTAGATCACTCCTCAACGTTCTAAATTCAAGGGAATACAAACCAAGTTTATGCAACTTGTCCTCATAATTTAACCCTTTACGACCTGGTATTCTGATGGATCTGCGCTGAACCCACTCCAAGGCCAATATATCTTTCCTGAGGTTCTGTAACCAAAACTGAATGTAGTTCTCCAGATGGGGTCTGACCAAGGCTCTGTACAACTGAAGTATCACTTCCTCACTTTTGTATTCCCGTAAGAGATTAAGACCAACTTTCCTTTAGCCTTTTTGATTACCTTTTTGTATCTGTGCATTAGCTTTTAGTTATTTGTGTACATGGACACCTTGCTCCTCCACAGTTTCTAGTCTCTCACCATTGAGAAAATATTTTGATTTGTCTTTCAGTAATATAACCAGTGAATGAGGAATTATGCCAAGAGGGCAAGGAGTGACTGTAGGGAAGTGCTAGACCTCACTCATTAGGAGACTACAGCAATGCATTGACTAGGTTTATTTTATATGTGAATACCTTGGAATTCATGAGTGACACTGGGAAGAGTTGAGTGAATTGAGAGATTTCACAAGTAATAACTCGAGCTGTCAACGATGGGAAAATTCTAGGTATGACAATTTCACTAACTAGTCAGGACAAACTCAGGAACCCCTCCAGATTCACCAGCTGTCATGCCCAGAGCTGTTAACATATGTTCAGAATGAGATTTGTAATCAAAAAGAATGAGACAGATTGCAAACATATAAATACTGTATATGGAGCTGTCTTTATTTTTCATAATGAAAGACACTGAAATAGGTTGTATTTTAAAATACAAATGATTGAGAGTTGGCAGGTCTGACTTAAGAGACCAGCACAATAATCCCACTGTCAAGTCAGTTGACTCTTCCAGTCATAATTATTGTTCCTTGCCAAAAAAAACTCGGCATATCATTTTTGAAAAACATAGCCATAGCCTTGTTCATTTTAATAGATTAGCAATCTATCTCCCTGTTTGTTTTGTCCTTAAAGTCACTGCCATTACCTGATTTTGGGGTTATGGTTATTATACCTTAACCTTATCGGCTGTAGTTTTAGGTCCTTGCACTCAAGTGCAGCATCACGTGTAGTTCCACATGTAGGCTGCTGCTCCTGCTTTCGATGCCTCCAATTAAAAGTCTTGAGAGTGAGACACAGTGCTGAGACGTGTGCTAGGCTGAGGCAGGATAATGCAAGTGTGAAATGTCTTCTGTTCTGATTTACTGAGGGAAAATGTCTTCTGTCTTCACATGTGCGAGGAGTCAGAACTCTGACCCCACGTAAGCATTTGTTTGGATTTTCAGTTCCTCATGTACAGCCAAACCAATTCTTTCCCAGCAAGTTGCACAACTTGGAGAAGAGCACAGAAAGTTAAAGCCATTATTTAAAGCCATTATTTAAAGCCCCACATCAGCAGCCATTTTAAAGCCACACACAATGCTTGCAGAATCAAGAAATAGGAACTATTGAACACCATTGCCACTAGTAAATTTGATGATTATTTGTACAATGATAACCGAGACAACGTGGATTCAGAGGAGACGTACCTGTCTGACCAGACTCCTCAATGACTTTGCGGAAGTATCAAATCAATTGGGACTGTGGAAAGCCCTACAACATGGTGCATCAAGGCATAGGTAGAGGAATAGGCAATTCAGCCCCTCGAGCCTGTTCTGCCATTCTATTAGATCATGACCTCCAAAAAGAATTTGGCAAAGTTCTACACAAAAGCTATTAGTTAAACTCAAGACTGTGGGTATTCAGGGTAACCCCTGGTGATGGATAAAAAATGAGCTGAAGGATTTAAAAAAAAAAGCGAGTACTTGTTAGAAGAGTTATGTCTGGGTGGGGTGTCCAAAGGCTCAGGGCTGGATTTTGCAGGGGGTCAGCGGGCGCGATCGGTGGCGGTTTGGGTGGGAAAGTTTTTTTTCCCTAGCAGGTCGGAACCCCTCTGAACCCGCCGCCACACGCCTTTGCCAAATGTCAGGTCTGTCAGCGCTGAGTAGATGCAACACACAGCGGCGGGAGAGGCAATTAAACAAGCCACTTATCAATTTTTCCCCCAGCTTTTTGGATTTGACAGGTCACCCACCGGTTTCCCATTGTGCCTAGACCTCGTCTATGAAGCTGAGGCAGGAGGTCAGTGGCCATTGAATCAGCTCATGAGTTGACAGCTTCAAATGTCAAGTCAAAGCTCCCAGCTGATTGAGAAATGTTCCCTTAACCACTAGCTTTTCTAAACTGCATTTCCTGTACAGATTCAGGATGCTGCAAGTCTTTACACAAGTCTCCATCCAGTCTGACCTCATTACCTCTCCCACCATTGACAGATTTGTCATCTCTACTTCACCTGCCATCTATTCCATCTGCATGGGTGCCCTTGAAACTTTCTCACCCTGGTCCTCCGAATCCCACCACAATCAGCCACAACACCAGCATCACCAGGCACACCAGCAGCACCAGCACCAACACCAACCTTCTCCGCAATCAACTGATGCTGCACAGGGCATCAGTACATGAGCACATTGCTGCCCGGGAGGCCAGGGATGGCCTCACCATAGCCAGATTTACTTCTCTTGACGCTTTACACCCTGGCTGCCACATGAGGCGCCAGGTTGGCACCATCCCACACCAGCACCATAAAGCATCCCTGCAATGTCCAAGTCATTCCTTTCACACTCATGACCATTACGGGGGGTACTGTTATGTCTCACCGTTCACTGCAACTCACTGAGCCACTTCCAAAGGTGCACACACATCTGTCCAAGAACGCAGTGTGTTGAAAGTAAAGGTTTCAATGTTTAACACTACGTTAACAGAAACTTTACATGAACATTGCATAAAACACCCAAGTGCCTACCCTTGTGTGTTGTTAGTTGGTATGATTGCACTAGGATGAGGGTGAGTGAGGGGTGGCTAGTGAGATGGGGATGTGATAATGTAGATAGAAAGGGCTGGGTGGAGGTGCAAGGTAAGTTGGTGTGCGTAAGGATGTGCAGGGTAGGGAAGGCAGAGTGATGGGGTTGTGATCAGAGGCACAGCAGGATGAAGTTGAGTGTGGCTTTGTACTAACGTTTCGTGATCTACTGAGATAATTGAAACATTTGGTGCACTGCACCCAGGTCCTCCTGACCACATCCCTGCTTGTGCCCTCCTCTGCAATTTGCAACCAGGCTATGTTGATTTCCTAGGGAGGTCTCTTCCGCCCATGGGAAGGGAAGAGGACCTCCGTGCGTGCTGTGACTCCCTCCATATCATGAAGAGCCTGGGTGCAGCCCTGCACCTCTGTGCCGTGCTTGCCAGTGTTTGCAGCACCTCAATGCTGTAGAACACTGACAGCAGAACTGTCAAAATAAAGTTGGCCATGGTCCCTTTAAGGAAACCGGCTGATGACTCATCATCAAATGACATCACCAGACCCGCTTCCTCTAATTGGCCGGGAAACATGCTGGGTGCAGCTTAACAAGCCCAATCAACGGCAAATCATTTCAGACAGCGGGATGAAGCCAGCAGCAAGGTCGGGACCCGCCACCAACGTTGCCCGTCACAGACCCGCCGAGGTTTGTAAAATCCAACCCTACATGTTAGGACCACTACTGTTTCTAATTTACATCAGTGAGTAGAGTTCAGAAACTCTTGATCAGTATGTTTCCAGCCCAACGAGGAAGGAGGCATTGCTGGATCTGGGTCTGGGGAATGAGGTGGGTCAAGTGGAGCAAGTGTCAGCAGGTGAACATTTAGGGAACAGTGATCATAGTATCATAAGGTTTAGATTAGCTATGGAAAAGGACAGGGAACAATCTAGAGTAAAAATAATTAATTGGAGGAAGGCCAATTTCAGTGGGATGAGAACAGGTCTGGCCCGGGTAAATTGGAATCAAAGATTGGCAGGCACAACTGTAATGGAACAATGGGCTGCCTTTAAAGAGGAAATAGTTCGGGTACAGTCGAGGTACATTCCCACTAGGGGGAAAGGTAGGG
Organism: Squalus acanthias; assembly: GCA_030390025.1. Taxonomy (NCBI): domain Eukaryota; kingdom Metazoa; phylum Chordata; class Chondrichthyes; order Squaliformes; family Squalidae; genus Squalus; species Squalus acanthias. The sequence continues at coordinate 134,426,935 of CM059432.1, forward strand.
CAACTAAAGTCAGAGCTCCCTGGATGGCGAAAGAGATAGAGAGTAAGATGAAAGAGAAAAAGAGCGTGTATGACGGATGTCAGGTCAAGAATACATCTGAGAATCAGGCTAAATATAGAAAGTTCAGAGAAGTGAAAAGGAAAATAAGAGGGACAAAGAGAGGGTATGAGAATAGAATGGCAGCTAACACAAAAGGTATTAGCGAGGTTAAATTGGCAAGCGATATTTAAGGGGCTATCAGTGGAAGGGCAATGGCAGACATTTAGAGATCGCATGGATGAACTACAACAATTGTACATCCCGGTCTGGCGTAAAAATAAAAAAGGGAAGGTGGCTCAACCATGGCTAACAAGGGAAATCAGGGATAGTATTAAAACCAAGGAAGTTGCATACAAATTGGCCAGAAGTAGCAGCAAACCCGGGGACTGGGAGAACTTCAAAACTCAGCAGAGGAGGACGAAGGGTTTGATTAGGGCAGGGAAAATAAAATATGAAAGGAAGCTTGCAGAGAACATTAAAATGGACTGCAAAAGCTTCTATAAATATGTAAAAAGAAAGAGGTTAGTAAAAACAAACGTAGGTCCCCTGCAGTCGGAAACAGGGGAAGTCGTAATGGGGAACAAGGAAATGGCAGATCAATTGAACAAGTACTTTGGTTCGGTGTTTACTGTGGAGGACACATACAACCTGCCGGAAATAAAAGGGGACAGAGGATCTGGTAAGAGGGAGGAGCTGAGGGAAATCCTTATTAGTCGGGAAAAGGTATTGGGGAAATTGATGGGACTGAAGGCTGAAAAATCCCCGGGGCCTGATGGTCTGCATCCCAGAGTACTTAAGGAGGTGGCCTTGGAAATAGTGGATGCATTGACGATCATTTTCCAACATTCCTTAGACTCTGGATCAGTTCCGATGGAGTGGAGGGTGGCCAATGTAACCCCTCTTTTTAAAAAAGGAGGGAGGGAGAAAGCAGGGAATTATAGACCGGTCAGCCTGACATCGGTCGTGGGTAAAATGATGGAAGCAATTATTAAAGATGTCATAACAGACCATTTGGAAAGTGGCGACATGATAGGTCCAAGTCAGCATGGATTTGTGAAAGGGAAATCATGCTTGACAAATCTTCTGGAATTTTTTGAGGATGTTTCCAATAGGGTGGACAGGGGGGAACCAGTAGATGTGGTGTATTTGGACTTTCAGAAGGCCTTCGACAAGGTCCCACACAAGAGATTGGTGAGCAAAGTTAAAGCACATGGGATTGGGGGTAATGTGTTGACGTGGATTGAGAACTGGTTGGCACACAGGAAACAAAGAGTAGGAGTAAATGGGTACTTTTCAGAATGGCAGGCAGTGACCAGCGGGGTACCGCAGGGTTCGGTGCTGGGACCCCAGCTGTTTACATTATATATTAATGATTTGGACGAAGGGATTAAATGTAATATCTCCAAATTTGCGGATGACACTAAATTGGGAGGCAGTGTGAACAATGAGGAGGATGCTAGGAGGCTACAGAGTGACTTGGACAGGTTGGGTGAATGGGCAAATGTATGGCAGATGAAGTACAATGTGGATAAATGTGAGGTTATCCACTTTGGTGGTAAAAATAGAGAGGCGGACTATTACCTGAATGGTGGCAGATTAGGGAAAGGGGACGTGCAACGAGACCTGGGCGTCATGGTACATCAGTCACTGAAGGTGGGAATGCAAGTGCAGCAGGCAGTCAAGAAAGCAAACGGAATGATGGCCTTCATAGCAAGGGGATTTGAGTACAGGAGTAGGGAGGTGATGCTACAGTTGTACAGGGCCTTGGTGAGGCCACACCTGGAGTATTGTGCGCAGTTTTGGTCTCCTAACTTAAGGAAGGACATTCTTGCTATTGAGGGAGTGCAGCGAAGGTTCACTAGATTGATTCCTGGGATGGCCGGACTGACATATCAAGAAAGATTGGGTCAACTGAACTTGTATCCTCTGGAGTTCAGAAGAATGAGGGGGGATCTTATAGAGACATTTAAAATCCTGACTGGTTTAGACAAATTAGATGCGGGCAGAATGTTCCCAATGGTAGGGAAAACTAGAACCAGGGGTCACAGTCTAAGGATTAAGGGGAAGCCATTTAGGACTGAGCTGAGGAGGAACTTCTTCACCCAGAGAGTGGTGAATCTATGGAATTCTCTTCCACAGAAGGTTGTTGAGGCCAGTTCGCTAAATATATTCAAAAGGGAGTTAGATATAACACTCACAACTAGGGGGATCAAGGGGTATGGCGAGAAAGCAGGAATGGGGTACTGAGGTAGCATGTTCAGCCATGAACGCATTGAATGGCGGTGCAGGCTCGAAGGACCGAATGGTCTACTCCTGTACCTATTTTCTATGTTTCTAATCCAAAAGTCGTCATATAGGCATATAAATAGTAAACAGGTAGTAAGAGCAGGGGTGGGGCTGATTCGGGACCAAAAAGGAGAACTATGCATGGAGGCAGAGGGAATGGCTCAGGTGCTAAATGAGCACTTTGCATCTGTCTTCACCAAGGAAGAAGATGCTGCCAGAAGGATGAGGAAGAGGCAATACTGGATGGGATAAAAATTGATAAAGAAGAGATACTAGAAAGGCTGGCTGTACTTAAAAGTAGATAAGTCACCAGGACCAGATGGGATGCATCCTAGGACGCTGAGGGAAGTGAAGGAAGAAATCGCGGAGGTACTGGCCATAATCTTCCAATCCTCATCCTTCTTAGACACGGGGGTGGTGCTGAGGACTGGAGAATTGCAAATGTTACACCCTTGTTCAAAAAAGGGTGTAAAGATAAACCCAGCAACTACAGGCCAGCCAGTTTAACCTCAGTTGTGGGGAAGCTTTTAGAAACAATAATTAGGGTCAAAATTAAGTCACTTGGACAAGTGTGGATTAATTAAGGAAAGCTAGCACGGATTTGTTAAAGGAAAATCATGTTTAACCGACTTGATCGAGTTTTTTGATGAGCTAACAGAGAGGGTTGATGAGGACAATGGGGTTGATGTGGTGTACATGGATTTCCAAAAGGCGTTCGACAAAATGCCACATAATAGACTTGCCAGCAAAGTTGAAGCCCATGGAATAAAAGGGACAGTGGCAGCATAGATACGAAATTGGCTAAGTGACAGGAAAAAGAGAGTAGTGGTGAACAGTTGTTTTTTGGACTGGAGGAAGGTATACAGTGGTGTTCCCCAGGGGTTGGTTTTGGGACCACTGCTTTTCTTGATATATATTAATGACTTGGATGTGGGTGTGCAGGGCACAATTTCAAAATTTGCAGATGACACAAAACTTAGAAGTATAGTGAACAGTGAGGAGGGTAGTGATCGACTTCAAGGGACATAGGCTGGTGGAATGGGCGGACACGTGGCAGATGAAATTTAACGCAGAAAAGTGCGAAGTGATACATTTTGGTAGAAAGAATGAAGAGATGAAATATAAACTAAAGGGTACAATCCTAAAAGGGGTATATGCGCGCAAATCGTTGAAGGTGGAGGGCAGGTTGAGAAAGCAGTTTAAAAAAAGCTTATGGGATCCTGGGCTTCATGAATAGAGGTATAGAGTGGAAATTATGATGAACCTTTATAAAACATTGGTTCGGCCTCAACTGGAGTATTGTGTCCAATTCTGGGTACCACACTTTAGGAAGGATGTGATGGCCTTAGAGAGGGTGCAGAAAAGATTTAAGAGTATGATTCCAGGGATGAGGGACTTCAGTTACATGGATAGACTGGAGAAGCTGGGGTTGTTCTCCATAGAGCAGAGATGATTGAGAGGAGATTTGTTAGAGGTATTCAAAATCATGAGGGGTCTGGACAGAGTAGATAGAGAGAAACTGTTCCCATTGGCAGAAGGGTCGAGAACCAGAGGACATAGATTTAAGGTGATTGGCAGAAAAACCAAAGGCGACATGAGGAGAAACTTTTTTACTCAGCGAGTGGTTAGGATCAGGAATGCAATGCCTGAAGGTGTGGTGGAGGCAGACTCAATCACAGCTTTCAAAAGGGAATTGGATAAGTATCTGAAAGAAAAAAATTTGCAGGGCTACGGGGAAAGGGCGGGGGAGTGGGACTAGCTGAAGTGCTCTTGCAGAGAGCCGGCATGGGCCGAATGGCCGCCTTCCGTGCTGTAACCATTCTGTGATTCTATAACTCAATGAGCAGTCATCAGATTTGCAGTTCATTCTAAACTGGGAGGGACAGTAGAATCTGAGGAGGCAGCTCAGAAATTACGGAATGATTCAGACAATATGCGAGCGAGCCGATGAAATGTAACGTAGACGAGTGTAAAGTACCGCACATAGGTAGAAATATGGCTCGAGAGAGAGGGAGGGGTGATTAGAAATTTAGTTAGGGATGCATTAGTAATAGGAGAATCAATATGTACACGAGTGGATACTTGGTAATGCAACTCAATTCAGAATGGCCAAATTCTTCTGCTTCAGGAGACTGAGGAGTTAATTCTTTGCTGGCATCCTTCTTGGTCTGTCTCGTGGACTGCATCCTCATTGCACTTTAAAAATGGCTAGTTTTACATCTTTCTTGCTGATGCAGAAGCAGTTTGCTAATGTTTGCCAGTTTCTCACAGTTTCCCTTCCTTTTCAAGGCCTAGCTAGGCAGCTGTCTTTGCCGTGGCGTCCTTATCTCCTCTGGTCCTTCGAAAGTACGGAATATTTTGAACTAAGACTACAAACAAATACTTTTAACCAAATTCTGCTATTTGAGTAATCCAGGGTTTCTAGTCCATCCTTTTTTTCTTTGCTTTCAAGGTCCAAAATCTTTCAGTCGCCCCCTCAAGTGAGTTTGAGAGATCGAACACCCCCACTTTAAATCATTCTTTGAATCTGAATTGCACTCACCACAGATAAGGCTAAAGATTGCTCTAAAGATTAAAAGGGATTGTTACATTAGTGGGATTGTACTATACGCCCTAATTGTGAGAGGGAAATGGAAGTAGAAAACAGAGTAGTGGTGAACAGTTATTTTTCAGACTGGAGGGCCTGTGGTGACCCCCAGGGGTCGGAATTCGGACCACTGCTCTTTTTGATGTATATTAATGACCTGGACTTGGGTATAGGGGGCACAATTTCAAAGTTTGTAGATGAGACAAAACTTGGAAATATAGTAAACAGTGAGGAAAGTGGCAGTCTTCAGGAGGACTTAGACTGGTGAAATGGGCAGAAACATGGCAGATTAAATTTAATGTAGACAAGTGTAAAGTGATGCATTTTAGGACACCGAATAAGGAGAGGCAATATAAACCAAGATGATACCAAGAATGAGTGATTTCAGTTATTGTAGAGAGACTAGAAAAGCTGTGATTGTTCTCATTAGAGCAGAGAAGATTATGCAGAGAATTAATGAGATGTTCATAATTATGAGGGGTTTTGATAGAGTAATTCTGCTTTAGCGACATTAGAAACCTGTATTTGCTATATCTGTTGGTTCAGCCAGTAGCACCTGCATGATCCTTAGCGAATTTAGAAAGAAAAAAAATTCTCTGGATGCGGGTGTCGCTGGCAAGGCCGCATTTATTACCTAGTTGCCCTGAGGAGGTGGCGGTGGGCTTTCTCCTTGAGCCACTACAGTCCTTGTAGTGATAGTGCTCCCATGATGAAACATAAAGGAGTTGAAAAGGATAGGGAATAAAAATGATTCTCTATACTAGGAGAAGTGACCTACATTACAACTGGAACTTAGTGCATCTCAAGCTCTCTTCATACTCAAACCTTTGACACGACTGCTGCACCAGCATTTGTGGTGGCTGGTACTACCTACAGGGGGTAGTCTTGCATGATTTCAGTTCCTTTAGGTGGCAGCAAGGCAAAGCCTACTTTTCATTTATTAAACAAAACACCTTTGGTGGTATTGCAGGCTGCCTTTTAATTGCCTATGATTGTAATAGAGCCAACTGCCTTATGAGTTGTCCTCAATTGGTCGATGCTGCTCAGATTAAGGGAATGGTAAAGTGCATGCATTTGAATCCACGCTTGTAGAGTTCTGCAGCAATGCAAATGGTAAGTGGAGACTAATGACATCAGGAGCTTTGCAGAACTTCAACCCGCTAGTGTGGAGGCTAAGTGAGGCAAGTTCTATACAACGTTCCCTCTAAGCTGCACCGCCTACCGGTCCCGTACAGCCTGGTACCGGCTTTTCCAATGTTAAGTTACTGTGAAACTGTGAATGGGCCATCCAGCCCGTTAAAGGGGCCGCGCACCCAGGGGAACATTGATTCTGTATAGCTATTACTGTAATGCAACTGCAGTGTTATATTGCACTGCTCTAAGTAAAGCTTAACTAATCTTTCAATTTTTCCTCCCCAAAAAGTATCACAATGGTGTTGATGTGGGCGAGTGGTGACACTTTCAAGACTGCTTACTTCATCCTGAACCAGGCTCCTTTCCAGTTCTGGATATGTGGATTGCTGCAAGTGTGTGTCGATATTACTATTCTCTTTCAAGCTTACTACTATGACCGTTACCCTCAGAAACCGTCTTCCCACACCGTCCCTTCCACTAGCACCAAGGCACTTTAAATACGGTCTATTCAACAAGTGCACCAAATGATCAACTCCTGGAAAGAACACCGAAACCCATGTAGTTGAACCAGAGCCAATAACTTTATATTGGTTCGCAGCATGCTGGAAGGATTTCAAAGTCACTTTCTAGTAAAGGGGTTTAAACAATTGAACTATTGGTGGAATGTTTATGGTTATTTATATATTTTTCTATTCTGCATAATTCAAACCAATGTTTTTTGGACTAGTTTACGTAAATGCCTTACATGTTACTGTTTCTATAACTTTTTGTTTTCTTCCTAACATTCTTTCCGGGACACTTATTTTCACTGCTGTATCGCTCTCACGAATACAGCTTTGTTTCATGGCAATATTGAGGTTATGAGACCTAAATCCTTGGAGTATATCCAAAGAGAGAATCTTGCCTTCAAGGCCCATTCTTAAAAATCAAACCATTTGATTCCTTTTCACAATTTCTGTTTTAATGTGACTACTGTTTCTGTTTTCTTCCCTTCCAAAAGGAGACGAACTTTGAAGAAGTTGTGTCTTATAGTGGGAGGGAGATGATGTGCCATTCACACTTGAACTTTCAAGTAACCCGAGTTAATAATGTCATTAGCACGTAGTTCAAGTTAAATCCACAAAAGTTACGTGTTAACCTACAGAAATAAAGTGGAGAAGGATTGGGAGGCGGGGAAAAGCCTGTTTAATTTGATTATGGTTGGGCAGTATAGCGATGGCGGACATTGGAATTGGGCATGGTGTGCTGCGGAGTAGAGTGGTAGGACAGAAATTTGTGCTCGGGATCCTCTGCACGCAGGGCTCCTGATAGCAACTGTGCTGAAACCAGGTGCTTCTCCGCGCGGAGAATTGCCATGGGCCCCCCCGGAACAAGCAGTTTCAAAGTAACATTGGCAGAAGTCTGGGGGCAGCTTAGCTTCCTGCTCAGTCTTGAGTGGCAGGAGGTAGTCCCAGGAGAAGAAGTGAATAGCATTTTAAAAAAAAAGTACAGATTACCCTTGGCAACAAAAAAAGTTAATTATGATCACTTTCGACTTTTTAATAAAAGTGGTAATGAAAGTGAGAATTGACTATTAATGAAAAGGTGCATAATGAAAATATGCTTAATGATACTGACTCTATTTTCCTTCTTCCTTAACTGCAGTTATTTAATTGAAGTGTTCTGATCACACAGTAATTTCATACAGTGGTGTCGGGACCATTCTTAATCACGGGTGATCCAGTTCACTTCTTGCCTGCCCCACATCTCCCTGTTTGAATCAGTACTGTTGAAATATGCCCATATTTAAAGTATAGTTGTCATGTTTAAATAGCAGCACTGTTTCAAGAAAGCATTTATACATTAGGTAAGGAACTAAAATGTAATCCATTTTATGTACATAGCCGGTTTAGTACTCCCTGTGCCATGCATCGTTCTAAGTGACCACCCCCTCGTGGCCCAGGACAACATTTTGTTTACTCCCTTTCTCTTCCTTCCCATTGCACTTCCCTTTGGAAAGCATCTTGCTACTACCGGGTGCTTTCTCCGCACCATGTGAGTTCTTGATCTCAGCCAGGCTACATGGGAATTGCAAGAATAGACTTGTTGCCCAGCACGCTGTGGCACAGCATGTTGAGCCACGGATGGGTTTTACTAACCTGAATGTAGTTTAATAATCCGATCCATTTTCTATCACACAATTTCAGCGTGGTCAATCCAGCTCGCTGAATTGAATTTTCTTTTCCTGTTGTCTTTGAAGGAGGACTTGGTATCTGTGAATAGTGAATCCACCCCATAAACTACTTACGCTGTCAAATCCAAGTAAAAGTACGTGCTATTGCTCAGTTACAGTCCTGTGTTTTTAACGAGCATTTAACCAAGCTCCTTTTATTTACTGTATTCACTTAGAAACTATTGATGTAAGTTATGATCATTGTGAAATTGTAATTTTCTAAAGGTTTACTTTTCTTGCTTTGTCTGTGCAATTTTGTTAAATTGGTTATTTGTTTTACATTCGCAGGATGCCAGCAATCTGTGAAATTGTATTTATCACACTGAAGTTAATGGGGCAACATCACAAGTTAATTTTGAATAGTTGGGAGGAATTTCACTGAAACCTGCACATAATAGGTTTAGTATAACTGAAATGGAATGTTAAAGCAACTATCAGTTTGGGTGACTGGCCTTGGGCTGTGTACACCTACTAATGAGAACTGTACCTGGAGAAGTGACGAGGTCTTTTTAAGTTACAACCATCGTTCTCCCGATTCGCTCAGGAACTATTCACTGGATTGTTACTAAAAAAAAAAATTGTCACTGAGTGACATTTGTTCTACAACAGGTTTGGTCTTTCTGACCCATAGCTGGTTGTCATATTTTGCTTTGGGCCTAAGTGACCTTACAATTAAGTGTATGCCGTTTTAAACATGAACATTTTAAGCCAAGTTGTCTGTCTTCTATGCTTGTGTATTCAGACTGCAAAATGTGTGTATGTATTCAAAAGTAGGGGGCTGCTAAATACTGACCTTTTCTACTTTGTTGATTATCAAACGATCTCAATTTTCTTAAATATTTTGTGTTAAGAAAATTCTTGATTTTTGAAAAGTATAAAGAACGATTACACATTTGAGACATATTGACTGAAGTACAGAGCTCTAGTCCTAAAATAGCTATCACTTTCATTCTGCTGAGCAAGATTGTGCAGTTTGCCACTTTTGATATCTGAATAAACATTGTGCATTTTATGGCCCAAACTCTGCAGTCAATATTTGTTAAACATGTAGTCACCATTTTAAAACTAAAACGAGCCTATTCTGGTCTGTTTTGCACAGGCTGTACCATGTGTTGTGTAACACTAGTAGGCAGCAGTACATTATGCTGCCTGCTGCTCTCAATTAGCAGGCAAAAATGAGAGAATCCCGTTTGTGGTGGCTTGTCAGTCCTCGGGTGTAATAATCCTGATTCCATAATGTTTACAAAATTTTGTTTTGCCTAGTTGGTGTTCAGTTAATTCACTTTGGAAATATTTACTATGGGACTGTAGTCAAAAGAGTATATTGGAATTTCACACTTCACAACTAGTCTTGGGACTGTTGGTATTTTATCAGTTATTTTTAAGGATTACTTGCATTGTAGGAAATGGTTGTTTACACTATTTTGTTTAGTATTTACATTTGTGAACATTTATTTATAAGTGTTGAAGATTAGTACTGTTTGTATTCTTGTGTCAAATGTACCAAAAAACGAAGACTGTTCATTGCCAAAAGAAGGCAGGTGAAAGTACTTTACCAGCAAAGGAATGTTGCACAATATTATAACAAGCCTTCCCTAAGACTTTAAGTCTATGTTGACATTCAACATCATATCTGGATGCTTTACCATTTTCGGATGCAAAAATAAAAGAGGATCAAAAGAAGTCTGCACAAGGAAGCAGGAAGACACATGATCAAAATTTCAGTGCATTCATTAGCCTGTCATGCATATCCATGTATTAAACTAAAACCTAAATAAGAATAAATATTTGGAACTGTGGGAGTTGGATTCTTGTAAATGTATTTAATATTCATGTTTCCTTCCCTTTAAATCAAAGACTTGAATAACATCTTTCTGTGTTATAGTATTATAACTAAGTATATAAATAGTCACTTGTCAAGAATGTATTGGTCTTAATGGCCGCACTGGCAAAGGTGAAATTGTAGACTTGTTCTTTATGCTTATGATTTTGCTCTATCAGAGGGAATCATACCTCGCAGTATTTGCTCTGGAACACTCAACAACAACAATTTGCATTTATATAGCGCCTTTAATGTAGTAAAACGTCCCATGGCACTTCACTGGAGCGTTATCAAACAAAATTTGACACTGAGCCACGTAAGGAGGCAGATGACCAAAAGCTTGGTTAAAGTGGTAGGTTTTAAGGAGAGTCTTAAAGGAGAGAGAAAGAGAGGTTTAGGGAGGGAGTACCAGAGTTTAGGGCCTAGGCAGCTGAAGGCACGGCCGCCAATAGTGGAGCGATTAAAATAGGGGATGTGCAAGAGCCAGAATTGGAGGAGTGCAGAGATCTCGGCGGGTTGTAGGGCTGGAGGAGGTTACAGAGATGGGGAGGGGCGAGGCATTGAGGGAATTGAAAACAAGGATGAGAACTTTAAAATTGAGGCATTGCCGGATCAGGAACCGATGTAGGTCAGCGAGCACAGGGTGATAGGTGAATGGACATGGTGCAAGTTAGGAAACGGCCAGCAGCGTTTTGGATGAGCTCAAGTTTATGGAAGGTGGGAGGCCGGCCAGCAGAGCATTGGAATAGTCGAGTCTAGACGCAACAAAGGCATGGATGAGGGTTTCAGCAGCAGATGAGCTGAGGCAGGGGTGGAGTTGGGTGTTGCTACGGAGGTGGAAGTGGATGGTCTTGGTGATGGCATGGATGTGTGGTCGGCGGTGTTCCTTTAAGCAGCACAGCTGTGCAGCGCTCTGGATGTCCCGTGCAGCGGATGAGCTGGCTTTTAAATGGAAAAACTGCACAGGTGTGAAACTTTGAATGGGCCACGCGGCCCAAAAAACAATGAGAGGGAACATTGGTGGTCGGAAGCTCATCTCGGGGTCAAATACAACACCAAGGTTGTGAATGGTTTGGTTCAGCCTTACAGTTGCCAGGAAGAGGGATGGAGTTGGTATCTAGTGAACGGAGTTTGTGGCGGGCTTTGGTCTTCCCAATATTTTGTTGGAAGAAATTTCTGCTTATGCAGTACTGCATGTCACACAAGCAGCCTAACAAATCAGACAGTGGAGGGGTCGAGAGAGGCGTTGAAGTAGAGCTGGGTGTCGTCAGCATACATGTGGAACCTGACATGTTTTTGGATGATGTTGGCGAGGGGCAGCATGTAGATGAGAAATAGGAGGGGGCCAAAGATAGATCCTTAGGAACTCCAGATGTCACGGAGAAGCCATTGCAGGTGATTCTCTGGCTATGACTGGATAGTTAAGAATGGAACCAGGTGAGTGCAGTCCCACCCAGCTGGATGACTGAGGAGAGGTGTTCGAGGAGGATGGTGTGGTCAACCATGTCAAAGGCTGTAGACAGATCGAGAAGGACGAGGTGGGATAGTTTACCACAGTCACATAGGATGTAATTTGTGACTTTGATGAGAGTCATTTCGGTACTGGGGCGGAAACTTGGTTCGAGGGATTCAAACATGGCGTTCTGGGAAAGATGGGCACGGATCTGTGAGGCGACAGCACTTTCAAGAACTTTGGACAGGAAAGGGAGGTTGGAGATGGGGCGGTAGTTTGCAAGGACAGGGATTAAGAGTGGGTTTTTTAAGGAGAGGGGTGATGATGGCAGATTTGAAGAGATGGGGGACAGTACCTGAGGAGAGAGAACTGTTAACAATATCAGCTAACGTGGGGGCCAGGAAGGGAAGTTGGGTGGTCAGCAGTTTAGTGAGAATAGGATTGAGGGAGCAGGAGGTAGGTCTCATGGACAAGATGAGCTCGGGAGGGCATGAGGAGAGAACTAGAGAAAGATGTGAGTTCAGTGTTAGGACGGGGAAGCCTTAGAGGAAGTTTGGCCTGGTGGGCTAGGGGAAGAGAGGGAAGTGGCAGAGGCAGCTCAACAGATGGTCTCAATCTTAGTCACAGAGAAGTCCATGAGCTCCTCGCAGTTGTTGGAGGTGAGGGTAGCTGTTTGGAAATTGACAGTCATCCATGGCACACCCAGTAGATGTTTGTGATTAATGGAGACCGAGTTCCATGGAAATTTTCTCTCATTTCCTTTCTCATTGAAGATGCCATTAGGGGCCACCAGCCACACTTTGAGAAAGGTCTGCTTCATTGTCCAGTGGTACTGCATATATATTTTTTCCTTTTAATTCTGTGCAAAAGCACAAAGGGCAGGTTTCTCATGCATGACTATTGCTTTTACTTTTTCAAAAGAAATCTGCATATCTAAACAAATGAGCTTTTTCTAAAACCTGTATAATACCATTTTGAATAAGTAATAATCACTTGTTTGAGTTACAGATTTATTGTACATTGAAGAACAGGAAAACATCATGATACAAGCTTTGAATGCTGTCCATTGCTACACGGGAACCTTGTGCTAATGAACAATTCTTGCTTTTACAAACTTTGACACCAGCAGATGTTGTCTGCTGGGTGTTAAATGAATGCAAATTGGGGGATGAATCTTTTGGAACTTTTTTCTATTTTCAAAGAAATTCTGCTTACTTTAGTAATTGAAGATATGATCATATCACATTTGATTTTTCTTCATGTTTATAGCAACTTTGTTAATTTTTCTTTAATTCAATAAATTGCGAGGCTGTGTTTAAATTTTAAATCCTGGTTTAATTGCAAATCTGCAATTTTAGTCCTTAGAGGATTTCTGGGGCATTTTAAACATGCATAAAAGCATGTGGCACGTTCTTTGTTCCAGTCCTACTCGAGTCCCCTTCCTCACCTCTTTTTCCAGTACATTGATGACTATCGGTGCCGTTTCCTGCTCTCGCCCTGAACTAGAAAATTTCCTTCACTTCGCTTTCAATTTCCACCCTTCCCCCACCTTCACATGGTCCATCTCCGACTCTTCCCTTCCCTTTCTCAACTTATTTGTCTCCATCTCTGGGGATAGGCTATTGACGGACATTCACTATAAGCCCACTGACTCCCACAGCTACCTGGACTACATTTCCTCCCACCCCGCTTCCTGTAAAGACTCTATTCCATTCTCCCAGTTATTCCGTCTCCTCCACATCTGCTCTGACAATGCCACCTTCCATACTAGTGCTTCCGACATGTCTTCCTTTTTCCTCAACCGAGGATTCCCCTCTACTGTGGTTGACACAGCCCTTGACCGTGTCCGTTCTATTCCCCGCACTTCTGCTCTCACCCTTTCCCCTCCCTCCCGGAACCACGATAGGGTTCCCCTTATCCTCACCTTTCACCCCACCAGCCTCCGCATTCAACGGATCATTCTCTGCCATTTCTGCCACCTCCAGCGTGATCCCACTACCAAATACATCTTCCCCTCACCTCCCCTTTCAGCATTCCTAAGGGACTGCTCAATCCGCGACACCCTGGTCCACTCCTCTATCACCCCCAATGCACCTTCCCGTGCAAGCGCAGGAGATGCAACACATACCCCTTTACCTCCTCCCTTCCCACTGTCCAAGGCCCCAAACACTCCTTCCAGGTGAAACAGCGATTTACTTGTACTTCTTGCAATTTAGTATACTATATTCGCTGCTCACGATGCGATCTCCACTACATTGGGGAGACCAAACGCAGATTGGGTGACTGCTTTGCGGAACACTTCCGTTCAGTCCGTAAGGGTGACCCCGAGCTTCCGGTCGCCTGTCACTTTAATTCTCCGCTCCACTCCCACTCTGACCTCTCCGTCCTCGGCCTCTTACGCTGTTCCAATGAAGCTCAACGTAAGCTCGAGGAACAGCACCTCATCTTTCTATTAGGCACTTTACAGCCTTCTGGACTCAACATCGAGTTCAACAATTTCAGACCATAACCTCGGCCTCTTATCTTTTTTTTCCATTTTTTTTCTCTCACATGGCAGCTGTCGATTATTCTGCCATTTACACTTCATCTAGAGTCATCTTTTGTTTCTTGACTTGTCCTATTACCATTTTCTTTTGCCTTGCACCATCATCCCTTTTGTCTCTTAATCTCTCCTGCTTTCCATCCTATCATAGACCTTCCCTTTTGTTCTTTCCTCTCCTCCCATCTTTCCCTGCCCCTACACTTGCTTAAAAACCTGTTCCATCTACAACTTTTTCCAGTTCTGAGGAAGGGTCATCGACCTGAAACGTTAACTCTGTTTCTCTCTCTACAGATGCTGCCTGACCTGCTGAGTATTTCCAGCATTTTCTGTTTATATTTCAGATTTCCAGCGTCTGCGGTATTTTGCTTTTGTATGCATAAAAGCATATCTTGTCTTTGTAACTGATTGAAGTTCCACAGATAGGATTTGGGAATAAAGTTACATTTAAATATTGTGTTTTAACAAAAACGTGTATCCAGACAAGTTAAAGATTAAAAAAAAAGGCTGAGGCCATATGTAGTTCAGATGCTAATGAGCTCACTGTGATGTTTCCTCATAGGCTATAAATAAGTAATCTGTTAGCCTGTTGAGGTTATCAAAAAAACACCTCACACCTATGGTATTCTGAAGTCTTCGATTTTTTTTGGCTGTGGACAAAGAGACATAAGGTGGAGGCTGGAACACATCCTGGCAGAGTGGTCATTTTTGAAACCGGAAGGCTGCAAGGTTGGTCATGTCCGTTGAGGGGAAAGCTCTAATGAATGGCGTTTGCTGAGGCAAATAAATTAGAAATGCGAAGCCACTGTGTTTAAGTCAAGCAAGATGACCCACTGATGTTGGCTAGTGTAGCATGTTCTTTATTTTGTTTTATTATTTGAAAATACGTTGTATGGTTTTAATCAAGCGCATCCGGTCAGAACTGCCTTCCTGTAGGTTCACCTTACTGTGAAATAAAGAAACTTAACAATTTGTCTTTGTCTGACCAAATGTTTGCTCGGTCCACCTTCGAAGAACATTGTTTGAAGAACACAGGCATTGTTCTCTGTCTATATATGCTTTGCCGATTCGTATCCTTCACTTCACCTGACGAAGGGGCAGCAGCTCCGAAAGTTTGTGATTTCAAATAAAACTGTTGGACTATAACCTGGTGTTGTGCGACTTCTCACCTTCGAAGAAGTTCATGTGCGAAAGAGATGATAAGGTGATAATATTTATGCCCCAAGCTCACCCTCCTGCTGTTAAAACCCTCATCCAAACCATTATCTTGAGGATCAAGTTCTCAACGCCTTCCTCATTGTCTTGGCTGCCGACACCCTTCATAAACTCCAATTAATCTAGAAATCTGTGACCGGAGTCTTTTCCAGCATATAACCGCCCCCCATACACATCACCACCTCCATCATGCAGCTCCACTCGCTCCCCAATTTGCTCATTTTCAAATCTTTCCCCAACCTATCTGAGAAATCTCCAGTTGTAGTTTCCACCCACACTTTTTATTCCTCTGATTTTGATTGCGACTTGTACCCCACTCCGTCTGCTTCATTGTCAGATGTTCATTGTCAGAAGTTGTTCTCCCATGATTGGAGACCAGTCTTTCAATCACTCTAGGTTTTTAAAGAAGATAGATAGAAATCAAATTAAATTTAATGTGTTAGTTGCATTTTTTTTCTATTTGTGTCAATGACATTTTTTCTCTTTAAAATAAAATTTTCCTCTACAGCTGTAACCAATCCAATTGCTGGTTAATAGAAATGATTGCTTATGTGTGCACATGAACTTAAACTCAAACATGTTACAGTATAAAATGGCAGAAATTTGTTTATAAATATATTTTATATTCAGATCTAAATTACCAAGTGGTTAACAGTAAATGACAATACACACAAATACAGTATGTACAAGCTAAGACTGATACTGGTTGACATTTCAAATAGTATTACTACATTCAGTGACTTTATACATTAACTGCAAATATTTCCATAATATTTATACAACAAATCAAAATACTTAATATAATGAGCTGCTGTAATATACAAATGCTCCGCTTAAACAAAACTGATACAACAAAGAGAATAAAATGAACATTAAGTGATCTTTTTCCTTAAAAACTTAAATATATATCTTCCTTAGTTCCTTGTTCTAAAATCCAATAACAAAAGTTGGTTTACTCCCAACATTTATTTGTGGTGGCCCGTTGTTTATTTTATTCTCAGTCAGCTCCCTTCCCCCATCTACCTGCCTGCATCGATGTTGTTCTTACTAGTTGGTAGCATCAGAATGGATGGCATTTTTGTTATTCCATGGCATCGTGCCTGTGTTGACTCTGAAAGAGCTATTCAATTTGTACCACTCCCCTGCTTTTACCCCATAGGCCTGCAAATTTCTCCTTTTCAAGTATTTATCCAATTCCCTTTTGAAAGTTACTGTTGAATCTGATTCCACCACCCTTTCTGGCAGTACATCCCAGATCACAACTCGTCTGCATAAAAATATTTCCTCTCTTCCCCCTGGATTTTTTGCCAATTATCTTAAATCAAAGCCCTTCATAATTTTGAACACCTCTATTAAATCATCCCTTAACCTTCTCTGCTCTAAGTAGAACAATCCCAGCTTCTTTAGTCTCTCCACATAACTCAAGTCCCTCGTCCCTGGTACCATTCTAGTAAATAATCTCGCACCCTCTCTAAGGCCTTGACATCGAGGGGAGGCCATCCTGGACTGGGTGTTGTGTAATGAGGAAGGACTAATCAGCAATCTTGTGGTACGAGGCCCCCTGGGGAAGAGTGACCATAGTATGGTGGAGTTCTACATTAGGATGGAGAAGGAAACAGTTAAGTCAGAGACCATGGTCCAGAACTTAAATAAGGGCAACTTTGAGGGTATGAGGCGTGAATTGGCGAGGTTAAATTGGCAAGCGATATTTAAGGGGCTATCAGTGGAAGGGCAATGGCAGACATTTAGAGATCGCATGGATGAACTACAACAATTGTACATCCCGGTCTGGCGTAAAAATAAAAAAGGGAAGGTGGCTCAACCATGGCTAACAAGGGAAATCAGGGATAGTATTAAAACCAAGGAAGTTGCATACAAATTGGCCAGAAGTAGCAGCAAACCCGGGGACTGGGAGAACTTCAAAACTCAGCAGAGGGTTTGATTAGGGCAGGGAAAATAAAATATGAAAGGAAGCTTGCAGAGAACATTAAAATGGACAGCAAAAGCTTCTATAAATATGTAAAAAGAAAGAGGTTAGTAAAAACAAACGTAGGTCCCCTGCAGTCGGAAACAGGGGAAGTCGTAATGGGGAACAAGGAAATGGCAGATCAATTGAACAAGTACTTTGGTTCGGTGTTTACTGTGGAGGACACACACAACCTGCCGGAAATAAAAGGGGTCAGAGGATCTGGTAAGAGGGAGGAGCTGAGGGAAATCCTTATTAGTCGGGAAAAGGTATTGGGAAAATTGATGGGACTGAAGGCTGAAAAATCCCCGGGGCCTGATGGTCTGCATCCCAGAGTACTTAAGGAGGTGGCCTTGGAAATAGTGGATGCATTGACGATCATTTTCCAACATTCCTTAGACTCTGGATCAGTTCCGATGGAGTGGAGGGTGGCCAATGTAACCCCTCTTTTTAAAAAAGGAGGGAGGGAGAAAGCAGGGAATTATAGACCGGTCAGCCTGACATCGGTTGTGGGTAAAATGATGGAAGCAATTATTAAAGATGTCATAACAGACCATTTGGAAAGTGGCGACATGATAGGTCCAAGTCAGCATGGATTTGTGAAAGGGAAATCATGCTTGACAAATCTTCTGGAATTTTTTGAGGATGTTTCCAATAGGGTGGACAGGGGGGAACCAGTAGATGTGGTGTATTTGGACTTTCAGAAGGCCTTCGACAAGGTTCCACACAAGAGATTGGTGAGCAAAGTTAAAGCACATGGGATTGGGGGTAATGTGTTGACGTGGATTGAGAACTGGTTGGCACACAGGAAACAAAGAGTAGGAGTAAATGGGTACTTTTCAGAATGGCAGGCAGTGACCAGCGGGGTACCGCAGGGTTCGGTGCTGGGACCCCAGCTGTTTACATTATATATTAATGATTTGGACGAAGGGATTAAATGTAATATCTCCAAATTTGCGGATGACACTAAATTGGGAGGCAGTGTGAACAATGAGGAGGATGCTAGGAGGCTACAGAGTGACTTGGACAGGTTGGGTGAATGGGCAAATGTATGGCAGATGAAGTACAATGTGGATAAATGTGAGGTTATCCACTTTGGTGGTAAAAATAGAGAGGCGGACTATTACCTGAATGGTGGCAGATTAGGGAAAGGGGAGGTGCAACGAGACCTGGGCATCATGGTACATCAGTCATTGAAGGTGGGAATGCAAGTGCAGCAGGCAGTCAAGAAAGCAAACGGAATGATGGCCTTCATAGTAAGGGGATTTGAGTACAGGAGTAGGGAGGTGATGCTGCAGTTGTACAGGGCCTTGGTGAGGCCACACCTGGAGTATTGTGCGCAGTTTTGGTCTCCTAACTTAAGGAAGGACATTCTTGCTATTGAGGGAGTGCAGCGAAGGTTCACTAGATTGATTCCTGGGATGGCCGGACTGACATATCAAGAAAGATTGGGTCAACTGAACTTGTATCCTCTGGAGTTCAGAAGAATGAGGGGGGATCTTATAGAGACATTTCCTAATGTGGTGCCCAGAATTGGACACACTACTCCAGCTGAAGCCTAACCAGTGATTTATAAAGGTTCAGGATAACGTTCTTGCGTTTGTACTCTATGCCTCTTTACAAAGCACAGGATCCTGTATGTTTTTTTAAACTGCCTTATCAACTTGTCCTGCCACCTTCAAAGATGTGTGTACATACACCCCCAGGTCTCTTTGTTCCTGCACCCCCTTTAAAATTGTGCCATTTAATTTATATTGCCTCCTCATTTTTCCTTCTAAAATGCATACCAGTCAGTTTTCTCTCCCACTTAGAACCCAGGCAAAAATGGCCAAACTTCCCGTCTGGGGAATCTTAAGTGCAAATCCCTATCTGGGACTGCAACACCTTACATTGACACTGGAAGGAAGAGGCTGGAAAACATCGCAGCAGTAAATTTAAATTTGGTGCCGTGAAGCTTTAAACAAGCATCAGATGAAACCAATTGATCAAATATTCAATTTGACTAGGTTCAATATGGTATGAACGTGGTCAAAGGTATGCTGGACATAGAACTTAACATGAAGGAACATTCTGGAATAGTAGGATAATCTATATCAAATTTCATACATGGGAAGCCTATTTCATACATGGGAAGCCTATGTCATTGAAAATGGCCGAAGCCATTGTACAGCCTGTAGTACCGGTTATGCCTCCAGGTGGCAATGCAATGGGAGTTTTCAGTGTCAAGAGTATCTCACTTTGCCTGTTGCAGAGTCAACCAGCTGGCTGTAGCAGCCTTATTGCACCAGTACATTTTTAAAGGGATTAAACATTCACTGATGGTTAAAGCCTACCTAAATTACTGGAATCATTTAGTCAAAATGAAAGAAAATCTCCAAGCACTTTGGGACATCCTGAGGGCGTGAAAGGCGCTATATAAATGCAAATCTTTTTCTTTCTATAATTCTCCGTAGCCTAAGAATGTAATATTTCTGCACCTAATGAATGACCCGAACTGGCTGTATGGGAACATACCAACAATTAATTTATCCATAGAATATCTCCCATTGTCACAATTTCTTTCCCACCCACCACTGATAAAAATTTTGAATGGCAACCTTAAGGTCAGAGTTGCATCAACTTCCCCCTCCCCACTGAATATAATCTCGTGATGGAGAGGATACTATACTACAGTTAGGAATTCCTGGGTCTGGGAGCCGCATAGATTTAGCCGCTTCCCTTGCCTCTCCGCTTCCTCTGTCCCTTTTCCTCCCCTCCTTCATCTCTCCATCTATTTCTCTCCCCCTCCACTTCCCCCTCACCCACACTACCTCCCTCCATGGCTTTGGCCCAATTATCCCAAACCCTCTCATCTTGCTTGAGCAGAATATTGCACTTGGTCTTGATGTGCAACATTAAAGGAGATGAAATAGTATATATTAAATTTGGTACGTGAGGCATGCATTTGATTGAAAACCTACTATAAGTACCTGTTACTCCTGCAGGTGGTGCTATGGTAGGTATTTTCAAGATTGTACACTGTAACACACATTTGCTAGTCACAAAGTATATCACCGTGACATTGTGCAATCTGGCCACCAGATTCCCATGTTACTCAAAATGCTTTCTGAAAACAATTTTCAGTCACCATTTTTTTTCCTCAGTAATTAAAATGTAATGAGATAAGGGTTTAAACAAAAATATACCAAAAAGTTATACTTTTTACCATAACTTGATTACAGCTATCCATTGAGTTGTCTTTTATTTCTTTTAATGCTTTCATTAAAAGTTTTTAGTTGAAGGCTTCAGCTCCCAAAAGCCTTGGATTGGATTTGATATTTTTGCCCAGACCAATGACTCTTAACATGCAGCTAATTTCCCAGAATACATCAGTACCATTTCTAGTGATTTCTACTGATGGGATATTTTTCTTGAGCTCCGAGCACGTTCTGCCCACAGCTTTTCTTCAAAACATTTTGAAAAAACAATAGGGCAAATTCCAAAAGCTTTACTGAGGTAAAACTTATATCATTTTTTTTTAAGAAAGGCTGCGTGTGCGAAAGTGAGAAAAAATGAGTGTGTTCTGATTACCCACCTGTTGGAACTTTTGTTTTGTATCCTATAAACTTTACAAAGTGAGAGGAAAAGATGGTTATTGAGAGAGAAGAGGTTTAGAAAATGAGAGTGCTTTCTTTATTTAACATTACTTCAATTTAAAAAAACACCAGTTGAATTTTGAAGGGAACTGATTATCTGCAGCTGACAGAAATAGTCAATGCTAATCGTGTACACCAGTGAGAAATAGATAGCAATACGCAAATACAGAGAAAGGCAGACAGGCAATTGTTCCCATTGTAATCTGATTTATTTTTAAAAAGAAAGCAAGTTGAATTAAGCCTCTTTGAGGGAAGTAGACAGGAAGGGAGCGTAGGATGGAAACTGGTTGAGAGTGAGAGGGCCTAGGGCCTCTTGCCACCCATCAGTGAGAGGAGTGAGTTGGAGTAGGGAGAGTGGTTGCACAGTTAAAGGTGAGGTGAGTGACAGTGGAGCAAGGAGGAGGGGAAGATACAGGGGCTGAGTGGATCATTCAAAGAGGTAGGGACTGTGATTGGAGTGGGGGTGGTAGGTAGTGGGAAGGGGTAGGGGATGTGATGGGAGCTGAGGGAAGCATAAATGATTGGGGGAAGGGACCCACTGAGGGCCATATTTTCCCAGTAACGCCCCACTCCAAATACAACCTACATCTGTTGGCAGCCCTTTCCCTGCCACACCCGCCATACCACCCACCATCTCCAACCTGGAAGAAGAAAAAGGTAGAGAAGCAAAAAGAGTTAAGGGGCGAGAAATTGGTGGGAAAAGAAAGAGCAACAAGCAGAAGAGAGATAGAGAAAATCGGTAACATGAAGACATCAGAGACAGGTAAGAGAGTGACCATATTCTCCGACTTACCATTTGCGACAACATTGAACACCAACAGATAATAAGAAGTTTTGGATTTTCTTCTTTGTGCGTGCAGGTCTGTTTTTGTGTATATATGCCTGGCCACCTCTCTCCTTATTTAACAGGGATATGTTCAATATAGTTCATGCCTTTTAAGAGGGGGTATCATTTGGGTAGGGAATTTTGCAGGTAAATTCAGTTTCTGAAACCACTCATGCAATGAAGCTGGCATAAGTGGCACCTACGAAAAATTTGTGTTGCAATTGATGTTTTATCTGCTGCAATTTCAAGTTGTCTTCACTGATTGTCACACAAAATAGTTGAATTGCATGTGAAATGATTCCTTATATACAGTAACGTGTCTTGTAAGAGATTTTGATTATGGTGACAGTGCCCTTTAAACTTGGCTTTTTGGTCCATTTAAATTATCATTGCACAACAGAGATGGGATTTAAATTTTATTTTATTTTTATTGCAAGTCATGGATGTACAAGATGTGAGCTCAACCATGCCATCAGAAACAGGTAGTGAGCAGAAGTCAAGTAACTCTCTAAATTGAGAGAAATCACTCTGGGCCGGTCTCCTACAAGGCTGTTATAAAATGCCAGAGGCCTGGGAGCAGGCCATCAGCTTGTCTTCTCATGTGGAAATGATGTGTGGGGCAGTGAAACCTGAAAAAAGAAAAAACCCTGCAAATGAATGTGGTATTATGAGCTTTGATCATGACATGAAAACTGGAAACAACATGAAAGGAAGTGATATTCCTACCCTATCTCATGCTACAACTATGGCTAGATTTTATTTAATTGCACTGCTGCTATATACTATTACTGATATGATTAATGATATTAATGCTGTTTAGCATCATGCAAACTGCTGTAATCCCTCTCCCCCCTCCCCCATCCCAAATTAATGAGCCATGCCTAGTGGGTTTGATATGCACACAGTTGAGTTTTCCAGCAAGGAGGCACTGGATAACAATCAGAAGTGGAAGCCAGCAAGAGCACTCAATCCAATTGTTGTCCTCCACAGTTGTGCCAGCTGAGATGAACAAACTCAGCATAAACCACGGATCATACCTTGACCACACCACAGTGAACTTGCCCAATTAAAAAGAAAAGCTGCATTGACTGTAGTTTTATTCCCTGCCATCTACCTCTCCATCTCTCTCGCCTCCTTTAAGACGCTCCTTAAAACCTACCTCTTTGACCAAGCTTTTGGTCACCTGTCCTAATATCTCCTTATGTGGCTCGGTGTTCAACTTTGTTTGATAATTGCTCCTATGAAGCGCCTTGGAACGTTTTACTACATTAAAGGCGCTATATAAATGCAAGTTTTTTGTTCATGATGCGGAGATGCCGGTGTTGGACTGGGGTGGACAAAAGTGAGAAGTCGCACAACACCAGGTTATAGTCCAACAGTTTTATTTGAAATCACAAGCTTTCGGAGCTGCTGCCCCTTCGTCATTCCTTTACTTCACCTGACGAAGGGGCAGCAGCTCCGAAAGCTTGTGATTTCAAATAAAACTGTTGGACTATAACCTGGTGTTGTGCGACTTCTCAAGTTTTTTGTTGTTATTATCATTAGCTTTGTGCAGGAGATTTGGGCCACACCACTGTTGAGAGGGAAAAAAACAAAATAGAAAGAAAGAGCTTGCATTTATATAGTGCCTTTCACTACCTCAGGATGTCCCAAGCGCTTTACAACCAATTAAGTACTTTTTTGAAGCGTAGAATTGTAATGTGGGAAACTTATATATAGAATTCCTTGATGAAGTGGTGCAGGAAGAACAATCCCCCCAGGAGAAATGTGAGAGTGTCACTGAGTCACCATTAACGGTAAAGCAAAAAGGAAAAATGTATCTGGAGGAGAGCCTTGCAATGGGCACAAACCCTTTTTTTGAATTTTGGTTTTGTACAAGATTGCGGGGAACATAATTTAAACATGAGAAAATTAAGAGTGAATAGAGAATTCGGGAAATAGCGAAGACCGTTGGAGCAAATGGTTTAATGAGTTCAAGAGATAACAAGGGATCGCGGGGGACAGAGGATGGAGGGAGATAGAGAGAAGAGGGTTGAAATCAATGAATAAAATGGAACAGCCTTGTTGGACCTACTGGCTTTTCTCTGTTCCTAAAATCTCAGATCAGGCATGGTCCATCTCAGCATCACACCGCTGCAGTTGGAAGAATTTTTTTATGTAGTCACCGTATTGATTATTTTGGCCTTGGCTATTATAAGCAGAGATATCTCATATCAACATTCTCGTAATAAGATCCCTATTTCTACAAATTCTGAAAACTAGCCCATACCTTAAGTGTTAAAAATTAGTTAATTAAAAAATATATCTAATTGTATTAACAATTGTAACGTGGTGTCAGCACTTTGTTGAAACAGGTCAACATATTTTGTTTGTCATTTAATATGAGATTCGAGAAGGGAACTTAATCTATTCAGAGGCATGAATAAATTATGCAAATGAGAAACAATGGATAACAAATATAAGATCATCATTTTCACTCCATCACAACTTGTGTAAAACCAGTCAATAAATATTGTTTGCTAATGTTGTTGTGTTCAAAATATTTGTAAGAGATTTACTATGGGGGGTAATTTTAACCCCCCCCAGGATCGGTGGGGAGTTTAAAAATAAAAAAATCAGAAACGCGCCCACCTCCGGTTTTAACGGAGGCGGGTTGAGCGGTGGGCGACTAACCTGCTCTCCAGAGACAGGTCCCGAATTTAATTGTAATGAGGCTGCGTGCCTCATATTTTACCTCCGTTTAAAATCTTATGCTGGCCGGTCGGGTTTCATGGTCCTCGGGAATCCCGGCAGCTGAAGGGAGGTGAGAACTGCTGTATGGAACAGGTAAGTGCCTTTCCAGCACTGCTTGTGGGCCAGGAGGAGCAGGAGTGCTTCCCCACCTCGGCCACCAAGCTTATCGGTAAACCACCCCGCGATCATCCGACGCCTCTCCCCCCCCCCCGCCCCCATGATTGGACACCCCTGCAAACGGACTCCCTGCAAGTCCATTCCCCTCTCGATGTCCGACCCCCCTCCCGATGCCTGCTCCCCTCCCGATGTCTAGTCCTCTCCCGATGCCTGCTCCCCTCCCGATGCCTGCTCCCCTCCCGATGTCCTCTCCTGATATCTGCTCCTCTCCCGATGTCTGCTCCTCTCCCGATGTCTGCTCCCCTCCCGATGTCTGCTCCCCTCCCGATGTCCGCTCCCCTCCCGATGTCCGCTCCTCTCACGATGTCCACTCCTCTCACGATGTCCAAACCCCTCCCAATGTCCGACCCCCTCCTGACAGCAGACCCCGGCTGTGACTTGGTGCCGCAGGCCTACTTGCCCGACAGCCTCACAATCTGGCTGGCTGTGGCTGGGAAACAGAGAATATAAAATTAAATCAGGTTAAATTTGTACTTCAGGTTTCCCGGCCTCTAAATCTCCCCGCCCCCACAAGAAAGTAACACATCTCAAGGTTTTAATTACAAGACGACAAGGATTTATTAAAGGCAAATCGTGTTTTACTAACTTGATTGAGCTTTTTGTTGAAGTAACGGAGAGGGTTGATGAGGGTAGTGCGGTTGATGTTGTGCATATGGATTTTCAAAAGGTGTTTGACAAATTACCACATAATCGATAGCAAAATACTGCGGATGCTGGAAAATTGAAACAACAACAGAAAACGCTGGAAAAACTCAGCAGGCCAGGCAACATCCGTGGAGAGAGAAACAGAGTTAACGTTTCAGGGTTTCGACCTGAAATGTTAACTCTGCTTCTCTCTCCACGGATGTTGCCTGGCCTGCTGAGTTTTTCCAGCGTTTTCTGTTGTTGTACCACATAATAGACTTGTTAGCAAAATTAAAGCCTATGGGACTAAAAGGGAGAGTGGTTGCATGGATATGAAATGTGTTAAGAGACAGAAAGCAGAGAGTAGTGGTGAACGGTTGTTTATCAGACTGGAGGGAAGTATACAGTGGAGTTCCCCAGGGGTTGGTATTAGGATCACTGCTCTTTTTGATATATATTAATGACCTGGGCTTGGGTATACAAGGCATAATTTCAAAGTTTGCAGATAACATGAAACTCAGAAATGTAGTAAACAATGAGGAGGATAGTAACAGACTTCAGGAGGACATAGACAGACTGCTGAAAGGGGCAGACACATGGCAGATGAAATTTAACGTAGAGAAGTGTGAAGCAATACATTTTGGAAGGATGAGGAGAGGCAATATAAACTAAATGGTACAATTTTAAAGGGGATGCAGGAACAGAGAGACCTGGGGGTGTTTGTGCACAAGTCTTTGAAGGTAGCAGGACAAGTTTAGAAGGTTGTTAAAAAAGCATACGGGATCCTTGGCTTTATTAATAGAGGCATAGAGTACAAAAGCAAGGAAGTTATGCTCAGCCTTTATAAAGCACTGGTTAGGCCTCAGCTGGAGTATTGTATTCAATTGTGGGCACCACACTTTAGGAAGGATGTCAAGGCCTTGGAGAGGGTGTAACAGAAGACATTTACTAGAATGGAACCAGTGATGAGGATCTTCAGTTATGTGGAGGGACTGGAGAAGCTGGGATTGTTCTCCTTAGAGCAGAGAAGGTTAAGAGGAGATTTGATAGAAGTACTCAAAATCATGAACAGTTTTGATAGAGTAATTAAGGAGTAACTGTTTCCAGTGGCAGAAGGGTCAATAACCAGAGGACACAGATTTATGGTGATTGGTAAAAGAACCAGAGGCGACATGAGGAAACATTTTTTTTACACAGCGAGTTGTTGTGATCTGGAATGCACTGCCTGAAAGGGCGGTGGAAGCAGATTCAATAGTAACTTTCAAAAGGGAATTGGATAAATACTTGAAGGGAAGTTTTTACAGGGCAATGGGGAAAGAGCAGGGGGGGTGGAACTAATTGGATAGCTCTACCAAAGAGCTGGCACAGGCATGATGGGCCTGAATGGCCTCCTTCTGTGCTGTATCATTCTATGATAAGTTGATAAAACTTTTCTCTCTCTACTTATGATGTTATTTGGACTTGTTACCAAGTTACTGCTTTGTACCACAATCCTAACAATCTACTCTCCTATATTTCTTACACTTATTGTCACTTTGTACGTTACTTCAGTAATTTTATATGAATTAGATTACTGAAATGTCATTCCACAATCTCCAGTACCAGACACAATAGAGAAACTTTCTTTATTACAAGACTGGTGCATAGGAGTCTAAATTAGTACCAGCTCTGTGCGACAGCAGATTTACATTTTAGACAAAAGTCTTGTATCTGTTACATCACACTCCTTTGGTTAATAGACAGTTAATATAATAAAACTAGCCATCATTGTGACAATACAGAATGAACGCACAGGTTCCATGAGGGAACGGTAGACAGGTGATTAAAGTGTGAGGCACAAGGCAAGTGATTTAATTAACTACAAGTTCTCTGTTCCAGAAAACCTGCATGTTTTTGCACTCTATCCATCAGTATCTAGATGGTGACCGGCTCCCTTGAGACATCACCTACATGATACCACAATTAAAATTAAATCAACCTTCTAAGAATGTAGGAGTTTAAAAAATTTAAGACCAGTTCTGCAGCAAATCATATTGCCTAATTGCAGTCCTCTATCCATTAATTTTGATAAAAGCCAGTTATGTAACATTCCCTCAAGAGTTGATAATTACCAAGCCCTCGATTTAAAAAGCTCAAACTATGAAAAAAAGAAATCCATTAAATTCTAACAATGTTATTTTGAATATGAGAGTTTAGTGTCTTTGGTGTTCCTTTTGACAAAAATGTGTAGGTTTCCATCAGTTCCTTTTAAACTCACAGGTATGGGATGTTCATCTCGCTCAACACTGACTGCAATATTTGATCCTGCAATTACTTTGCCCCATAACATTTTAATATATTTTTGCCCAGTTACACTGGCATAAAGCTACGGGGTACAATTCAAAGGGAGAAAGTTTAAAAAGCAAACTTTATTCTAGTGTCATCCATGCCTTTGTTACCTCTAGACTCAACTATTCCAATGCTCTCCTAGTCGGCCTCCCACCTTCCCTAAACATGAGCTCTGCTGCCCCGGATCCTAACTCGCACCAAGTCCCGTTCATTCATCACCCCTGTGCTCGCTGACCTACATTGGCTCCCGGTCCGGCAACGCCTCGATTTAAAAATTCTCAAGCTTGCTTTCAAATCCCTCCATGGCCTCGCCCCTCCCTACCTTTGTAACCTCCTCCAACCCTACAACCCTCTGAGATCTCTGTGCTCCTCCAATTCTGGCTCTTGCACATCCCCGATTTTCATCGCTCCACCATTGCTGGCCGTGCCTTCAGTGGCCTAGGCCCTAAACTCTGGAATTCCCTCCTTAAACCTCTCCACCTCTCTCTCCTCCTTTAAGATGCTCCTTAATACCCAGCTCTTTGACCAAGCTTTTGGTGCCCTGTCCTAATATCTCTTTGTGTGGCTTGTGTCAAATTTTGTTTGATAATCGTTGCTGTGAAGTGCCTGGAACATTTTACTATGTTAAAGGCGCTATATAAATGCAAGTTTTTGTTGGTATGAATTTTAATTAATTAAGAAAATCGGTTTAATTTTTTAAGAGTCAGACCATGTATAAGTTGCCGTTATATCTCAGACCGACTGAGGTGAATTGCTCCAAGTTCTAGCAATTATTTGTAATGTAGAATTATACATTTGACTGCTTTGTTCACTCTTTATCTTAAGAGTGACATTTTACCAGGCTGACTGCCCATCACAGTTGCACACTACTAATTTTCCATGATATCCCATCTGGAATAACATTTCTATCCTTTAATGAAATGAAAGTATTTTAACAGGAATATTCTTAAGGAAATGTGTGCCTATGCACTGATTCAATCTTAATGGATGATGGGAATGGTTTCTCCCCAGTACGAAGCATTTTCTAAATTGATGCTTCCATAGCTTCCCACATGACAAAAGTTCTGATCTTGCCCATTGTGGCGCCCAAGTCCTGTTGAATTCATGACCTTGTGATTCAGAAGTAAGAGCCAAGCTGAAGGTCAGGAGTGGAGCTGTTTACTGATAATTCTACAGAGTTCCACTCGATTCACAACTTCTCCAATAATGAAGCAGCCCTTGCCAGCCTGCAGCAGGAACTGGAGAACATACAAAACTTGGATTGACAAATGCCAGGTTAAACATTCCCGCCACATAGGTCATGTCTGACTAATCTAGATGAATTTTTTGAGGTGGTCACTAGCATGGTGGATAGGGGAGTGTCTGTCAATGTTGTCTATATGGACTTCCAGAAGGCATTTGATAAGGTTCCGCACAAGAGATCATTAGCAAAGATAAGAGCACATGAAATTGGAGGTAACCGTGTGACATGGTTTGGTAATTGATTGGGAGGTAAGAGAAAAAAAGTAGGGATAAAGAGTTTGTTTTATGATTAGCAGGATGTGACAAGCGGTGTTCCCTAGGGATCTGTACTGGAGCCTCTGTTTTTCACCACATATATGAATGACTGGTATGAAAAATTAGAGAGTTATTTATTCAAGTTTGCTGATGACACTAAGTTAGAAGGCACAGTAAGTTGTGTGGATGGGAAGAGTAAGTTACAAAGGGACATAGACAGACTAGGTGAGTGGGCAATACTATGGCAGATGGAGATCTATGTGGGGGAAGTATGAGGCTGGAATATTTTCTTAATGGTGAGAGCTTAGGAGCTGTGGAGGAGCAAAAGGATATAGGTGTCCATGCACAAAAATCACTAAAAACTAGTAGACAGATACAAGAAGTAATCAACAAGGCTAATTATCTCAAAGGGATTGGAATAAATAAGTAAGGAAGTGATGCTTCAGTTGTACAGAGCCTTGGTCAGACCCTATCTGGAGTACTGCATATAGTTTTGGGCACTGAACCTCAGAAACGACATTTTGGCCTTGGACAGTGTACAGCACAGATTCACCAGAAAAATACCAGGGCTTAAAGGGTTAAATTATGAGGACATGATACGTAAACTTTGCTTTTATTCCCTTGACTTTAGAAGGTTGAGGGGTGATCTAATCAAGGTGTTTGAAATGATAAAGGGATTTGAAAGGGTAAACACAGAGGAACTATTTTGTCTGGTGGGGGAATCCAAAATAAGAGGGTACAATCTTAAAATTAGAGTCTGGCCATTTGGAATGAAATCAGCAAGCTTTTTCACACAAGGAGTAGTGGAAATCTGGAATTCGCTCCGACAAAAGGCTGTGGATGCTGGGTCATTTGAAATTTTCAAGACTGAGAGCGATAGATTTTTTTTTTTAAGTA
Organism: Squalus acanthias; assembly: GCA_030390025.1. Classification (NCBI taxonomy): domain Eukaryota; kingdom Metazoa; phylum Chordata; class Chondrichthyes; order Squaliformes; family Squalidae; genus Squalus; species Squalus acanthias. The sequence continues at coordinate 134,456,905 of CM059432.1, forward strand.
ATGGTAATGGGAGACATGGAACAAAGGCGGGTAAAACGGAGTTGAGGTACAGATCAGCCATGATCTAATTGAATAGTGGAACAGGCTCAAGGGGCTTAATAGACTGCTCGCATTGCTATGTTCCGAGTACAGATTGGAGAACTGGGCAAGAAGGTCAATGTGCCTGATTCCTGGTGGTCCTCATTTTCTGGCATTCATTTTAATGATCGGAAAATCTGGGTTGCCATGAATTCGGCATGTTGCTACCTCTGCTCCCGATTTCCCCAATTGCATTGGGAGTGGAACCTCTGAAAATCTACTGGAATGTGCTAATTCATTCCGTCACCCAGGGCCCAGCTGCTCGCATTTATTTAAGGTTGCAAAATATCTTCTCACAAGCATAATGATTACTGCTGGTGAAAGGTCATCGACCTGAAACGTTAACTCTGTTTCTCTCTCCACAGACGTGCCTGACCTGCTGAGTATTTCCAACATGTTCTGTATACATTTCAGATTTCCAGCATCTGCAGTGTTATGCTTTATGATTACTTCTAATCGGTTTAGATGAAGCTTTGTGGAATTTTAGGAGAATGCGTCATCCAGACTTGGAATTTCCAATTTTAACATATATTGCTGAAGTAAAGAGTTGAACAGAAGATTTGATCATTGTTAATTCTCAGTATTTCAGTCAAATCTTCCACATGATGGTAGACATTATCAGACAAGAAGTAGGAGGCTGCTGCAATTTGTAATAAAAAAGGGAATTTTAATATATCATGAATTCAAATTCATCTGTACCTCCAAATAAAACGTTAACATGTCGGAAAGCGTAGGTCCTGATTAACTAAATCAGTTAAAGAATGCAACAACTAGAATGAAACAAAAGTAGAATATCAGAACATGCACTGTGCGCCAGCAATGTCACAGTCTATCAGAAATCTTTAATTGCCAAGCACTTGAGCATAATTTGATTTTCCACTTGAAGCTCTACAAAACGTAAATAAAATGAGTTTCTCAGTAGGGTTACTCATATGCAACGTACAGTATTACAGACAGCTGTTGTTTCCTATTGCCTTTTCTTTATGTTTTAAATTGGGCATCAGCCCAGCCATATTAGCACATCAATCACAAATATAGATACGGTAAGATAAACATCTGTCTCAGCAACAACTTTTTGTGTGGAGCTGGTGGTGGCTCCCCTACTTGAAGAGAGCTGGAGGTCTTTGATTAATGTTCTTCAGTCTGCAAGCCTCTGTGTAATTATTCTCCTGTTTTTCTGAAGTGGAGAGTCTCCAAGGTCCGTTGGAAATGAGATGTCTGTTTCCTGAGAGCTGTCGCTGTTTTGGGATTTGGGGTTTCCTTTGAGCTGGATCTTGTTGCTTGAAATGCGCTGCTGTTGATCCTTCAGCTCCATGTAAGAACGGGAGAAGGTGTGAAAGATCGAGGTAACCGGGAAGGCCATGAGGAGAATGCCACTCAGGATGCTGCTTAAAGCTACCACCTGCCCAGGAATACTGCGTGGGACCATGTCTCCATAGCCCACAGTTGTCATAGAGATCACTGCCCACCAGTAGCTGCTTGGGATGCTGGTGAATTCATGTTTGGCACCCAGTTCACTCTCCGCTAAAAATACCAGCGGAGAGAAGAGTGCCATGGCCACACAGAGAAAGAGGAGAAGGAGGCCAAATTCCCGAGTGCATCGTTGGACTGTGAGTCCCAGGGTCTGCAGCCCTAGGGAATGACGAACCAACCTCATCACATACAAAATCCTCAAAGCGCGCAGAACTCGGAGGACTAGGCCTATTTTTTCCAAATCTAGGTTTCCAGGGCCACTTGGTTTCCCATCAACTGAAACGGCATCTATGATCAGGCTGATGTAATAAGGCAAAATGGCCATTATGTCGATGACGTTCAGAGGAGTTCTCAGAAATGCACATTTGCTCTGTGCTTGGATAAATCGCAGTAGGAACTCTAACGAAAACCAGGCCACACAGATTGTTTCTAGTACAAATATGTTGTAACACTTCTGGGAGCATTCGCCCTAGAAAAAGAGAAAGAAAGAAAATCAGAATAATTATGTGCGTATCCCTGGTGAAGATGTAAAACTTTCAACAGCTTAATGATTTTTGATAAGCTGATTACTAAGTGCCCCCAGTGACTTAACAGGTGAATGTGCCTTAGGATATGTTACTGAGCCATACAGAACAAGGAAGGTCCCAAGTTTGTTTCCTGGTTAGTGTTGAGTTAGCCGACCTCAGTTGGGTCAGCAGTCAGATAGGGCACTATAATTGGGGGGGCGGGGCGGGGTGGGGGCGGAAATCAGCCAAGGTTCCTGCAATCCAGTGACCAATGCTGGAAAGTGTCTATAACATCTTCATGGTGGAATAGCCTTGCGGCATGCACTGTCTGACTCACACATGAAGAATGCCCTTTGCAAGATAGTGAAGGGCTGCTACAATTCATGAAACCGCTTCCAGCAAGGCCCAGTGCCTTGAGGACCGAAGGGGAGAAAAGAGAAAAGTAAAACAATGCCCCATAATTTGTGGTCAGCAGCAAAGCTAAGGCCCTGACCTTGAAGAAAGCTGCCCAGAGAGATCTCACAATCTCTGTGGCGAGAAATTTACGCGCAATTGATTGTAGCGCTCTGTAATGGGAATCCCCAGTGAAGAGCTAAAGTGACGTCAACAAGCTGTTTAAGCAGTCAATCACATTGAAGAATTCTCACAAATAGCAAACCAGGAAATAAAAAGCACTGAATTATCTGCACTTTAAAAAAAAATGTTACAGAGGGCATAATAAAGATTGGGGGGAAAAAAAATTTTAATTGTAATTTTTATCATAATGGAGAAATTTGACACTCCATAAATATAAAAATTAGTTTTTTCAGGGCCAGAATGGTTGTTTAGCAGTCAATACGCTGTTAAAATCCCAGTTACACCTAATCCAACAAGGCTTAACATTTAATGGGGCATTTATCAATGATATTAGCGTGAAAAGCTCAAGTTTTTGTCAGTTTCACTGATTTCACGGATTGCTGGCTTTGGGTGGGGGTGGGGGGGGGGGGGGGGGGGGGTGGTGGTTCCACAGCGCAGCCTGTGTCGGAGCAGTGAATGACTGACCGCAACTTCAGGATTTCCGCGTTTAGATGCGCATGCGCTAAATCCTAAAGTTACGGTCAGTTTCAGAGGAGCAATGATGGTGAACGCTGACAGTTTGCCAACATTACCCATCGCAAAATCTGGGCCGCTATGAGAGTGTGGGATCCACCACAGGAGATTTTTTCCTTATTGGTAGTTTAACTGGGAACTGTGCTCTCAGATTGCTGCTCATTTAGAAATGCAGCCTTATGAGCTGCTATTGAAACCATACATGTATCCTTTAAATGATTTTTGCACAACAGTTTTGATTACAGAGGAGGCTGGCCAGATCCCCATGCGAGCATTACAGTAGTGGCTCATGCAACAGAGGTTATGAAGAATATAATTGAAAATGAAATGATGCTTATGACATTGGAGTACTCGAAGGTTCACAAATCACCAAGCCTTTGTGAAGTGCATCTGGGAGAACATAGAGAAATGAGGGTGAAAGTGCAGACAGGGGTGTTGGAAATTTGTGCAAAGCTCATAAGAGACATGGTGGTACCAGAGGACTAGAAACCAGCTAATATGATTCTACACTTTAAAAGGTCAGGTCAAAAGCATGTACCTGGTAATTATACATCCGTTAGTCTGACATTTACAGTGGGAAATGACTATTAAAAGCACATAATAAAGGTCTAGCAATAAATCCAAACCAACAATGGTTTATGAAAAGCAAACTATATTGAACAAATTTATTGGAATCCTGGTTTCATGGAGTCCTACATCCCATTTTCTCGCCTCCTTTCCTGCTGGTGTTGCCTCATGTTGCCTCATCTTTCACAAGTGCTGGCCATCCTCTAATGCCTCATCCTAAGGTGCGATCCTTTATTGATGAGCCAAGACAGAGAGTGCCAGCAGGCTCCACGACCATGGGAAGCACCACACCCAACCTGACCCCGGCAATGGCCAGATATTCCTCAGAGCTGCTCCCGCTCCACCGTCCTAACTTCGAAGGACACGCAACAGAAACCCTGTTTACTGCCGCACTTCCGGCAAAGTTAGGGCAGTGGAGCGGGAGCGGCTCTGAGGAAGTTCCCAGCCAATCTCTTTGCAGCAAAGGTCACCGGGCAGTAGTCAGGAGCAGGAACCCCAACTGATTTTTCTCCTCCTTATTTCGTAAGTGCTGAGGCCAGTTATAACATCACGTCAGCTGAGATCAGTTAACTCAGCATAAGCCATGATGCGGAGATGCCGGTGTTGGACTGGGGTGGACAAAAGTGAGAAGTCGCACAACACCAGGTTATAGTCCAACAGTTTTATTTGAAATCACAAGCTTTCGGAGCTGCTGCTCCTTCGTCAGGTGAAGTGAAGGAATACAAATCGGCAAAGCATATATAGATAGAGAACAATGCCTGTGTAGCGTACAATGTCAGACGACTACAGTTAATCTTTCTGACTGCCTTTTATCACACCTCGGCAGAGAGACAATCAGGTCAGTCAGGAAGGCATTATATCAAAGACATAGCAAATTTTTTTCAGCATAAGCCAGGCACTGAACCTGAGACATTCCTGGCTCAGCTTCACACTAGACAGAGCAGTTACCAACTGAGAAGAAAAGCTTGATGCTCTAAGGAGAGGAACCATATAGGTTTACAGCACAGAAAAAAGGCCACTTGGCCGATTGAGTCTGTGCTGGCTGTTTACTCGAGCAATCCAAAATGAATTCCACTGCTCTGATCTCTTCTGATATCCCTGTATCTTTGATTCAAATATTTATCTGATTTTCCCTTAAAATTTCTCCGAACCGCTCCGTTCCCTGTCAGTGACAAATTTAAGTTGTGACCCCTCATCACTGCCTCCCCAACCTGAGGAAATAGTGGCCCAAATTTTGCCGGCGCTCAGGGGATGGGTTTGGAGGCGGGACACCCGGCAAAATTGCAAAGATTGACAGCGGGTCAGAAACCCACTGTCAAGCCGCCTCCAAACAATCTTCCCAGGTGTCGGGTCCCCAATTTGCGCATGGACCCGACATCTAGCGGCGGGAAGAGGATTACAGGCACTTATCTGCTTGTTAACAGGTTGTTAACAGGCAGTTAAGAGGCTTTTTGCAATTTTGACAGGTCTACTGCGGGCTTCCCGACATCCGGACACCACGCCAGGTAAGTGTGGCGTGCTGTGGGCCTACTGTAATGTTTCTGCATTGATGACAGATGCAGAAGTGGTGTGAAGGATCCAATGGTACACTGGTGAGTTTCAGAGGTAAGAAAATGTTGGGAAAAATAATTTTTAATGCATTTATACTTTTCTGTAGGTGACAAGTTTTGGATTGTGTGTCTAGTCCCACCTCATTAGGAGAACCTCTCTCACCAGTGACAGATCCCTTCTGTAACCTCACCTGCAGCTGCCATCTGTTCTAGCCTAAGGAGGGAGTCACTGGAGAACCTGGGTGCAAGGGCTCACCTTTGTACAGTGATTGTCAGTGTTTGCAGCACATCAATGCTGTCAAACACTGAAAAATCAGCTGTCCAAAAAATTGTGCGTGGCCCCTCTAAGAAAACCGGCAGATGACGCGTCATCAACTGACGTCATCTGACACCGGCTTCCTCTTAATTGGCCGGCAAGCCCGCAGGGCGGGCTTAACAAGGCCAATTGACACAAAATCGCGTCTGATGTCATTGGGGGGCGGGACTGGAACCCGGAAGGCAGCTGTCCCGCCCCCAAGCCACATCGATAGGAAAAATTGCAGCCAGTGTTTCACTATTAGCCTATCAAAACCCTGAATAATTCTAATAGCTTTTGTTAAATCTTCTCTTACCCTTCTCTTTTCCAGTGGAAATAGTCAAGTATCTCAAATCTCTCCTCAAAACTGTAGATTCCCATGCCTGGCATCATCCTGTTGAACCTACACTGTACTCTCTCAATGATACTACCATCTCTTCTATAATAAACTTCCCAAAACTTCAACTGCGACCAAACTAATGCCTTGTATAAATGTATTAATATTTCTTTACTCTTGTACTCTATATAGCAACAACTTGCATTTATATAGCACCTTTAATGTTGTAAAATGTCCCAAGGTGCTCCTCAGGAGTGTTATCAAACAAAATTTGACACTGAGCCACATAAGGAGATATTAGGACAGGTGATCAAAGGCTTGGTTAAAGAGGTAGGTTTTATACCACCAGTTAAAAAACCCCAAATGGTGTTAACTTTTTTTGTGGCTTTATCTACCTAAACTTGCACTTTCAGGGAATTATGATTTGCAACTCTCTGGTCTTTCTGTTTATCAACAGCCTTTGGCATCTTTTTTTTTTGAGTGCATACTCCAATTCCTTGTTTTTCCATCCGAGATCTATTATCGCACACTCTCCACTTTAAATTGCATCTGCCATCTGTCTGCCCATTCTTCCAATCTGCTTATGTCTTCCTGAAGTCTTTTACAGTCCTCCTTGATGTTTGGAAACCTCTACTTTTGTGCCTTCAGCAAATTTTGAATTTGTGTTCTCAAGTCCAAACCATCTATAAATATCGAGAACAGAAGTGGGCCCAGCACTGAACCTTGGTGTACACCACTTCCAATCTGAGCAACAGCCATTAACCCTAACCCTTTGCTTCCTGTCCCTCAACCAACTTTCTATCCTTGCTGCTACATTTCCTGATACCATACACCTACATTTTTATAACAAGCCTGCTACGAGACACCTACGAACATCATTTAGAGACCAACACACATTTAGCAACTGTGAAAGTGAACGATAAATATTAATAATACTGAAAAAAGGAAAGATTATCTAAATCAGTGCTAAGAAAGCAAATCTGACTGAACAATAGTTAAAGATCTGGGTGTGCAAATTGTACTGAAACTATCAGTGTTATATGAAAATAGTTAGGAAAGGTATCTGTGGAACCACATCCAAATGAGGAAGTTGATGTTTTGAGAAGGAAAGGTTATAAAATTGTAAAGGTCATAAAGAATTTACTTGACCTGGAGTTATCCATTTATGGAATCAGCTACCAAATAGAGCAGTGAATGTGAACCATCAAAAAATTAAATGAATGCAGTCCTCTTTCAATGACAAGTGTCGGAATCTGAAACAGGCTTAGCAACCAGTTGGGGGCGAATTGAAAACTAATTTGTGCGGATTAAATTTAGATCCAAATGAGGGTGCAAGACTTTTGTGCATCCCTGATTTTGCTCCACCATTGGCGGCCGTGCCTTCAGCTGCCTAGGCCCTAAGCTCTGGAATTCCCTCCCTAAACCTCTCTGTCTCTCTACCTCTTTCTCCTCCTTTAAGTTGCTCCTTAAAACCTACCTCTTTGACCAAGCATTTAGTCATCTGTCCTAATAGCTCCTTATGTGGCTCGGTGTCAAATTTTGTTTGACAACGCTCCTGTGAAGCACCTTGAGACGTTTTACTACATTAAAGGTGCTGTATAAATGCAAGTGATTGTTGTTGTTGTAATGTTTGACCTACTCAGTTATAATTCATGGGTACAGCAAACCTCCAACATGATTGCAAGGATTCCTACTAATTGAGTGTGGCTCATCATGTAGCTTCTGGTAGAAAAGATTCTGGTACATCTACTGTAAAAACTGTAAATACAATTCCAATTTTACAGCATACAAATAATAGAAGTGTGGCCTTAGGGTTGGAAAATTCCATTTCCCAATTAGCCTTATCAAGTTTTCAAAAGCTTTTTTGGGGGACGGGGGTGGGGATGAGACAAATTTTTTATTTCGTATTTCCTCCCCTTCCCTTTTTTAAGGTCTACTAATTTCATGATCCTTTCCTTGCCTAAGATGTTTGGCGTAGGATCTACTTTTTGGCCATTCAGCAAAAGGCCACCAGAGCGAAAGTGTGAGCAACCGAAGACGCGCACATAGAAACTAACTTTCCCTGTCGAGCTGTGTCTGACCTGTACTACACGTTTAGCCATGGTGGAACACCGATTCAGTGAAACCTTCACACAGAAAATTGTGGGCACAAGCACGTGTCCAGTCACCTTGGCCTGATGCATTGGAGCACCACTGTGTTGTGTTACCACACAGAGTCCCAGAACATGTTACAGAATCTATTATAAGAAAAATGTACTGCCCTGCTAGAATTCTCATTCCCCTTATTTAATCTTCAATCCTTCATTATTTCTTTCACTAATTTTAGTATCTGATCCTTTGAGGCCCCTTGCAGCTCTTCCAGATGCATTAATTATCTTCTTATCTATACCAAGGGAGTACTTTATTACTTTTTAAGAGTTTATTTTTCTCTGTTTTAAGATCCAGTAATAGTTTTTGGTGTGAAATGTCAATGTTTTTTTTTATTAGTTTATGGGATCTGGGCATCGCTGGCAATGCCAGCATTTATTGCCCATCCCTAATTGCCCTTGAGAAGGTGGTGGTGGGCCGCCTTCTTGAACCGCTGCAGTCCGTGTGGTGAAGGTACTCCCACAGTGCTGTTAGGGAGGGAGTTCCAGGATTTTGACCCAGCGACGATGAAGAAACAGCGATATATTTCTAAGTCAGGATGGTGTGTGACTTGGAGGGGAACTTGGAGGTGATGGTGTTCCCAGGCACCTGCTGCCCTTGTCCTTCTAGGTGGAAGAGGTCGCGGGTTTGGGAGGTGCTGCCGAAGAAGCCTTGGCGAGTTGCTGCAGTGCATCTTGTAGATGGTACACACTGCAGCCACGGTATGCCAGTGGTGGAGGGAGTGAATGTTTAAGGTGGTAGATGGGGTGCCAATCAAGCGGGCTGCTTTGTCCTGGATGTTGTTGAGCTTCTTGAGTGTTGTTGGAGCTGCACTCATCCAGGCAAGTGGAGAGTATTCCCATCACACTCCTTACTTGTGCCTTGTAGATGGTGGATAAGGCTTTGGGGAGTCAGGAGGTGAGACACTCACCACAGAATACCCAGCCTCTGACCTGCTCTTGTTGCCACAATGTTTATGTGGCTGGTCCCGTTAAGTTTCTGGTTAATGGTGACCCCCCCAGGATGTTGATAGCAGGGGATTCGGCGATGGTAATGCCATTGAATGTCAAGGGGAGGTGGTTAGACTCTCGCTTGTTGGAGATAGGCATTGCCTGTCACTTCTGTGGCGTGAATGTTACCTGCCACTTATCAGCCCAAGCCTGAATGTCGTCCAGGTCTTGTTGCATGCGGGCATGGACTGCTTCATTATCTGTGGAGTTGTGAATGGCGCTGAACACTGTGAAATCATCAGCGAACATCCCCATTTCTGAATTTATGTTGGAGGGAAGGTCATTGATGAAGCAGCTGAAGATGGTTGGGCCTAGGACACTGCCCTGAGGAACTCCTGCTGCGATGTCCTGGGGCTGTGATGATTGACCTTCAACCACCACAACCATCTTCCTTTGTGCGAGGTATGACTCCAGCCAGTGGAGCGTTTTCCCCCTGATTCCCATTGACTTCAGTTTTACTAGGGCTCCTTGATGCCACACTCGGTCAAATGCTGCCTTGATGTCAAGGACAGTCACTCTCACCTCACCTCTGGAATTCAGCTCCTTTGTCCATGTTTGGACCAAGGCTGTAATGAGGTTGGGAGCCGAGTGGTCTTGGCGGAACCTAAACTGGGCATCAGTGAGCAGGTTATTGGTGAGTAAGTGCCGCTTGATAGCACTGTCGATGACACCTTCCATCACTTTGCTGATGATTGAGAGTAGACTGATGGGGCGGTAATTGGCCGGGTTGGATTTGTCCTGCTTTTTGTGGACAGGACATACCTGGGCAGTTTTCCACATTGTCGGATAGATGCCAGTGTTGTAGCTGTACTGGAACAGCTTGGCTAGAGGCACGGCTAGTTCTGGAGCACAAGTCTTCAGCACGATAGCCGGGATGATGTCGGGGCCCATAGCCTTTGCTGTATCCAGTGCGCTCAGCCGTTTCTTGATATCACGTGGAGTGAATCGAATTGGCTGAAGACTGGCTTCTGTGATAGTGGGGACCTCGGGAGTAGGCCGATATGGATCATCCACTCGGCACTTCTGGCTGAAGTTGGTTGCAAGCGCATCAGCCTTGTCTTTTGCACTCACGTGCTGGGCTCCACCATCATTGAGGATGGGGATATTCTTGGAGCCTCCGCCTCCCGTTAGTTGTTTAATGGTCCAGCTCCAGTCACGACTGGATGTGGCAGGACTGCAGAGCTTTGATCTGATCCGTTGATTGTGGGATCGCTTAGCCCTGTCTATAGCATGCTGCTTCCGCTTTTTAGCATGCATGTATTCCTGTGTTGCAGCTTCCCCAAGTTGGCACCTCATTTTTAGGTACGCCTGGTGCTGCTCCTGGCATGCTCTTCTACACTCGTTATTGAACCAGGGTTGGTCCCCTGGCTTGGTGGTAATGGTAGAGTGAGGGATATGCCGGGCCATGAGGTTATAGATTGTGGTGGAATACAATTCTGCTGCTGCTGATGGCCCACAGCGCCTCATGGATGCCCAGTTTTGAGCTGCTAGATCTGTTCTGAATCTATCCCATTTAGCACGGTGGTAGTGCCACACAACACAATGGAGGGTGTTCTCAATGTGAAGACGGGACTTCATCTCCACAATGACTGTGCGGTGGTCAATGCTGTCATGGACTGATGCATCTGCGACAGGTAGATTGGTGGTGCTACTGAGCCACTCTTGGTTTCACTCTTCAAAATGTCTACTTTTCCATTGACCTGCTGGAAACAGCTCACAGCCACCAGCAATTTCTCTTGTACCTCAACCAAATGGTCATTCTTAATGCACGAGCCTAGACAGTGAGTGTCAATGGGTTATTCACCATGGGGCCATCACATAAGAACATAAGAATTAGGAGCAAGAGTAGCCCATTCAGCCCCTCAAGCCTGCTCTGCCATTCAATAAGATCATGGCTGATCTACGACCTCAACACTACTTTCCTGCCCGATCTCCATATCCCTTGATTCCCCGAGAGTCCAAAAATCTATCGATCTCAACCTTGAATATACTCAATGACTGAGCATGCACAGCCCTCTGGGGCAGAGAATTCCAAAGATTCACAACCCCCAGAGTGAAGAAGTTCCGCCTCGTCTCAGTCTTTAAGGCCAACCCCTTATCCTGAGACTATGCCCCCTAGTTCTGGACTCTCCAGAAACAATCTCTCAGCATCTAGCCTGTCAATTCCCCTCAGAATCTTATATGTTTCAATGAGATCTCCTCTCATTCTTCTAAATTCCAAAGAGTATTGGTCTAATCCACTCAATCTCTCCTCATAGGACAACCTCTCATCCCAGGGATTAGTCTAGTGAACCTTCGTAGAACCGCCTCTAAGATAAGTATATCCTTCCTTAGATAAGGAGTCCAAAACTGTACACAGTACTCCAGGTGTGGTTTCACCAAAGCCCTGTACAATTGTAGCAAGACTTTCTTACTCTTATACTCTAACCCCCTAGTAATAAAGGCCAACATGCCATTTGCCTTCCTAATTGCTTGCTGTACCTGCATGCTAACTCTGTGTTTCCTTTACGAGGACACCTAAATCTCTCTGAACACCGCCATTTAATAGTTCCTCACCATTTAAAAAATATTCTGCTTTTCTATTCTTCCTACCAAAGTGAATAACCTCACGTTTCCCTACATTATACTCCATCTGCTACCTTATTGCCCCACTCACTTAATCTGTCTATATCCCTTTGCAGACTCTTTGGCTGGAATTTTGCCAGTGCTCAGAATGCAGGTTTGGAGGCGGGACCGCTGTCAAAATCGCAAAGATTGATAGAGGGTAGGAAACCCGCTGTCAACCCGCCTCCAATCAATCTTCCCAAGTGTCGGGTCCCCGATTTGCGCATGGACCTGACACCTAGCGATGGGAAGAGGATTATAGCCACTCAGCTGCCTGTTAACAGGTATTTGATAGTTGTTAACAGGCTCTTTTTCAATTTTGCCGCTTCTGGCTGGGGTTTCCCGATGTCCGGACACCACGCCAGGTAAGTGTGGCATGTTGTGAGTCTGCTGTAATGTTTCTGCATTGATGACAGCTGCAGAAGTGGTGTGAAGGATCCAATGGTGCACTGGTGAGTTTCAGAGGTAAGAAAATGTTGGGAAAATCATTTTTAATGCATTTACACTTTTCTGTAGGTAACAAGTTTTGATTTGGATGTCTAGTCCCACCTCATTGGGAGAACCTCTCTCATCAGTGACAGATCGCTTCTGTAACCTCACCTGCAGCTGCCATCTGTTCTAGCCTAAGGAGGGAGTCACTGGAGAGCCTGGGTGCAAGAGCTCGCCTTTGTACAGTGATTGTCAGTGTTTGCAGCACCTCAATGCTGTCAAACACTGAGAAATGAGCTGTCAAAAAAAAATTGTGCGTGGCCCCTTTAAGAAAATCAGCAGATGACACGTCATCAAATGACGTCATCTGACCGGCTTCCTCTTAATTGGCCGGCAAGCCCACAGGGCGGGCTTAACAAGGCCAATTGACGTAAAATCACGTTCGTGGCCCGGATGCAGTTGGGGGCGGGACTGGTACCCAGAAACCAGCTGACCCGTTCCCAACCCGCATCTATTTACAAAATCGCAGCCTTTGTGTTCTCCTCACAGCTTACTGTCCCACCTAACTTTGTATCATCAGCAAACTTGGATACATTACACTCTGCCCCTTCATCTAAGTTATTAATATAGATTGTAAATAGCTGAGGCCCAAGCACTGATCCTTGCAGCACCCCACTAGTTACAGCCTGCCAATCTGAAAATAACCAATCCTCTATCCATGCTAATATATTACCTCCAATCCCATGAGCCCTAATCTTGTGTAACAACCTTTTATGTGGCACCTTATTGAATGCCTTTTGGAAATCCAAATATACTACATCCACTGGTTCCCCTTTATCTACCCTGCTAGTTACATCTTCAAAAAACTCCAGTAATTTGTCAAACACGATTTCCCTTTCATAAAACTATGTTGACTCTGCCTAATGATATTATGATATTCTAAGTGCCCTGTTACCACTTCCTTAATAATGGATTCCAGCATTTTCCCGATGACGGATGTCAGGCTAACTGGCCTGTAGTTCCCTGTTTTCTCTCTTCCTCCTTTCTTGAATAGCGGCGTTACATTTGCTACCTTCCAATCCACTGGGACCGTTCTAGAATCTAGGGAATTTTGGAAGATCACAACCAATGCATCCCCTACCTCTGCAGCCACCTCTTTTAGACCCCGAGGGCTAGAAATTCAGTAGCGCTCCAGTTGGGGTGCTAACTTTTGAAAAGTAGTGCCGGGCACTAATGATTCACTCCTGCTGGGAAATTCAGCTTTAGCGCTCCAAGAAGGAAGTGGAGCGCTAAATCAAGCGCTAACCACTTCTCTCAGGGCGCTAAACTCCGAGAGCGGGGCAGTAGCGGCAGAGCGCTGAACAATGTGGAGAGCAAAGATACCGGCATCGGAGGCTGCTTCCCTCGCTTAAAGGGAAGGGCCAATGATGGTGCACAACATACTTCTGCTCAATTCTGCATTGCCAGGCAACCTGCGCGCCTGCCATTACAGCCCCAAACACTCTGAAAGTGGAGGGCTTGGACATCTCGCAGCAACAAAGCATCAAAAACTTTCAGCAGGCACCAGACTGGTGCAAAGAATACAGTTTGGCCTACCTGAAAACCATTCCCTTTAATTAGCGCTCCCCAAGCGGCCAGCCGAATTGACAACGCCTCCTCTTCCTGCCGTTGTTCAAGCCCGGTGATACAGCAGGGGGCGGGAGGCAATTTCACATCCGGGGCGATAACGGGGCGCTGCGCACTTTATTACATCATGATCTGCGAGGCGCTAGAGAGCGAGGCAGGTAAGTGTTAGCGCCAGCGCTAAACCAGCAGAGAAGTTTGCGGACATCGCTGTATTCACCATGCCCGGTCGCTAACCCCTTAACGCCCCATTACCTCCCCCTCCCCCCAGGCGCTAATGGGAGGCGCAAAGCAGCCGAATTTCTCCCCCCTAGGATGTAATCATGGGGATTTGTCGGCTTTTAGTCCCATTAGTTTCCCAAGTACTTTTTCTCTACTGATATTAATTACTTTAAGTTCCTCACTCTCATTAGCCCCTTGGTTCCCCACTATTTTTGGTATACATTTTGGGGGGGAAATTGGGTTGCTTTGCACCTCCGTTAGTGCCCTAAGAGGGCGCTAACGGGGCGCAAAGCAACTAGCGCCCGGGCGTGACGCTGCCCACACCTCCCGCAAAATTCAGCAGGAGGTTAGCTGTGGCGCTAACCAGTAGCGCCCCGCAGCGCTGCCGTCATCGCCGTGCGCAGTACCCTGCTCGTGCCCCGGCCGCGATCTTTGGAATTGCCCCCTGACTTACCGCCAGACGCTATGTCCGACAGGGTCAGGGGGGCCTAGCTGCGGCCGTGGAGGCGCAATTTAAAGGTGAGGTGCGGGGCAGCCATTTTTGTTGCTGGCCGCCTGCCAGCACCTGCCTGCGCTCCCGTCCCCGGCCTCCTGAACGGCCACCCCCCCGCGGAATGCCGGCTGCGCTCCAAGAGCCCGGCACTTCTCTTGAGTGCCGGGCTCTTTTGATGGCACTCCTGATCCCCGGGGGCTCAGCTGGGCCCCGGGTCGCGCTGCGCAAGGCCCCTCCCCTTTAAGAAGGGGAGGAAGGCCTGCAATACCGCGGCGCGACGTGCCGCAGCGCCACGTAGCACCGCGATATTGACTCGCAGCGCCCCAAGAGGGATGCGGGGCGTTTCCAGTAGTGCCCCGCTTCCCTCTTGGGGCACAACCACTCAAGTTCTGGTGCGGGGGTACTAATTTTTCCGGGGCGCTAACCCGGCAAAGTTAGCGCTCCCAACGGGGCGCTACTCAATTTTTAGCCCTTTGTGTTTTCTACTGTGAAGACAGATACGAAATATTTATTTAAGGTCACTGCCATTTCTTTGTTCCCCAATATAATTTCTCCTGTCTCAGCCTCTAAGGGACCAACACTTGCTTTTGCTACTCTCATCCTTTTTACATACTTGTAGAAGCTCTTACAATCTGTTCTTATATTTCTTGCTAATTTACTCTCATATTCCATTTTCTCCCTTTTTAATCAATTTTTTGGTCAAGCTTTGCTGGTTTCTAAACTTTCTCAGTCATCAGGCTTACTACTATACTTCGCAACATTAAAAGCTTCTTCGTTTAATTTAATACTATCCTTAACTTCTTTAGTTAGCCACGGTTGGATCACTTTTCCCATGCTTTTCCAGTCCTCATGCAGCATTCTCACACACACACCTTCCAGCATGGGGTCATAGATAGTAATCAGGAGCAGGAATTTCTGACCAATCTTTCTTCTCCCTGTCTGGGAAGACTGAAGCTAATTGTAGCGGTCTCTATTGGCACCCTAGCTGAAACTGGCTAACTCAGCACAGACCAGGAATTGAATCTGGGACCTTCTGGTTTGTATGATTAAGTGTCTTACCACATAGTCCATTTATCTATACAGCCAATAAGAATTCCCCAGCATAAGTTAATTTAATCATATTCATACTCCAACTGACCAAGCAGTGAATATATTTATAAGGCAATAGCAAAATACTGCGAATGCTGGAAATCTGAAATAAAAACAGAAAATGCTGGAAATACTCAGCAGGTCAGGCAGCATCTGTAGAGAGAGAAACAGAGTTAACGTTTCAGGTTGATGACCCTTCATCAGAACTGGAAAAAGTTGGAGATGTAACAGGTTTTTAAGCAAGTGTAGGGGCAGGGAAACGGGGGAGGAGAGGAAAGAACAAAAGGGAAGGTCTGTGATAGGATGGAAGGCAGGAGAGATTAAGAGACAAAAGGGATGATGGTGCAAAGCAAAAGGAGATGGTAATGGGACAAGTTAAGAAACAAAAGATGATTCTAGATGAAGTGTAAATGGCAATGGCAGAATAATCAACAGCTGCCATGTGAGAGAGAGAAAAAAAAAGAAAAAAAAAGATAGAGGCAGAGGGTATGGTCTGAAATTGTTGAACCCAATGTTGAGTCCAGAAGGCTGTATTGTGCCTAATCGAAAGATGAGGTGCTGTTCCTCAAGCTTACGTTGAGCATCATTGGAACAGTGCAACAGGCCAAGGACGGAGAGGTCAGAGTGGGAGTGGAGTGGAGAATTAAAGTGACAGGCGACCGGAAGCTCGGGGTCACCCTTACGGACTGAACGGAGGTGTTCTGCAAAGCAGTCACCCAATCTGCGTTTGGTCTCTGCAATGTAGAGGAGACCGCATCGTGAGCAGCGAATACAGTATACTAAATTGCAAGAAGTACAAGTAAATCACTGTTTCACCTTGAAGGAGTGTTTGGGGCCCTGGACAGTGGGAAGGGAGGAGGTAAAAGGGCATGTGTTGCATCTCCTGCGCTTGCATGGGAAGGGGAAGGGGTGTTTGGGGTGATAGAGAGTGGACCAGGGTGTCGCGGAGTGAGCGGTCCCTTAGGAATGCTGAAAGGGGAGGTGAGGGGAAGATGTATTTGGTGGTGGGATTACGCTGGAGGTGGCGGAAATGGCGGAGGATGATCTGTTGAATGTGGAGGCTGGTGGGGTGAAAGGTGAGGACAAGGGGAACCCTATCGTGGTTCCGGGAGGGAGGGGAAGGGGTGAGAGCAGAAGTGCGGGAAATAGAACGGACACGGGGAATCCTCGGTTGAGGAAAAAGGAAGACATGTCGGAAGCACTAGTATGGAAGGTGGCATCATCAGAACAGATGCGGCGGAGACGGAGAAACTGGGAGAATGGAATAGAGTCGTTACAAGAAGCAGGGTGGGAGGAAGTGTAGTCCAGGTAGCTGTGAGAGTCAGTGGGCTTATAGTGAATGTTTGTCGATAGCCTATCCCCAGAGATGGAGACAGAGAAGTCGAGGAAGGGAAGGGAAGAGTCGGAGATGGACCATGTGAAGGTGGGGGAAGGGTGGAAATTGGAAGCAAAGTGAATGACATTTTCTAGTTCAGGGCAAGAGCAGGAAACGGCACCGATACAGTCATCAATGTACCGGAAAAAGAGGTGAGGGAGGAGACCTGAGTAGGACTGGAACAAAGAATGTTCCACATATCCCACGAAAAGGCAAGCGTTGCTAGGACCCATGCGAGTTCCCATAGCAACACCTTTAATTTGGAGGAAGTGAGTGGAGTCAAAGGAGAAGTTGTTCAATGTGAGAACAAGTTCAGCCAGGTGAAGGAGGGTGGTGGTGGTTGGGCCTCTGTTCAAGGAAGAAGCGGCGCGCCCTCAGGCCATCCTGGTGGGGGATGGAGGTGTAGAGGGATTGTACGTCCATAGTGAAAAGGAGACGGCATTTTTAGAAGCATTTTCTTGTACTGTCTGAGTTACTGCAAAGATTTGATTACTAACCTTGAGAGTTGTGGGAGATAAAATTATCATGCAAACAGCTCAATAACATGTTGTGACTGTATTGTACTCACTATCATTGTATATGCAGATGATCATCATAAATACTAGTAAGTGTTTCGAGTTTACACACTGGGGCAGATATTAGCCTAAAAATGACTGTTCCTGATATTAACAGACAAAGACTTAAATCAATTGTATGACACTGCTATTATAACAGAGCCATTAAACCATTTATTTTAAATAGATTAACTTCTCTGTTCATGCATTAAATTAATGCTTCCAATAAAACAGCAAATGGAGGAACATTATACAAATATTAAGCGTTTGTCCACTAGTATCAGAAATAGTAATTTCTTGGTTATGATCTCCTTTGGTCAGAGAACAAAAGAAAAGAAAGCATTTATAGATATTAAGAATCAATTAAGGTATTCTGTTACTGGAGAAATCTTTTCAGATATTAATTAATTGGCAATATGCATAACATGTACTCTGGGAATGTAATTTTTTTGAATTATTTATTCATTCACGGGATGTGGGCGTCGTTGGGAACGCCAGCATTTATTGCCCATCCCTAATTGTCCTTGAGAAGGTGGTGGTGAGCTGCCTTCTTGAACCGCTGCAGTCCGTGTGGTGAAGGGTACTCCCACACTGCCGTTAGGTAGGGAGTTCCCAGCAATGATGAAGGATCAGCGATATCTTTCCAAGTCAGGACGGTGCGTGACTTGGAGGGAACTTGCAGGTGGTGGTGTTCCCATGCACCTGCTGCCCTTGTCCTTCTAGATGCTAGAGGTCGCAGGTTTGGGAGATGCTGTCGAAGAAGCCTTGGCGAATTGCTACAGTGCATCTTGTAGATGGTACACACCTACATGCGCTGGTGGTGGGGTGACTGAATGTTTAAAGTGGTGGATGGGGTGCCAAACAAGTGGGCTGCTTTGTCCTGGATAATGTCGAGCTTTTTGAGTGTTGTTGGCGCTGCACTCATCCAGGCAAGTGCCTTGTAGATGGCAGAAAGGCTTTGGGGAGTCAGGAGGTGAGATACTCACCACAGAATACCCAGCCTCTGACCTGCTCTTGTAGCCACAGTATTTATGTGGCTGGTCCAGTTAAGTTTCTGGTCAATGGTGACCCCCAGAATGTCGATGGTGGGAGATTGGAGCATGATAATGCCATTGAATGTCAAGGGGAGGTGGTTAGACTCTCTCTTGTTGGAGATGGTCATTGCCTGGCACTTGTGTGGTGCAAATGTTACTTGCCACTTATCAGCCCAAGCCTGGATGCTGTCCAGGTCTTGTTACATGCGGGCACAGACTGCTTCATTATCTGAGGAGTTGTGAATGGAACTGAATACAGTGCAATTATCAGCGAACAACCCCAATTCTGACCTTATGATGAAGGAAAGGTCAATGATGAAGCAGGTGGTTGGGCCTCGTGCACTGTCCTGAGGAACTCCTGCAGCGATGTCCTGGGGCTGAGATGATTGATCTCCAACAACTACAACCATCTTCCCTTGTGCAAGATATGACTTCAGCCACTGGAGAGTTTTCCCCCTTGACTTCAATTTTACTAGGGCTCCTTGATGCCACACTCAGTCAAATTCCATTTTTTTACACGAAAAAAGAATTCATATTATAAATATGAGAAAAAAATAAGCAAGACCAGTCATCTACAGGAATATGAGAGCGACTGTCTATTTAATAGTATATTAACTGGCTGCAATGTTTTTAAAAATGGGATATTACGTGAAGCAGTACACGCAAGATTTGTGCATCCTTGACAGTGATACATCCAGGCAACAACAATCTACCAATTCTCAATACAGAGCCCATTCTGGAGCTTGTGCATTAATGAGGCACAACAGTCTTAATGAGTGCAAGTAAGTATTTGTATAACTAATGCCATCAAACAGTTTGCAAAATATCAGAACAATGTAATTATTTTCATACTTAGCAAGATTTTACTTTAATAGCCACCCAGGAATAAACACAAGGGGATCATAAATAAATGATGCACAGTCTAACAGGAAATTAACAGGATTAATATCTGGGAACAGAATTGATAGATTTTGCTATCTGGAGATGACTTGACAAAGGGGATGATTTAATTTTCATCACAGAAGTCCAGTTAACAGCCATTAATTATACAATATGTGCAGAAACTACAGCTGTGCAGGAAGAGACCTGCGCAAGTCTTAACTCCTGGTTGCAATGATATCTGGGATTACAGTCAAAAGGGTAAAACTAGCAGAGCAAAGGATTGGCTAAGTGTTACACAGTACTGGTACATCAGACCTGTGATAGAAGAATTCTATTGTACTCTGACAGTTGGCGGTCAGAGAGACATGCTCAGTCAGAAAAATGGTACTGTATACAGGCACTCCAGTAGCTCTTATAAGTAGTTGCCTTTTAAAGACTTTTTTTTGTTTACTGAATGGAAGCAAAGCAACCCCTTAGTAGAATCATAGGCCGCGATTTCGCCATCGGAGGCGGGATCGCGGTGGGAGAGGTCGTTGGCGGGTCCAGGTCCCGCTCCCGGCTCCAGCCGCTCTGTGAAAAGGATTTTCCCCTGATCGGCCTTGTTAAGCCCGCCCTGCGAGGTTCCCATCCAATTAAAAGGAAGTGGGTCTGATGCTATCATTTGATGACATGTCATCAGCCGGTTTCCTTAAAGGGACCATGGCCACATTCATTTTGACAGTTGTGCTGTCAGTGTTCTACAGCATTGAGGTGCTGCAGAACACTGATAATCACTGACAGAGGTACACGGCTGCACCCAGGCTCCTGCATAACTCCGTATGCTATGGAGGGAGTCACTGCACGCAGGGAGGTCCTCTTCCCTTCCCAAGGGCGGAAGAGACCTCCCCAGGAGATCAACGCAGCCTGGTTGCACATTGCACAGGAGGGCACAAGCAGTGATGTCGTCAGGAGGACCAGGCTGCAGTGGCACAAACCTTTCAATCATCTCAGTAGATCACGAAATGTTACTGCCAAGCCACACTCAACCTCATCCTGCTGTGCCACTCAACACATCCCCATTACTCTGCCTTCCCTACCCTACTCCTGCACATCTTTACTCACACCAACTTACCTTGCACCTCCAGCCATCCCTCTCTATCTACATTATCACTTGCCCATCTCATTCGCCACCCCTCACACTCATCCTCAACCTACTGCAAGCATACCAACTAACAATACACAAGGGTAGGCACTTGAGTGGTTTAGCCAATGTTCATGTGAAGTTTCTGTTAATGTGTTGTCAAACATTGAAATCTATAGTTTCAACACTTTACCTTATTGGACAGATCTGTGCTCACCTTTGGAAGTGTCTTAATGAGTTCCAGTGAATGTTGAGACATAACTCCCCCACCCCCACCCCCCGCCCCCGCTAGTTGTGATGAGTGTGAAAGGAATGGCTTGGACATTGTAGGAATGCTTTATGGTGCTCATGTGGGGTGGTGTCAACCTGGTGCATCATGTGGCAGGCAGGGTTTACAGCATCAAGTGAAGTAAATCTGGCCATGGTGATGCCATCGCTGGCCTCCCGGGCAGCAATGTGGTCGAGTGCTGATGCCCTGTGTCCTGTGCAGCATCAGGTGATTGCGGAGAAGGTTGGTATTGTTGTTCGTAATGTTGGTGTGCCTGGTGATGTTGGTGCTGGGGCTGATCGTGGAGGGATTCAGAGAACCAAGGTGAGATTTTTTCAAGGGCACCGATGTTGCTGGAATAGATGGCAGCTGAAGTTGAGATGACAGAAGCGGTCTGTCAATGGTGAGAGAGCTTGCTCCAAGGAAGTGACAGTGGATAGAGAGTTTACTCCAAATACTTCCAAACTACATAAAGCTCAAAAGTGTCTTCCAAGTCCTGAAGGCTGAAGCTTCTGACATTGGAAAGTGAACAGCTGTGAAATGATAGCTTTCATACAACTTTTGCAGCTGTCACCTATTTACAGCAATGGGGAGACATGGAGAATCCGACCAACTTACCTGACGTGATCTCCGAATGATGTGAAGCCCGTTAAAAAAGTGGGAAAAGAGAAATAGACTGGCAAAATAGTAGATAACGAGTGTTTAACAAGCATTTAACTAACTTAAATGCCTCCCCCGCTGCTTGGTGTCGGGTCTGTTCTGAAATCGCAGACCCGAAACTTTGGAAACTTACATGGAGGCGGGTTCGGAGCGGGTTCCCAACCCGCTGTCAATCATTTCGATTTTGACAGCGTACCCGCCTCCGAACCTGCACTCTGAGCGCCGGCAAAATTCAGCCCATAGATTCAGAGAATCTTAGAATCTTACAGCACAGAAGGAGGCCATTCGGCCCATAGTGCCTGTGCCGGCTCTTTGAAAGAGCTATTCAATTAGTCCCACTCCCCCTACCCTTTCCCCATTGTCCTACAATTTTTTTCCCCTTCAAGTATATACCCAATTCCCTTTTGAAAGTTACTATTGAATCTGCTTCCACCGCTCTTTCAGACAGTGCATTCCAGATCATAACAACTCGCTGCGTAAAACAATTCTCCTCATTTCTATTAACTATAAACTAAGAGATTGTGCTGTGTTATATTTTCCTTCATGTACTGTTCTTGGCAGGTTCAAAAATAACATTCAAATAATCAGTATTCCAAAACAGATGCTTGTTTTTTTTTTAGAGCTCATTGACTGGGGATGAATTCTAGCAAATAACTGCAAAAGAGGTTCAGATAATTAGCAAGCTTGTTTATCACATTCTTTACCATGGGGGTCGTTCTAATCAAAATACATTTTTGGTTAGGGCAAGCTGTGTCATCAGCATGATTAAACCACTTTCTTCTGCTAATGAGACCAGTCATCTATTTAAATTACAAGGTTCTGTGATACAAGGAATAATTTCAGACAAAATGAAAGCTGGTTTCCTTCTGTAGATTATCCATTTGAATTTCACATAACAGTTTGAACCTTGATAGCTGCCCCGAGACATAATCATTATATGTGTTTAGTAATGATCACAGTTCCAGGATCCATGGGTATTTAGTAATGGATAACAATTGACATCATCTCCAAAAAGTAACTATTTCATAATCCTCATAGGGTTAGGTCGTACTAAAATATTTATATAATGGGGCAGAATTTGCGGTCGGTTTGGCGGTGTACTTTCAGAGTACGCCGTCATACTGCCTTTGAAATTGACTGCAAGTTCAGGATTTCCAGCGCATGTGCTAAATCCCGAACCTGTGATCTGTCAAGTTCTGACTAGACAGATCGTCCGCTGCGACTGTGAAATCCTCATTGCTGGCACAGAGTTGGGCTAATTGCCCACCAACTGCCCAGCAATTATGCGTGAAAATTTTACGGCCGGTAGTTACAGGGCGTAGAAGCCTGTTTGCACATCGTATGGGGAGGGGGGTTAGTTGTCTATACTGTTTTAATATTCAACATAGCTTTGTATTCTCATACAAACACTGCGATTACTTTGTATTGTTCTCACTCTGCTGTCCATCACTCTGATTACGAATTATTCCCAGTCACCAGACGTTTTGCTTAATAAAGTAATTGGATATTGCTGAAACAAGATTTGCTGCCTAATATTTCTTTGCCGTACCTTGCTTAGAATAATTGTTGATTTTATTCATTTCACTCTATGTAAGTAAAACTGGATGGATCTCGAAAAGGGATCAGTGTTTATTTTACAAAAAATATTCCTTGCCAGTTTAACTTGAGTGTTATAATGATTATCATTACTATTTACAATTCAAATCAATATTCACACCGTTTAATTTTAAATTTGATTGATGTCGGGCATCAGAGATATCTGTTTCCTGATTGGCACACTGCCCCACGTGATCCCAGGTACGCTTACGCACACGGTGCGCCCCTGAGATCCGTGGGCCACTACGCTGCCCTCAACTCCGCAGCGAAACAACGCAAGTTTTCAATGGGGCCCATCTCACCAGGTAAGTGCGGATTTCTATCGGAGGTCGGTGGCTGACCGCAATTTCAGGGCCATTATAATTAAGTTTAAAACAATGAAGGTCTACAATACTTTGAAATCAGGAAAGGAACAGCCACATGGAATTGTTGATTTTCCCATGGAAGATATCATATGCACCACACTAGCACTATTTAGACAAAATATCCTCTCCATCGCCAAGACCACCTACTTCCACCTACGTAATATTGCCACTCGCCGGCCTCTGCCTCAGCTCATCTGCTGCTGAAACCCTCATCCATGCCTTTGTTACCTCTAGACTCGACTATTCCAATGCCCTCCTAGATGGCCTCCCACATTCCACCCTCCATAAACTTCAGCTCATCCAAACTCTGCTGCCGTATCCTAACTCGCACCAAGTCCCGTTCAACCATCACCCCTGTGCTCGCTGACCTCCATTGGCTCCTGGTCCGGCAACGCCTCAATTTAAAAATTCTCATCCTTGTTTTCAAATTCCTCTGTGGCCTCGCCCCTCCCTATCTCTGTAGCCTCCTCCGGCCCTACAACCCTCCAAGATCGCTGCGCTTCTCCAATTCTGGCCTCTTGCGCATCCGGATTTTAATCGCTCCACCATTGGCGGCCGTGCCTTCAGCTGCCTGGGCCCTAAGCTCTGGAATTCCCTCCCTAAACCTCTCCGCCTCTGTACCCCTCTCTCCTTTAAGACACTCCTTAAAACCAACTCTTTGACCAAGCTTTTGATCACCTGTCCTAATATCTCCTTATGTGGCTTGGTGTCAAATTTTATTTGATTACACTCTTTTGAAGCACCTTGGGATGTTTTTGTTGTTGTTGTTGCATAGCCACCAGTTCAGTATCAATGCATTTGTTGCCTATTTTTTTAGTGTAACAACTTACTTGACTGTTAGTGTTGCTGGTGCTCTGGACAAGATTATATAGAGCTTAAGCAATTGCTTTGGATCCAGAGGAGACCTGCCCACTAGCATTTATTGAAACTAGCTGGCCAAAGCTGAATAGAGATACAAAATATTCTGGAGATATATTTTGCTCTATGTATATAGTTAAGGAAAATTATTTGACTAAACTTTGGAGTAAAATATTTTTTCTTTAAATTTACACGTGGAACAATAGATACACCCAGGGTTTTGCTCGATTGTCTTTAGAGATCAGGTAGTACTGATGCAGAACTTTCATTACATCAGAAGACACTTGGTAATTCTAAGATTTAAATGTATTGCAATTGATTTTACAGCTGCAGTCATTTTAAATAAGTCAGATTACATAGGATATACGGCACAGAAACAGGCCATTCGGCCCAACCAGTCCATGCCGGCATTTATGCTCCACTCGAGCCTCCTCCCGTCTTTCCTCATCTAACTCTATCAGCATAACCCTCTATTCCCTTCTCCTTCATATGCTTGTCCAGCCTCCCCTTAAATGCATCTATACTATTCGCTTCAACCACTCCCTGTGGTAGCGAGTTCCACATTCTCACCACTCTTTGGGTAAATAAGTCTAATCTGAGAAAGAAACTGATACTAGTGAATAGCCTCATTACGAACTTTTCTGAAGCAAGTTTGGTAAGAAGGTTTACTTTAAATTGCGCAGAACAGTTCAAGTAGAGTATTCTAAATCAGTTATCCTCTTCAATCTTTCTTTTGAAAATAACATGAGCTTCCTTAAGTCACACAGCAAAGAGCTGATTCCTTGGCTGGAGAATGGAATCTCCAATAATCATCCCAAGGTGAAAAAAACAGGGAAAGAGCAACATATGTTGCCTGAATTTATTTACGATTCTTTGAGGGGTTTTTAGGCTGGATATTTTATTGTGTTCAGTATATCACTGACCATTCCCATAGGTGTACTTCACGTTATGAACAAGTGTGTAGCTTTTCCTGCCCAATAGCTAGATAAATGTTGGAAGACACAGAGGGCAACCAGAGAACCCTCGTCATCGTGTTCAAATCCTTCCATGGCCTTGCCCTACCTAACATCCTGCAGCCCCACAACCCTCCAAGATCTTTGCGCTCCTCCAATTCTGGCCTCTTGCGCATTCCCAATTTTCTTCACCCCACCATTGGCTGCTGTGCCTTCAGCTGTCTAGGCTCCAAGCTCTGGAATTCCCTCCCTAAACCTCTCTACCTCTCTCTGCTCCTTCAAGACGCTCTTTAAAACCTACCTGTCACCTGGCCAAGTATCCCCTTATGTGGCTTGGTGTCAATTGTTGTCTGATTACACTCCTGTGCAGTGCCTTGGGATGTTTTACCACGTTAAAGACGCTATATAAATGCAAGTTGTTTTTGTTGTCATTGCACCCTGATTTACTGGAATATATTTCTGCCTTGTGATCTCCCTGAGTTCGGTAAGTGGAAGAATATAGACTCTACCAAACCACAGCTCAGACTATGAACCAAGAGACAAATCTATTAAATATTAAATAGATAAATGAAAAGTACTCAACACAAGTAGTGCACTTACATAATTAAAAGCATTACTTTCTCAAAATGTCAAAACACTTCTCTTGCACAAATCCTCAACATAAAATTGACTGTAGAAACATGTTTTGTGGCTATATGTTGCCATGGACCCTTCTGATTAGTTCCAGACTCCTCATTGCCTCAGACTGATTACTGAGCTAAGCTCAGGCAGCTAAATGTAAACATACAACTTGTATCTCTTACTATTGATCTGGGTCTACAAAGATTCACAACCCCACCCCTCTCACAGACCTGACTCAAGTCTTCTCAACCGAGATACAGCTGTCAATTAAATCTATGACTTTAATAAGACTGAGAGGTCGCACAACACCAGGTTATAGTCCAACAGTTTTATTTGAAATCACAAGCTTTCGGAGTTACTACTCCTTCGTCGGGTGAAGTAAAGAGATACAGAATCGCCAAAGCATATATAGATAGAGAACAATGCATGTGTACCTTACAATTGCAGACAACTAAATTAAATCATCCTGACTGTTTATCTGCCGAGGTGTGATAAAGTTAATCAGGTCAGGTCTTTAATAAGACTCCCAGGGTGTCAATCACCTAGGGGGTTTGAATTGAATGGGATGGCTTAAGCCATTGATCAGTTTCTAAACACTTGTGAGACACTTCCCCATCCAAGGACAATGGCAGCAACCGACTTTTCCAGTTCTGACGAAAGGTCATCGACCTGAAACGTTTTCCTCAACCGAGGATTCCCCTCTACCGTGGTTGACATGGTCTGTTCCATTTCCCCCACTTCTTCTCTCACCCCTTCCCCTCCCTCCCAGAACCACGATAGGGTTCCCCTTGTCCTCACCTTCCATCCCACCAGCCTCCACATTCAACAGATCATCCTCTGCCATTTCCGCCACCTCCAGCATGATCCCACCACCAAACACATCTTCCCCTCCCCTCCCCTTTCAGCATTCTGAAGGGACCGCTCCCTCTGTGACACCCTGGTCCACTCCTCCATCACCCCAACACCCCCTCCCCTTCCCACAGCACCTTCCTGTGCAAGCACAGGAGATGCAACACCTGCCCTTTTACCTCCTCCCTTCCCACACTCCTCAGGTGATACAGCGATTTACTTGTACTTCTTGCAATCTAGTATACTGTATTCGCTGCTCACGATGTGGTCTTCTCTACATTTGGGAGACCAAACGCAGATTGGGTGACTGCTTTGCGGAACATCTCCGTTCAGTCCGTAAGCGTGACCCCGAGCTTCTAGTCGCCTGTCACTTTAATTCTCCGCTCCACTCCCACTCTGACCTCGGCCTCTTACACTGTTCCAACGAAGCTCAACGTAAGCTTGAGGAACAGCACCTCATCTTTCGATTAGGCGCTTTACAGCCTTCTGGACTCAACATCGAGTTTGACAATTTCAGATCATAACCTCTGCCCCTATTTTTTCACATGGTAGGCCGTTGATGATTCTGCCATTGCCATTTACATCTTTTCTAGATTCATCTTTTGTTTCTTAACTTGTCCCATTACCATCTCCTTTTGCTTTATACAATCATCCCTTTTATCATTTAATCACTCCTGCCTTCCACCCTGTCACAGACCTTCCCTTTGTTCTTTCCTCCTCTCCCCCCTTTCCCTGCCCCTGCACTTGCTTAAAATCTGTTACATCTTTAACTTTTTCCAGTTCTGATGAAAGGTCATCGACCTGAAGCATTAACTCTGTTTCTCTCTCCACAGATGCTGCCTGACCTGCTGAGCATTTCCAGCATTTTCTGTTTTTACTATGCATATTAAGGCCTTGTCTCCAGGTATATCAGTCTGGGATGTATATTCACTGGTTCTGGGAAACAGTTAACAGAACCGATTATTAACCCTGTGGGTGCTGTGACCAGTAAGAAAGAAACAACAACTACTTGCATTTATATAGCGCCTTTAACCTAGTAAAATGTCCCAAGGTGTTTTACTGAAGCATTATCAAACAAAATTGGACCACGTAAGGAGATGCAAGGACAGGTGACCAAAAGCTTGGTCAAAGAGGTAGGTTTTAAGGCGCATCTTAAAGGAGGAGAGAGAGGTAGAGAGGCAGGGAGAGTTTAGGGAGGGAATTCCAGAGTTTAAAGAAAGAAAGACTTACATTTATATAGCACCTTTCACAACTTCAGGACGTCCCAAAGTGCTTTACAGCCAATTAATTACTTTATGAGGTGTAATCACTGTTGTAACGTAGAAAAGCTTCGGACCAAGGCAGCTGAAGACATGGTGGAGTGATGAAAATCAATGAACAATCCACCATGGACAAAGATGCTTAATTTTGTCACAAAAGAAAAATGAAAGAATTGCACTTTTACATGTAGAATTATTTGCAATATTTATAAAACAGCAAGCAACCTAAAATAGTCATGTTTCCTGCACCAACAAAGCAGTTTGAAGCTGAAGTTTAACAGTAAAAGGAGACTTACCCGCTCCTCTTCCTCTCTCAGATCAGGCATGGTGCTGATACAGAGACTCACAGTGGTGATCGTCACAAATATAACAGAAAGGCAAGCAAAGATCTTTCCTGGTATCCCTGAATCGGGATTTTCCACCATGTCCCTGAGATTCTTCATGCAATGACTCAGGCGAGTCGTGTCATCAAAGGCACCCTGTGATTCTTCGGTAAGTAGCACTTCGTAATCTCTCTTGATTTCTTCTAGATCCTCTACTTTCTGATTCAGTTTCCGGCGACAACACCACTCCAGACTTTCATCCTCAATACCCCAGTAAACCAGCTCCTCCTGAAAGGAGAGAGCACACATTTCTCTGAGGAGCCTCAGTTTCCCAGCCGTCAGGAAAGTCATAATAGTTCTGAAGGCACAAGGGTTGCGGTCAAAGAAAAATTCATTGTGATTTACATCATAATCATCACAGATGTCCATGATTTCATCATAACTGCTGCATGCTTTAAGTTTGCCTAGACGTGTTAATGGGATCTGGTCAAGTGTAGTCCATGGAATCCTATACTTAATGCCTCCAACATTAATGATCACATACCGAGATCTGTCGTTGAGTTGGGTGAGGCAGTAGACCTCCTCATCTGGTTGAAGCAGTTTGGCTTTTTGGTAATAAATTCCCTTCTTGGTGCAGGTCTCCACATTCTCCAAGGTGCAAGTGAAGGCGTTGGTGTTGAGTTCCCGCTCAGATCTTCCCTCAGCTAGCAAAGCCATCGTTATCTACTGCTTTGCAGAACCAGTCAGTCACTCTACCTCATGGAAAACGATCCAATGAAATAAAATTGTTGCATCTGTAATGAGAAAAGATTGAGCGTAAAACAAAATAATCAGTCAAAAACATAGACATGGCTAAAATTTTGAGGCTGTATCTGTCACATGGGACACTGGGGCATGGCCAGGTGGCATTAATGTATTCTCTCTTTCCTAATCTCTCTTTTCCCCTTTTTTTTTGTCTTTTTCTCTTTGTCTTTTCAAAACTCACCTGATTGTTGGTATGGGAAGGATATCTCATTGCTTTCTCTTCATGGACAGTGAAGGACAACAGTAGAATGCGATGGAGGTAGGACTATTCCCACATTCATAGTGAAAATCCTTTGATCTGTAGGAAATTTGGAAACATCAACTACGCTTTAGAAAATAAAAAACTGAAATGGGGTAGAAGAGCAAAGGGATCTAGGGATACAGGTGAACAAATCATTAAAAGCCGCATCGCAGGTTAAAAATGCTACCAAAGCACTGGGATTTATTTCTAGGGGTACAGAATTCAAAAGTAATAAAGTTATGTTAAACTTGTATAGGACCCTGGTTAGAGTACTGTGCACAGTTCTAGTCTCCATACTAAAGAAAGGTACATAGAAGCACTAGAGAAAGTGCAAACAAGATTTACAAGGATGGTACCAGAACTGAGAGATTAGAGCTATTGGGATAGATTGAACAGGTTGGGGCTTTTTTCTTTAGAAAAGAGAAGACTGTTCCTGTGCTGTATATTCTATGTAATAATGCAAGCTTTTGGTAAGCAGACTGAGTCTCCTATGAGCCAAGCTGCACCCTTATGCATGCTGTGCATGGGTAGCATGCCACAGTGTTATCTATTACCCTTTTTATCGTAGTATATTGCACTCCGGTCTACTCTGAAAGGCCACCATTATCACACATTATCAGGCATTTATATTCAGGCTCAGACTAATAGTCATTTTTATTTACAGTTAAGATAATTATACAAAGGCAAAACAATAGAGTAAGTTAGTGATGATTCAAATGCTTAGAGAAATTAAAGATAAAATTATTCTACAAGCGTTCAAAATATCTTCTTAATGAATATGCTTGTTACACGGTCCAATGCTCTGTGAGACTTTTGGAGAAAACAGTCTTTTGTAGACTTCTCAATGTGTTGTTTATACGTGGGTGGTGTGATATTCCTGAGTTTCAATTCAAGAAACAAAGTTGAAAACCCAACACTCAATTCGAATAATGAACTAAAGATACTGAAATAAGTATATATCCTCTAAATAAAGACCCATCCATCAATGAAGTTCAAATATTCCATAGTGCATCCTATGTGTAGAATCACTTAATGAGCAGCAGTGCACACTTTGTCCAGGCTTACATCCCTATTAATGATTTGAACAAATATAACTAGATTAGCATCCTGGATCATCTACAGACCAAAGAATCTATCTGTGTTTCCATGGACACCTGGGCTCCATCTTGCAATAAGGAAAGGCAAGTTCCATCTTAACTCCATTTCTAAAATACATTTATTCTGTGTATCTAAAATCATATCAAGATACAGGAATCCCGCCCCAACCGTGGGTTTGCCATACGCGGATTTCACGTATACACGGTTTCCACTCTGCGACAATTTTTGTCAACCGCGGCCGTGAAATTCGCGTATCCGCGGTTTTTAATTTAGGAATAAGGTAAATAACATGATTTTTATGCTATTTATATGCTTTTTATATTCTTTTTTATTGTGTTTATACTGAATTTGCCAACCGCGGTTTTACTAACCACGGGGGTTGGGGAGGGATCCCTGTATATCCATTGTCCTGTCTGACACAGAATTCAATCTGCTTTCATCACATCCTCTATAAAAACTATAGGCCTAGAAATTAGATATGGCCGAGTATTTTTTAAATGGTGAGAGATTGGGAAATGTTCGTGTTCAGAGGGACCTGGGTGTCCTTGTACACGAATCACTGAAAGTTAACATGCAGGTACAGCAAGCAATTAGAAAAGCAAATGGTATGTTGGCCTTTATTACACGAGGATTTGAGTATAAGAGTAAAGACGTCTTACTGCAATTATATAGGGCCCTGGTGAGACCACACCTGGAGTATTGTGTACAGTTTTGTTCTCCTTACCTAAGGAAGGATATACGCGTCATAGAGGGAGTGCAACGAAGGTTCACCAGACTGATTCCTGGGATGGGGGGATTGTCCTATGAGGAGAGATTGAGTAGACTAGGCTTATATTCTCTACAGTTTAGAAGAATGAGAGGTGATCTCATTGAAACATACAAAATTCCTACTGGGCTTGACAGGGTAGATGCAGGGAGGATGTTTCCCCTGGCTGGGGAGTCTAGAACCGGGGTCACAGTCTCAGAATAAGGGGTCGGCCATTTAAGGACTGAGATGAGGGGAAATGTCTTCACTCAGAGGGTAGTGAATCTTTGGAATTCTCTACCCCAGAGGGCTGTGGAGGCTCAGTCATTGAGTATATTCAAGACAGAGGTCGATAGAATTTTGAATATTAAGGGAATCAAGGGATATGGGGATAGTGCAGGAAAGTGGAGATGAGGTAGAAGATCAGCCATGATCTTATTGAATGGCGGAGCAGGCTCGAGGGGCCGAATGGCCTACTCCTGCTCCTATTTCTTATGTTCTTATGTAGGCCACAAAGCGGACAGTGTTAAGGCTCAACAGATGTTAAGCTACGCCAAGTCAAAATGGTCAAAATAGCATGCAAAATTCATGCTCAGTCCTCCTTAACATGATTGTAGATTGATTTCAGCGCTAAAATCACTGCTCATTGGCTTACCACTCAACAGGTGGGCCAGTATTGGGTCCCGTCTAATTCCCAGTCATGTTTAGCACAGGCTTTATACAGTACTTAAAGGGGAGGTGCATTGATGCTGCAGCACCTCATTGTCAAGCCGCTTACAACTTAACCTGGAAAAAGATAGCAGTGGAAACACATGGCTGAGCCTCAGCGCAGGGAGAGAGCCCACAGATTCTCCGACGTGGCTCTTGAGGCACTGGTCATGGCCGTGGAGAGGAGGCGGGCTGTCCTATTCCTGCAGACTGGCAGGAAGCCCTCGCCACACACCTCACGAAGGCTCTGGCATAAGATTGCTGCATATGTGACGGCCACCACTGTAGTCCCAAGGTCGGCCATCCATTGCCGAAAGAAGTTTAATGACCTCACACGGCAGGTCACGGTGAGCGAAGGCTTCAGCAATTGCCATATCCCACCATCTGCACCACAAGCCTCACACACTGCTCAAAGCACCACACCCCCATCACTCACCTACCAACAATCTCTACCTATCACCACTCGCACCTCACAATCAGAGCTTCACTTCACCCTCACAACCTTACCACTGCTGTAACACTCACACCCACATCTCACACCTTGCACACACTGACAGCTGTTCAACTATGGCAGCCACATCACCAAAGCACATTGCACTACAGTCACTCACACACTTCTCTTTCTCTTGCAGGCCAAGGTCGCACATAACAGGAGGGAGCAGCGGCAGACAGGTGGGGGGCAAACTGCCATCCAGGACCTCACCGACCTGAGGAGACAGTGCTGGAGATCACTGGGCGGCAGATCATGGAGGCCGTGGCAACCAGGGAGGCTGAAGCCCTTGGGGACAACAACGGTATGTGCATTCCTAATCCTTCTTCTCACATCCCACTTCCCCCTCATCCCACAATCTCTTCTCACTTTGAAGCTGCTGATGCTGTATACATGCATATTTTGCTCCCCCCACCCCGCACCCTCACCATAGCCCGACTCTTGTGCCTTTCTGCTTTCAGATAATCAAGACCAAGCAGCAGAGCAGCCTGTCCCCGAGGCGATGCAGGAGAGCGAGGGGGGAGAAGAAGAAGAAGACACAACGTCACTGCATCTGTCACTCGCAGACACAAGCTCAGAAACTGGCAATGCACATACTTTAGAGGTTAGTGTAGAAGCGGGATCTGCACAGGGTGAGGCACTGGCCACGAGTGGACTGCAGTAAGGCCAGCGGAAAGGGTAGCTTGGGGGCCAGGTCCCCAAAGGGCGAGTTCTCGTCGGAGTCCTGCTGCACAGGACTCAGATGAAGACCTCGATGGGGTGGCCTTCAGTAGAAGGGCAATGGGCATGCACACCGAATTGCAAGGTGCAATGGCAAGCCTTGGCAGAGATCCTCTTGGCATGTCAAGGAGCATGGTGGAGTCCACCTGCAATATTGCACGGAGTTCTGTGCAGAGCTTGGAGCCCAAGATTTCCAGGCTGGAAATGATGGAAAACTCCCTAAGAGACTGTGTCGACCCAGACATGATGCTGCGTGTGATGGGCGATGTCGCAGCTGCCATTGCAGCACAGGCGGAAGCGATCCAACATCTTAGTGCTGCAGCAGAAGCGCAGACAGCTCTCATGAAGTCTCAGCTTGCTGCCACACAAGCTCAGACTGCTGCTATCGTGCCTGGGTTTACCAGTGTCAACCGGGGGTTGCAGGGTGTCACAGCAGCCCAGCAATCTGTGCTCCAACAGATAGAATCATAGAATGGTTACAGCACAGAAGGAGGCCATTCGGTCCGTCGAGCCCATGCCAGCTCTCTGCAAGAGCACTTCATCTAGTCCCACTCCCCCGCTCTTTCCCCGTAGCCCTGCAATTTTTTTTCTTTCAGGTACTTATCTAATTCCCTTTTGAAAGCCACGATTGAATCTGCCTCCACCACCCTCTCAAGCAGTGCATTCCAGAACCTAACCACTCACTGCGTAAAAAGTTTTTCCTCCTGTCACCTTTGGACCTTCTGCCAATCACCTTAAATCTGTGTTTGCTGCTTCTCGACCCTTCCGCCAATGGGAACAGTTTCTCTCTATCCACTCTGTCTAGACCCCTCATGATTTTGACCTCTATCAAATCTCCTCTCACTCTTCTCTGCTCTAAGGAGAACAACCCCAGCTTCTCCAGTCTATCCACGTAACTGAAGTCCCTCATCCCTGGAACCATTCTTGTCAATCTTTTCTGCACCCTCTCTAAAGCCTTCACATCCTTCCTAAAGTGCGGTGCACAGAATTGGGCAGATACTCCAGTTGTGGCCGAACCAGTGTCTTATAAAGGTTCATCATAACTTCCTTGCTTTTGTACTCTATGCCTCTATTTATAAAGCCCAGGATCCCGTATGCTTTTTTAACCGCTTTCTCAACCTGTCCTGCCACCTTCAATGATTTGTACACATATACTCCCAGGTCTCTCTGTTCTTGCACCCCATTTAGAATTGTACCCTTTAGTTTATATTGCCTCTCCTCGTTCTTCCTACCAAAATGTATCACTTCACACTTTTCTGCATTAA